>CM077092.1:118844413-119444413 GCA_039513925.1 Platanthera zijinensis
CGGTGCTCCGATGCTCCACCGGCGGCTGGGATCCTCCTCCTCCTTCTTCCTTGCTTTCTCCTCTCTCTAAGACTTAAGAAAGATAAAGGCCAAAAGAAAATGAGTAGTTTAACCCCCCACTCCTGGCCATAAGGAAGGAGGATTAATCTTAAGCCGTCAGATCTGATTTAAAGAAAACGAACGGCTCGGATCCAGCCAAAAAGTCACTAAAATAGGCCGAAAACGGCTTTGCACACGGCCGTGTCCTAGGCCGTGTGCTTTGATCCAGACATGATTGTTGACTATAGAAAAGCACACGGGTTAGGACACGCCTGTGTCCCAACCTGACACGCCCGTGTCGGGTCATCGACACGCCCGTGACCAGGGGCGTGTCACGCATAACCGCCACGCCAACCGTCACGTCCCTTGGTGGACACTGGTGGCAACACGCCCGTGCCGAATCTGACAGGCCCGTGTCATACAGTACACGCCCGTGTTTAGGGCCTTGTCCCTCAGTCGGTACAGGACCAAACTTCCAGAGAAGTACACGGCCATGTGACACGCCCGTGTCACATGCCGTGTGCCTGACATGCCCTGTGATACGCCCGTGTCACAGGCCGTGTTTGAGCACTCAATGCTCGTCGTCCTCGACTCGACTACTCGAGCACGACACAGCCATGTTACACGCCCGTGTCATAGGCCATGTTCACCCTACCAAGACCCGAACTTGATTCGGATACCGTCCGTTCCACTTTTAAGTTTTGGGGCGTTACAGCTATCCTCTCCTGCCTCATATATAAGGTCTTCTGATGCACACGTGTAATCTAACAGGGCTAAGGGCTTGGGCTTTGTTGGACACTCACTTGCGTAGTGACCCTGAATCCCGCAAGCGAAACAAGTAGCTTTCATTTTGTTTACTCTTCCTACAGGCACTCTCTCATCCGTTGGGTTTTTACTATTCCTGACAGTCACTACTATGGAGTTCGAGTCTGTGGACCGGAACTTGCCCTTATCCTTATAAGTAGAGGTGGGAGGCGGTCCTAAGATGGACTTTCCCTTCTGATATGAACGTGACTTATTCTTAAAAACATTGTACTTTTCAATATCTAGTGCAGCATTGAAAGTGGTGCTCAGGTCGGTGTGACCATAATGCAACAGCTTGCCCTGGATGTCGGGGTTTAACCCCTTCGAAACCTAGAAAGGGTGATCTCAGGCATCTCTCTAACACCGCACCTAACCATCATGTCCTTAAGAAGACTCATGTATTCCGAGACCGACTGACTACCTTGCTTAAGGGTGTCCAAATCATCAAACATCTACGTTTGATGGTACGAAGGGATGTACTGGTCTGTAAGCATGGCCTTCATGCCTGGCCAACCAATAAGTAAGTCACCATTATCATTCCGCAGACTACGTTCCTCATTTAACCAAAAGATCTTGGCTCTACCCAGCAACTTCATTCGCGCCACTCATACCTTATCCGCATCCATCAAATTTTGCCACTCAAAGTAGCATTCAATCTCCATAACCAGTCTAGGAAGACTTGGGGTTCACCAATTCCGTCATATGATGGGGGTTTGACCCGAACAACTCTAGTAATGTCAAACTCATATGGTGCATGTGTGGCTCGTTCGTTGTTATGGTTGTTGTTAGGATTATTATTCCCTTCATCAAGTGGATCAGCGGCTAGATTTTAAGGAGCCGCTCGATTCAGTCTTAACTCGTGAAGCAATACCCTAATATCCGTCATCTCTTGAAGGAGTTCCTCAATCGTTGCGGGAATGTAACCCGCTTCCCGCTCGCCCGCCATTTGGGAGGAAGATGGGGAATACTCAGTGTCTAATCTAGTGCGCATGTAGAAATGAGATAAACTTACTCAAGGAAACACTACAGATGGAATTGTTCCCACTTAATAACTAGGATAAAAAAAAATTGGTTTTCTTGTAGGAAATAAAAAGGAGATTATTAAAAAAAATTGAATTTTGCTGAAAAATAAAAAATTTAGACCGCTATTGGCAGACCAACAAATTTTTTTTTGTATTTTGACTAGTAAATGAGCAGGAAAAGTGCGTGCCGACGTGCAAATACAAGGGGGAGGGTGCCAATTAAGAAACTGACGTGAACCTCCCTCTGATACCAAATTGATGTAGGCCTATGCGTTGAAACCGGAAGACCTACGGATTAATCACGATTGCCTTTCTACTATTCTAATTCGACACTCGCATAAATCTCACGCAGCACACACTCCAAGCAATTATATCACGATTAGCTAACGCACGGGTAGCCAAACCGTTTGGGATCGAATAGAGGCTATAGGTCAATATTCTTTCTGGCTAAAAGGACCCACCCGGTCCGATCAAGCGAAGGTTGTACCAAAAGAGATCTACCAAAAATTACGATCCGGAAAACGGTAGATCTCTCCCAACAAAAAGTTATGAGGTTCGCCAAACCTTTGTTGAACAATAAATCAATCAAGATAAACACAAATAAAATTGGATGAAAATCATGATTATTCAATGATTCAAATTCAACGCTAAAATTTTCCGCCACAAGAATATCTAAGAAAGAAGCACACGTGAGTAGAGATTTTCGTTACCCAAATCGGAATGGATGATTCCGATTATCTAACTTGGATCGCCCCTCGACGGCTCCATCGGAGTTCGCCGGATGGAGAGAAAGTTCGTCCGCCTTTGTCGTTTCACGCCTTGGCCGGAAAATCCGGGCAAGGATGGAGAGGGTGGTCGGGTATGGGTTTGAAGAAGGTGGTCGGGTAGGAGTTGGTTGGGGGGTCGGCTTTGTGGGGGAGGCGGCTAGGATGATGGGGGAGGCTTAGGGTGGCGGTTTTGGGTTTGTGTGGAGTTGTTGGCCATGAAAGAGTGAAGGGAGGGTGGTGGTAGGCGGTGGCTTGGAGAGGAAGGAGAGGTTTGGCCGAGAGAGAGGGTTAAGAGGGGAGGTATTGTTGGCAGCTAGAAGGAGGAGGACAAGGCTAGGGCTTGGCCGAATTTTAGAAAGGAGGTGGGAGAGAATTCTTAGAGGGAAAATTAGGTTTTTCAATTTTTCATTCAACTTCCTTCATAATGAAACATTCATGCCTATATATAGACTTACACATCATGCTTTGGCTACATGCAGCCCAACATCAAAATAATTCCAATGTTTTTTCAAACCAAACATGAAATAATGAAATGCACCAAATAAATAACATCATAAATTCAAATAACATTAAAAGTAATCAACTAAATAATATTAAGTGGTTTTGCGCCACGGGCGGAGGTTGTAGCGACGCTCCACACGTTCACCTTGACGACGCAAGTCTATGTTGGAGACGAAGGAGGATCTTCCGCGAGCGTGTCATCATCTTCTTGAACAAGTTGGGAGTCATAGTCTCCATCAGAACGGTACCCGGAGCTTTTTGCCTTAGGTACCTTTTAATTATGCTTAAAGTACTTAAACTTCTTGTGCATAGAAACCCCGTAGACCCGAACTTGAATTTTGCGGACGAAATTTTTTTATTATTATTGGGATTTGTAACATCCCATTTTTGCACGCATTTTGAGTCAAGGGAATTGACTCAGGCTCAGAAAGCGTTGAGTGAGTCGGGTGAACACGACGCCACTCGACGAATTTAACTTAGAAAATACTCGGGATACTTTAGGCGTCGAGTGATATCGACGCCATTTGAAAAGGCATCGAGTGATCTCGACGAATTTAACTTAGAAATACTGGGGAAAATTTAGGCGTTGAGTGATCTCGACTCCATTTGACGAAGCGTCAAGTGAACTCGACGCAACTCAACGCGGCGTTGAGTGGTCTCAACGCATTTTTACTTAGACTCTACGGGATGATGTTGGCGTTGAGTGGTCTCAACGCCACTCAACGTGGAGTTGAGTGGTCTCAACGCCACTCAACGTGGCGTTGAGTGGTCTCAACGCCACTCAACGTGGCGTTGAGTGGTCTCAACGCCACTCAACGTGGCGTTGAGTGGTCTCAACGCCACTCAACGTGGCGTTGAGTGGTCTCAACGCCACTCAACGTGGCGTTGAGTGGTCTCAACGCCACTCAACGTGGCGTTGAGTGGTCTCAACGCCACTCAACGTGGCGTTGAGTGGTCTCAACGCCACTCAACGTGGCGTTGAGTGGTCTCAACGCCACTCAACGTGGCGTTGAGTGGTCTCAACACCACTCAACGCCTTGACTTGGAATTGGTGGAATGCTGACGGCGTTGAGTGGTGTCAACACACTCAACGCGACGTTGAGTGGTGTCAACACACTCAACGCTTTTGACTTATAATTGCTGGAATGCTGACGTTATTGAGTGGTGTCAAAACACTCAACGCGGCGTTGAGTGATGTCAACACACTCAATGCTTTTGACTCAAAATTGTTGGAATGTTGACGACGTTGAGTGGTGTCAACACACTCAACGCGGCGTTGAGTGGTGTCAACACACTCAACGCTTTTGACTTAAGATATTTTGGAGTGCTAAAGGAATTGATTGGTGTCGACACCACTCAACGCGATGTTGAGTGGTGTCAACACACTCAACGCTTTTGGACTTAGAGCTATTTTTTGTATAAGCTTTATCTACTCTGTCCGGCCTAAACCGGGTTTTCAGAAAAGGAGTTTTTGAACCCGGTTCTCTCCAACAACCTAATTAATAGGTTGATCTTCTCAATAAGATTTAATTTTAAACAATAATTGATGGTCCAATATAATTCTGACACGTGGCAGTATGTAGGAATCATGCTCAATGACGGTCGGTCATGCCCCACCATGCCCAGCCACTCCTCTTAAGTCAAAGCTTTTAAATCTGCCAACCTCACCTCCATTCCACCCCACCATCACCTTCAGTGAACCCTAAAAAGCGGAAACTAACAGCTGGAGCAGAGGATTAGTCAGAGAAATCAGGAAAGGAGCTAGCTCGCCGGAGCAAGGGTCGGCCATGGCGCACAACCACCAAACCCGCCATCAAGCTCGTCTAAGGGTTCGTTTCTCCTCCCCTCCCTCTGTGCTAGCTGTATAGCTCTCTTAAGAGAGATATCAAGCTCAAATGATCCAGATGCCATATGAGAGGAAGCATTCCGATCATTTCTTCTTGCTCGGGTTCGCCGGAGGAGCCACCTCAGACGGCCACGTCGTCGGGAAACGCTAGCCAGCACCTCAATGGAGGTGGTGACGACAATCGCCGACGGGGGCCAGAAGGCCCAAAAATACCAAAGAAAGTTGCTACAGTTTTGGGCAATCTGGAGCATCAGCTCATTGGGGAAGATGAGCCGATGCCGTCCATTAATTATAT
This sequence comes from Platanthera zijinensis, assembly GCA_039513925.1. Classification (NCBI taxonomy): domain Eukaryota; kingdom Viridiplantae; phylum Streptophyta; class Magnoliopsida; order Asparagales; family Orchidaceae; genus Platanthera; species Platanthera zijinensis. The sequence goes on from CM077092.1 coordinate 118,849,688, forward strand.
TAAAACTATAGGTTTATTTAAATGTTCATTTTCTGTCACTATTTGAACAGCAACTTGCTTATAAATTTTAGGCCTCTTAGATACATTTTCAGAAATGATGCTCAACATGAAAAAGGTAGATCTAGGTCTTACCTTTAAATTAACACCCTAAAGTTGTAATTTGGAGTACTACAGCTCCCAGTAGGGCCATTCTACTATGACTGGTCCTAGGCTAGGGCAGATTTTTAAATATGTACCCAAGCCAAACCCTAAGTCAACATGTCATGATATTTTGGACATACATGTGTTTATGCTATACTTAGGTCTTGACTAAAAATCAGAATTTTTGGGATGTATTTTTCTATAGTTTTTGTAAATATATCATTTATTAAGTAAATGAAATATAGGAAGATTCCCTCTTCCAAATGCCTCTAAATTTGTGTGGCATGGCCATTGGGTCATGATATGACCATGGTAAAAGTTTCAGGCCATTTGGACATTTGTATGTTGGGAAAGTCCAACACGCATGGTGGAGGTAGATTTGTAAATATTATGTCAAAATGTAAAAATGGGAAGTTAGCCCATTTGGGCTAAAGAATGTCCATGGGATTTTGGACAGAGGTTTATAGGGATGAATTACACCTCCCATAGAAAGAGTGAGATTTTTGGGAACAAAAATCCCATTATTTGAATTAATGGAAAAATAAGCTTTTTAGAAATAAAATGAGATATAGGTCTACTGACCTTGTAAAATTCTAAAATTTTTATACATGCCTTAATAGGATATTTTACATCTCTAGAAAAAGTTACAAGTCTATTTGAGGATTATATCTTATGTATATAGTAGATTTACAATTTACAATTTTGGAAATTATTTTAAAAGTAAAGAAAAATACTGTTAAAAAATTATGGAAAAATTTATAGCATCCTATTTCTATGATTAAAATCCAATAAAATTATTTGAGAATTGTTGGATGAATATATAGGCTGAAAAACCCTAGTAGTGGCATTTTGGTAATAATGTTCATACAAAATTATGATAGGTCAAATCACTGATTAGAATCATGAATTTCTGTCTTGAGTATTATTATATCAATTTTGATCACCAGTAATTTTCTGGGAATTTTTGGTTCTGTATTTTAAGTACTTCATTTGGAAAATAGAATATTTATGGATTTAATCATAAATAGATAATATATGGAAATTCATATTGGAAAACCATGAGTTTTGATAAACAGTCATTTTTAACCTAGATGAACCTCAGATAATTTATTTAGATATAATGGACCGCTGGTTAGAGTAGTTCATGCTCAAAGTGACCTAGGTCACTTAATTAATTAATTTAAATTATGGTCCAAATTAATTAGGAAGAATGATGAAATTCTCAATATTACATACATGACACACCCATGGTAAATAGTTAAGGGGCAATTGGCTGAAGGAATTGACAATCATCTCATACGGGTTAACATTAGATCATGGGTTGCGCTTAGCTAAAGTAGCACATAATACTAAGATCCACAGAGGATATGATAAGTGGTTGGATTGAGAAGCGAATCGGGAGGTTTAAACCCTGGTTGTTTTCAAGCAGGTCACTACATAGTAACGAGTGTTAGAGTGCAAAACCCAAGGAAAGTAATTAGAACGGAGACCGGCGGAAGATCGTCGTTCTCCTAATAATACCTTAAGCCATTAGGTTCACTCAAGAGCAACATTGAGAGTTGGGTATTAATAATGGGTAAACACTAATAAAATTAAGTGTCCTTGAGAAAGGGAGCTTGGGGCTTCAGCCCATCGTAGTTCCTAGTGCCCTCGAGATCCCTTCACCGGGTAAACCCCGGGCAGTCCAAGGACTAACCATAAGTTGTGAAGCCTAATAAACATTAGACAAGAGTAGTCTAATAGGTTAAGGGAACGATGTGACAATCTCACCTGCATAGGGTTGGAGGATATAGGACGGGTTTTGTCCTGCGAGATGGAGTCTCGGATGTTTGGATACAGGACGGGTTTTGTCCTGCGAGCTGGAGGCTCGAATGTGTGGATACAGGACGAGTTTTGTCCTGTGAGCTGGAGGCTCGGGTTGGAAATAAATTGCATGTGCATATAACATATTAGTGGCGGGTCATGCGATACTGGGCCAATCGTCACACCGATGGCAGTATAGTGACTCGGGTTAGGTGTGCGGGTTTTAGGGGGCCAGTAGGTTGTTTATACTGCGGTCTGGAGAACAATCCCTGAAAAAGCAAACCCGACCTAAAAGTCTGGTGGATTAGCCAGCGGCTTAGTACATGGTGACTCTGGTGTGTTCTTCAGAGGCGTATGGAAGGTCTAGGCCTGGTAGTGTGTATACCCGCCTAGGAGTGGAGACGTCCGCTCCATTGTTGTTGTAGCCATAACGGTAGTACCTGAGAGTGATGCTAGCTCCAAAAAGCGGGAACTAAAGGTCTGTGATCACAGAGTTGTGTGGGTGAGTTGCACTTGTATGAATCATAACCGCATGCATAACATATATACATATTTAGGTCATACGCACCACAGATCCTTATCATATAAATTAGTATGGACTCTTTTATATGATACGTTATATTAGTAAAACCTTAACTTATAAGTTTGTATGGGAATTCATATAAGTTAAGGTACTCCTGTGGTGATAACTTAACAGTAGATAGTTTATTTTCTGCTCCATTCTCTACTTTGCTTACAGCACTTCCTTTCAGTACAGTTCTTTCTTACTTTACTTGTACTATATAGAACTGCTAGAGTAGAGATATACTTGTTATTACATAATCTTGATAGATTAGATTCACTGTCACCTGCTTTCCTTTTATACCCATTGTTGTTCTCTGCTTCTTCCTCCCGCTCAGTACCTAAGAGTCGCGGGGGTGAGGCGAGGACAAAATGGCTTAGTATTTATGACTAACGGTCGGTTGTGACCGTAGAAGCTCGAGGAGCTGGAGCACCAGCAGGACGAGGTGGCAGGACATGAGGAGTAGATACCACCTACTACTACTATTGCAGCCCGACGTCAGGTGATGACGCGTGTACTGTTGATAGATTAGCTTCCGCATAGTTAGATTTTGTGAGAGAGAGATTTGATTACTATGTACAAGGCATAAGCCCTTTTCTCTTTCATTCTGTACTCATTGTGGACTATTGGATCTCTCATTTTATTTATATTATGATAATGCTGTGATGCGGACTCGATGTATAATTGCATATTTTTCTTATCTTCTTGATTGACCGAGTAGGTTGAATGATCGTACTAGCCGACAGGATCGGCGTCATGCAGTGTCGACTAACCCGTGTGTTACTGTCACCATAAGGCGGCGGTTCTTGGCATAAGACAGGGTACCCCCTTGGTAGGGGGGGTCTTACAGTGTCCACCTGTCCAATCAATGTGAGAAGGACTAACCTGTATGCATGAACTTAAACACACATCAAATACAACTATATGTATGTCATTGACTTGTTCGACTTCTTACAAATCTGGGACATTGGGATCAATAGACCCAACAGACGGTTGTCATGATAATTGTCCACATCAGGGCATGGTGGATGAGTAGGGCATTCGAACTTCATTTGGCCCGCCTTTTTACAGTAGTTGCATGTAAGAGTGTCGTCGCGTGGCCGAATTGCAAGAGCAATATCGATCTCAAAAGTAGGTGGAAGGTCCACGGGAGGACGAAGGAAAGTCTCTTCATCAAAGAGGGCAATCAGGGCTTCATTCAAGCTAGGAAGAGGAACCCGATGAAGGAGCTGTGTTGCTAAAAGAGAAAACTCGGGTCGCAGGGCAGCGATGAACTGGTGGTGATGACCCTCAGAGAGATGTCGCTGAAACTCCAAGGAACATGGACAACCGCAGGGTAAAGGGATTATGGAGTCCAATTCATGCCAGAAAGTGCTCATCAAGGTGAGAAAATACTGAATGGATTGCCCTTCCTATCGTGCAAACTGGGAGTCACAGATGAGACGATGATGTCGAGCTCCACCGCGGGGGACAAACCGATCCCGAAGATATTCCTACATAATGCGGGCTGAGGAGAGGCGGCCGATTGAGGTGAGGAGCGGACGAGCAACAAACTCCAGGATGTAAGCCCGAATGGCCTGATCGCGACGTCTCCAAAGAGTGGCGACATCTGGAGTGGTGGTGGCATTAGTGGTGTTATCAGAGCTGATATGAGTATATTTCGCAGTGGTAGAGCTTGTAGAGGTGGGGGGAGCACCGATGATGTGATCACATAGATCACGGGTGGAGAGGGAAGCTTCGGCAGTAAGAGCCCAGTCCAACCAGTCGCTGGCGGAGGCCAGTTGGAAGGAAGTAGCTTTCATAGGTGGCGAGATCAAAGGGGCAGTTATGGCGCCGAAATGGCAAATAGGAGCCGTGCAGAGCGGACAGAGCGGCAAAACGATGCTGGCTGGGTGACGGGCTGATCAAGAGCCGGGCGGACTGGCGGCTAGAGGAGCAGGTCGCAGCGGTCTGAGCAGGTCGCAATGGACTGAACAGGTCGCAATGGACTGAGCAGGTCGCAACGGACTGAGCAGGTCAGAAAGGGAAGAGTGTTGGCTGGTGAGCTGTGTACTGTGGCTGGCGGCTAGTGGGAAGAGTGTTCTCTAGAGGCTAGAGGAGCATGTCATAGCGGGAAGAGTGTTGGCTGGCAAGCTTGCGGCAAGGTGCTGGCTGGCGAGCTGGCAAAATGAGCAGGTCGCGCCAAGGTTGGTCGCAAGGTGTTAGCGGGCTGAGCTTGCGGCAAGGTGCGGGTTGGCAAATCGCAACGACATGTCGCAGTAGCAGGTTGCGGCAGCTTCGCGAGAAGAGGTCGTGAATAGGGCGGAATAGGTCGCTGGAGCAGGACGCAGACAGTTTGTGGCAGTTTCTCGGTATCAGGTCGCGGACAGAGCGGGATCCAGATCGCGTGGACGAGGTCGTGCGGGCAGAGGGCCGAGGTCGCGGACAGCGCGCGAGTAGAGGTGCGAGCACGAAGAAAATTAAGGAGAATCTACCTTTGATACCATATTAGAAGTAACATAAATGTTTGTATTCATGTGTAAAAGGAAAACCCTTGGGGTCTACATATAGGAGAGGAGGAGAAAGAGGAATCATCACAGACTGTGGGACTAAACTAAATACACAATAAAATACAGTATAATACATTTAATACTAACAGAATATGTTCTTTCAGTGATTTATGATCATGGATTGTATTAATGCCATAGTTAATGAAAAATGAAGAACATGATGATATGGAAATGAGAACCTTTTGGTGGTGATCCGGTGGTTCATGGTTTGCTACCACCGGTGATCACCGGAAAGTTTGTAACTGCACTTAAAAGCTTTCATCATAATACACAACTATCCAGACAATAGTGCCATCCCGTCCTAGCAACAACCCCCAGGCCTCCAATGAGCCTAGGTTTGGCCGGGAAAATCTTCCTCCAGTGAGAACGATGTGTGGCTGGCTCAAATTTTATATACGTTGGGCGTATATGAAAGACCGTACGGAAAATCCAAGTAGTTGATCCTACAAATGACAGTTTAACACATGCATTTACGACCGCCACCACCGTGCCATAGGGAGCCTTTATATGGACTATGAGTTTCAAATTCTGGCATGAATAACATTTTAATTACCTTTTATAATAAAATAATAACAAAAATAAAATATTTAACATGCCGCAACAAAATAAAATAAAAACACCATGCATACTAACATGACGCCACATTTTACAATATTTAAATCAAAAATGAGTCATGATTCTTGAACGGAACTCATTGCCCTAAATTTAGGCCTGGAGGTTTGGCACCAATAATTTCTGGAGCAGCTTGATGAGAAATGCGACAATTAAATCATTTTTTTTAAAGAACTGAATTTTAATCATGATCAATATTCAATAGAACAATTTTCCTATTCTAAGGAGACAATAAATCGTGCAAGTCATGAAATGTTTAAAAAAAAAAAATGTGCCACGTCATCCCAAAATAATCTGCATGAGAAAATCCTGCTGATGATCGTATTCTGATCCAGCTGCAAGCATGCCCTCATTAACTGAGAAAACAAGATTCATAAGTGTGGGCATACAAATCATACATGGAAAAAAGTACATTTGTAAAACCCCATAAAGTTCAGTTAGAGAGCTCTTCAGATTTCTTAGGCCTGGTTAGCAAATACCAGCCCAGCGCAGATAAACCTGTGAGGGTCCCGACAAGCACTGCATAGTTTCGGTGGTGATCAGTCGACATGCCAGCCGTGGAAGATTCCTGCTGGGCCGGGGAAGACCTCACAGCATCAGCAGCAGCCAGGGTTCCAGAGGCTGCTTGATCCCCTGGTGTTGGTCCCTGCAAATGACACATCATCAGGCGCCGAAGCAAGGAGAGACGAAATAAATAAATAGATAAAAAGATATTTGGGTAATGACGAAGGGTCGAGAATGGATTCCGTCTTAGGCTTCATTTGGGGGGACTTATTTTCACCGGTCAAGCGGTTACGACCGCATGAACCGGACGATGGCAAATTTCACTATTTTGTAAAACTTGTTTTCTAGTTTAAAGCAGCCAGATGAGCCGAAAGAATATGATTCGGTTGTGGCAGAGAGAAAACATGCTTTAGAAAATGATGATCATTTTATTTTCATTTGTTTTGGATGTATAAAAAAAAGAGATTTTGAAGGTGATTCGAGGAGTTGAACTCCACAGAGATTTCTACCTCCGCCCAACCGAATGATGGGATTTAGAAAACTCATTGCTATTACAGGTCGACAGGGAACATCTGCATCTTTAATTCCTTGCACAATACTTCTATAATTTATCGTGATGCCTCGTTTTACTCAAATGTGATGTGTTCAGAGTGAGGGGGTATTTTCATAATACTTTACTCTATTTGGAACTTTTCCCTCTCACTACTTAAGTGAGCAAGGGTTAATGAATGGGGTGCAAGACCTAGTTTTTAAACTCTTCTTTTATTCATCTTCTTCTCCTCTCCCTTCACGTTCTAGCAAATAGTCGTGCCACCTTCTAGTTTCCGCTTGTGGGTTGCTAGGCTCCTACCAGATGTATCATTCCCCTCCTGCCTTGACCATAGGGAAACCTAGGTCTAAGAAGGGCCGAGGGGATCACATCCACAACCTCTCCCTCTCACGGCCGCTTACCCAGTCACAAGCGAAAGGTCGTAACATTTTGGTATCTGATCTTTTTCTCACGTCCGCCGATGTCGATTCTTCCTCCAACGGTCGAAGCATACAAACCTATAAGGGCACCCCATCGCAATTCCATGAATTGATCCCTTACGTGAGCCGGTCGACTGACCCAATCCGCACGGCTACCGCTCTGCTGGCATGCTTCAACGCTCAACACTCAAGAGTTGTCTCCCCTACAAACTCCCCTAATGATTGATGCTCACAGTGCACCCCTCTGATGTATGTCAATGCATCTGCGACATCTGCACCTGCAATTACTGCGTCTCCAATTTCCCTGCGACTACGACTGTGATTTCTTTACTTCACACACCATGTAGCTTCAGACCCAGCTTGTGCCACCTTGATGTTTCAATAAGCAATTTCTCCCTAACTAGCACACGCCATGGGAGAATTAGATAGGGTTGGCCTCATTCAATCTCATGGGCTCAACACAGTTGTAGTACGCATATCTTGAGCAAGAAAAACCAATATGAATTGGGTAGTTTTCAAACACTATGCAATATGCGCTTCATACTACATAGCCCTTTGCGGAAATCCAATTGGCGAACTCATCTCCCACAAACAAATTGGGTCCATGGATGACCACTTAAAGAAATTTCAATATCTACTAGCCCACACTACCTTCGTACTTTTGAAATATCAAGTACCTATATTAACTACAAGGTTGCATGATAGATTTCATCTAAACCTGGAATTCAAAGCATCGTCAGACCTCATCACTGCCACAAGCCTAACATGCAATTGTGAGAACAACTTCTCATTGACAAATAGTAGGCAGCCATCTCAGCGGGGAAGAGGAAAATCTTTAGGAAAACAAATCATCTTGCCACTCCAATAGCATTCAGACCGAACCCAAGGGAAAGAACCGCACTAAGAACCCATTCTTCAAACATCTGACACGTAAAGTACTACCAAACGGTGCACCAAAAGGGCTATACTTCAACTGTGATTATATATATAAACACAGAAGGTTGACGACCCACTGGATGACGATGAGAACGCAAGGGAAGTAGGAGATCCGACCTTTCAACCACTCAAGCTTGATGATAAGCTTGATAGGCGAGAGGAATGTGATGTTACAGGTCCACGTGGAGAACGATGCAAACACATGAATTCAATTCTTCGCACAGTATTTTTATAGTTATCGTGCTATCACAGCTTACTCGCACATCATCTAGGCTGGGTGAGGGGCATTTTTGTAATATATTACTCACATTTGGAACGTTTCCCTCTCACTACTAAAGTTAGGAAGGGGTAAGGAATGGGGCATACAAAACCTAATTTCTAAGCTCTTCTTCTATTTATCTTCTTCTCCGCCCTCTCCTAGCCAGTAGGCGAGTCTCCATTGGGTTGCTATGCATGAGTTGAGCTAGATTCCTCACTGGAAGTATCATTTCCCTCTCCCTCCTTTGAGAAAAACGACGTCCAAGAAGGGCCTCGGAGATCACCATCACGACTTCTCCCTCTCTCAACTGCTTGACCTAATCACAAGCTGAAGGTCCTGTTACTTGGGCTCTGTTTGACACTCCGTCTTGACACCAGTCAATTTAAAAAAGGCCACCGGAGTTGCGTTTGAATATCAAAAGTTTGAACCGGCCATTTCATAACTCCCCTTAGGTTCCTTTTTGGACTAGCCTCATATGCCTCCAGTCTGCCTTTCCAAACCGGCCATTTCATAACTCCCCATAGGCCTCTTTTTGGACTAGCCTCATATGCCTCCAGTCCACCTTTCCAAACCGAACATTTTCTTCTCCCCAAGCATGCAGGTTATTCTCCATTAATAGCGAGCAATTAGCTTGAACGAGCATGAATGAAAATTCCATTTCAGCGTGCCGTTAATGGCGAGCAAGAAACTCTATCGGGTGCCCTAACGGTTGTGGAATAAGTTGAATAGGAATTTTAAATGGGCAAGGAAATCTATTAGCCGCCATTAATGTCGCCGTCTGATTGCCCTAAATTAATTAATATTTTGATTTAATATTAACTTTTAAGGAAAACCTACATGCCACAGGATTAATTAATTATTATTTTGATAAATTAATTAATACTCTATCGTTTGATTAATTAATGAATATTTTCATCATTTGATTTAATATAACTCGTCACTGCTGGAAGTTATCCAAAAACTTTTTTCAGTTTTGAAAATGCAGTTTTGAAAATATATTTTTCAGTTTTAAAGCTCCTCAGTATCTCAAACAAAGCCTTAGTTTCTCAAACTTTGGATAAGTGTCAATCATAATGATTTTTAAACATCTGATTTTAAAGATGAATGGAAGGAGATGCTTTCCCCATTTGTATTTATTTCTTAAAAGTTTAAAAGGGGAAAAATCTACGGTTCAACTTTATTTCTCTTCTCTTATGTAAAAAACAATTTATTATTTTTATTTCTCCTCTCTTTCATGTGAATAAGTATTTATTTAAAAAAATATTTCAAAAGCTGGCTGGTCAATTCTTAGCATTGGAGGAAAAAAACCAAGCCCACCCGTTTACTTGGAGCTTGAGTCTGGCCCGGGCTGGGCACCAGGCCAAGCCATTTAATAATATAGTGGTGTGAGCTTGGCCTGGGCCGGGACCGGGCTTTTGACTGGGCAGGCCTGACAGGCTTCACGGGCCCGAGCATTATTTACAACCCTGCCTACGAGTAACAAATAAATCCTTTAAGTGGAAGTACTGAATTTCATTCTTGGATTCAACTAAAATGATCTCCGTAAGTGCATTCCCATGCAGGCAACCACCAGTTATTGCTTACTCGAGAGAAATTGATTGTATGATTACATGATCCGTACCAACAATCGTTGCAAGAAGATGCAATCGCCTTAGGAGTTTTACCGAGAGAGGGAATGGATCCGACCATATCAGTGATTGTAGGAGAATAGTGGAGCTCATGTTTATAAACATTGAAAACACAAGTGAACTCCTGTACAATAGTTGAGAAGCATGAGAATATTTAGTAAAAATCAGTACTTAAGTTTTGAATCGTTGGGTTTGTTAGCAACTTGGCGTGACTTATTTTAGCATGTAAGAAAGAACGAGACACTGTTGATTTGAAACGAGAAAGTGATGAAGTTGATAACAATCTAATTACAGAGACTACGATCAACATGAAATGAGATTTAAGTAAGATAAAAAATTGTTAAGATGAAAATAATGATGTGAGGTGTTTTATTGCTATTACATGTTAATGGGGACAAAATTAAGAATTGTTTTGGGCTAGGCATCAACGGATCTCCTGTTGAATTTGATGATTGGTCACACGAATTAGGAGGCGATGAACCACCTTTCTTGTCATTTGGTAATAAGGATTACAGCCTTACAGGAACACTAAGGTAGTGCTAGCACGCTTTAACAATGTTCATGCACAAATTAAACTGTGGAGGCCACAAGATGATTGATACGAATCAGAATCATCTCAAGTAGATGATAACTCCATTTGAAAATGCTTCTCGGTTGTTGAGCCAAAAATTGCCCGTAAAGTATTAAAAGGTATCCCTCATCTCCATGGCCTTACAAGGAAGAAAAAGCAGAGGAGATCGGAGAAGGAAAGTGCTTCTACTATACAATAGCGAACTCATGGTTGACCCAAGTGTGTGAAAACTCCCCCTCCATGAACCAATGATTAGAAACAAGGTTCGAGAAGAGAAGGATCAGAGTAGTGGGTTCTAAGTCCTTCCAATCGTATTATTATCTATAAGATCTATGGAGAACTTTGACGACTGCGTTGCCTTGAATGCAAAGTATTAGCAGTCCAGAGTAGCAGAAATTAATTAGGTTAAAATGGAATACCACATACAAGAGATACAACCCCTATATAGGGAGACACACACGTGTCATTTCACGTGTGATAAGACACTATTACATATATTCAACTCGGCCTGTAATAGAAGCTGGGTGGTAGACAAAGGCTATGGCTGAGGCGCTGAAATGGGAGCGAAAATCGGGGACAATTTGAACCGTGGTGGAGTGGACAACAATGGAGGCTGAGGAGTTGTGGTGGTAGAGGGCGAAGGGAACATGGAATTGTGGCTCAAAGAATAATGTCAAATCCTCTATGTTGAATATATGGGAAATTCCCATACTCTACAGATATCCAGCTCATAAGCATTTGTTTCAATTCTCTTAAGTGCGTTGTAAGGACCTATTCACTTAGCATTAATTTTCGAGCAATTCCTATGGGGAACCTCTCAGCATATATACAAATTAACACTTGTTCTCCTTTGATGCTTTGCAATATCCTGTGACTATCAACTTAAGATTTATAAATAATTTTATTGCAAATACTCGTACGTCGGATAAACTCATGCATGCTACACAGTGACAATGAATGTCGGTCGGCAAACATAACATAACTCCTATGTAGAAACTCTATATCCCTTCAAGTTTCATTCCATATGGGCACATGATCAAGGGATTCAGTGGGTGGGGGGTAAAAAAATTCATCGCGGGTGCAATAATCATTTAAATAAACACCCAAAATGTGAGTAATAATAATGATGGAATCGAACTCAAGACCATCGAGAGCACTCTCACTCTCAACTAACTCAAAGATAGTGGGCACGTCCCTAAAAGTTGTGGTTTATCTGGAGGCTCTCTAGTGGAGTGTAGAAATACTCTTTGTGTGCGAGGTACGCATCATGAAGACTGTGTAAGACTGCGACACTGGGATGGCACTCTAGAATGCCTCCATGAAGTGATAACTCATTCGGTGGCTCACTGAAAAGGGTGTAATGAAATTCATCGTAAATGTGACATGTACGAATATACGTTCCTGAAATATCTAGTGCTTAGAAAGGGATGATATACTTAAGGGCTGGCCATGGGCCTTAACAGTAAATAAGGCCATCATTAAGTATGCACCACTATGTTCGAGAACCTCATAAATGGGTTACTCAGAGATATGACTAGGCGAGGTGGAGCGACTTTAGTGCTTAATGGTTATTTTCTCCACGCTAATGCGTGTTTCCAATTGATGAGGCAAGTGTACCTATCGTTCGGAGTATAGAATCAAGTGTCGTATATTGACTCGGGGCTTTCGAGTAATTGTACTCGCAAGAAAGAGTTATTATCTTATCGGACAGAAAAGTTGGTTTTTGATTAAAACGGAAAAGGAAGAACTAAACGTTATACTAAGAAAGAGAAATTCGATGATGGAGAAGCTAGCACTTGATCTATAATCCCCTTGGGATAAAATAAACCTTCTTGAAAAATAAAGTAATGCGAGTTCTTAAATTGCTCACTCGACCGTGGAGGTTCCTAAAGTACAAAAGCGTCTCTCTCGAGCTCATGCTTTTGACTAACCTTAGGTTGATCGATTAAGACCTCTCGGCCAGTCGAAACCCCTAAGCTTGCTTTAGGCGGTGAACCACGCTATTGGATTTGACTCCAATCCGGAGGATTTATGTCTTCGTCTCTCGAGGGGTGCATGAAACTCCTTTTATCCTTGAGTGATCTCCTCGTACCCGCAACCTCTCGGTCATTTAGGATACAGATCTTAGATCGAAAATCATATCCGCGAAATATGAATCCGACAAAATACAATTCAAAGATAAATCATAAGAGAGCAAGATTAAGAACAAGACATTTTTGAAAAAGATGAAAAGTTTATTTTATTCCAATCTTCATCGTGATCAAGTGCTAAATGAAAATTAGCTACTCATCATTAGGGAAATACAAACTAAAATAGTGAAAGACATGATGAAAATAAAATGCAACTTGAATTGAAACTTAAAGCAAAACTAGGCTAAGAAATGGAAAATACAGCAAAATAAAACAGTAAACTACAAGACTCCAACTCCCAAAATTCCCCCCTGAGCATCTGAAGTTGTCTGGAATTTATAGGAAAAATTTCTGTTTGGTCACGCCCTCGGTCACGCCCTCGGTCACGCCCGTGACCTAGGGCGTGTCAGGCTCGGAGCCGTCGTCTTGAAACCCCGGGAACGTTGGAGGAGAAAACGCCAAAATCTGTTAACTGACGTGTCACGCCCCTAGGTCACGCCCGTGACCTAGGGCGTGTGAGATCTGTTTCTGGAAAACGGCGGGAATCTGAAAACGGCGGGAGTAAACTGCTCTTGATTGAGGCGTCACGCCCCCTGGTCACGCCCGTGACCAGGGGCGTGTCTAGCTGCAACGGCATACTGGCGGCAACGGCACGAATGGTTGGTTAATTGGCTGAAAACGCACCGGACACGCCCTAAGTCACGCCCGTGCCCAGGGCGTGTCAATTTAATCTGACGTGGCAGCGGCTTAACGGTTCTTCCACGGCTGGCACGCCCCGTGTAAGGATGACACAGGCGTGTCTGTGGCCGATCGACGATCTTGGGTCGTGGGTCGACGATTTGCGTTGACAATATTTGCTCGTGTGTGTCACGCCCATGGAGGGCGTGTCACAGGGCATGTCTAGGCAAAATCTAATTTTTCTCCAAAAATTCTAAAGTTTAGTCCTGCAAGATTGAAAATAATTTTATTAGAACAAATAATTATAAAATATAAAAAGTAACTAATTATGAACTTTAAATTATAAAATTGATATATTAAATCTAACTATTAATAGGAAATATTGAAATAAAAATAGAAATAATTAGAGTTATCAAATACCCTCATACTTATCCGTTTGTTAGTCCCGAGCAAACAACTTCCTATAGGGAGTAGAAAAATTTTAAATACTAGAAAAGAAAATTGAACCTAAGGAGTAAAATGCGAAGTCTTATGTTTATGCTTGTAATTATTTTTGTAGAAAAACTTACTCAGCATACAAATTAGGTTTTTATTTTTCTTAAAATGTGTTTCCACTATTATTTTTACTTTTAAAACGAAAATCCAGTAAATCTTAAAATTATATTTAGGGAGAGTGTAGCGTGTGTACTAAGATAACATTGCACGAAAGAAGATCGAAATACCCAGCGTGTGTAGCTTGTAATTATTTTTGTAGAAAAACTTACTCAGCATACAAATTAGGTTTTTATTTTTCTTAAAATGTGTTTCCACTATTATTTTTACTTTTAAAACGAAAATCCAGTAAATCATAAAATTATATTTAGGGAGAGTGTAGCGTGTGTACTAAGATAACATTGCACGAAAGAAGATCGAAATACCCTCCAAAGAAATCCATTAATGTTGATGGTCATAGGCTTGCCCTTTCACACTCTCGCCACGACACTAGTTCAACTTATAAACATAAATCAATAGGACTTAATTAGGTTGAAACGTAGGCTTAGGTTTTTGGTGAGGGTGGTCAAAGATAAAAGCGATGACTAGTCACACCAAAACCTAGAGAAAGCTTGATCATAACTTTGTTATGGCTTTTAGAACGGAACCAAATTCATAATCCTTCTGTTTTTTTTCTTATTTTTTTCAACTCTCTCATCATGTTGAAAATTTTCTCCTACCTCTTCATTTTTTTCTTAATAATTTTTTTTCTTCTTTATTTTGAAGAGAAGAGAAGAATAAATCAACTTTTTTTTTATAAGAAAAGAGCCACCAAAAATAAAAAGGCTCATAATCACTCACAAATCATGTTTGTATATCTATGTTCAAGTTTGGTCTTAGGTGTTCAATTAGGTTGCTTTTTAGGCTTTGGTAAAATGCTTTGTGAATCTAAAATAAAAGGATACGGTAATAGGCTCAAAATGGCTTAACAAAGATAAGGTTTTAGGTAAGGGTGCAAAAACTCAAACTGGCAAAAAGAAGTGCTTAAATCATTCTTATGCTAATGAGTCTAACTTATGCAAAGTCTTGAGAATAGTTAGAGGACAAGTTCTAAACATCGAGAAAAAATATCTCTTTCTTGATCCGCGAAATATCTCTCTAGTAGACTTCTACTTACTCACCTAAATTATTTTAGATTTTACTAGTTTTCAAAGTAAAAGTAAAATAAAACATTTTCACGCATTTAGAAAAATTAAAATCAAATTATATGTTGAATATTTAAATCTACATAAAATTTTACTTACACGTGCACTTGACTAGAAACACAGCATGACCAACAGTTTTACTCCAAAATTCAAAATTCAATTAAAACATTAAAATTCTCTAAACACTATAAAAAAGTTGAATTACTAGGAATTTTGCATGTGAATGAATATGAAGATAATGACTTCTCTAATTAAAAATTAAACCTGTTTTTTTTTGTTATTTCTTAGACTTCCCGAGGTATACCCTGTGAAGGGCTCTCACCGGTACTAGGAGGTAAGATGGGGTGATATCCCAAACGTCCCTTTCTAAGAAATTTAATTTTTGGTTTTCTATTTTTTTTTTCATTTTTAATTTTTGAAAAACAAAATTCATAAAAAATATAATTGTTGAAATTTTAGAAATAGAATTTTTTTTGAGTTTTTTTTTAAACAACAAAATATATAACAAAATTAAAATTTTTAAAATTTTTGATATAATTTTTTGTAAAAAATTTTGTATGTTTTGCTTGAGAAATATCTCTCCCCCATACTTAAGCAATACATTGTCCCCAATGTAAGAATGAAGAAAAGAAAGAAAAGAAGACTTCCCTGAGAATGTAAAAGCAGCACCAAAAGCTACCTGTAAGATAGTAGCAAAGCAAAACATAATTCTTTTTTTATAAATTTTTTTTTAATAAAAACAAATACATGAAAATAAAAATAACGATACAGATACAGAGAGGCGACGCACTACAAGTCCAAAGAAATGAAAAGACAGCTACTCCTGGTCGGGAGCGTCCCCGGGCTGCTGATAGAAAGTCAGCATGGACGCAAACTCGAGGGAAATATGCTCCATGGAAGAAGCGTGACTCTCCTCCAGCTTGGTAAAGCGCTCATCAAAATGAGCGAAGCGATTGTCAAAATGGGTTTGCATCTGGTCTATGCGAGTATGTAGACATCCAAATTACTGATCCCAATAATCTGGAGGATCGGGCGCTGGGGCAGAGTGCAGCAGTGGTGGCGGAATCTGAGGAGAATGATGAGTACCGCTGGAACCGGCACCATGATCAAGATCAAGATCCCCGCCACCGACTGATGGGGGAATAGCCTCAAACTCGCCCTCACGTCGGCGCGCTAGGCAAAGGGCCTGAAGGGTCGGGAACTGGAGAGCATGTGGCGTTTGCATGCAAGTGAGCCGCGGAAGGGCATCCCAAACGCCGTACTACTTGGCGAGGAAAGTGATGAAATTCCCGCCGTGCACCGCTCCCAATCTCACATTTTCGGTCTGGTGCCGAAAGAAAATGGCGAGCATGTAACCATGGTTAAGTGGGACCCGGTAAAACATACTATATAAGTATAGTAAGTCTGCCCGAGTCACCACGCCATGGCTATCGCCGCGTCCGGACAGAGTAAAAGTGAGAAGATTGTGGAGAATGCGCAAAGCGGCGGAAATGAGGTGGCGACCCTTGGATTTCTTTGGGGTGTAGGGGGCATCACCGATTTCCGATCAAAAAGTGAGGAGGTTGAAATCGGGAGGGAAATCAGTTTGGAGGTCGAGGTAGGCGGGGGAAGTGGAAAAGGCCTCTGAGCGAAAGCTCATGGCGACATTGAGTTGGCGGATGGTGAGCTGGTGCATCATTCCGCCCAAGCGAAAAATGATGAAATCATCATGCGCTGCCCAACGGAACTCAAACGACGCCAAGAACTCGATGTTCAGCTCGAGAAAAGCTGGCTCCGAAATGGAGAAAAGGGGAGCCCATCCCGGGGTGGATAGAAATCCCCCAACTATCTCCGCTGCTCCGAAGGTGGCGAGGATCGCCCAGTCCAAGATATGGAACACGCCAAAGGGTTTGGCGCGCAGTCGCTCGCTCCGGTCCTACTGTGTGGCATTTTCAAACAAGAGCATGGCCTCCGCCGAGGCAGGATCCGCGGGATGCTCGGAGGAAGAAGCTGTGGAACGAGGGTGGTGGCGAGACATGGCGAGAACAAGGGAAAAATTCGGCCACAAGGAGAAGGGAAGAGAAGGTGAAGGCTGGAAGGTGTGGAGAGAAGAGAGGGGGGTGACTTCATATTTATAGGGGTTTTCGGGTCAGTCACGCCCCCCTGTCACGCCCGTGACAGGGGGCGTGACAAGCACGGGTCAAAGCAAGAAGGAATCTGAGGCGGACCGCCTCGGATTCGCGGGAAACGCCCCAGAGTCACGCCCGTGACTCTCAGAGTCACGGCCGTGACTCTGGGCGTGTAGGAGGTATCCTAGGGAGGCGCGCGGGAATCCGCGCTGCTGGCCTCGGATTCCACTGTCACGCCCCAGGGTCACGCCCATGACTATGGGGCGTGTCGGCCAAAATTAACCACGGCGCAGGGAATCCGAGGCAGACCTAGTCAACGCCTCGGATACCCGCGACACTGGCATGACACGCCCGTGACCTTCAAGGTCACGCCCGTGTTATGTCCGAATGATGAACGGAAAAAGCTGCGTACGAAACCCTCATGGGTTTCATAAAACAAGCAAGACAAGCCTCTAACACGCCCGTGACCCAAAGGTCACGCCCGTGACAGAGGCGTGTAAGAGAAATAAAAACAGAATTTTTTTTTTTTTGGTTTTGTTATATTTATTTTTTTGTTTTTGTTGTTCTTTGTTTTGTTCTTTGTTTTTTTTTAAAGATTCAAAGAAACTAGAATAAAATATTAAGTTACCGACTTGAAGAAACACGTAGACTTGACGTTCGTCCCCGACCGATCGTCATGCATCGATGTCCTTCAAACCTGTAAAAACTCATATAGAAAATTAAAAATAAAAAGAAAGGATAACCATGGGATGCCTCCCACGAACGTTTTGTTTATGGTCGTTGAGCTCGACCATAGTTATGGGGTTTTCAGAAATATAAGCCGACGCATGAACAGGAAGTTTGGGACCCTCCGCTAGAGATAGATATTGTAAATGATCTAACACGTATTCATGTTCTAAAATAGGAGGTTGCTCAAACGACGTTCTTAAAGGGTCACTATCTAAGTCAAGAGTTGCGAAAGTAGTTGCGTGTGTGACCAAATGATTATCACTAATTTCATGAGAAATTAAATTTAAAGTTTCAAAATTTTCATCGTGAAGAATAGGGGAATAAAAATTTTCAGAAAATAAGATGGAGTTTTCTTCAGGAGAAGTCTCCAAATAGTAGCATGAGTCGTCAATTGAGAGCGAATTTTTCATAGACGAGTCAATAGAAAAGGTAACTTCTTCATCTCCGACTCGAATGAGAAGTTTACCGTTACTAACGTCTATAATGGCGCGCGCGGTGGCAAAAAAAGGGCGACCGAGAATGAGTGGTACCTCGGTGTCCTCTTCGATGTCAAAGATGACGAAATCTACCGGAAAGATAAATTTATCAACTTTGACAAGCACATCCTCAATGATCCCATAGGGAGTTTAATCGACCGATCCGCCAATTGAATGCTCATTCGTGTGCGCTTAGGCTCTCCTAATCCTAACTTTTTCACTAAAGAATAAGGCATTAAATTTATAGAGGCGCCTAGATCGGCTAACGCACGTGTTATTAATAGATCGCCAAATAAACAAGGAATAGAGAAACTATCCGGATCGGGTAATTTCGTAGGCAATTCATTAAGTAACACTGTCGAACACTCCGCGTTCAATTGAACCGTGGAGATATCCTCAAGTTTCTTTTTATTGGATAAAAGATCCTTGAGATACTTGGCATACTTCGACATTTGTGCGATCACTTCGCAAAACGGTAAATTTATTTGAATTAGTCAAAACATTTTTAAAAATTTACCGTGGTGCTCATCCACCCGGTCTTTTAGCATTCTATAAGGATAGGGAAGAGGTGGTTGATAAGTCTTAGGTTTATTATCATTAAAAGGCTTAGGAGGAGGAGAAATTGAAGAAATTGTTACCTCCGCATCAACCGGAATTGGAGAAGTTGTTACCTCCTTCCGCTTCGTAGAGTGATGGCTTTAGCTTGCTCCCTTGGGCTGGGCACTGTATTGCCCGGTAGCGCTCCTTGTTGGCGATTGGAGAGCATTTTAACGATTTGATGGACTTCATCGAAGGTCTCCCACTGTCACAAAGGTACTCAATCATCTTCTTCGTCGTTGATCGCTTCTTTAAGGGAGCCCACTTCATTGTCATGAGCCGACCCATCAAAGGCCCTACCGTTGCACGTGCATTCTTCGACCAGGAGTTCCGCCTCCACGGTGTATGATAGATTGTTATATGGATAGACTAACTCACCTAGATGGGGGGCGAATAAGTAGTCTTTGCACTTTAATGGATTCTTTTCTAATTACAACAATTAGAATAAATTTAGAACTAATCAAACACACACAGAAAAACACACAACATTTATAATAATTCATCAAGCTCTGGGTACATCCACTTTCCCTCACCACCTTTCTAGAAGTATGCTAGATAAGACAACCTCCTCCAAGAAACTCAGCTCCTTGAGCTTAGAGCATAGACCCTTCAGGATCTCTCAGGCCTCCTCCCTAACCCTACCTCAGGCACACAACCCTACCTCAGAGTGCTCCGCCTCCTACAGCTCAGAGACCCAGATGGTCTCCTATCTAAGATCTTAACAAGATCTTACCTCAGACTAAACAAGAAGTCCTACAGCTCAGGCTGAGAGTATAGCCCTACAACTAAAACTGAGAAGACAGTCCTATCTCAGGGTCAACACCCCTACAGATCAGGCAATAACCTTACAACTCAGATCTTATACACGATCCTACAGAATTAAAAGATTGTGTAAAACTACAGCTGAAGGACTCAAAAGATTGACCTTAGATGTTGAGACTTCAGTTGTCTCTGCTTGAATAAGCTTTCACTTGAAGCAGCCTTTGATTCAAAGATCTCTTCAGGAAGTGCAGATCAATGGTTCTTCTTCTTGATCTTCTTCTTTAGGAAGAAGACCTGGCTATGAGCTTAATTGTCAAGGTGCGCGCCTAGGCGCACCTGAGACGTCGGGCGCAGACCGCCGCGCCTCAGCACGGCTGAGGCGGGCGATGTTCCCCATGCGCGCCCAGACGCGCGCCTTAGAGGCTCTCAGGCGCACCAAAGGCGCGTCTGGGCATTTCAAGGTGTTTTCTTTAAAAAAAATTGTGATGGGCAAAAACATGATCTTAGACGCACCGTAGGCACCCCTAGGCGCACTTGGGCGCCCAATTCGCCGAATTTCAGCGAATTGGGCGCCCAATTCGCCGAATTTCAGCGAATTGGGCGCCCAATTCGCCGAATTTCAGCGAATTGGGCGCCCAATTCGCCGAATTTCAGCGAATTGGGCGCCCAATTCGCAATTTCAGCGAATTGGGCGCCCAATTCGCACAATTTCAGCGAATTGGGCGCCCAATTCGCACAATTTCAGCGAATTGGGCGCCCAATTCGCACAATTTCAGCGAATTGGGCGCCCAATTCGCACAATTTCAGCGAATTGGGCGCCCAATTCGCACAATTTCAGCGAATTGGACGCGCAATTCGCTCAATTTCAACGAATTGAACGCCAAATTCGCTCAATTTCTTTTTTCCCCCATTTTTGCGCCTCACGTGCCTCAGGCGCGCGCCTGCGCTTTGCGCGTAGGCTTAAGGGGCCCTTTGCGCCTCGGTGTGCCTTGCGCCTTTGATAACTTAGGCTATGAGTCTAGATTGTCACAACTTGTTCTTCAGAAAGCCTCCAAGAAGAACTAGCTGGCAGATTGCAGGAAGCAGTGCGTCGTATCTGGTTCTACGAATTCTAGCAACAACACTGTTTCATTGACCTGGAACTGCATCTATATAACCTTTGACACACTGCAACGATCTTGAGAAAACGTCTTGTCGAAACATGGGTAAAAATAGAATATCTTAACACTGCTTTCGGCGTTAGCGCCAAAGTTGACTTACGCCAAGCAATCTAGGCTTCAACGGTAACATTTGAATCGTGACAGCTATACCGCTGAGTATTCATTCCATTCTCAGCGGAATTAGACTTGGTGCTGAGACCTGAGGCTTTTAGCGACTGCAATTGAATCTTCTCAACTGTACCGCTGAGACGATCCTTCTTTCTCAGCGGTTGTATTTGAATCTTCTCAACTGTACCGCTGTGAAGATCCTTCATTCTCAGCGATATTTTATTTGACGTTGAGATCTGTTGCTCTCAACGGTATGGACCATAAGCTGAGAACTATAAGTTGTCTCGGTTGTATATCTCAGCTTTTACTTTAACCATTTCTCCAGAAGCCATGCATGCTCATAAAGTTGATATGCATCAAATACACTATGTTCTTAGCATTGGTAGTGATGTTTCTTTAAATCTTGGAAGATTGAGGGTAATCTTCCCAAAAATCTCCCCCTATATGAAGAAGGCAGAACACTTAACAATGCTAAGTAACATTTACCAATAAATCAATATATATAAAAAGGTATA
Organism: Platanthera zijinensis; assembly: GCA_039513925.1. NCBI lineage: Eukaryota > Viridiplantae > Streptophyta > Magnoliopsida > Asparagales > Orchidaceae > Platanthera > Platanthera zijinensis. Next base: position 118,871,160 of record CM077092.1, read on the forward strand.
ACGTTGGATAACACAGACATCATGATATAGTACAAGAAATGATAACACAGATGCTATATCAATTAAATGATCAACTAATCATGAAAGCATATCATTTAAAACAAGAACCATAATACTAATCCAGTTTGATTTACAATCAATGAAATTTCAGAATATATAAAGTGATAACTCATTGGCTAGCTTTCAATATCAGTTCTCATCTTCTTGGAAACAGAGACTGAGCCTTCTCCTTGAACAGCAACCAAACTTCCAGCTTGGCTTTGTTAGCTTGTCTTTTAAAGTAAAGGAATGACTTTGGAATATATTTGGAGGGCATTCTCCTTGGATTGTTCCTCCTCACAAGATTTTTTTTGAGAATTCTTTCCCTTAGAGAGTTTATGTTAAGCCCCCGGACGAGGCTAGATTATTCGGACAACATTACAAACGGCGGCAACGGCAGGGGCATGGCAATATTGGGGCTGAACCAATGGGTTCAGCCCCCTCCTCTTGAAAATATTGGCTCGGGGGGGCTGAACCACGCTGGGTTCAGCCCCATTGGGGCCGGCCGGCCCCCTTGGTCGGCCGGTCTTGGGTCCCGGGGGTATAAATACCCGGACCCCTCTCTTTTGGAGGTTATGCAAGAATTATCAACCCTAACCCTAATCTCTCTCTACTTCCTCTTCCCTTAGTTCTTCCCCTAGTTAGTGCTTAACATTTGGTATCAGAGGAGTTCGATTCTCTCAATGGTGAACACTCGCAATCAAGAGGAGTCCTCGCGGATTGAAACCCTAGAGGAGAATGTTGTTGGCCTCACCGATTCGATGGCGGCCTTGGAGGGGCGATTGGAGGCTCGGTTGGAGGAGTTGAAGACCCTACTGAAAGGGAAAGGCCCGGCCAGCGATGATTCGGCCGGATCGGGAGCCGATCCAGCGGGTTCGGCCGCCGCGCGGCTTGCGGAAGGGCTCGCGGGCGTGCGGCCTTCGGGTGGGGCTCCGCCCGGCGCGGCGTGGCACGGGACGACAGGGGGTGCGGCGTCAGCGGCCTACGAGCCTCCCGCGGGATCGGCAGCGGTGTATGGGGGTCCGGCGGGGTAGTTTCCGCCCGGATCCACGGCAGCAGGCTTCGGCGAACTCGGATCGGGCCCGGAACAGTGGCGTCGAGGTGGGGATGACCCTTTTGGGCTCCGGCGGCCACCCGACATGGCGGGACAGCAAAGGGGGGGGGCCCTCCCTCCTCCACGCGGGTTGGGGCCACCAGGAGGGACCGGATTTGGCCCAGGGTGGGGCGGCCAGCCGCAACCTCCGCCTTGGGGAGCGGGACAGCAGCACGGCTACGGCAATTTTGAGCATGGGGAACACGCAAGGCGGGACGGAGGTCCAGGGACACAACGTTTGACCCCCGGATTAACTCGCATGTACTTTCCGGAGTTCGAGGGCGGCGACGCCTTGGAATGGATTCAAAAGGCGAAATTATTCTTCCAGTACCAGGAGGTGCCTGAAGGGCAGTGGGTACAGCTAGCGTCCTTCCATTTGAAGGACGACGCCTTCCAATGGACACAGTGGTTCCTGCGGGGACGGGAGTGCGTGCCTTGGGGGGAGTTCGTGGATGGATTTTCGGCCCGATTTGGTCCACTGGAGTATGAGAACTTTGAGACCCTCCTTCAGAAGCTTCGTCAAAAAGGGTCGGTTATGGAGTATCGTGCTGAGTTCGAAAAGTTGGCGAATCGGGTTCAGTGGTCGGAGAGGACGCTCTACAGCTGTTTCATATCTGGTCTTAAGGAGCATATTCGGGATGAGGTGCAGGCACTCATGCCACGTTCCTTGAACCATGCCATTACGTTGGCGCGTATCCAGGAGGAAAGGTTCAACAGGCAGCGGGCACGTATCACGAGTAGACCGGCTTTGGGCCCTACCACGTCAGCACGACGGGAGCCACCCACGGGTACCAAACCGACGGTGACTCGGTTGTCTTGGAGCGAGTTGGCGGCTCGGAAAGGAGAAGGGCTTATGCTTTAATTGTGATGAGAAGTTTGTGCCCGGTCACAAGTGCCAGAAGGTACAGGTTTTTATGTTGCATCAGGAGGAGCAGCTCGAGGAGGACGTTTCCCCGGAGGAGGAATTGGAGTCTGGGGGGGGACTTAGACTTGACGGAGTTGGGTGTCTCCCTACATGCCATGGAGGGATGCAATCCACCTTCGCTTACGATGCGGTTGGCTGGACGGATTCGGCGGGAGAGGGTGACGATTCTGGTAGACAGTGGGAGTGATCACAACTTTATTCACCCTGATGAGGCAAAGAAGGTGGGGCAGGGGATTGACACGGGAGCAGCGTTCCAGGTCATGGTTGCGGATGGGAGCAAGTTACAGTGCCAAGGAGTGTTGAAGGCGGTAGAGCTTCGGATGCAGGGGTATGTGGGGTGCACGGACGTCTACCTCTTACCGATCCGGGGCTCGGATATGGTACTGGGAGTGCAGTGGTTACAGCAGTTGCGGCGGGTTACTTTTGATTGGGATCAGATGACGATGGAGTTCTTGCAAGGCGGGCGACAGTTCTGTTTGACGGGGCTCAGATCTTCTCCGGTCACAGAGATCTCCCTTCGCAGTTTGTAGCAGCTTGAGGAGTCCAGTAGTTTGATGGCGATTCTGTTGGGGGTGAGGTCGGACGAGGAAGGATCGACACAGGTTCCGGACCAGTTGCGGGCGCTAGTAGAGGAGTATGATGACATCTTCCAGGAGCCGAGTACACTTCCACCGTCACGATTCCGTGATCATCAGATTGTGCTAAAGACTGTGGCTGAACCGCCCAACATCCGTCCGTATAGGTATCCCTACATCCAGAAGGCAGAGATTGAGCGCAGTGTGAAAGAGATGCTTGATGCAAGTATCATACGACCTAGTACCAGTTCCTTCTCTACACCGATTATTCTGGTTAAAAAAAAAAGACGGATCTTGGCGTTTTTGCGTAGACTACCGTGCCTTAAACAGTGTTACTGTGAAGGACAAGTTTCCGATTCCCGTGATAGAGGAGCTGCTGGATGAGTTGCATGGGGCGACTCGGTTCACGAAGCTAGACCTGCAGTCCGGCTACTATCAGATTCTGATGAAGGAGGTGGATGTGCATAAGACGGCCTTCAGGACTCATGACGGTCACTATGAGTTCTTAGTGATGGCCAATGGATTAACTGGGGGCCCGTCTACTTTTCAGGCCAATATGAATGAGATTTTTCGCCCATTCCTGCGACGCTTCGTCTTGATTTTTTTTGACGACATTCTGATCTACAGTGCTACTTGGGAGGATCATCTACGACATGTGGCTCAGGTCTTCTCTACTCTCCGACAACATCAGCTATATGCTAAGAGGTCCAAGTGTTCTTTTGGACAACATGAGGTGGAGTACTTGGGGCATCTAGTTTCCGTTGACGGGGTGAAGGCAGACCCACGGAAGATCGAGAGTATGCTTTCTTGGCCACGACCTCTGACCATTCGGGCGCTGAGGGGGTTCTTAGGCCTCACTGGTTACTACCGGCGCTTTGTACGGGACTATGGGAAGATTGCTAGGCCGCTTACACAGCTGCTACAAAAGGATGCTTTCGAGTGGCACGCTGAGGCAGAGACCGCCTTCCAGGCGCTCAAGAGGGCTATGACGACGACTCCAGTGCTGGCACTTCCGGATTTCACCAAAGAGTTTGTGGTAGAGACAGATGCTTCTGGCGTGGGAGTGGGGGCGGTCTTGATGCAGGAGGGGCGGCCGATCGCCTTCTACAGTAAGTCTTTGGCTCCCCGAACTCTGGGACTCTCAGTGTATGAAAAGGAGATGCTGGCGGTTATTCATGCGGTGGCCCTATGGCGGCCCTACCTACTTGGGCGTCGCTTTACGATACGGACCGATCATCAGAGCTTGAAGCATTTTTTGGAGCAGCGGATTTCGTCCCCCCTGCAACAAAAGTGGGTCACCAGGTTGTTGGGATATGATTATGCGATCGAGTATCGGCCCGGGAAGGACAATCGGGTGGCTGACGCCCTCTCACGCTTACCGAGGGGGCCTTGGCACACATTTCCGGGCCTCAGTTGGATTCGATGGATGAGATTCAGGACGCGGTGCAGCGAGATCCCGAGTTACGGGCTATTGTGGAGGACCTGCGGCAGGGTCGTGAGGTAGCCCCAGGTTATCATTTACAAAATGACCGGCTGTATCATCAAGGGCGAGTGGTCATTCCTGCTCAATCAGCTTGGCGGACGGTGATGATGCATGAGTTTCACTCGTCGCCGACAGGAGGTCACGTCGGCATTCTTCGCACTCTTCAGCGGGCTCGGGCCAACGTGTTTTGGAAGGGGATGCGCCGTGACATTCAGGAGTTTGTGCAGAAGTGTGAGGTGTGCCAACGGCAGAAATATGAGACTACTTCTCCGGCCGGCCTACTCACTCCCTTGGAGATTCCGCATCAGATCTGGGATACGGCTTCTATGGACTTCATCGACGGGTTGCCCAAGTCGAAGGGTAAAACAGTAATATTGGTAGTGGTGGACAAGTTGTCCAAGTATGGGCACTTCCTTGCTCTGAGCCATCCTTACACAGCGGAGTCGGTTGCGCCCTTATTTGTTCGGGAGATTGTTCGATTGCATGAGATTCCCCGGGCGATCATTTCCGATCGAGATCCTACTTTTGTTGGCCGATTTTGGACAGAGCTCTTCCGCTTGCAGGGGACTTCCTTACGTTTCAGCACGGCCCACCATCCCCAGACTGACGGCCAGACAGAGGTATTAAATCGGGGCGTCGAGACTTACCTTCGCTGCTTTGTCATGGATGAGCCGCGGACCTGGACTAGCTGGTTACATTGGGCGGAGTACTGCTTCAACACTTCTTATCACTCGGCTAGTAAACTCACGCCCTTTGAGGTCGTCTATGGGCGGCCACCTCCTTCCTTGAGCAGTTATGAGCCCGGCAGTACCGCGGTTGCAGCAGTTGATCGGGCACTTCGTGATCGTGATCGGACCCTCGCCACCTTGCGTGAGAATCTTCGGGCGGCACAGGATCATATGAAGGCTCAGGCAGATCGTCATCGCACAGAGCGAGAGTTCCAGGTGGAGGATGAGGTTTTCCTCAAACTTCGTCCTTATCGCCAGTTGTCGGTGGCACAGCGAACAAATCAGAAACTGGCACCTCGTTACTATGGACCATTTCGGATCACGCGGCGGGTCGGTCCGGTGGCGTATACCTTGGCTTTACCCGCGAGCTCCCGGATCCATCCTACTTTTCATGTCTCCTTGTTGAAGCGGAAGTTGGGTGATGCTGTTCCGGTCTTTTCCGTTTTTCCCGAGGCTACTAGTGGGGGCGAGCTTCGCCCGATTCCGGAAGATGTACTGTTGATCAAATGGAAACGTCGTGGCACGGCGTAATGTCCAGAGCTGTTAGTCATGTGGAAGGATCTCTCTGCGGAGCACAATACTTGGGTCGATTTACTGGAGTTCCGGGAGCTTTACCCTGACTACCACCTTGGGGACAAGCTGGCTTTTGATGGGGAAGGGAATGTTAAGCCCCCGGACAAGGCTAGATTATTCAGACAACATTACAAACGGCGGCAACGGCAGGGGCATGGCAATATTGCGGGCTGAACCAATGGGTTCAGCCCCCTCCTCTTGAAAATATTGGCTCGGGGGGGCTGAACCACGCTGGGTTCAGCCCCATTGGGGCCGGCCGGCCCCCTTGGTCGTCCAGTCTTGGGTCCCGGGGGTATAAATACCCAGACCCCTCTCTTTTGGAGGTTATGCAAGAATTATCAAGGTACTCATCTCTCTCTCTCTCTCAACCCTAACCCTAATCTCTCTCTACTTCCTCTTCCCTTAGTTCTTCCCCTAGTTAGTGCTTAACAGTTTATCTCAAGATGCTTAATTCATTCATCACTTGGGTAGATGCTGTACATATTCTTCAGAATTTGGCCATGATGGATCCATGCATTGATTATGATATCTCTTGAATCATCACTCCAGTACTCATAATCTGGATCATCAGTTTGATCTGCTCTTCACATGACCATGAATTCTTCATGAAGCATGAGGCCATCTTTTTTCCTCCTAACAACCATCTGAGCATCTTGAGTAACTCTTTCTTGCGCTTGGAATCAAAATGTTCAGGCCTGTTTTTGTCCAATAAGGGCAGATTAAGAGTAATTCTTGTGCCTTGAAGGACCTTTAGGGTTAGCTCAGCATTGAACTTCTCCCCCTATGGCTACTTCATTAAATTTGTTAGCCAGATGGAGGGTGTTGGCTTCAACCCTACTAGATACTATCTGAAATACATTTTCAAGTTCTTCCTGAATGGCCTCTCTGTTCTGAATTTCTCTTCCTATAGTCTGTCCTTGAGTGGAGTATATGTACTGTTGGACATGATCAACTCCATTTCTGATTACATCATCACTTAGACTAACCCAGTTCTTCACACTAGTAATATCACTAGCAATACCCTTAAGGCTGACCTCCATTGATTTCATAATGTTGACATTTTGTTTGACTATGCTTACATCCAAGTCAAACCATTTGGTGATCTCTTTGTTGATGTGTGCAGTGTCATCCTTCAGAACCTTAAGATCACTCACCATCTCAGTTTTGCCTTTCTGCATTTCTGACATGACAACAACTTTCAATCCTTTGACAGACTCATCAATATAGGTTTTCAGTGTTTTTGCTTGCTCATCAAGTAGAGCTTTGACTGAACTATGATGGAGCTTTCAATACTGCAGGTAGATGATAGATGTTGGGGCATCTGTGGTGGTAGAATCTCAGTAGGATTTACCCTTGTTCCTTGGTCCTCTTGACCATCCAATTCAATTTGAATAGATGTCTCGGCCACTTGGGGGGAAGATAAAACATCTCCCTGACCAGATTTTCCTCCGCTCCGGGCTCCTTGGCTCATATAGCCAACGACACTCAAGGAGGCCCAACCTTGGCCCAGATTTTGGAATCATGCAAAACCATGACGGCGGACAACCGCCAAAGCCTTCTCACCGCTCTCAAGCTGGACTGCACGGCGCTACTAATACGCACTGCCTCCGCCTCCTCTACATCCGTCCCCGAGCCGCCACTCCACTGACCGATCTCCCGGCCTGTTCAGACTACTCTACCGTGCCAAGTTTTCTGAAATTGGATTTTCCGATCTTCAAGGGCCGCGAGGATCCCCTTACATGGTTGGCCCATTATGAGCATTTATTTATTGCACAACGCACACCGTGGGAGGATTGGCTTGGCGTCGCCTCCTTCCACCTTATGGGGTCGGCCCAACTCTGGTTCTCCCAGCTTCAACAGGAGAAGCCTGACCTCACATGGGATGACTTCAAGACTCAGTGAAACCTCCTCTTCGGGCCACGGCTCCGCAGCAACCCTATCGGCAACTTAATCTCCTTGAAACAGTCGGACTCTATTGATGACTACTTAGAGCAGTTCCAAGTGTTCCTTGCCCGTGCTCCGCCAGTTCTAGCGGCTCACCAGGTGGCCTTTTTCACGACATGTTTACATGAGCGTCTCAGCATGGATGTGAATTTCCAGAATCCTACGGATCTTACACCGCCATGAGTTTAGCACGCATTTGCGAGAGGCACATCTTGTTGGACCACCCTCACATGGTTCGTCGTAGCAATGATAGCTCTTTTCGAAACTACAGTCAGCCCCTGCCTCCTTCGGGATGTGTCTCGGCCAGGCCCAATGACGGCGAGCGTTCCACCCAAATCTGACGTTTATCGAACCAGGAGATGACCGAACACCGCGCAAAGGGCCTTTGCTTCAATTGTGATGAAACATACACATGTGGCCACCGGTGTAAGCGTCTATTTTGGCTCGAGGTCGACGATCCCTAAGATGGGAAAGCCGGAGACGACGAGCCAGGGGACCCCGCAATCCCTTAGCATGCCATGTCGGGTCCACATTCTGGAGAAATGCACGCCCATTACCATGGCGGTCCGCAAGCTACTTGCACTTATAGACGTTGGCAGTACACACAGCTTCATTAACGACCTCACTGCTCAGCGACTTCAGCTTCCCATTTCTATCAGCAGCCGTTTGCATGTGTTTGTGCCCAATGGCACCGCCATGGCCTACATCGGGATTTGCTGAGATGTTCTGATTATGGTGGAGGACTATCATTCTCAGGTAGACTTCTTCGTCATAGCCATACAGGGCTTCGAGGCTGTCTTAGGGGCACGTTGGTTGCGCACCCGGTGTTGTGGGATTTGGAGGGACTGACGATGACGTGGGGACAAGGGACCTATTTGAATGTATGACACGGTCACCCGAAGGCGGACAATGGCCATGCTTTCTCTTTTCAACTTGATTCTTCCGGGCCGCAGGATCTCTCAGCTCTTCTTCACGAGTACAACGATACCTTGACCGCACCAACAGGGCTTCCCCCTTCTCACTGGCACGACCACCACATCTGTCTCCTTCCAAACACGGCCTCGGTAGTAGTCCTCCCCTACCGCTATCCTTTTCAACAGAAGGATGAGATCGAGCGGCAGTGCACCGAGATGCTTCACCAGGGCATCATCCGCCAGAACGTCTCTCCCTTCTTCTCACCGGTCCTCTTGGTCCACAAAAAGGATGGTTCTTTGCGCTTTTGTGTGGACTACAACGCTTTGAACGCGCAAACGATGAAATATACGTTTCCCATTCCGGTCGTCGAGAAGCTATTGGAAGAGTTGCATGGGGCATGCTACTTCTCCAAGCTGGACCTTTGCTCGGGGCACCGCCAGGTTCGTATGTTTCTGGCGGACGTGGAGAAGACAGTCTTCCGCACACATCATGGACATTTCTAAGTTCCTCATGATGCCTTTCTGGCTTACGAACACAACATCTACCTTACAGTCCCTCATGAATGAGGTATTCCATACTCACATTCGTCGCTGCGTTATTAATTTCTTTGATGATATTTTGGTGTACAACAGAACTTGGGAGGCGCACCTCGACCACCTCAGATAGGTTCTCCAGCTAGCATGCGCCCACCGGCTCTTCCTCAAGAGGGCCAAATGTTCTTTTGGTACTGACAGGGTCTCCTACTTGGGACACATTGTCGACCGCTTCGGCGTCTCGGCCGACCCAGCCAAGATTCAGGGGGTGATAGACTGGCCCGTTCCCCAGACTCAACAGGAGCTCCGTGGATTTCTCGGCCTGACCGGCTACTACTGCCGGTTTATCCATGGCTATACAGTGATCGCTGCCCCCTTGTTGTCTCTCTTACGTGGCCAGTGCTTCACTTGGGACGACTCCGTCACGGCGTCCTTTCGGGCTTTACAGCAGGCCTTAGTTTTAGCTCCCATTCTCCAACTCCCCGATTTCGAGAGGGAATTCCAAGTGGAATGCGACGCCTCCGAGAATGGGTGCGGCGCGTTACTTCAGCAAGAGGGGAAACTGATTGCTTATTTCAGCCGTATGACAGCCATCCATCACCGGAAGCTTCTCGCCTACGAGCAGGAGCTCATCGGACTGGCTAAGCTCGTCCACCACTGACGACCCTACTTGTGGGGGCGTTCGTTCGTGATCCGTACAGACCATCTCAGTCTCAAGTACTTACTAAAGCAGCGTCTGACGACAGTACCACAGTAGCGTTGGGTGAGCCGCCTTTTGGGCTACGACTTTCGAGTGGAGTTCAAGGAGGGCCACCTGAACCGTGCAACCGATGCTCTCCCGCCGTGGCTCTCCAGATGCTCTTTTTTACGCCTTCTCTGAGTGGTCGCCCCTGATCCTCCCTCGCCTCCGTCAGGAGATCCATGACACACGGGCTCTGGGGGAGCTACTTCGCCGCATTAAGGAGAGGCGCCTTCCACCGCATTGGACAGCTCGTGATGACCTCATCCTTTACAAGGGCTGCTTCTACTTGCCCGCGACCTCCTTGCTCAATCCAGACCTGTTGGCGGCCGTCCATGATTGCACACACGAAGGGGTCCACAAGACCCTTCAGCGCCTGCGCGCCAAGTTCTTCGGGCCGGGACTCAAACAGACTGTCCAGTCTTATATTGTCGCGTGCATGACCTACCAACACAGCAAGACAGAGTCGCTCTCTCCAACCGGTCTTCTACAACCCCTCCCAATTCCGACACAGATTTGGGCGGACATATTGATGGACTTCATCAAAGGTTTCCCACTGTCGCAAAGGTACTCAATCATCTTCGTCGTCGATGATCGCTTCTTTAAGGGAGCCCACTTCATTTTCATGAGCCGCCCCATCAAAGGCCCTACCGTTGCACGTGCATTCTTCGACCAGGAGTTCCGCCTCCACGCTGTATGATAGATTGTTATATGGATAGACTAACTCACCTAGTGGGGGGGTGAATAGGTGGTCTTTGCACTTTAGTGGATTCTTTTCTAATTACAGTAATTAGAATAAATTTAGAACTAATCAAGCACACACAAAAAAGCACACAACATTTATAATGATTCTCCAAGGTCTGGGTACATCCACTTTCACCTAGTGGGGGGGTGAATAGGTGGTCTTTGCACTTTAATGGATTCTTTTCTAATTACAGTAATTAGAATAAATTTAGAACTAATCAAGCACACACAGAAAAGCACACAACATTTATAATGATTCCCCAAGGTCTGGGTACATCCACTTTCCCTCACCACCTTTCTAGATGTATGTTAGATAAGGAAACCTCCTCCAAGAAACTCAGCTCCTTGAGCTTAGAGCATAGACCCTTCAGGATCTCTCAGGCCTCCTCCCTGACCCTACCTCAGGCAGACAGCCCTACCTCAGAGTGCTCCACCTCCTACAGCTCAGAGACCCAGATGGTCTCCTATCTCAGATCTTAACAAGATCTTACCTCAGACTAAACAAGAAGTCCTACAGCTCAGGCTGGGAGTATAGTCCTACAACTCAGACTGAGAAGACAGTCCTATCTTAGGGTCAACACCTCTACAGATCAGGCAATAACCTTACAACTCAGATCTTATACACGATCCTACAGAATTAAAAGATTGTGTAAAACTACAGCTGAAGGACTTAAAAGATTGACCTTAGATGTTGAGCCTTCAGTTGTCTCTGCTTGAATAAGCTTTCACTTGAAGCAGCCCTTGATTCAAAGATCTCTTTAGGAAGTGCAGATCAATGGTTCTTCTTCTTGATCTTCTTCTTTAGGAAGAAGACCTTGTTATGAGCTTAGTTGTCAAGGCGCGCGCCTAGGCGCGCCTGAGGCGCCGGGCGCAGACCGTCGCGCCTCAGCACGGCTGAGGCGGGCAATGTTCCCCAGGCGCGCCCAGACGCGCGCCTTAGAGGCTCCCAGGCGCACCAAAGGCGCGTCTGAGAATTTCAAGGTGTTTTTTTAAAAAAACATTTTGCGATGGGCAAAAACATGATCTTAGACGCACCGTAGGCACCCCTAGGAGCACTTGGGCGCCCAATTTCAGCTAATTGGGCGTCCAATTCGCCCAATTTCTGCGAATTGGGCGCCCAATTCGCCCAATTTCTGCGAATTGGGCGCCCAATTCGCACAATTTCAGCGAATTGGGATCCCAATTCGATGAATTTCAACGAATTGGACGCCCAATTCGCTCAATTTCAACGAATTGGACGCTCAATTCGCTCAATTTCAACAAATTGGACGCCCAATTCGCTCAATTTTCTTTTTCCCCCATTTTTTCACCTCGCGTGCCTCAGGCGCGCGTCTGCGCTTTGCGCCTAGGCTTCAGGGGCTCTTTGCGGCTCGGTGCGGCTTGCGCCTTTGATAACTTAGGATATGAGTCTAGATTGTCACAACTTGTTCTTCAGAAAGCCTACAAGAAGAACTAGCTTGCAGATTGCAGGAAGCAGTGCATCGTATCTGGTTCTATGAATTCTAGCAACGACACTGTTTCATTGACCTGGAACTGCATCTATATAACCTTTGACACACTGCAACGATCTTGAGAAAACGTCTTGTCGAAACATGGGTAAGAATAGAATATCTTAATCCTGCTTTCGGCGCTAGCGCCAAAGTTGACTTCCTTCAAGCAATCTAGGCTTCAACGGTAACATTTGAATCGTGAGAGCTGTACCGCTGAGTATTCATTCCATTCTCAGCGGAATTAGACTTGGTGCTGAGACCTGAGGCTTTTAGCGGCTGCAATTGAATCTTCTTAACTGTACCGCAGAGACGATCCTTCATTCTCATCTGTTGTATTTGAATCTTCTCAACTGTACCGCTGTGAAGATCCTTCATTCTCAGTGATATTTTCTTTGATGCTGAGATCTGTTGCTCTCAGCGATATGGACCATAAGCTGAGAACTATAAGCTGTCTCAGTTGTATAGCTCAGCTTTTACTTTAACCATTTCTCAAGGAGCCATGCATGCTCATAAAGTGGATATGCATCAAATACACTATGTTCTTAGCATTGGTAGTGATGTTTCTTTAAATTTTGGAAGATTAAGGACAATCTTCCCAAAAATCTCCCCCTATATTAAAAAGGCAAAACATCTAACAATGTTAAGTAACATTTACCAATAAATCAATATATATAAAAAGGTATAACGTTGGATAACACAGACATCATGATATAGTACAAGAAATGATAACACAGATGCTATATCAATTAAATGATCAACTAATCATGAAAGCATATCATTTAAAACAAGAACCATAATACTAATCCAGTTTGATTTACAATCAATGAAATTTCAGAATATATAAAGTGATAACTCATTGGCTAACTTTCAGTATCAGTTCTCATCTTCTTGGAAACAGAGACTGAGCCTTCTCCATGAACACCAACCAACCTTTTAGCTTGCTTGTCTTTATTAGCTTGTCTTTTGAAGTAAATGAATGACTTGGGAATATATTTGGAGGGCATTCTCCTTGGATTGTTCTTCCTCACAAGATATTTTTTGAGAATTCTTTCCCTTAGAGAGTTTATCTCAAGATGCTTGATTCATTCTTCACTTGGGTAGATGCTGTCAATATTCTTCAGAATTTGGCCATGATGGATCCATGCATTGATTATGATATCTCTTGAATCATCACTCCAGTACTGATAATATGGATCATCAGTTTGATCTGCTCTTCACATGACCATGAATTCTTCATGAAGCATGAGGCCATCTTTTTTCCTCCTAACAACCATCTGAGACCCTTGAGTAACTCTTTCTTGCGCTTGGAAATCAAAATGTTCAGGCCTATTTTGTCCAACAGGGGCAGATTAAGAGTAATTCTTGTGCCTTGAAGGACCTTTAGGGTTAGCTCAGCATTGAACTTCTCCCCCTCTGGCTACTTCAATAAATTTGTTGGCCAGATGGAAGGTGTTGGCTTCAACCCTACTAGATACTATCTGAAATACATTTTCAAGTTCTTCTAGAAGGGTCTCTCTGTTCTGAATTTCTCTTCCTAAAGTCTGTCCTTGAGTGGAGTATATGTACTGTTGAACATGATTAACCCCATTTCTGATTACATCATCAGTCAGACTAATCCAGTTCTTCACACTAGTAATATCACTAGCAGCATCCTTAAGGCTGACCTCTAATGATTTCATAATGTTGACATTTTGTTTGACTATGCTTGCAGCCAAGTCAAACCATTTGGTGATCTCTTTGTTGATGTGTGCAGTGTCATCCTTCAGAATCTTAAAATCACTCACCATCTCAGTTTTGACTTTCTGCATTTCTGACATGACATCAACTTTCAATCCTTTGACAGACTCATCAATATAGGTTTTTAGTGTTTTTGCAAGCTCATCAAGTAGAGCTTTGACTGAACTATGATGGAGCTTTCAGTATTGCTGGTAGATGATAGATGTTGGGGCATCTGTGGTGGTAGAATCTCAGTAGGATTTACCCTTGTTCCTTGGTCCTCTTGACCATCCAATTCAATTTGAATAGATGTCTCGGCCACTTGGGGGGAAGATAAAACATCTCCCTGACCAGGGATCTTAGTGGGAGACTCCCCCTCAACCTAATCATCAATGTCAAGAAACTTATTGAGATCAATATCTATAGATCCTCCATTCAATTGCTCATGCTCGCCCTCAATTAGAGCATCAGACTGATCTAGAGCCATTAGCTCTGCCTCATTTCTCTCCTGAGAAATATTTGGAATTGAAGTTATGTTGTCCTGCAGATTCTCTAGAAAATGGTCAATCCTCCTTGTAGATTAACAGTTGACTGCACCATCTCCCCCTCAGCTGGGGATTCAATCCTATCTACACCATTTGGATCTAACTCAACATCTATTTTTGATGCATTTTTCTCTCTTTCTGCGGGAACTTGAGTTGAATCTCCATCCACTTGAATACTTAAGTCCTAAACAGTAGTTGCTTCATCACTAGATGAGGAAAGGTCTGGATCATGAGTTGGTGTGCTTTGACCCTCATTCTTTGATTCAGAGGAGTCCACAACAATCTTCTTCTTTCCCTGACCTTTGGAATGTTCTTAGACTGAACTACTTGGCTGGAGGGCAACACCCCGTTGAATCTTTCCAATGTCTTGATATCCATCCTTTTCATATAATGGATCTGAACCCCTTTTCTTTTGGAGAAATGCTATTTGTAAACATTAATCAGATATATGGACAGAATCCTGCCTAGGTTTGCAGCCTTTAGGCACTCAATGATCTTCTGATAAATCACAACTGCCCAGTTGGTTTTCTTTTGCAGAATCACTCTTGTTACCAGCTCAAACATGGGTTTTGATATGTTGTCATGGGAGCCTGGTTTGCATAGGATGGCCTTCCCAATGATATCAACAAGTAATTTCCCTTTTTGGTTAAAGATTTTCCTTTTCAGGAAACCATACCTGACACCACTATGACCACACCATTCCAGGGCTTGGTCAATTTCATTGGAGGATATATCTTGGTCCTCTTTAATGTCTGTAGAGGGAAGTTTCAGGGCTTTGGCAAGCCTTCTTGAGGTTATTTTGATCTTAACTACCCCAACTTTGCTCTTAATGGAAAGACCTGATGAAGAAAACTTTACATTGGAATATAGCTCCAAAACTTCATCTTTCAGAATTGGAGTTGGTTCGGACAAAATGAACTCAAGCCCGACGGCTTCCAACATACTGATAACTTCTCTAATCTCTTTTGAGGCAAACTGAAAACCATCTCTGACTACTTCATATCCTTCGAGAAGAGTGTTTGCTGATTTTGGCGTCATTGAAGCTGAAATCCTTGCGGCTGAGTTGTTGAGAAAGACGGAGGGGTTTCGACGGCTTTCTAGGGTTTAGAGTTAAAGTCCTTAGTTTACTTAGAGTTTTATAGGTTATTAATTTTATTTTTATCTAATTGAAATAAATGAGTTTTGAAGTGTCTAGCTATTGGGTGATCAAAAAATGAACCAATGGCTGAGATAGATCATCTATAGCCACAACAACCCGTCTCAGCGGTATCGTTAAGACTGGGATATATACCGCTGAGCATTGTCTCGGCAGATATTAATGTGAATGATGATATAACTGAATACCGCAGAGTGTTTTCTCAGCGGTTTTCACCAAATAGCTGAGCTTGCTCAGCTAGATTTCTAAACTGGATTTCCCTAGTTATATTTCTAAGCTAGATAATGTCACATAGTTAGATAATGGTAAGTATCATGCAAATTTATAACTGAGAGCAGAAATGATGAGGGATAAGCTATGTCATATGTAACATACCTAGCTCAATTTTAAATGAAGAAAACTTAACCTCATCTAGTGACTTTATAAAGATATCTGCTACTTGTTTGTCAGTGGGGGAAAATTCAAGACAGATATCTTCACACTTAACATGTTCCCTAATGAAATGATACATTATTTCTATGTGTTTAGTCCTGCTATGTGAGACCGGATTCTTAGCAATGAAAATAACACTGGATGAGTCACATAATAAGGGGGTTTTACTGACTTTAAGTTTATAGTCCTTAAGTTGATGTTGAATCCACAATAAATGGGCACAATAGATGCATGCAGAAATGTACTCACTCAGCAGTGGATATGTTCACACTGGTCTGCTTCTTACTACTCCAGGAAATCAATCTCCTTCTTAGGAATTGACAAGTATCACTTGTACTTTTTTTGTTTTCTTTGCATCCTGCAAAATCTACATCTGAATAACTGGTTAGTTCAAAATCATTATTCCTATGGTACCACAGACCAAGATGTCGGTTTCCCTTGAGGTATCTCAAAATCCTCTTTGCAGCTGTACAATGAGATTCCTTAGGGCATGTCTGGTACCTAGCACAAACACATGTTGCATACATAATGTCAGGTAGCAGTTAAAATATAATAGGGATCCAATGATACAGCTGTACATGGATTCATCAAAAGGTTTCCTCTTTTCATCCTTATCCAGGGATACATTTGACCATATGGGAGTTTTCATGGTGGATGTTGATTCTAACCCAAACTTCTTAATAAGTTTCCTAGTATACTTGGTCTGAGAGATGAATATCCCCTCATCAAACTGTTTCACTTGGAGACCTAGAAAGTACCTGAGCTCCCTCATACTGCTCATTTCAAACTCATCTTGCATAAGCTTGGCAAATCTTTTGCAGAAGTTGTTATCAGTTGACCCAAAAATTATGTCAACATAAATTTGGACTAAGAGACACTTGCCATTTGATTCTCTTAGGAATAATGTGATGTCTATCTTTCCTTTTAAGAACTTGTGTTTAATGAGAATGGTAGACAGAGTTTTCATATCAAGCTCTAGGGACCTGTTTCAACCCATACAAAGCTTTTTTAAGAAAATAAACATGAGAGCTTAGAGTTGGAAGCACAAAACTCGAGGGTTGCTTCGCATATACCTCTTCCTTCAGATTACCATTGAGAAAGACAGATTTTACATACATTTGATAGACTTTGAACCCTTTGAATGTTGTATAAGCTAGGAATATCCTTATATCCTCCAGTCTTGCTACTGGGGCAAAAGTCTAGTCAAAGTCAATTCTCACATCTTGTCAATATCCCTTAACAACTAATCTGGCCTTGTTCTTACTATCACTCTATGTTCATCCATCTTGTTCTTAAAATCCATTTGGTGTCAATAATGTTGTGTCCTTGTGGCTTTAACACCAAATTTCAGACCTTGTATCTCTTGAATTGCTGGAGTTCTTCTTGCATGGTATTGATCCAAAATGGGTCATTGTTTGTGTCTTCAAACTTCTTGAACTTCACCTGGGACAAGAAGCTCAAGAAGAGAGCTTCATTGTGAAGTCTGCTCCTGGTGGTGACACCCTGACTTGCATCTCCAATAATGAGAGTTCTGGGATGATCTCTCATATGTCTGGTTGCAGCAGACAATCTGTCAGCACCTTGTTGTTCTTCAGAAATGATTTTAGCTGGCTGAATTTCCTCATAGAGCACATCAATTTCAGAGGAACTCCTCCATAAACTAGTCTTGTCTTGAATGGACAAATCTTCTATGTTGGGCACTGAACCTGCATCATTAGGCACACTGGACCAGCCTTTGAAAGGTCAGTCTCATCAAAAATAACATGCATATATTCTTTTATAACTTGGGTCTTCTTGTTGAATACCCTATATGCTCTACTATGAGAGTTGTATTCAACAAGTATTCTCACAGAGCATTTTTCAGCAAACTTAGTCAAATGTGACTTTTCATTAATTAAAATGAAACATTTGCACTCAAAGATTCTAAAATATAAAATAGTTAGTTTTCTTCCCTTCATGAGTTCATAGGGTGTCTTACCATGGACTATGTTGATTGAAGTCCTGTTCAGAACATGACATGCAGTGTTGATTGTCTTAGCCCAGAAATATTCTGAAAGTGAGGAATCACTGATCATGGTTCTGCCAGCCTCAATCAAAATCCTATTCTTTCTCTCAGACACCTCATTTTATTGTAAGGTCTAAGAGAAGAGAATTCTTGGGTGATATAAAGTTCTTCACAGAACTTTGTCATGACCCAAGATTGGAATTTTATACCATGGTCACTCCTCAATTTGACCACTGTGCAGTTCATCTCATTCTGGATTGCCTTGGCAAAATTCATGAAGACATCCAAGGTATCAGATTTCTTCCTAAGAAAGAATACTCATGTAAACCTTGATTGATCATTAACAATCACAAAGGTATACTGTTTTCCTCTTAAGCTATGAATGGGCAAAGGACCAAACAAGTCTATATGCAACAAATAAAGACATTTTATAGAGTTTTTGGAGCCAATGCTCTTAAAAGAGATCCTTGTTTGCTTGCTCATTTGGCATACATGACAAAGAACTTTTTTAACACAGATTAACTTGGGAGAATCTCTAACTAAGTCTTTCGAAAATAATTTGCTAAATGCCTTATAGTTAATATGAGCAAGTCTCTTGCGTCATTGAACACAAGGGGACTCATTCTCCTTAGCTACAAGACACACAAGAGTAGATGAATAATTGCAAAAGAAATCCAAACAATAAACATTTCCACTTCTAGTGCCTGAGAGGACATCTAAGTCACTTGACTTCTTAATTAGACACTTATCATTGTGGAATTCAATGACATAACTTAAGTCACATAGTTATGCTTACAAGGTTGTGTTGCAACCCTTCAACATAAGCTACCCTTGTGATAGAGATTATGTCATTGGAGAGTATACCATATCCTTTGGTGACTCCCCCGTCTGAGCCTCCAAAAATGACCTTAGGTTCATTCTTCACAGGAACATAGTCCTTTAGAAGACTCCTTGTTCCTGTCATGTGTCTTGAGCACCCACTGTCCAAGTACCATATTTGCTAGAGATTGGTGTTTGAACTATCCTGTAAAAAAAAAAAATTTACCTTAGGTGCCCAAAAAACTCTGGGTCCTAGGTTCTTGATAACATAAACATCAATATTTTTTCGTGCATCTGCCTTGGCTGAAAAGCTCTTCTTTGCACTTGGCACATTAGGCTTGCACCAACAATCTTGGGCAAAGTGACCCACTTTATCACTGCACCAACATTCAAAGATGTTGTACCTTCTCTTCTGAACACTTCTTGAAGTGGAAGGTACATTTGTATGTTCATGTTCAGTTGAGAAGGCTGCTGCATTCTTCCTATCTCTCTCAGCTAGTCCTTGGAAGATGGTAAGTAGCCTTACTCAGCGGTATCAGATTGACAACAACAGGTCCCAGCTTAGCAGCTGAGATTGTGTTGATGGCATCTGATATTGCCTTGTGAGGGTTAGACACTGACTTGCCACCAGCATGCTTCTTTGCTGGATGAGATTTGGAAGATGCGGCTTTCTTGCTCTTGAGTGTTGGGACTGGAGTACCAAACACAAATGGCTCATATTGTGGCATCTGTATTTCCTCATGAGGAGCTTTCAAAGCACTCATCCTCATACCCTTTCTCCCTCCATAGTTAGGAGCATGATTGTCATTACTATATGAATTTCCATTCTTCCAGTGACCATACATACTGTCATGGTCATACATGTTAGATGGAAGCAGAACCATTTGAAAGGTGGACTGAGGCTTTGCTGGAGCCTTGCCCTTTCTACTATTCCAAGTTCCAGCTGCATATCCCTTGAAGCCCAGTTCTCTCCTATTAGTTTGGGAGGTGAATGAGTCAATCATAGGAAGTGCAGATTTTGGCATAGACAATTGAGTCACTAGCTTCCTCTCTTTGAGGAGCTCACTCTCAAGCTTCTTAATGGTCTTGCACTTCTGGCTGATGGTGCTCATTTGGATAATTGTAATTCCTTTCAGCTTGCTTATTTCCCTACTCATCTTAGCTAGCTGTGCAGCAGACTCAGTGCATTCAGGCTTAGCAGGCTGAAGGGAAACAATCTGATGTAGGGGTAGGCTACGGGTGCACAAAACCCTACGACTCTAGGTGGTAGTGCAAGGGTGACACGTTATTCTAAATCTACATGCAATATAATGATCGATATGTTGACGAATAAATTAAACCAATGTAAATCTTCAGCACCACGCAGATATTTAAATAGAAAACAAATATTTAATTTTAGCAAATTATAATAGCTTCCTCCGCTCGGAGGGCCAAAGCGAAGCGTGCGGAGAATAGCTCCACCTGCAAATTATTAGCGTACCAAAACAATTTCTACGAGCAAGAATCGCAGCACACATATTTATTCACCAGTGAAAATATCAAATCAAATAATCCAATATCACAAAACAAACTTACAAAGTAGCGAGCTGAACCGAGGAACTGAAGAATTAGGGTTCAGATGTGTAGATCGGCGATCGGAGGTGGGACCGACGGCGTGAAAACGAAGGCGGTGACTGTCCTCGGCGGTAAAGGATGAGATCAGGTAAGAAGTGGGTAGATCCGGCCACGTACAAGTAGATCCGGGCCGAGAAGGGGTGGATCCACTATTTAGGGTCAGATTCGGGAAAAAATGGAAAGTATGAGCGGTGAAAACAACGGATCGTGGGCTGAAATTCTCAGATCTGAATTGATCTAGAGAATTAGGGCGATTTGGAGGTGGTTCCACGAAGAGGAGTGGGTGGCTTGGAGAGGGGAGGGTGCGGACTGGTCTGCAGGAAGGCAGTAGGCCGGCGGGTTTTGGGAGGAGTTTGGAGGGATGTAGGCGGCTGAACAAGTGATGTGAGGGGTGGAAAATGAAGGCTAGAGGTAGGGGAAGGGTTTGGGGAAGAGAAACCAACCTAGGAGTCGTCACCTAGGGCTCCACGACGTCGGAATCCGAGGGGTGATCGCTGGAATCCGGGAAGAACAGTCTCCAAATTCTGCAATGACTTCGTTGAGCCTCTTAGACCAATATTTATAATAAAAAGAAACACTATGGCATCTCAATCAACATCTATGGTTGGCCGGTGGGAGAGGGCACTAAAATACATTATTAATGGACCAAAAATAATAAACTAATATATGTTTTTGACTCGTGACGCGGATTCGGACACATCTGCGGAGTCTGATCGTCGATCCGGGCACACCATATATGGTAAGTCGCCAAATCAGCCCCTAACGGGCCCAAAGCTCGTGTTCGTCTCTGCTCCGCATCAATATCCCCGGCTTGAAAGAATTCATCTCCAGATGAATTGGGATCAGAATTCTCTCGATGAATGGCAGGTACAACTCGAAGAGGTCCGTCGGGAGTCGCCCAAGTGTCGTCGACGGAAGAGTGTCCTCGCCCATCAACTCCCCCTGACTGAAAAGTTGTCATCTCCGGTGAATGAAAACGGTTGTGCTGAAGTCGAAGTCCAGGGGCGAATCGATCAAGCTCTGCTGCAAGTATCCAAGTGTCAACTGCATCGAGGCGGCCCCGCCAATATACCAAGTAGCGACAGCGCGAACCCATCTGAAGTAGGAACAAACTGGTGGAATCTAAACTTTGTGATGCTCTCATCGCTCATCTCTTGAAGGGTGGAACCCGGTGCGATCGGCGGTACTAGTGGTGAAACCAAAGAAGACGAATTCCCAGGTGGAAGGGTGTTAGTAGTGGATGGGCTATAGTGGCTATCAGACATAGGTGGAGTATGAGAGTGGTAAGGCAACAAAAGTGGGGGTGGGGGTGGCTAGGCATCTCCACTGTTCGGGTCCACATACTCGTGACACTCGTCATACGACGTCAGATCCTTAACAGTAAACACTGAATGAATTTTCATACTTGTCGGGATATCGAGCCGGTAGGCGTTTGTCCCAATACGACTAATAATTGAGTAAGGACCCATTCGCCTGGCGCTTAGCTTTTTGGCTGGTCCCGAGGGGAGCCTCTCAGGGTGGACTCGCACCATTACTTTCTCGCCTTCATTAAATACTTGTTCTCTCCTTCGCTTATCCGCACGAGTTTTATAGTTTTCATCGCTCGTTATTATTCGTCAGTGAACCGACTCATGTAATGCATGCAAATGATGAACAAGTGAACCAACTGACTCATGCAAATGAAGCGAATGATGTAAATAGGGCACAACATACTCGACACACTTCCAAAGAGAAGGCCTGACAATGACTTGGAAATTACTAATACGGGATGACCTATCAGGAGGCTTACCAGGTGCCGGGTGGTCGCTGGAAAAATTTGGGGTGACCGACGTCATCGCCCGTGGGGACGACGTAAATGGTGACAAAATAGTGTGGAGCTCTGGTGTGATGGGTACCACTCAAAGGATATAGCCCATCAGGTGGCTCACCAGGGGGTGTATACCAAAAGTCATCACGTGTGAGATGATCACTAGTGCAAATACACGATCCATCACTCAAGTGTAGGAGGGAAGGCTTGTCAAATGAGCCTCTCGAGGACTTGATCCCGAAGAGGTCGATAATAATAGGAGAGTCCACTACGAGGAGGGCACCAATAACAGTAGTGTCTGTGGGAGCAAGCATGACACCCACAACAAAATCAATGCTAGCCTCATGAACCTACCAAGGAAATAGTGGCTCATCAGGAGACTTATCTGGAGGTTCAACATTGAAGTCATTAATAATGAGAAGGTCCCTCAGATGAGTATCGTTGATAGAGGTAGCGTCCTCGTAAGTGGGTGAGGCAGTCACTATGAAGTCAACACTATACTCTTGACTCTCAGTAGTGAAGTGACTCGAGATGGTACTAAGAGAAGAGTAGGGGATGCACAGACTCAAGTGTGGGTCAATCGATATAGTGTCGAGAACTGTGTCTTTGTTCAAAGGGGACACTACGTCTAGGTGTAGGTCTAGGTGACGTGAAAAGGATGTGTATATCATCACAACGTCACTAGGTCGCTCGTCCTCACCCACGTGACCATGCTCACTAGTCATGCTAGTATCACTCTCCATCTGTTTCAAAAGGTCATGATCAGATTCAACCTCAAGATCACATGAGCACTGAATCTCATCAAACTGAGAAGGATCAAAACCAAATGTCGGGTCTCTTATCTCGGTGAGAGCACTACTCGCTGCATCGGTGGCTTGACCCAAATCCCTAGGCTTTCTTCGTAATGTAGATCTTAAGTGATCAAACTGAGCTTCTAAGAGATCAAAGTGGTCAAGTACTAATCGCATAAATTCAGCCTCAGTTCTATTGGTGGAACACTAGTAGGGTCTTGACATGTACTGTGATCCTGCGGATGGAGACCTCTATAGGGTTCCTGAGGGTCGTCTAGATGGTAGTTCCAAACATAATTAAATTGTGCTCGTGGATGTGTATGGGCCCTGTGAACGTGCAGTGGAGGTCGCTCATATCCAAACCTAGGTTCCTGTCCTAGAGAAGATGTGTAGCGGCAATGACCTGAACGAAATTCAATTTTATCATCATAAAGTTGCGGAGAGGTGTAATGATGGAGACGTGAGGACCCCTCGTCGTGGTGATCGCCTCTAACATAATGGAATTGTGTCGAGAGGTCGACACGATCGCTAGGAGTGGTGTACGGGTAACGAGGATAATCATAATGATAACATGATGATTACTCTAAAGGGGCTCTATGAGGTCGGGTAAAGGTAGACTCAGGATACTCAGATAGAGGAGACGAACAACGACGATAACTAGACATAAATGAACTCAAAGACTATTTAAAACCTATCACTACGAAGCATGCAAATGGTCTAACCTTGACCTCTGATACCAAAATGATGTAGGGGTAGGCTATGGGTGCACAAAATCCTACGACTCTAGGTGGTAGTGCAAGGGTGACGCGCTATTCCAAATCTACATGCAATGTAATAATCAATATGTTGACGAATAAATTAAAGCAATGTAAATTTTCAACACCACGCAGATATTTACATAGAAAACAAATATTTATTTTTAGCAAATTATAATGGCTTCCTCCGCTCGGAGGGCCAAAGCGAAGCGCGCGGTGAATAGCTCCACCAGCAAATTATTAGCGTACCGAAACAATTTCTACGAGCAAGAATCACAGCACATATATTTATTCACCAGTGAAAATATCAAATCAAATAATCCAATACTACAAAACAAACTCACAAAGTAGCGGGCTGAATCGAGACACTGAAGAATTGAGATTCGGATGTGTAGATCGGCGATTGGAGGTGGGACTGGCGGCGAGAAAACGAAGGTGGTGGCTGTCTTCAACGGTAAAGGATGAGATCGGGTGAGAAGTGGGTAGATCCGGCCACGTACAAGTAGATCTGGGCCGGGAAGGGGTGGATCCACTATTTAGGGTCGGATTCGGGCAAAAATAGAAAGTATGAGCGGTGAAAATAACGGATCAGGGGCTGAAATTCTCAGATCTGAATTGATCTAGAGAATTAGGGCAATTTGGAGGTGGTTCCACGAAGAGGAGTGGGTGGCTTGGAGAGGGGAGGGTGGCGGACTGGGCTGCAGGAAGGCAGCAGGCCGGCGGGTTTTGGGAGGAGTTTGGAGGGCTGTCGGCAGCTGGACAAGTGGTGTGTGGGGTGGAAAATGAAGGCTAGAGGTAGGGGAAGGGTTTGGGGAAGAGAAACCAACCTAGGAGTCTTCACCTAGGGCTCCACGGCGTCAGCACCAAGGGGTGATCGCTGGAATCCGGGAAGAAGAGTCTCCAAATTCTGCAATGACTTGGTTCAGCCTCTTAGACCAATATTTATAATAAAAAAAACACTAGGGCATCCCAATCAACGACAATGATTGGCCGGTGGGAGATGCCACTAAAATACATGATTAATGAACCAAAAATAATTAACTAATAAATGTTTTTGACTCGCGACGTGGATCCGGACACATCTGCGAAGTCCGGTCGTCGATCCGGGCACGCCATATATGGTAAGTCGCCAAATCAGCCTCTAACGGGCCCAAAGCTCGTGCTCGTCTCTGCTCCACATCACAATCTCTTCAACCTGTCTCTTGACTAGTTTTTTGCTCTTTTTCAGAGCTTCAAAAAGAGCATTATACTTGACATCATTTTCAGATTCTGATCCATACTCATCACTAGATAAAGGGGATGCTTCAGAATCTGGGCCAGTTTCATACTCAGAATCAGAAGGAATGTAGGGAAGAATGATTGCCTCATCAGTTTCAGAATCATCTTGGCTGATGTCTTAAGTTATGGCCATCAGGCCACAACTATCCTCTTCTTCTTCTTCTTCTTCAGCTTCACAGTCATTTTCGGGACTTGACAGTGGGGCCCTGATCCCTATCCTGGAAGGAGGATAGATGACTTCTTCAGCAACAACAAACAACCCAATATAGGCTTCTTCTTCCTCAGAATCTGAAGAATATGAGTCACTTTGAGTCCAACTCTACTCCTCCTTGACAATGAATGTCTTTCCAGACTCCTTGCCCTTGTGGTGATGTCTCGTTTCACCATCATGTTTTTTCTCCTTGGAAGCAGTTCTTTCTTTTCTTTTCACTAAACAGTCGGCAATGACATGTCCAAACTTACTACAATAATAACAAATAATATCAGTAGAAATCTGTTTAATGTGGGAGGAACTATACCTGTCCCCCTTGGGGTTTTTCTTGTAGCTGGAGGAGGAAAAAGGCTTGTTTTTCCAGTGCTTCTTTCTGGATATAAATTTTTTGAATTGCCTAGAGAAGGCAGCAAGCTCCCCATCAGATATATCTCCATTTGATGTGCTGGGCTCAGAAGTTTCTGAGTCAGCAGGTCTTCTGGGAGGAGAGGGCATCCTATCCTTGTTCTTCTTTGACTCTCCAGCTTTGAGAGCTACTGTCTTCTCCTTCTGAAGACCCTTGACAACAATCTCCTCCTCCTTTATAGCTTTTAGCTGCATCTCATAGGAGAGCAGCTTTCTAAATAGGGTGTGAGGAGAAATGATGGAGATGCTCCTCATTTCCCTGATGACACAGATCTTGTTGTCTCAGTCTCTAGTTAGAGACCTAAGAAACTTGTCATTAAATTCATAATCAGAGAAAACCCTACCATAGGTCATCAGCTCATTGACTATCTTGAAAAATTTCTCATAGCAATCAACTATGCTATCCTTTCCTCCCTGCCTGAAAGCCTCATATTTCTGGTTGAGGGGGGATTTCATGTCATCTCTTACCTCTTCTTGTTCCTTCCATGTAGACAATGAGGGTGTCCCACATTTCCTTGACTGTCTGGCAGTGCACAAGGTTTTGGAAAGTGGAATCATCAATTGCATTGACTATTATGTTCATTGCTCTTTTGTTCATTGTAGCCAGCACAATTTCATCTTTATCTATTTCAGAAAATCGCTTTGGAACCCTCTGAATTGGATCAATGGAGGATGCCTTTATAGGGACAAAATGTCCCTCCACAACAGTTATGTAAATCCTTAGATCTGAGGTCTCCATGAACAACTTAACTCTTTGCTTCCACATGCCAAAGGTTTCCTTTCTGCATATGAGAAACTTCATAGAGCTCAACTCCTTATACCCATTAGAAGACATGGTGAAGACTTAGACTACCCTTTTTAGGATCTTGGTCAGACTTTTAAGTCCTTTTTGACCAACCTGCCTCTAATACCATTTTTATATGGATGGACTAACTCACCTAGAGGGGGGGGGGGAATAGGCGGTCTTTGTACTTTAATGGATTCTTTTCCAATTACAACAATTAGAATAAATTTAGAACTAATCAAGCATACACAGAAAAGAACACAACATTTATAGTGGTTTCCCAAGGTCTGGGTACATCCACTTTCCCTCATCACCTTTCTAGAAATATGCAAGATAAGGCAAACTCCTCAAAGAAACTCAACTCCTTGAGCTTACAACACAGACCCCTCAGGATCTCTCAGGCCTCCTCCCTGACCCTACCTCAGGCACACAGCCCTACCTCAGACACACAGTCATACCTCAGAGTACTCCACCTGCTACAGCTCAGAGACCCAGCTGGTATCCTACCTCAGATAGTCACAAGATCCTACCTCAGACTAAACAAGAAGTTTTACAGCTAAGGCGGGGAGCACAACCCTATAACTCAGACAGAGAGGACAGTCCTACCTTAGGGTCAACACTCTCATAGATCAAGCAATAGCCTTACAACTCATTGATAACTCTAATTATTTCTATCTTTTTATTTATTTATCTATATTAATAGTTAGATATTTTAAATTAATTTTATAATATTAAGTTTATTTTAACTTGTTTCTATAATTTATATCTATTTGTTCTAATAAAATCATTTTTAATCTTGCAGGGCTGATCTACAGGTTATTTGGAGCAAAAAGAAGAATTTTCCTGTTTTCTGCCTAGACACGCCCTGTGACACGCCCTATCTGGGCGTGACACAGGGGCGTGACACGCAAATTTAAGACTGCAGCCAGAGCCCGTCGACCCGCGCTCAAAGATCGTCGGCCGGCCTTGACACGCCCGTGTCGGATGACTACACGCCCGTGTACCCCTTACACGGGGCGTGACGGCCCGTGGAAGAGTCGTTGACCGCTGCCACGTCGGATTAAAATTACACGCCTGGGTCACGGGCGTGACCCAGGGCGTGTGCCGGGCGTTTCCAGCCAATTATTCCTCCGTTCCAGCCGTTGCCGCCAGAGACCGTTCCTGCTTGACACGCCCCTAGTCACGGGCGTGACTAGGGGGCGTGACACCTTCTTAAAGACCACTTTTACTCCCGCCGTTTTCAGCTTCCCGCCGTTTCCAGAAACAGCCGTGACACGCCCTAGGTCACGGGCGTGACCTAGGGGCGTGACCCGTCAGTTAATCAATTTTGGCGGTTTCTCCTCCAACGTTCCCGGGCTTTCAAGACGACGGTTCCGAGCCTGACACGCCCTAGGTCACGGGCGTGACCTAGGGCGTGACCAAACAGAAATTTTTTCTATAAATTCCAGACAGCTTCAGATGCTGAGGAGTCGAATTTTGGGAGTTGGAGTCTTGTAATTTTCTGTTTTTTTTGCTGTATTTTCTCATTTCTAAGTTAGATTTACCTTTGTTGTAACTTTAATTTTAGTCATTTTCATTTCAATCATGTCTTTTCCTACTTCATTTTGTATTTCCCCAATCATGATGAGTAGCTAATCTTCTTTTAGTACTTGATCATGATGAACCTTAGAATAAAATAGATCTTTCTTCTTCTTATTAAATGTCTTGTTCTTAATTGTTCTCGCTACGATTTATCTTTGATTTTTATTTCATCGAATTCATATTACGCGGATATGATCTTCGATCTAAGATCCGTATCCTAAATGACCGAGAGGTTGCGGATACGAGGAGATCACTCAAAGATAAAAGGAGTTGAATGCACTCCTCGAGAGAGGACGACGTAAATCTTCCGGATTGCAGTCAAATCCAATAGTGGGGTTCACCGCATAAAGCAAGCTTAGGGGTTTCGACTGGCCGAGAGGTCTTAATCGATCAACCTAAGGTTAGTTAGAAGCATGAGCTCGAGAGAGACGCTTCTATACTTTAGGAACCTCCACGGTCGAGTGAGTATAATTAAGAACTCGCATTTCATTATTTTCCAAGAAGATTTATTTTAGTCTAAGGGGATTCTAGATCAAGTGCTAGCTTCCTCATATTTGAATTTCTCTTTAGCTTCAGCTTTAGTTTTATTATCTAGTATAAACCAACCAACTTTTCCGTTTGATAAAATAATAGCTCTTCCTTGTGAGTACAAGTACTCAACAGGCCCCGAATCGCAATACGACACTTCTTATACTGTATTTCGATAGGTACGCTTGCCTATTCGGGATTCTAGTTTGGTTGTAATTTAACTTCTAGAAAACCATCATCAAGTTTTTGGCGCCGTTGCCGGAGACTTTTCTTTTTTGATATTTTGAAAGCAAGGATCTATTAATTTTATCATTTTCTTTTTCTTTTATTTCAAAAAAAAAAGTTTTTCTTTCAAAGGTTTTATCTTTAAATTTTTATATTTAAAATTTCTTGCGAAAGGGCCATGTCGGGTTTTCATCCCGCAATACCGCCTAGTACCTTGCGAACCCGTCACTGGGTAGCCCTTGGGAAGTCCGGGAAATTCTATTTTATAAATTTTTAAAATCTTAAAACTTTTATCTTTTGTTTTGTTCTTGTGTATGACCCGAGGGAATCCGTCACCTCTTTTTGATTTGGATCCGGAAATCGAGCGAACCCTTCGGCACCGCTTACAATTTCGAGTTCCGAATTTTCAAGATACGGAATCCTTAGGAGACACTCCTAATCCTTCTTTAATTCTCTCTCCGTCACCGTCTTCCCCTTCTCCTTCTTCATTTAGTTCTTCTCATTCTCCTAGATCTCTTTCTTCTTTTTCTTCCAATATGGGTGAGCCAAATGCGGTCGAACAACGAACTATGTCCTATTATGCCCGTCCAAACTTGGACGAGGCCCAATCTAGTATTGTTCGCCCCGCTATTGCCCCCAATAATTTTGAGTTGAAGCCAAGCATCATCCAAATGGTACAACAATATGTACAATTTGATGGGCTTCAAGATGAAGATCCAAACGCGCATATTTCTAATTTCTTAGAAATATGCGATACTTTTAAAATTAATGGTGTATCCGATGATGTCATCCGGCTAAGGTTATTTCCATTTACATTGCGCACTAAAGCCAAGCAATGGTTGAGTTCTCTACCAAGAGGATCAATCACAACATGGGCTGAAATGACGGAAAGATTTCTTACGAAATACTTTCCGCCGGCTAAAACGGCTAAATTGCGCAATGATATTACTTATTTCTCCCAACTTGATTCGGAAACGTTATATGATACTTGGGAGCGTTTCAAGGAATTGCTTCGTCGATGTCCTCATCATGCAATTCCGGATTGGTTACAAATCCAAACCTTCTATAACGGCCTAAATTCTCAAACTAGGCAACATATCGATGTCGCCGCCGGTGGAACGCTTAATAACAAAACACCGGCGGCCGCCCAAGAGCTTATAGAAGGTATGGCTTTGAATACCTATCAATGGAGTACACCACGGTCTAAATCACCTAAACCGGCCGGGATGTATGAAATTGATACGGTCTCCAATCTATCTCTCCAGGTTGAGATGCTAAATAAAAGATTAGAAGAGATGTCTGCTCCCTCTTCTATACCTACCTGGGATCCTACTTCTTCCCCCTCTCCCACTACGTTGGCCGAGCATGTGGATTATATGGGAAATCCGAATCGGCCACTCTTTAATCCGGGCAATACTAATTATGGTAATACCTATCATCCCGGTATAAGGAACCACCCCAACTTCTCTTGGAGTAATCCGGGGAACGCGGCTCGCCCACCAAACACAATCCCACCAGGATATTTTCCACCACAAGCTCCAAAAGCTCCCAATCTCGAGGAGTTGTTCTCCAAATATACTAGTACAAATGATGCCAATATCCGGAATCTCACCGGATCTCTTCGTAGTTTGGAGACTCAAATTGGGCAAATTGCAAAGATGCTCTCTGATCGACAACAAGGAGCGTTACCGGGCAATACAGAGCCCAACCCAAGAGAGCAAGCCAAAGCCATCACTTTACGGAGCGGGAAGGAGGTAACCACTTCTACAATTCCAGTTGAAACTGCTCCAATTCCGGTTGATACGGAGGTAACGATTTCTTCATCTTCTCCTCCGATTAAGCCTTCTAGTTATATTAAACCAAAACCTTATCAACCGCCTCTTCCCTATCCATCTAGAATGCAAAAAGACCGGATAGATGAGCATCACGGTAAATTTTTAGATATGTTTAAACAAATCCAAATAAATTTACCGTTATGCGAAGTGATAGCACAAACGCCGAAATATGCTAAGTACCTCAAGGATCTTTTATCAAATAAAAAGAAACTTGAGGATATCTGCACGGTTCAATTGAACACGGAGTGCTCGGCGGTTTTACTTAATAAATTGCCTAAGAAATTACCTGATCCGGGTAGTTTCTCTATACCTTGTTCATTTGGCGATTTATTGGTAAAACGTGCGTTAGCCGATTTAGGTGCCTCAATAAATTTAATGTCTTATTCTTTAGTTAAGAAATTGGGTTTAGGAGAACCTAAACCCACAAGAATGAGCATTCAATTGGCGGATCGGTCTATAAGATATCCGATGGGTATTATTGAGGATGTGCTTGTCAAAGTTGACAAATTTATCTTTCCGGTAGATTTTGTCATCTCTGACATCGAAGAGGACACCGAGGTACCACTCATTCTCGGTCGTCCATTTCTTGCCACCTCGCGCGCAGTTATAGACGTTAGTAACGGTAAACTTCTCCTTAGAGTCGGAGATGAAGAAGTTACCTTTACTATTGACACGTTTATGAAAAATTCGCTCTCCAATGACGACTCATGTTACTATTTAGAGGCTTCTCCTGAAGAAGACTTCATTCCTTTTTCTGAACATTCTTTATCGTCTATTGATCATAACGCATACTTTGAAAATTTAGATTTAATTACTTATGAAAATAGTGATAAGGATTCGATCACTCGCACACCTACTTTTGAAATTTTGGAAATTAGTAGTGATCGTTTGAAGACTTCTTATGATGAACCTCCCACGCTTGAACTAAAACAATTGTCTGATCATTTAGAATATTTATTTTTAGCGGAGGATTCTAAACTTCCTTTAATTGTGTCGGCCTACTTGACCGATGATGAAAAAGTTAAATTATCAAATATTTTAAAACGTCATCGTCGCGCAATTGCGTGGAAGATCACGGATTTGAGAGGAATTAATCCCTCCTTTTGCACCCATAAAATTTTATTGGAAGAAAAAGCTCACAAAACAATTCAACCTCAACGCCGGCTAAATCCTAACATGAAGGAGGTAGTCAAGGCCGAGGTGATTAAATTATTAGATGCGGGCATCATCTATCCGATTTCGGATAGCTCTTGGGTGAGTCCGGTCCAAGTGGTGCCTAAGAAAGGAGGCTTAACGGTAGTTCCTAATGATAAAAATGAATTAATTCCTACTCGAACCGTTACCGGATGGCGGGTTTGCATCGATTACCGTAAATTAAATGATGCAACCCGAAAGGATCATTTTCCTTTGCCGTTCATTGACCAAATCCTTGAACGGTTATCCGGGCACTCGTTTTATTGTTTTCTTGACGGTCTCTCGGGATATTTCCAAATCCCAATCGCGCCCGAAGACCAAGAGAAAACAACCTTCACTTGTCCGTTTGGCACCTTCGCCTATCGAAGGATGCCTTTTGGTTTATGCAATGCGCCGGCAACCTTCCAAAGGTGTATGCTAGCGATCTTTGATGAACTAGTGGAGGATATCATGGAGGTCTTCATGGACGATTTCTCCGTCTTTGGAGACTCTTTTGATTTATGTTTAGCAAATCTTTCCCGTGTACTCCAAAGATGTGAGGACACGAACCTAGTCTTGAACTGGGAAAAGTGCCATTTTATGGTGCGGGAAGGTTTGGTCTTAGGCCATAAAATTTCTAGCAAGGGTATAGAGGTAGATAAAGCAAAAATTGAAATTATAGAAAAATTACCTCCACCCTCAAATGTTAAGGCCGTTCGTAGTTTTTTGGGGCACGCCGGTTTCTATCGCCGATTTATTAAAGATTTTTCTAAAATCACTAAGCCTCTTACACATTTATTAGAAAAAGATGCGCCGTTTATTTTTGATGAAAATTGTTTGCGCGCTTTTTCTCTTATTAAAGAAAAATTGATAAACGCACCAATCGTAATAGCTCCCAATTGGGAACTTCCTTTTGAAATTATGTGCGATGCTAGTAGTTTTGCCGTTGGTGCGGTCTTGGGACAACGCATCAATAAAAATTTTCATCCGATATATTATGCGAGCAAAACACTAACCACCGCACAAGAAAATTATACAACCACCGAAAAAGAACTTCTTGCCGTAATTTTTGTCTTTGATAAATTTCGTTCTTACCTTACTTTATCCAAGGTTATTGTTTTTACCGATCATTCGGCTTTGCGTTATTTACTAACCAAAACAGATGCAAAGCCTCGATTGATTAGGTGGGTATTGCTTCTCCAAGAATTTGACTTGGAGATTCGGGATAAAAGAGGAGCGGAAAATCTTGCGGCGGATCATCTTTCTCGGTTGAAGAACCCCAATTCAGAGGAGCTCAAAGAGGAGGACATCGATGATACATTTCCTGAGGAGCGCCTCCTCGCTATGCATAAGGTAATCACTCTCCCCACTCCTTGGTTCGCCGATTTTGCAAACTTTCTTGTTGCAAGATTCCTCCCGAATGGTTTTTCTTATCAAGAAAAGAAGAAATTCTTTTCAGATTTGAAAAATTATTTTTGGGAGGACCCATTTCTCTTCCGAGTTTGCGCGGACCAAGTAGTGCGGAGGTGTGTTTCTCATGAGGAGGGCGCAGAAATTTTAAAACATTGTCACGAGGGACCCGTCGGTGGGCATTATAAAGCTAATCGGACGGCTCGGAAAGTATTTGAAGCAGGCTTCTATTGGCCGAACATCTTCAAGAACGCTCACGCACATGTAAGTCGTTGTGAACAATGCCAACGCTCAGGTAATATTTCCCGCCGAGATGAAATGCCCTTAAATTTATTTATAGAAATTGAAGTTTTTGATTTATGGGGAATCGACTTTGTCGGCCCGCTACCAACTTCCTTTGGAAATAAATATATTCTGGTAGCGGTTGACTACGTGTCACGGTGGGCGGAAGCGCAAGCTCTCCCCACCAATGACGCCCGAGTCGTGACCCGATTTCTTAAACAACTATTTTCACGATTTGGAGCACCGCGGGCAATAGTTAGTGATAGGGGCACCCACTTTTGTAACGCACAATTTGCTAAAGTATTATCTAAATACGGCGTTACACATAGGTTAGCCACCCCCTATCACCCTCAAACTAGTGGCCAGGTAGAAGTAGTTAACCGAGAAATTAAACGTATTCTAGAAAAAACGGTTTCTACTAATAGGAAAGATTGGTCGGTCAAGCTTGATGATGCTCTATGGGCTTATCGGACCGCGTACAAGACCGCTATCGGTTGTACGCCGTATCGATTGGTCTATGGGAAAGCATGCCACTTACCGGTTGAGCTTGAACATCGTGCCTTTTGGGCACTTAAATTTTTAAATCTTGATGAAAATTTGTCCTCCGAGCTCCGTAAATTCCAACTTAACGAGCTCGATGAGTGGCGCTCCCTCGCTTATGAGAGTAATAAACTCTATAAGGAGCGCACCAAATTTTATCATGATAAGAAAATTAAGCACCCAAAGGACTTTAAACCGGGAGACCAAGTCCTTTTATATAACTCGCGCTTACGCTTATTTCCGGGTAAACTTAAGTCCCGCTGGTCCGGCCCCTTTGTCGTAAAGGAGGTTTGGCTTTACGGGACGGTTCTTATTTCACACCCGGAAAAAGGCAACTTTAAAGTGAATGGGCACCGGCTAAAATTATTTTTTGCCGGTGATAATGTTAACGAAAAATTAGACAACATAATGTTGTCAAACCCATAATAAGCGCGCGCCACTATGGTCGAGCTCACCGACCATAAACAAAGCGCTCGTGGGAGGCACCCCACGGTTATCTTTTCTTTTTTTATTATTTTCTAATTTTCTTTTTAAGTTTATTTTTACAGGCTTGAAGGACATCGCTGCATGACGATCGGGTGGAGACGAACGTCGAATCTTCGTTTTTCTTCAAGTCGGTAAATTTTAATTTATTGTTCTTAGACTATTTAACATAATGATGATATACAAAACAAAATAAAAACAAAAAAAAAAACTAAAACAATTTTTTTAAAAAAAAAGAAAAAAAAAATTTTCTCGTGCACGCGCCCGTCACGTCCGTGACCCATTGGTCACGGGCGTGTCCCGGGCGTGTTTTGCCAAGACTGCGGGAGGTTCCTCCTCCCTCGGGTTTCCAGCCCGTCATTCGGATATGACACGGGCGTGACATGTTTTGTCACGGGCGTGTCGAGCACGTGTCGCGGGTATCCGAGGCATTGACCAGTCACACCTCGGATTCCTTCTTAGCAAGTCAGATTTGACTGACACGCCCAGAGTCACGGGCGTGACTCTGGGGCGTGACTGAAGAATCTGATGTCGCCGCATTGGATACTCTTTGGATTCCCCTACACGCCCGACGTCACGGGCGTGTCACTCAGAGTCACGGGCGTGACTCTGAGGCGTGACCCCCGAATCCGAGGCAGTCCGCCTCGGATACCTTTCTGCTTTGACCCGGGCTTGTCACGCCCCCCTGTCACAGGCGTGACAGGGGGGCGTGACCGACCCAAAAAATCTATAAATAGGACTTTTTTCTCCCCTCTTCTCTTCACACCTCCACCCTTCAACCCTTCTCTTCTCTCCTCCCCTTGGCCGAATTTTCCTCCACATTTCTCACCATTCCTCGCCACCACGCTCGATCCACCGCTTCTTCCTCCGAGCACCCCGCTGATCCAGCCTCGGCGGAGGCCATGCTTCTTTTCGAGAATGCAACCCAACAAGATCGAAGCGAGAGACTGAGCGTCAAACCCTTTGGCGTGTTCCGGATCTTGGATTGGGCCATCCTCGCCCAATTCGGAGCAGCAGAGCTAGTTCGGGAGCTCATCTCTACCCAAGGGTGGGCTCCCCTTTTCTCCATTTCTGAGCCTGCTTTCCTCGAGCTCACCATTGAGTTCTTGGCCTCATTTGAGTTCCGTTGGGCGGCGCAAGATGATTTCATCGTCTTTCGCCTGGGCGGGATGATGCACCAGCTCACCATCCGCCAACTCAATGTTGTCATGGGCTTTTGCTCGGAGGCCTTTTCCACTTCCCCCGCCTACCCCGACCTAAAAACTGATTTCCCTCCCGACTTCCGTCTCCCTACTTTTTGGTCGGAAATTAGTAATGACGTCGCCCCCTACACTCCAAAGAAATCTAAGGGTAGCCACCTCATCTCCCCCACTTTACGTATTCTGCACAACCTTCTCTCTTTTACCATTTCCGGGCGCGGTGATAGCCACGGCGTGGTGACTCGGGCGGACTTACTATACTTGTATAGTATGTTTTACCGGGTCCCACTCAACCTTGGTTACATGCTCGCCATTTTCTTTCGGCACCAGGACGAAAATGTGAGATTGGGAGCGGTGCACGGCGGGAATTTCATCACTTTCCTCGCCAAGCAGACCGGCGTGTGGGCTGCTCTTCCGCGGCTCACTTGCATGCAAATACCGCAGCCTCTTCAGTTCCCGACCCTTCAGGCGCTTGGTTTAGCTCGCCGACGCGACGGCGAGTTTGAGGCTATTCCCCCGTTCGTTGGTGGCGGTGATCTTGATCTTGATCATGGTGCCGGTCCCAGCGGTACTCATCCTTCCCCGCAGATTCCGCCACCACCGCTGCACTCTGCTCCAGCGCCCGATCCTCCAAATTATTGGGACCGGCAATTTGGGTTGCTCCATACTCGCATAGACCAGATGCAAACCCATTTTGACGGTCGCTTCGCTTCTTTTGATGCGCGCTTCACCGTGCTCGAGCAAAACCATACTTCCTCCATAGCGCATATTACTCGCGAGTTCGCAAACATGCGGACTTTCTATCAGGAGCACGAGGACGTTTCTGACCAGGAGTAGCTGCCTTTTCATTTCTTTGAATCTGTAGAGGGTCACTTCTTTGTATCTGTATTTTTATTCTTCTGTATCTGTTTTTTTTATTATGTTGGAAAAAAAATCAAAAAAAAATATCTATAAAATATTATGTTTTGCTTTCATCATCTTGTACAGGTCTCTTTTGATGCTGGCTTGCATTTTCAGGGAAGTCTCCTCTCTTCTCTTTTCTTCTTTATTTTTACATTTGGGACAATGTATTGCTTCAGTATGGGGGAGGGATATTTCTCAAGCAAAACATATAAAAAATTTCAAAAAAAAATTTTAAAACAAAAATCACAAAAAAAAAAAAAAAATTTAAACAAATTTAAAACTCAAAAAAAAAAAATTATTTCGTCTTAAAATTTTGTTTTTCCAAAATAAAAAAAAAATGAAAAAATAGAAAATCAAAATTAAATTAGAGAAGTCTTTATTTCTATATTTATTCACATGCAAAATTCCTAGTAATTCAACTTGTTTATAGTGTTTAGAGAATTTTGATGTTTTAATTGAATGTTGAATTTTGGAGTAAAACTGTTGGTCATGCTGTGTTTCTAGTTAAGTGCACGTGTAAGTAGAATTTTTAGTAGATCTAAATATTCAGCATATAATTAGATTTTCATTTTTCTAAATGCGTAGAAACAACTTATTTTACTTTAATTTTGAAAACCGGTAAAACTTTAAAATAATTTAGGTGAGTAAGTAGAAGTTTGCTAGAGAGATATTTCGCGGACCAAGAGAGAGTTATTCTTTTTCGATGTCTAGAACTTGCCCTCTAACTATTCTCAAGACTTTGCATAAGTTAAACTCATTAGCATAAATATGATTTAGGCACTTCTTTTGGCAAGTTTGAGCTTTTGTACCCGCACCTAAAATTTTAACTTTGCTTAGCCAATTTGAGCCTATTACCTTTTCCTTTTGTTTTAGCTCCACCAAATGATTTACCAAAGCCTAAAAAGCATCCTAATTACACACCTAAACCCGAGCTTGAAAGAACAAATGTAGAAAATTTTTGTGAGTGATTAGGAGCCTTTTCATTTTTGATGGCTCTTTTCTTATAAAAAAAAAGGTTGATTTATTTTTCTCTCCTCTTCAAAATAAAGAAAAAAAAATTATCATTAAAAAAATGAAGAGGTAGAAAAAAAAATTCAATATGATGAGAAAGTTAAAAAAATAAGAAAAGAAACAAAGGAATTTAGGAATTTGGCTACGTTCTTTAAAGCCATGACAATTTATTTTTGTGTAAGCTTCTCTAGGTTTTGGTGTGACTAGCCATCGTGTTTATCTTTGATCACCCTCACCAAAAACCTAAGCCTACATTTCAACCTAATTAAGCCCTATTGATTTATGTTTATAAGTTAGACTAGTGCCGTGGGGAGAGTGTGAAAGGGCAAGCCTATGGCCATCGACATTGATGGATTTCTTTGGAGGGTATCTTAATCTTTGTTTGTGCAATGTTATCTTAGTACGCACGCTACACTCTCCCTAAAGATAATTTCAAGATTTACCGGATTTTCATCTTAAAAGTAAAAATAATAGTGAAAACGCATTTTAAGAAAAATAAAAATTAATTTGTATGCTGAGTAAGTCTTTCTACAAAAATATCTACAAACATAGACATAAGACTTCGCATTTTACTCCTTAGGTTCAATTTTCTTTTCTAGCATTTAAAATTTTTCTACTCCCTATAGAAAGTTGTTTGCTCGGGACTAGCAAACGGATAAGTATGGGGGTATTTGATAACTCTAATTATTTCTATCTTTTTATTTATTTATCTATATTAATAGTTAGATATTTTAAATTAATTTTATAATATTAAGTTTATTTTAACTTGTTTCTATAATTTATATTTATTTGTTCTAATAAAATCATTTTTAATCTTGCAGGGCTGATCTACAGGTTATTTGAAGCAAAAAGAAGAATTTTCCTGTTTTCTGTCTAGACACGCCCTGTGACACGCCCTATCTGGGCGTGACACAGGGGCGTGACACGCAAATTTAAGACTGCAGCCAGAGCCCGTCGACCCGCGCTCAAAGATCGTCGGCCGGCCTTGACACGCCCGTGTCGGATGACGACACGCCCGTGTACCCCTTACACGGGGCGTGACGGCCCGTGGAAGAGTCGTTGACCGCTGCCACGTCGGATTAAAATTACACGCCTGGGTCACGGGCGTGACCCAGGGCGTGTGCCGGGCGTTTCCAGCCAATTATTCCTCCGTTCCAGCCGTTGCCGCCAGAGACCGTTCCTGCTTGACACGCCCCTAGTCAAGGGCGTGACTAGGGGGCGTGACACCTTCTTGAAGACCACTTTTACTCCCGCCGTTTTCAGCTTCCCGCCGTTTCCAGAAACAGCCGTGACACGCCCTAGGTCACGGGCGTGACCTAGGGGCGTGACCCGTCAGTTAATCAATTTTGGCGGTTTCTCCTCCAACGTTCCCGGGCTTTCAAGACGACGGTTCCGAGCCTGACACGCCCTAGGTCACGGGCGTGACCTAGGGCGTGACCAAACAGAAATTTTTTCTATAAATTCCAGACAGCTTCAGATGCTGAGGAGTCGAATTTTGGGAGTTGGATTCTTGTAATTTTCTGTTTCTTTTGCTGTATTTTCTCATTTCTAAGTTAGATTTACCTTTGTTGTAACTTTAATTTTAGTCATTTTCATTTCAATCATGTCTTTTCCTACTTCATTTTGTATTTCCCCAATCATGATGAATAGCTAATCTTCTTTTAGCACTTGATCATGATGAACCTTAGAATAAAATAGATCTTTCTCCTTCTTATTAAATGTCTTGTTCTTAATTGTTCTCGCTACGATTTATCTTTGATTTTTATTTCATCGAATTCATATTACGCGGATATGATCTTCGATCTAAGATCCGTATCCTAAATGACCGAGAGGTTGCGGATACGAGGAGATCACTCAAAGATAAAAGGAGTTGAATGCACTCCTCGAGAGAGCACGACGTAAATCTTCCGGATTGGAGTCAAATCCAATAGTGGGGTTCACCGCATAAAGCAAGCTTAGGGGTTTCGACTGGCCGAGAGGTCTTAATCGATCAACCTAAGGTTAGTTAGAAGCATGAGCTCGAGAGAGACGCTTCTATACTTTAGGAACCTCCACGGTCGAGTGAGTATAATTAAGAACTCGCATTTCATTATTTTCCAAGAAGATTTATTTTAGTCTAAGGGGATTCTAGATCAAGTGCTAGCTTCCTCATATTTGAATTTTCTTTAGCTTCAGCTTTAGTTTTATTATCTAGTATAAACCAACCAACTTTTCCGTTTTATAAAATAATAGCTCTTCCTTGTGAGTACAAGTACTCAACAGGCCCCGAATCGCAATACGACACTTCCTATACTGCATTTCGATAGGTACGCTTGCCTATTCGGGATTCTAGTTTGGTTGTAATTTAACTTCTAGAAAATCATCATCGCTCATCTTATACAAGATCCTACAGAATTAAAAGATTGTGTAAAACTACAACTGAAGGACTCAAAAGATTGACCTTAGATGTCGAGCCTTCAGTTATATCTGCTTGAATAAGCTTTCACTTGAAGCAGCCCTTGATTCAAAGATCTCTTCAGGAAGTGCAGATTAATGGCTCTTCTTCTTGATCTTCTTCTTTAGTAAGAAGACCCGGCTATGAGTCTAGATTGACTCAACTTGTTTTTCAGAAAGCCTCCAAGAAGAACTAGCTTGCAGATTGCAGGAAGCAGTGCGTCGTATCTGGTTCTACGAATTCTATCAACAACACTGTTCCATTGACCTGGAACTGCATCTATATAACCTTTGACACACTGCAACGATCTTGAGAAAACGTCTTGTTGAAACATAGGTAAGAATAGAATATCTTAACACTGCTTTCGGCGCTAGCGCCAAAGTTGACTTCCGCCAAGCAATCTAGGCTTCAACAGTAACATTTGAATCGTGACAGCTGTACCGCTGAGTATTCATTCCATTCTCAGCGGAATTAGACTTGGTGCTGAGACATGAGGCTTTTAGCGGCTGCAATTGAATCTTCTTAACTGTACCGCTGAGACGAACCTTCATTCTCAGCAATTGTATTTGAATCTTCTCAACTGTACCGCTGTGAAGATCCTTCATTCTCAACGATATTTTCTTTGACGCTGAGATCTGTTGCTCTCAGCGGTATGGACCATAAGCTGAGAACTATAAGCTGTCTCAGTTGTATAGCTCAGCTTTTACTTTTAACCATTTCTCCAGGAGCCATGCATGCTCATAAAGTGGATACACATCAAATACACTATGTTCTTAGCATTGGTAGTGATGTTTCATCAAATCTTGGAAGATTGAGGCCAATCTTTCAACAGTATACCAGAGAGCATCGTGTCCGACTGGGACAAGGTCTTCACATCTCAGTTTTTGCAGGAACTATTCGCCCTCTGCGGAACTAAGTTGGCCCTCTCCTCCGCCTACCACCAGCATTCAGACGACCAGACCAAAGTGGTCAACAGGACGCTTGAGATGTACCTTCGCTGTCTTACTGGGGATCGCCCCAAGGACTGTTCACGTTGGCTAACGTGGGTGGAGTATTGCTACAATACGTCCTACCACACCGCTCTCCAGACTACTCCCTTCCACCTCATCTACAGTCGGGATCCTCCCCGCCTCCTCACTTATATTGGCGCTTTTGCCTGCTCCGCCAATGTTGACACCAAGCTTCGTGCTCATGACGAGATGCCATGCCTTGCACGGGACCACCTCATTCAGGCCCAGGCGCGAATGGAGACCGCCCACAACAGAAGCCACCAGGAGTTATTCTTTGCCCCAGGGGATTGGGTCTGGCTGAAGCGCCAGCCTTATCGACAGTCGACCGTCTTCAAGGAGGTATACCAGAAGCTCGACCCCAAATTCTTTGGGCCCTTCGAGATCCTGCACCGCATCGGGGACGTGGCTTATCGTCTCCGCCTATCAGAGGACGCTTAAATTCATGACGCCTTCCACGTCTCCCAGTTGAATCCTTTCATTGGCGACCCTCCCGCAGCACCCCCGGTACAATTGTCGCCATCACCACAGGACAAGTTTGAAGTCGAGCAGGGTGAAGATGTTACAGATCCTCGATGGGGGATTACCTACAAACGCTGCGAGCCGCGAGTGTCGCGCGCGTAGAACTTTATCTCCAAGTTATATCTTATTTTTATGCATGCTCTTAATATTTCTAACTACACCTTGTTAAGCCTTGTGAGGGATCAATTATGTCTTTTAAGTTTATGCTTTAGAGACTTTATATTGTAGTTTGGAAATTGAAATGGGTAGAAGAAATCAAACCTAAAACTCTCTTCCTCCCTCTAATTTTTCTCTCTACCCTTTCTATTGTTCCCGTCAGATGCCCTAGCCGCACTACCCAATCACAGATCCCACGCCCCAGTCGTCGGCTCCCCGCACGCGTCGACACCGAGCGCCACTCCTCACCATCATTGCGCCAAAGGGTTCCAAGAAGGGATCCTCCTCCCTCCTCCGGGACTTCTACCTCCATCCTCCTTGCACGTGCTCGCAATCTAGGGCACGCAACACCTATGTTGTTAAAGGCGCGCCCCAGGCGCGCCTAAGGCTCAAGGCTCACTAGGCTCAGATGTTTGCGCCTTCGTGCGCCTTATTTGCGCCTTTGGAACAAAAAGGTGCGTCTGAGTGAGAATTTTGTTATTTCTTTTTTTTTTCAAAAACAAAGAAATAACTAATGTAAGAACTCAATTTTTTTTATTGATTTTGTGTTTGCAAGAGATAATTGTGTGTTTGGCCTTAGATTTGATGCAAGTGATCACACTGATTCCATTTTTAAGAGATATAAACAATAATAATGAATGATTAATCAGTAGACTAGATGAAGAATTTGATCGAGAAACTGATATGATGTTTGATGATGATTATTTAAAATGGATGTGGTTGCGCTTTGCCTCATCAGGCGCGCGCTTGTGCCTTGAGCCTTGCGCCTAGACTCCAAGACCCTTTTGCGCCTTGGTGTGCCTTGCGCCTTTAATAACTAAGCGCAACACTAACCTATACTCACCGGGTGGTGACAGTATCTCAAAGAGTGGTTGATGGGCTAAAATTGCTTTTTCCCCGGATGCGACAACAAGAAGAAAAAAACCTAAAGGTGCATGCTCTCTCTTTCGACAGTTAAAGCATTCGAGAAAGGAAACAAGAGGGATAGTACAAACACGAGAGTGCGCGAAATCAAATCACTAGTTGAATGAGACAGACCAAAATGACTGAAACATGACTTAGAAACCACTATCTCTTCAAGTAGAAAACAAACACCAGATCCAACAATAAGGAAATAACAAACATACATTGAACTCGCAAAATAGTGAAAGGGAAGTGCTGTTGGGAAGGCAAAATCATGATCTGGGGCTGTTTTCAGGTCTCAAAAAAAAGTCCCAACTGCTGGACAGTGAAGGCGACAGCTGGAATGACTTGGAGAGCAGGAAAACTGGACAAAGGAGGCAGCAGACAGCGAACAGCAGCTGATAGGGGCTGTCCAGAGAGCAGGACAGCAGCCTGGACTATGCTGGGAGGTTGTTTTGGTGGCTGGCAGCAGGTTTCCAGGAGACAGGTGACAGTAGGAAGACTTCCTGGAGATGGGGGACTGTATGGTGAAGGCCAAGAAGCAGCAGGCACCTCCCAGGACAGGGCTAGGGGAATAATGGGTTGGAGATGGTGTGGGGTGGGGTGGGGGTGGGGGGAAATGTGCGGCCTGGGTGGTGGGTATTTCCTCCCAGGGCTCTGCCGAGAGGGAGTGGGGATGAATGGGAGTTAACTGATGATAGAAGGCTCAGTTAGGAAGTTAAAGTTGGCTCCACGTGAGGCTTAGAGGTGGGGAACTGGGTAAGTGGAGGGCCGGATGAAATGGGAGTAGTGGGGAGTGGTCAAGTGAAATTTAAGGAAGTTAGAAGTTTGATTGGAGGCTCCCGGTGTGGCTTGGGAGTCGGGAGGAGGGGGCCCGGTTGAGGTGGGATAGTGGACTGGTTTATAGGAGGGAATAGGGGGGGCTATTATGGTGAGTGGGGTAGTGGGGAGTGGTTCTCCTTTATTGTAGGTGAGACCCCTAAAGCTTAGGAAAGTGGATAATTATGAGGTAGTGGGGAGGTGGTTAATGAGTGATGGGGGATGGCTGCCGGCTAGTGGCGGTGGGTGGTGGTCGGAGGAGGCCGCCGGTGGTGATCGCCGGTTGTGTTTTCCGGCGATCACCGAAAAATAGAGAGAAAGTGGTAGTGGGTCGCCGGAGGTGGCCGGAGACATTCTCTGGTGATCGCCAGAGATGAAAATGGGGGAATAGAGGGGCTGTTTTGGGGAAATAGAGGAGTGAAGATGGAAGGGGACATGGGAGTGGCCGGCTATGGGGCTGTAGAGGGGAATCAAGAGAGGGGAAATGGAAGGGGAGAGGGAATGGAGTACACGGCTAGGAAGGGAGGGGAAAAGGAGGTGGCTGGCTATTTTTTTTGTTAGAGGGTGACGTAGATTCAAATTAAGGTTTTATAAATTAAATATATTTTCAAGCAAAATATTAAAGTTGTTAAAAAATAAATTACGGTTTTGAAAAATAGTATAAAATTTTAATTTAAAAATGGTTTGATTTGTTATAAAATATTGGACTTTAATTTTGAAAGAAGGCCGAGCAGGCCAAATCGAGTTTTGCGTGCGTAATTACGCTCCTCGTGATGAGTTTTAATAAAAATTGTTGAACGTTGTTAGAAACGGACGTGTCGAGCGCTTTCCGGATTGAATCTTGGCGAGGATTATACAACCACGAGCAAACCACAAAAATAACTCATGAAATAACGGCAATAAGAATAGATCGAACGTTCGAGACAAGCTTAACAATATTTAATGGAGTCACATAAAATTAATTTGATATTCTGAAGCAGTGAAAGAGCGAGTGTTACCCAGGCGAGGTGTGGCTTACCCAAATCCGATGAAAACCTGGCGTACAGACTATTAAGAAATTTGTGAACAGCGGCCTGGATCGGCACTGGTCGATCTTCAACTGGGCTGACAAGCGGAATCAAGTCGCCGAAGTAGGCTGTTGTCGTCGACGGCGACCCGATAGGAAGAGAGATGGTCGTCGACGGGTCGGATCCCTTGGAAGTGGCGCTCAGACAGGGATGGCGTCGACGAAAACTTGCGCGGAAGAACAGGACCGGCGAGACAGGGTTGGAGGAGCAGCGGTGGTGCGTAGGGCTAGTTTCGGAGCGTCGGCGGCGGCTGGAAGATGGGGAGGACAAGGCGGCGACGTGCAAGGCCGGCTACAGAGGAAAACAAAAAGGTTGGTTTTCCTCTATTTTTCCTGGTGCCTCCTCAGGCGGTGGAAAAGGGCTTTTAATTTTATAGGTAAGACTCAATTTTTTATTTCTTTTTCCAGATTCCAAAAACAACGAATTTTATATTTTTATCCCAAAGAGCTGTATTTCCATTCAATCACACTTCCTTTTATTGCTTTTCCCAAACCTAGCCGGAGAACAGGGTTATTCAAAATTATTTTCTATAGTAATTTTGGCTT
The DNA here is from genome assembly GCA_039513925.1 of Platanthera zijinensis. Lineage (NCBI taxonomy): Eukaryota > Viridiplantae > Streptophyta > Magnoliopsida > Asparagales > Orchidaceae > Platanthera > Platanthera zijinensis. The sequence continues at coordinate 118,915,882 of CM077092.1, forward strand.
TCTTTTCTTGAGATTAATTTTATGCGTCGCTAAATATATTAAGCTTGCCCCTTACGTCGTAACTACTCAAATTACCAAACCTTTTTTATTAAATGTCTCATCGGCCAGTCATATCGATGAGCCAAGACTAATGATGAGTGCATGGAAAGGGAAATACATGAAATAAATAACTGCAAAGAAAACAAACGAAGATAAATAACTGCGTGAAATAAATAATCGCACGTGATGGAGTCACACGTCCTCAGATACGACGAGGGTTGCATCAATTCCCCCAGGGTTGACAGAACTCGACCCCGGCGAGAACTCACAGAAACCGGTGCTGTAGAGATCAGACGTCATTGTTGGTGCTACATCGGGGGAAATGTCTTGGGCCTCGCAGGTAGCTCGATGTACTTCAGAATTTGGAATGGACACATCCTCCTGTAATAAACAAACACTCAATCTTCCTTTGAAAAGTACAACTCATGACGATAACGACCGACCGTGAGTTTGTAATGTTCAAAGGTTGCTTGTAAATTATCAATAATAATTTTACCCAACTCTTTTAAATAATTAGTATAAACTTGCACATCGAATGAAATACATACATCGGAATGGAGGGGGCGGCGGACAAGAAAATAGTATAACAAAAGCAAACAGAAAATCTCAAAAAGAGATTTATTATGGGGATGATTTTTAGAATTATTATTTGCGAGTTATGCTCGTGGATGTACAAGATCGCATTGCTTTACATTCGCCCCAGTGAGACGCTTAAGAAGACCCTCATACTTCTTTCAACGACCTTAGTCTGCTCATTAGTTAGAGTGTGATAAACGCTACTATCCTCGAGTTTGGTTCTCAGTCAACCACATGATATGTTCCGCAAATATGATTGAAAATATTTAATATTTCGCTCTAACTCCATAAAGATCTCTTTAAATAAATGATAGTGAAGTGAAATAAGAGTGTAACCTCTAAATATGAAATCGACAGAGTGTGGAGTGTGGTGTGTGGTGTGCGTGTTCTTCGGAGGTGGTATCAACAGGTCGGGATTCGACAAATGTGGGGTGAGCGACACATCTGGGCCACAGATTAATTCATGGGGTGGGAGTTCAGGCGGGAGTGCAGTAAGCTTAGTTCCGCAGAATCTTCGACACAGATTAATTCATGGGCCACAGATTAATTCATGAGGTGGTATCACAGGTCGGGATTCGACAACGTGTCGAGCGCTTTCCGAATTGAATCTTCGACACTCTCTGACACTCGAGTCGGAAATCCGACACGCTGGCTCACGCGGGACCCGCGTGTCCCGCTCAATCGGACACGCGTGTCCCTAAGTTATCTACTCATGATGAGGCGGGTGGTAATTTATCTTGAAAGTGTCTTTACCCCTTTCTAGCATTTCAATTAGTGAAAGTGGATCGACTAGTGACGTAGATATTTTCTCTAGAAAAAGGAAGATTGAAAGTGGAGAAAAAAGTTTGTATGTGAATCCATTACTTTTACTGATAATATATAATGATAATGTGTTAATGTTCTATTATTTTTTGATCATTTGTTAAGTTTTGCATTTGAATATTTGACGAGTAATATTTAAACATGACTTAACTTATTTAAATATTTGTTAATTGTTAATTGTTTTATTTTTTGTTAAATGTTTTAGGATTTTCATAATTATAAAGAAAGAATATTTAATATACGTGTCCCAGCGTGTCGGAATATGGTATTTTTTGAGAATTGATGAGTCGTGTGTCGTGTCGTGTCGTATCGCGTGTCCCGTGTCGGTGTCGGTGCAACATAGATGACAAGTGAACTAGGAGTCGTAGAGGTTCTCTCGTGTGCCTTTGGGATAAGACAATTCTTCTGGGGTAAAAGAAAAATCTTGTGTCCGTGGTGCTCGAAGGAGTGAGAGTTCATCGTACCGTCGTGCATGACTCGTCGATCGTACTGCCAAGATCTTCCTAGTAGGATGTGACAGACATCCATAGCAGCGACATGACATAGTACTCTTTCCGAGTACGTGCTCCCTATAGAAAACTCTACTAGACAATAAGGAGAGACGGACATAGTCAAATGACTGTTGACGCCAGATAAGTTGTAGGGTTGTTCTAACAGGTGTATCTCAACTCCTAATATGTCGACCATGCACTGAGAAACGAAATTCTTCATACTACTTCTATTGATGATGATGGAACAAAATTGTTCTTTGGTGCGTGCAGAAGTGCGGAAAATATCGTGCCTCCTATAGTCATCCCCAGTACACTCGCTCGGGGCAATCAGACTATATAACGCATGACACAGACTAAATGCTCAGTGTGCTCACCTTCCACTTCTACGACAACCTCTGACTCGTTCTTAGGCTCAGGCTCAGGGTGAGCCTCATTAACGTAAACTCCGTACTCAGGCTCACTGTCAGGGGAATCGATAATAACGACAAAGTGACGTCGCGAACAATTAGATGATTTGTGTTCGGGCTCCATACATTTGAAGCATCGGAATACTTCAATGTTAGGCTTAGCCCCAATAATCTCCTTTCCTTTAGAGGGAATGGTGGGTGGGATTGGAGTCTCGGTCGTGATGGGAGGATGAGGGGACTCTGAGATCCAAGCAGTAGTGGTTGTGGTGACGCTCGTTGTGGATCTATCAGTAGATCTAGCTTTGGTTGATCGTTTTTGTGAGGCTTCTACTCTCCGCGCACGACTCGATATTTCTCATAAGTCCTTGTAATCAAATAACTCTAGCTGGTCTCTAATGAAATAGCGCAGCCCGTTCAGATAACGGGAGACGATCATGTCATCATCCTCTGTGAAGTCGAGGTGAGACTGAAGGACTAGGAATTCATTTGTGTACTCATCCACCGTCAATTTGTCTTATCGTAGGTTGTGGAACCGACGGTAGAGAATCTGCAAATAATCGGGTGGAACGTATCATTTTGGAAATTGTGCTTTAAATTTGGCCCATATGGTGATCGGGGGCATGCCTAAGTTAAATCTAAATCACTCTAGTTGTCCGCACCAAACTAGGGAGGATCCTTTCAGTCTAAGCGTAGCATTCTCAACTTGTCTAGCTTGGGGCAATTGCTTCTAAGCCAGGAAGCAGTCCATCCGCTCACACCAGTCTAAACAACCCTCAGGTTTTAAGTGTCCCTCAAAATTTCCAACGTCTAATTTGATTCCTACGTCCCAACGAGGGGGATTACGTAGTTCAGGTGGTGCAGGCTTTAGTCGCCTAGGATTAGGTTCGACTTCGACCACTGGGATATGTGCTCGATTTAAGTGCATGGTGGTCTCTACAGTGCTGGCCGATGTGCATAATCCGTTCATTACGTGCCCAAGACCTCCCACGGTGGTGGTGAGATTGTCGACCGCTTTCATTAAGTTGCCCATACGCTGGGTCAAATCCCCAACGTTATTTTCTAGGTGGTCGACTCGCTTTTCCATTTAAATTAGGGTAATTCCCAGATCTTTTTTTTTATTTTTTGAAAACCGGATCATTTGATTCGCAATATGAGCGAATCAAAATCTGCTCTGATACCAAACTGATGCAGACTCAAATTAGGGTTTTATAAATTAAATATTTTTTAAGTAAAATATTATATTTGTTAAAAAATAAATTAGGGTTTTGAAAATGGTTTAAATTTTTAATTTGAAAACGGTTGATTTGTTAGATAATATTGGACTTTAATTTTGAAAGAAGGTCGAGCGGGCCAAATCGAGTTTTGCGCATATAATTACGCTCCCCGTGATGAGTTTTAAAGAATCGTTGAACGTTGTTAGAAACGAACGTCTTGAGCGCTTTCCGGATTGAATCTTGGCGAGGATTATACAACCACAAGCAAACCACAAAAATAACTTATGAAATAACGACAATAAGAATAGATCAAACGTTCGAGGCAAGTTTAACAATATTTAATGGAGTCGCATAAAATTAATTTGATATTCCGAAGCAGTGAAAGAGCGAGTGTTACCCAGGCGAGGTGTGGCTTTCCCAAATCCGATGAAAACCTGGCGTACAGACTACTAAGAAATTTGTGAACAGTGGCCCGGATCGGCACTGGTCGATCTTCAACTGGGTTGACAAGGGGAATCAAGTTGCCGGAGTAGGCTGGTGTCGTCGACGGCGACCCGATAGGAAGAGAGCTGGTCGCCGACGGGTCGGATCCCTGGGACGTGGTGCTCGGACAGGACAGGAGGAACAGGGTTGGAGGAGCAGCGGTGGTCCCGTAGGGCTAGTTCCGGAGCGTCGTCGGCAGCTGGAAGATGGGGCGGGCAAGGCGGCGGCGTGCAGGGCCGGTTACAAAGGAAAATGAAAAGGTTTTGTTTTCCTCTATTTTCCCCGGTGCCTCCTCAGGAGGAACAAGGCTTTTAATTTTATAAGTAAGAATCAATTTTTTATTTCTTTTTTCGGATTCCAAAAATAGCGAATTTTATATTTTTTCCCAAAGAGCTGTATTTTCATTCAATCACTTCCATTTATTGTTTTTCCCAAACTTAGCCAGAGAGCAGGGTTATTCAAAATTATTTTCTATAGTAATTTTGGCTTTCTTTTCTTGAGATTAATTTTATGCGTCGCTAAACATATTAAGTTTGTCTCTTACGTCCTAATTACTCAAATTACCGGACTTTTTTTATTAAGGGTCTAATCGGACGGTCACACCGATGAGCCGAGACTAATAACAAGTTCTTGGAAAGGGAAATATATGAAATAAATAACTGCAAAGGAAACGAACGAAGATAAATAACTATGTGAAATAAATAATGGCGCGTAATGGAGTCACGCGTCCTCGGATGCGACGAGGGTTGCATCAGAGGGATAGGGAATGGGGGAGGTTGGTTGGCTGATGATGGTGGTGGCCGGTCAGTTGGTGGAGGAATGAAGGGGGAGGAAGGTGGTGGTGGGGAGCTAAGGCTTCGTACCCGGAACTCGGCTTCGGGACCAAAATGACCAAATGATAGCTTCTATGTTCCAATCCTTCAATGCCCAAAATGAGAGTTTCACCGTTAATATATAGACTCTAGGGGAGACACTAAGAGGCTATGATTGGTCGATCATCCCGACTCAAAAATAACAAAAAAGACAACTCAAAATGAAAAATGAAATGAACAAACAATACTACGATCGTCGACCGCATAAGATGAACGGTTCCGATTACCCATTAGGAGGTTTTGATAATTTTAAGGGTATGCCCCTTGTAATTATGTAGAGCTGGAGGAACGTTTTTCGTAATTATTTCCATATATAACCATATATGTGGGTGAAGCTATCTAACATGCTAGGAATCATTTAACTTCAGTATACAAGTATTAATAATTATTTTTCACAGATCAGTCTAAAAGAACAAAGATGCATGGGCTATTCAATTTAAAAGAAAACATATGAATATTAGGCAAAAAACCTGACCTGATTAAAGTGAGAAAAGGCCAAAACCATGGTATCATTACTCAGACTATTAAGTAATAAAAGAGGGGCATTAACTTAGAACAATGCATCAACCATCATGGAGATGCATTCTTCTCTTCTATTGATTTTTGTTAGAAGATAGTAGAAAGTTATGTAATAGCCCATTGTAATTGTGGCCCATTTATAAGCCCAAGTATGTCTTAGGTTTTGTCCCACATTGTATTCTTGGGATTTCTCTCTTCCTCTCTACCTATATAAATGTACTCATACTTAAAGTTTATACAAGAAATACAGCCTACAAGGTTCCTTGATTCCTTTTTCTACATGGTATCAAGGGATACGGTCCGACCTGTCCGTTTCAATCCGCCTGGTTCTCCTGATTAACCGGGCGGCTTGTTCTCCTGCTTAAACCGTTGTCTTGAGGCCTCCTCTTGTTTCTAACCGCGGCTTCCCGCGCGGTTAGTTTTTTTTTCTATCCGCTCCTCTTGCTCTCTCTCGTGGTTTCCACCTCTTCTTCCCTCCCCCCCATTCCCTTTTATAAACCTCTCGGTCAGTGGGGCCCTTTTTTCCCCTAACCGGATGGTTTCCTCCTGTCTTCTCGCCCGCTTCCTCGCCGCGGCCTCTTCCTATACCCACTGTCTCGCCTTTCTCCTCTTATCTCGCAACTACTTCTCTTCTCGTTGCGGCTTCCCTATCCGCCTTTTCCCGCCTTCTCGCACCGCATCTTGGTCGTGGCACCCTCCAGTGCCGCTGGTGTGCTCATCATGACCGTGCGGCTGCTTTGCTTAAGTCGCTCTGGCAACCCTTCCCGCTGCTGCTTCCCTATCCGTTGTGACTTCTCTTCCCGCTTCGCTCTTTTACCTGGTCTCTACGGGCATCCTGCACGGACTTCTCTTTTCCTCTGCGCCTCTGCGGCTTCTCTTCCCGCCGCGGGCTCCGCATCTTGGTCGCGGCCTCTTGCCGCTGGTGTGTTGATACCGAGACCGTGCGGCTTCTCCTTTTCTCTAGTCATGACGGCTTCTCTTCTCTATCCGCTCCGCTTTCTTTGAGTTGTGGTCTGTCTCTTACCGCCCGACCGTGTGCCTATTCGCAGGGTGGCCTCTTCTCGCTCGGCCTATTCTAGCCCCTGTTGTTTTCAGACCACTGCGGCTAGTCTTCTCTCCTGCGACTTCTCCATGCTGCTATCAGTCCACTGCGGCCTCTCCCTGCTGCTATCAGTCCGCTGCGGCTTCTCCCTGTGGCTATCAGTCTGTTGCGTCTAGCCTCTTTCTGCGGTCTCTGCTTCTTCCTGCGGCTTCATGATTCCACTACTGCCTCCGGCGAGTCCGCTGGTGCTTCATCTCTGCCACCTTGGGTTGCTACCTCTGCTACTGAGCTTCGGGATGAACTAAGAATTACCATTATATCTCACTGGCAAACGGAATGTTGTGAAATGGGTACATTCAGATGGTCGGGTACTCCAGACGAAAGGACTTCTTCATCACTTGACCCGGGTCACTCCTACCCTTCCCACTGATGAGTGGCTTCGTGATGACGGCCTTGTGCAATCCTGGCTTCTCAACTCCATGGATACCGAGCCTTACAGGATAACCATGTATCATGACACAGCAAAGTCCATGTGGGAGGAACTTCATTCCTTCTATTCTGGCAAAACAGCCTCCAACATTTGTTTGACATCATCACTGATCTTCAATCCCTTGATCCTAGGATACCTGGCGATATGACTTCCTTCGTTGCCAAGGCCAAGACGCTTGTTGAGGCATGGATACAACACCAACCTCCTACTACAGATCTGGTTGCCCAACGAGCACAAAAAGAGGCAGTCGGGATTGCCATGATGATGGCAAGGGTTCCTCCGCATCTGCATAGTGTTCGAGCTCAGATACTCTCCTCTGCCACTAATCCCTCTCTCTCTAATGTCTGCTCAATGCTTCTGAAGGTCACTCCGCCACCGAGGCTCCTTTGCCTCCCTCGACAGCTCTTCTCCAGCTACCTTCACCACATCCCTCCAATCGTGGTACCTCAACCCGTGGGGGTCGCCATTCGTCTCGGGGACGAGGACGTACTGGAAAACCCCCCTTAAATGCAATTTCTGCGGTCGGCAAAATCATCTGGAGGTCACCTGCTATCGGAAGCATTGTCTGCCACCACAACTTGCTGCTTCTACTAACGCCGAGTCTCCGCCCTTGGCTTCTACTAACGCCGAGTCTCCGCCCTTGGCTTCTACTTCGACTTCTTCCAATGCTCAGTCTGATATTGATGTTATCCGCACCCAGCTTCAGCAACTCCAAGGGGTGATTGCTCGCTCCTCGGGCTCCGTGGCTTCTATCGCCAATGAAGGTATAACCTGTCTATCTCGGAGTTCCCACTGGATTGTGGAGTTTGGTGACACCCACCATATTACTTGCCAGAAGCCGTCGCAATACTTGGCCTCTCCTCATCCCAAGTTCATCACTGTCGCTAATGGTGACTCCACCCCTGTCTCTGGAGCTGCTGATATCCATCTCACACCCACCCTAACCTCGGTTGGTTCTTCATGTTCCGGGCTCCCTGTTCAACTTAATTTCTGTTAGCCGACTTACGCAGGATCTTGATTGCCATGTTACATTCTCACCATCTTCCTTTGTTGTGCAGGATCGGCAAACGCGGAAAATTATTGGTAGCGGACGACTGTCTCATGGGCTTTATCTCCTTGATGTCCTTCCATCTACCATTTTTGTCGTCTCCTCAGTTGAGTGGCATCGTCTTCTTGGATATGCTCCCCTCCAGATTCTAAAGCAAGCTCTTCCGGATGTCTCCTTACATGAGTTTACATGTGAGTCATGTATCTTTGGTAAACAACATCGCGTGTTCTTTAGTCCTGTCTGTAATCGGAGTAATACTCCTTTATCTATTATCCATTCTGATATTTGGGGCTCTTATAAAGTCCTTAGTATATTTGGGTACCGCTACTTTGTTACGTTTATTGATGATTACTCTCGAGTGACATGGTCAAATTTACTACGGGATTGTACCGAACTCACTTCTATATTCCGTACGTTTGTTACTGAACTTCGTACTCAGTTCTCTTCTCCGCTTAAAATCATCCGAACTGACAATGCGTGGGAATATACGAGTCGAACGTTCGCCTCCATTTGTGCTGAGTTTGGAATTATACATCAAACATCTTGTGCTTACACTCCTCAACAAAATGGTGTTGTTGAGCGCAAAAATCGACATCTTCTGGATGTTGCTCGCTCCTTAATGCTTCAGATGCAAGTACGCATCAAATACTGGAACTTTGCAGTGTCGATTGTGTGTCATCTCATCAATCGTCTGCCTTCCTCCGTCCCCAACTTCGTCACTCCGCTTAACCTCCTCTTTCCTTCTCAATCTCTGTTGCCTCTCGCACCTCGAGTGTTTGGGTGTGCTTGCTATATCCATAATCTTGATCCACCTACGAATAAATTTGCACCCCGTGCAACAAAATGTATGATCGTAGGGTACTCTTGCACTCAAAAAGGGTATGTGTGTTATTCTCCAGACGACCGGAAAGTGGTTGTGTCAGCTGATGTTACTTTCCTGGAAGACCAACCCTTTTTGTCATCCACCTCAGTACCTCCTTGTGTGCACCCTGTGCCTCGTCCTGCTATCCCAGTCACGACTTCTCTACCTCCTCTACTTCCAACACCCTACGTGAAACCACCAGCACCCAAACCATCTCTCCTCTGTGTCTACACTCGTCGTATTCCGAACTTCGGAGCCCAGCCACTGCTACCGTCTACCAGAACTATCTCGCGGCCAGCTGACCCTGCCCCCGCTTCTACGGCTCATCCTCTTGCCAACTATATTTCGCTACATCGACTCTCTCCTCCTCTACTCAAATTTGCTCTTGCTCTTTCTTCTATTTCTCTGTCTAACACTGTGCAGGAGGCTCTTCAACACCCTGGGTGGCGTGCGGCAATGAAGGCTGAGATGTCAGCCCTTTGGGCTAATCATACTTGGGATCTGGTTCCTCTTGCTTCCACCAAGTCCTGTGTTAGCTGTAAATGGATCTTTGCCATTAAACATGCTCTGAATGGGACAATCGATCGCCTCAAAGCCCGTCTTGTGGCTCGTGGGTTTACTCAGCAACAGGGCTTGGACTATGAGGAGACTTTCTCACCTGTCGCCAAACTCAATTCTTTTCGGGTTCTTATCTCACTTGTTGTTCACCGCCGATGGACACTACATCAGTTGAACATTAAAAATGCTTTTCTAAATGGTGATCTGCATGAGACGGTTTTCATGAACCAACCTCCCGGGTTTGAGACCACGGGGGAGTCTAGGATGTGCCGACTGCGTAAAGTCATTTATGGTCTCAAACAGTCCCCTCGGGCTTGGTTTGAAAAATTTAGCAAGGTTGTTCGTGATATTGGTTTTCAGCGAAGCTCGGCTGACTTCTTTCTTTTTACCCGTCATCAATCAACAAGGACTGTAATTCTCTTTATCTATGTGGATGATATTTTGATAACTGACGATGACTCCACCGGGATACAACAGATCAAACAACACTTAAACGCTGTCTTCCAAACAAAAGATCTGGGAAACCTCTGGTACTTCCTTGGACTTGAGGTTGCTTGTCGACCTGATGGCCTAGTCCTATCTCAACGGAAATATTTTATTGACCTTCTTCAAGATGCTGGTTATTCCGGACGTAAACTCGCGGAAACACCTATTGATGCCAACCACAAGCTAAGTGCTCATGGAACAGAATCAGATTCTCTGTTTACCAATCCTGAATATTATCAGCGCCTTGTAGGAAAACTAATATACCTAACAGTTACAAGGCCCGATATTTCTTTTGTTGTTGGAGTGGTTAGTCGTTTTATGCATTCACCAAGAATATCTCATTTAGAGGCTGTCGAACGCATCCTCGGGTAGTTGAAAGCTGCCCCGGAATGAGGGTTGGTATACAAGTCATCCTCCTCTTTATTCCTTGTTGCGTACACTGATGTTGATTATGCGGGCTAGCTTGATGATCGACGATCCACCACTGGTTTTTGTACCTATTTTGGAGGAAATCTCATCACATGACGTAGCAAGAAGCAATTGGTTGTTGCTCGCTCTTCTGCTGAAGCAGAGTATCGTGTTATGATTGCTGTCGTGTCTGAACTTACCTGGTTAGAGAGCCTTCTTTGTGATTTGGGTGTCAAACTTTCCTCACCTGCTACTCTGTTCTGCGACAGTTAGGTTGCTATACATATTGTGAAGAACCCTGTGTTCCATGAGCGAACAAAACACATTGAGGTTGATTGTCACTTTGTCCGGGAGAAGGTCCAACTGAAGAAACTTGAATTGGAACATGTTCCAGCCTCTGAGCAAGTTGCAGACATCTTTACCAAGACTCTACCTCAGCCATTGTATCAGCAGTTCCTATCCAAGCTTGGTGCTTACGATTTGTATGCTCCAGCTTGCGGGGGAGTGTTAGAAGATAGTAGAAAGTTATATAATAGCCCATTGTAATTGTGGCTCATTTATAAGCCCAAGTATGTCTTAGGTTTTGTCCCACATTGTATTCTTGCGATTTTTCTCTTCCTCTTTACCTATATAAATGTACTCATACTTAAAGTTTATACAAGAAATACAGCCTACAAGGTTCCTTGCTTCTTTTTTCTACAATTTTAAAGGAAATTTTTATGTTCATTTATTCTATAAAATTCCTAAGAAATTGATATAACACAAAAAATGTGCTAAAATGTGTATCATTCATATAAATAAAGGTTAAAATGGTCAAATCCACAATAAAGAAGCACGAGGGAATAAGTAGTAACAACTACCTTTCTTGCAAGCTTCTCCAACTTCTCTTGTTCAATTTTCTGCAGCAGCGGTAGAAGTTAATTAGTAAAACCAATGGTTTATGTAAATACCTTTTGCAGGTTTCTAACAAATCAATCTCTAACTTGAATACAACATTTTTAAAAAAACAACTTTACTTGAATAAAAGATGAAATATATAATTAATTACTAAATACAAATTGATATAAACGTTAATTTGAATATGAAGATGTTGGAAGATATGCATTTAACATAAAGCTGACTTGTTGTGGGCGGAGAGACCCATGATCTATACTAAGTGTAAAAGGTTACATGAGTTCCACAATATGTGATTATATTCTCAACAAGTCCCGACACATGTAGGGTCCTTGGTGATGCATGACGAATGCATTGAATGTGATCATAAATGGAAACACTAATAGAGTGATGTTAGTGATATGTCATGGATATCTAAAATGATGCGTTGTGCAAGTATCAGACGATTAAAAGCAATCAACACTAAAATTAGTAAAGACATCCACAGTCAATCACAATTGAGGCTGACATGATAAATAAGCCAATAATTTTAGGTTTAATTTGAATTAAATAATAAGTGACTAGATCTCGCAAATCACAAGTAGAATAATTGAGGGCAAGCAAATACGAATTAACATCCAAAATAATATGTTTGTTAAAAATACACAAGATGAGTAAAATAAAATTCAAACAAGAGATTACATAACCAATATGATTCAGGGGCCGAAAAGCAAAATTGATGAAAATTTGCACTGATTTCAGAGCTAGGGGAATGATTTCTGTAACAAGAGGTCTCGGGTAAGAAGGTAGGCTGTTGGAAATAAAGTGGAGGCCTCTATGGAGGCATTTGTGGGGCTTGAAAGGAAGGCAGGAGTAGTTATTGGAGGTTACAGTGGAATTTGGGTGTGGGGCTGCATGTCCGGTCAAAAAGAATGAGGAATGGATTGCTGGAATTGAAATCGAGGGAAGGCAGTGGGCAGTTATAGGTGGTTACTGGGTATTCTGGTGTTGGACGGTCTCTGTAGGTGTCGGTTTTGAAATTCAGTGGCCAAAATTTATGTTGAAATGTATGACACATGAATACTTGCAACAACCTAACATATCATATCTGAAATATTTCCGAGTGAAGAAATTCTCATAAACCAGTCCAAGAAACTCTTGGACACTCTCTTTTAATTTTAAATAATAAAAAAATTTAGACACTCTTGGATTCACTCGATTATGCTTGAAAATACTCAAAAGTTGTCTATGTCGTGATGTTGATAGAGAGAAATGCATGTGTTTGGATGATAAGCGGTGGAAGACAATTGATTACATAGTCTTATTCACGAGTCCTATACTCCTATCTATAATATGATATAATTTTTGGCATATAAACTATTTTTATTTAATAAATACTATGTGAGATATAATGATTGAAAAAAAATTAAGAGCAAGAGAATATCACACATCCTCATTGTCCTCAACTGTGGTAGTCATGACCCGAAGCTCAGCCTCAGTGCTGGAATGAGAAACACCGGTCTGTTTCTTGGACTTCCATGCAATAAGTGAGGAACCCAAGAACAGACAGAAACCAGTGACAGATCGAAGGTCAACAGGATCATTGGCCCAAGTAGTATCTGAGTTACTGAGTAAGCACGGAGCTGCAGAGAACTACAACTGGAGAAGAAGAGACCACGTGAGGTCCTCGTCCGGAGATACCACAGGAGCCACAGTAGGTGATCATAATGCAAAGAAGTGAACACACTAACAAACTGGCTTAACACGTGAACATCATGGGTAATGTCAGGCCGAGTAATAGTAAGGTAGACGAGACTCCCAACAAGGTGATGATAGCGACTCGGATCAGAGTGTGGAACCCCATCATCCGGACGTAGCTGAAGTTGAAACTCCATAAGGGTGTCCACGGTGCGAGAGTCAGAGAGAGCAACCCAAGCTAAGAGATCTGATGTGTAACGCTGCTGAGAGAGCTGAAAACCACGGTCTGTAGTGGTGACCTCAAGACCCAAGAAGTAGCTCAGCTGCCCGAGATCAGTCATCTGAAACTGCTGCTGAAGGTGATGCTTGACGAAGGTCACATGAGAAAGATCATCACCAGTAATGATCATATCATCCACATAAAGTAACAGAAGATTCCGACCACGAGAGGAGTGCACAAACAGTGTTGGATCATGAGAGCTTGGCTGAAAATTGGCGGTTATAATGGTAGAGCTGAACCGCGCAAACCACGAGCGGGGCTCCTGCTTGAGCTCGTAAAGAGCTCACCTCAAACAACAGACAAGACCAGGAGGTGAGAGACTAGGAGGAGGGAGCATGTATACCTCCTGCTGAAGATCGTCATGAAGAAATGCATTTTTCACGTCAAGATGGAATAGAGACCAGTGACGAACAGCTGAAACTACAATAAGAGTACAAACTGTGGTCGTGCGTGCAACTGAAACAAATGTCTCGTCATAGTCTCTCCCCTGCTCCTGTTGTAAATCACGAGTAACTAGCCGAGCCTTATACCACTCTACAGAAGCATCCGAGTGAGTCTTGACCTTGAAGACCCACTTGCAAGTAATATGAACAGCACCGGGTGGAAGAAGAATAAGATCCCATGTACGAGTGTGCTCAAGCGCCTCAACCTCAACAGACATAGCAACCTGCCACTCAGGTATCTGGGCAGCCTCATTATAGGAAGTCGGCTCTGGATTACTACAGACAGTAGCAGGAAGGGAAGATAGATCTAGCGGTAGTGTAGAAAGGTTAAGGCGGTCGGGAGGACATCTCTCACGAGGTGGATTGCGACGCACATGAGGATCATCCACAGGACACTCGTTAAAGGAGGAAGGTACTGAGTCTGGGGCACTGGAGACGAGAAAACAGGAGGAGGAGGAGGACGAGTGAAGTGATATGGAAGGGGGATGACGAGCGCATCAGTGGGAGAAGTGGGAGGCGAAGAGGAGGCGTGAGAATGTGAGACTGGAGAGGTCGGAGATGGTGAAGACAATGATAAGGAGAGAGAGGGTGAACATACTGTGGAGAGGAGACATGAGACGGGGGAATGGGAAGAGTGAGAAATTGCATATCAGAGGGAGTCACAGATGAGTGCGAGGTCGAGAGGACGAAGGACATAAAGAAAGGGTGAGACTCGTCAAAGGTGACATCACGTGCGATGCAGAGTCGACGTGCAACATGATCATAACATCGATAGCCCTTGTGCTCGACGCTATATCCAAGAAAGACAAAGTACAAATTGAGCAGAGAGGTTGGTACGCTCACGTGGAGGAAGCAAAACATAACACTGACAACCAAAAACACGAAGATGAGTATAACGTAGGGGTTGAGAGTACAGACACTCACCAGAACACTGATTCTAAAGAAAATTTGAGGGTTGCAGGTTAATAAGGTAGCCAACAGCGGAGACAGTCTCAGCCCAAAAGTGAGGAGGAACGTGGGAGGAGATAAGAAGAGTGCAGGCTATCTCAATGATGTGACGATGTTTCTTTTCAGCGGTGTCATTCTGAGCATGGCACCGGGACAGACAAGCTGAGGGACAATGTCGTGGGTAGCTAGCAGGTCGTGAAAAGCATGAGAGAGGTACTCCCCTCCTGAGTCGAAACAGAAGATACGTGTGGAATCAGAAAACTGGGTGTGCACGATAACGGAAAAAGAAATATAAATCTAGAAGAATTCGGAACGACAGTGCAAAAAATAAATCTAACAATAACGAGGGTAATCATCAGCAAAGATAACAAAGTACCGATGTCCGCCCTTTAATACAAAAGATGCGGAACCTCATACATCTGAATGAACTAAATCAAAAGGACACTGAGACCAAAACTCACTAGACTGATAGGGGAGTTGTAGCAATTTACTAAGCGTACAACTTGTACAAGAGTGAGACCGATTAACAGAAACACGACCAAGAAGACCAGTATTGATAAAAAAACGAAAGAAGTGAACCACTGGGATGACCAAGGCAGTGATGTCACCGAGAGAAGCCCACTGAAGGAAGACAAAAGGATGAGGTTGCTCGTGAAAATGGAGTGGATGAAAGATGAAGATGATCAAGGATGTATACCCAGCTACGGAGACGGCCAGCTTCACAGAGTGTCCCCGTCAAACGATCCTGCGCATGACACACAAATTCATCAAAAATAACAAGACAACTGTGAGACGTGAGTTGGCTGGCGATTAAAAGGTTCATGAATAACTCGGATATGTAGGGCATATCAGGAATATGGAAATGGTTAGTATGAGGGAGGCTACTGCTGGTGATGGGAAGAATAATACCACTTGCTGCCATGACACTAAGGTTGGACGAGACGGGCTGACAGTTCAAGAGGTGGTGGCATCACAGGTCATATGAAAAGAGGCTTCAGAGTCAAACAACCAGTCAGATGAAGAGATACCTGCAGGGGAGGAGGCAACTGGCTGAGAGGAAGAGGCATCAGAAGCATCCGGTGAGAGCACAAAGGCAGAGAAGCGATACAGTGAACCATGAGATAGTTGGTGGGTAATCTGCCGGGCAAGCTCAAAAACAGAGAGATCGCGCCATAGCAGAGAAGTGAGCTGAAGGAGCACCAAGAGCACACTGTTGAACAGGCTGCTAAGCCCTATGAAGCTTGTGGAACTCAGATTTGATGTGTCCAAGATATTGACAGTAGTAACAGCATACAGGCTGACAACGAGGAGTACTGGACTGAGCAGTAGAGGGTGTCGGAGGACGAGGAATAAGCAGCACCGACACACTATAACTAGGCAAAGAAAGCAGAGAAACTCACAAGAGAGGACTGCGGAGGACAGCATGAGGCAACACACCAGAAGGGGTAGCAGTGTCCAAGGAGTGGAGACGAGTCTCTTTAGTGATCACCAAGGCTAAGGTATCGCTGAGAGAAGGCAGAGGGTCCCGGTGCAGAAGTTGGGCGCAAATAGGCTCGAACTCGGGGCGTAAGCGCATAAGAAACTCAAACACGCGGTGAAAGTCACGATCCCGAGATGTAGCAGCACGCTAAGGGCAAGTAGTGCAGGGGGGAGGAGCCATCTCATCGCACTGACGCCAAAGTTCCAGGAGCTCAATAAAGAAGGCTTGTACAAACCGATCACCCTGGTAGCAGACACCAAGGGTCTAGAACAGAGAGTAGCACAGGACCTGACTAGATGGCAGGTAGGGACGACGCAAGTGATCCCACGTCTCCTTGGTCGTAGGTAGCTCGTGGACGGTCATGTGAAAGAGGATCTCACAAGACTGACAGATGACGACTATCGTGCGAGAGACTTTCGAGCGCCACTTCGCCCTACGGAGTGCTGGAGGGAAGCGGTTGTGCTGACAGTGAAAGTCGTCCACAGAACTGGCAACAGGTGGAGGCAGAGCAGACTCAGATCCCTCAATGTCACCTAATAGATCTAGGCCACCGAGGATCACGCCGACGGTGGCGGACCATGTCTTGTAGTTTTGTTCATCGAGGATGATATTCGCCTTCTAGAGAAAGGCAAAGGAGTAAGACGAGGTCATCGGGCCTGAAGGATCAGCTGAAAGAGGATCGAGAAGACGGGCAGAATTGACGAGAGCGATAGGAGATCAGCCGGCGGCAGGAATCAATGATAGCAGTGTCGATTTGACGACGAGAGGGGCCGTAGATCATCCTGAGATGGGATAGGGAGCAGCGAGAGCATCCTGAGCAGGAGCTACGTCGATCAGGGAGAGCTTCGTCGATTCCAACCGTTGTTTCGTCGATCGGGGAGAGCGTCCTAGAAACAGGATCGAGGGAGGAGACAGGCAGTGGAAGCAGGAGTAGACCAGCTAGATGGGAACTGGCTTGGTCGATGACACAGACGGGAGTCCAAACAGGCGCAAGCGTTGATGGGATCGAGCGCAGGTTGGAGCAGAGGTCGACGGGATCAGTAGTGCAAGAGATACACTGGATCGGAGGAAGATCGATGCGGCGGGAGCAGCTTGGTCGGCAGGATCCACGATAAGAAGAAACAGGATCAAACGGGAGATGGGAGATGGGGTGTTCAGGAAGAGCGGCTAGGGTAGGGTTTTCCCAAACTCTGATACCCTGATAGAAAAAGAATCAGTATTCACTACTCCTTAACAATAAACATATACAAGAGAGAAGGTGATCGTAACACCCAAGGTCTACCATATACAATAGCTCGCACTCTAACCGGGGACACCAAGGGTCTATAGAATCGGTACATTGGGATGACCATGAGAGCAAAGAATTTATGTCCAAAATCTACTATAATGAAATTAGTCCCAACGCCCCTATTTATAGACCTAGTGACTACTACGGATGTTCTAGATCGTCCAGAACATCACCAAAAAAACATGAAAAAAACAAAATACAATTAAAATACATAAATATGTCTTCGTCGCTCTGAACGCAACTACCGGCTTAGATCATCTGTACGACAATCCCATCTCCACCTCCTGTCGTGTGTACACTTGTCCAGGCTTCGGTAAGTGTTGGCCCGTCCACGATCCGTGATCCCCATCATTGGCCTCTAACGGATATTTTTTTTTAAAATTAGCTGACATGGGAGTGGGCTATTAGGCATAAGCTATAGGGATACCATGTTAGAACTTATACAGCTTACCTAAAACAAATTAATTGTAGGTGGAGAAGCACGTGATTTGCATTAAGTGTACAAAATTATATGAGTTCTCCAATATGATTACATTCTCAACATATGAAGTTGTGTAATTATTACTTCCTGCTATAAAAGTGAATTAGATATGATACGTTTACCTACAACGTAGCACATGCAAATGTATCCATCGTATATTGGATGAAACTTTGCAAAAATAAAAGTAGAAAATTTTTATTATTTGAGATGTCGCTGGTTGTCAAACATAAATGCAATAATTACCCCGTGTCTACCCCCCTCCTATCATGCCCTAATATTTAGTTCACTCAATTATCTAGCCACAAAATTATCCCGGCACAAAAGCAAGCTCATGTTCATCTTTTAACCTCTGTGACTATATCACTTCCTCTCTAGCTTCTTTGCGGCATTTGCCTTTCTCTGATTATGTCCAAAATTTTCATCCAAAACAACCACAACATTTTGTTGAAAGCTTGTCGAACACAAATGCAGGCAGAAAGAAGAAACCAAATGATTAATAACACGTTATATCATCATTAGCCTTTACTATTTGGATTCAAGGGTTCAAAAAGCTCTAACTGTTCCCATTAAAATCCAATATCTTTTCTTCAAATCCACCAATAAAATTTCTCATTCAGTTTTGTTTAGCATTTAAGGCCTTTAAGATTTTCTCGCTAAATATCTCGCAATATCATTGGGTTTCTGTTACCAAATAAAAAATACTTGCAATAAACGTGATGAACTTGGATGCAATTTTGAGATATGCTCGTGCCTAACCTCGGAAGGTTGGTTCCTCCTAAAAGTCCCTCTCCCAAAAAACCGTAATATCCAAGATAAGTAAAACTCCCCAAGTCACCTCGTTATATAGGAAGGATGACTCACATACAATTTTCTCTAATGCCCTAAAATTAAAGATAAAAATACAATATAAGATGTCCCGCGCGCAAGCGATATAATATATCCAGACAGAAAAATGACCTCCACCTTCTAGTTTACGTATGCCCGCGGGTGGGCTGCCGCAGAGGTGCTTGGGGCTCCGTCCGGCGGTACATCCGTGATCATAAGGGAATCAAACTCGGTCATGCCAATCTCTTCCAAGCCATCCCCGATGAGGGCCCGAAACTCCTTAATAGGGCAATCATGAGTAGGCGAGTAGGATTACTTGCAACGGTAGCACGTGCTCTTACTTCGCAATTCATTATACTCTTGGTTCGAAAGGAAGTGAGTTGGGATATGACGGTTATTGTGTGGGCCCATAATGGTTGGGCGAGGTAGAGGAAATAGAGGTGGTGGAGGTTTAGACGAGGGGGGGAATATGGTTGGTATGGAAGTTTGGAAGGAGGCGATGGGAAAGAGGGTCCCAAAATGTTGCCAGGAATTCGTCCTCCGCTGGTAGGGAGAGATCCATGGCTTGGTTGATGGTTAACGGGTGGAGGGTGCGCACGCGAAGGCGGGCTCGGATATGGGGTTGTAAGTCGTGCATTTAGTAACCCAAGTAATGGTCGGGTGGGAGAGCTGGAACATGGGTGACCAACTCGATAAATTCATCAACGTACGAATCCATGGAGCCGGTGTGATGGGCCCCGCAAAGGCGCTCGATCACAGTTTCGAAGTAGAGGTGATCATACTGTTGAACAGAGTGCCTCTGTGAGAGCTCTCTAGTTGAGGCTGGGAGAGGACTAGCGAAGCCAGCGGACCCTTCCATGCTGATAAAAGTTGTTGAAACCTATTGTATCAGAGAAGTCTGGTGAATATCAAAATACGATTCGGCGCGGACAATCTAACTGATGCGGCACAGGCGTTACACCTGCCCGCCACCCTGGAGTCCCTCCAGAGGGGGCACCTGTAGTTAGCATCAGGAGGCTTTCATCAGTGTCGCGGCTCGTACACCCCAACTAGCTCTCCGCCATGGAGTCACCACTATGCGACAGGTTGTTGAGGTCGGGGCTCTCTTGAGGGGGCAATTTGTTGGGGGATCCCAAGGCAGAAGCGGCGGTAGGCCAGAATTGTTGGTCGGGTTGCAAGTTCTGGAGTATGGTCATAATCGAAGTAAACTGCTCGGCTTTGGACCTAGAGACGAGAATTGATGGTAGTGATGGCGTGTTTGAGGGACTCTACGCGCAATTCAACGATCGACGTGCCATTGTCAGAAGAAGAAAAGGGCACAGGCGGAGGTAATAAGGAGGGTGTGGACGAAGCACAGCAGGGGGAAGTCCACTTGTAGGAAGGGCGTGCACAGAAGCCGCAGGAGTCAAAGTGAAGAGAGAGAGCACAAGCTATTAAGTTAGCTGATGATAGCTACTTGTAAGCAGGCGAGGAAGCATCAAAAGTAATCCACGATCGACGGAAGAGGAGCAAGCGCGGCCGGCGTGATGGACGGAAGATGTGTCGCTGACGGAAAAGCGAAGAAGAAGTGAAGTGCTTTGGTGGGCACGAAGAGGAGCCGAAGCTGGAAGGAACGGATCGTTGCGATGAAGCACTGCACTGGGAGGAATGGATCGCTGCGAAAGGCGAAATTTTTTGGTCCAGGCCGCGGACAAAGATCATCGTCCGGGGCCAAGGTGATTTTGACGTGTCTTTTATTTCTCTTCCTTCGTCCTTTTTTCTTGGGAAACCTCTTTAAGCCAGTAGTTAAAATAAATAAAAATAGATTATATCAGTTATTTTCTATAATATCTGAGATAAAAATGTAATCTCACAGGTATATTCTGTAATATCTCAGATAAAAATGTAATCTCTCAACTATTCGTTATAATATCCAAGATAAAAATATAATCTCTCAGCTATTTTCTGCAATATCTCAGATAAAAATGTAATCTCGGCTATTTTATATAATGTCTAAGATAAAAATGTAATCTCTCAACTATTCCATTTAATATTTGAGATTAATTTTTTTCATTTGACTGAAATGAGTATCCTTTGAGTTAATATATATAATCAGTGTTGTGGATATCCTCCGACATGGCCGACATGTCAGCCGACATAAAGGTTTCAAGGACAAAACGACACGTTTCCGGTTTTTTTTGCAAAATATCTTTTTGGAATATATTCTCCGATATGTCTGTTATTGACCGAAATATTGGCCGATATATCGGCCGCTATATCCCGACATTTTATCGACTGTTTTTTTTTTCAATTTATTTTAATTAATGTCTATGATTTAGGTTGTTTAATTAATGTCTATGGTCTATAATTTAATTACCGACATGTCGACCGATATAATTAGTGACAATAGACCAAAAACACTTCATTGTTTAGGTTGTTTTTTCCCTTTTTTGGCTTTCTTCCTTCCTCAAGTCCGTCATCGACTTCAATTATGCTGATCATTGAATTATGAACTAAAGATTACTTATCTTCCATTGTCATCGACAACTTTCTGACATTTTGTTTCCTCTTATTTTATTTCACTCGTTATACCGTTATTACATGTGTAACACGAAATGTTTATATTAGTTTGATAAATTTAGTAGTTCAATAAATATCAAATTATTAATATAATAATATATATAAATTAAAAAATAATTAAATATTAAAACCCGATATATGAAATATCCCTGATATATCCCCCGATATATTAAAACCGACATGAAAACCCTAAGCCGACGTGTACCGGATATCCGATATCTACAACCTTGTAAATAATTTAAATAAAACTTATAATAACATATATTTATTTATTTTAACAGCTGACATAGATTATTTTCTTTAATATCTGAGATTTATTTGTTTTTGTAACATAGATTTATTTATTTCTATATTATCTGAGTTAAAAATACAATATTTTAGCTATTTTCTGTAATATCTGAGATAACAATGTAATCTCTCAACTATTTATTGTACTATCTGAGATAAAAATTTAATCTCTAAGCTATTTTGTGTAATATCTGAGATAAAAATATAATCTGTCAGTTATTTACATGTGTAATGTATATCAAGCTTGTCAAGGCGATAAGGCGACCAAGGCGTTAAAGGGTGTACCAAGGCTTGGCGACGCCTAGGCGACCAAAGCATTTAACATGTTCAGTAAAGTGTAACTCCCTTTTAAACCACAACATGCAAAATAATTGGAATGGTTATTTTCACTCTCACTCACATGGGATAACTGAGCTAAAATCACTCTTCAAATAGTCAATAGTTCTCTACATTATCAACAAAATATAATCATTCGACAGTAAATATTGAACACCCTAAATAAATTTCTAAATTTCATACAAAGCATCCACAACCACTACAATGTTAGTGGTCACAAAAATAAGCCAACTATGACAATACAAAATTATACTTAAACAATGTAAAAAATATATGCATTTGAAAAACATGAATGTGGGAAAAAAACACGTGATTATATCTTTGTTAGTGATGATGTAAGTTGATTTAAATGAAGGTAAAGGTAACACAAAATCACCCATCTGTAGAATAAGATGAGAAAAAGATGATTTAGTTACTAGTTTGTGAACTAATAAAATTATGATATGACATTATAACGTCATTCAAACAGAAACACAATAACATTCAATCACATGCATTGCACAAAGTGAAGCACATGTTATATATATTTAACAAACATACTCGAGAGAAAACAAGCATACTCGAGAGAAAGTTTTTGCGCCTAGGCGCCCAGGCGTCGCCCTGGGCGCCTAGGCGCCTCTAGGCGGGCGCCTAACACAAGTGTTGTTAGGCGTGCATCGCATAGCGCTCTTGTGGGCGCCCGGGCGCCTAGGCGACGCCTTGATAACATTGATGTATATGCATGCATATTTTAACAGCTGACGTAGAGGTTTCCCAAGAAAAAAGGACGAAGAAAAGGAAATAAAAGACGCGTCAAAATCACCTGGGTGGATGATGATCTTCGTCCGGGGCACGGAACCAAAAATTTGTCCCAAGGAAGACGAAGCACTGTATTGGGAAATCGACGGAAAACGAAGACGATTGCAGGAAGGAATGATCGCGGTCGTGCGTTATTTTTTGCTGGAATCGGCGCGGGCTGGAGCTGGCGTACAAAGGCGGAAGAGGTAACCGGTCGAAGAAGGGATCCGGCGGAAGAGGGGTCTGGCGCACTGTGCGTGGGAGCCGAACGACCCGATCGATGAAAAAGTTGAGGCTACTGCTGGCGTGAGAGGGAGAAAGCGGAGGCAGCGGACTATGCGCGGGATCCGAACGATGCGAGCGGCAGAAATGGAACCCAGCGACACACACGATTCACAAGCAGGGAGGCTAGGTCGGACCAATGCTACTAAATAGAAAGTACTTGCAATAAACACAATGAAGTTGGATACAATCACGAGGTATGTTCGTGTCTAAACTCATGAGGTTGGTTCCTCCTAAAAGTCTCCCTCCCAAATGAGAGATCTCAAAACTGTAACATCCAAGATAAGTAAAACTCCCCAAGTCACCTCCTTATATAGGGAGGGGGCTCACATAAAACTTACTATAATGCCCTGCAATTAAAGATAAAAATACAATAAGATGTCTTGTGCGCAAGCGTAACAGTTTTTTAGATATATTCAGCAGTATCATTAAGTCTTAATTTATATGGGATAATCTCCGCTTTTTATTTTCACTTTCTTTCACCTATATTTAAAGAGTTTATCCTAAATTCTAGCAGCTCTCATCATATGTATGAATAAGGTGGTGTTTGGTTGGTCTGATTGTCTACAGTGCGGTTGGAAAAAAATGGAGCTTTGAAGAAAAGCACGGTTTAGTTCGACTTATTTCTAAAAATCCGGTTATTTAAATCCGTTGTTTTAGGTTATCTCCCAGACGCAGTATTCTACATTTCTCCCCCCCCCCCGATACCCTAACCCCGCGTTCCGCGATATCTCCTCCCCTTTCTTCACCGTCGTTGTCGATCCTCTGTCTGGGAGATTCAGTGGCAAGCAAGCTCGTGGGCGATTTCTCCTCCCATTTCTCCTTCTCCGACGTCGACAGTGAAGGTGGGTGCAAGCTCAGATGGGAATCGACAGTGCATGCAAGCTCCTGTATGGACAGTGGTGCTCTCCGGTCTTCCACGATCGATTTTTGCCTCCATTTTGACGGAACATCGACGACGAGCTCGCATATGCCAGAAAAATCCTATGTTTTTCCTATAGCTTATGTGATTCCCCTGTTTTGGTCAATCGATCTTGCCGCTGCTTCTCTTGACTAAGGACCGCCTGCAGATTCCAAGCCTACTTCAGTAGTAAAATCCAATATTCAATCCTTGCTGCCAAATGATGATCCCAGTAGATAAATCATCATTCATGAAGCTGAGGAGCTGCTATAATTTATAGTCAATGATATTTTAAAATGATAAGGCCCCGTTCGTTTGGAATGTTTTCATTTATGGTTTTCGTTTTGCTTCAAAACGAAAACATCAAGCGTTTTCGTTTTGGGACAAAACGAAAAACTTATGTTCGTTTGCAACATAGTTTTCAGTTTAGTGTTGGGCCAAAAAACAATTTGCAGCTGTATCGTCTTGCGTTTCCAGCGGTGGTGCGATTGAAGCTTACGACGATGGCCGGCCACGAAGAAGAAGATAGAGAGAGAAAGAGCAACATTAAGGCCAGCGGATGCGATTGAGGCAGCGGTGGTGCGATTGAAGCTTTCGGCCATGGCTGTAGAGAGAGAAATAGGAGATTGAAGCTTTCGGCCATGGCAGCTTGAGGAGGAAGGAGCAAAACAGGGCAAAGAAGAACACCAAGCGTTTTCAGTTCAGAGAAGAAGATCCGGGAAGAAGGTACAGGCCGGCCATGGAAAAGAAGATCCGGGAAGAAGCATAATCTCTATCGCTTGAGGAGGAAGGAGCAAAACCGGGCAAAGAAGAACACCATCGGTTATGGGAAGAAGAAAACCGGAGAAGATGCAGCCGATTGAACACCTCGAAGATCTACCGTCGGAGAAGAAGTGAAGAGCTTTTTCGTTGTTTTCTATTTTCAAAACCGAGCAAAACAGACCTCGGTAGGTCTGTTTTGGGGCTGGGCAAAGATAGAAGGAATGAAAACCGAGCGTTTTCAGTTCAAAACCAAAACCGTGCAAAACATGGCCAAACGAACACTTGTTTTTGGACCGCGAAAACTGAAAACCAAAACCGGCTGTGAAAACAGGGCAAACGAACGGGGCCTAAAGGAAATCCAAGTGTGCTATTCATGAATCATCATAAGCAAACCATGGTATGAATGATTTTGGCTAAAATTACCGCAGAACATTAAGATGAAAGATTTTGGCTAAAACCATGCTGTTTTTTTAATAGCACACTTGGATTTAAATGATAAATGTAGTTAAAGATAACGTATCACTTCATGAATTAGTCATGTGCTATTCATAGACAAGGAAATTTGAAAATAATGTTTCATGCATTCAGAACCCCCTGTATTATGTTGAAATATGAGATACACCATAACAACTAAAAGAAAAGCTATACATACATCCACCATCAGAAGTATTATTGCTCTTCAATTGTCTAGTTGTTCATAATAATCTAGGCTTTAGAGTACGCACTCCCGGGTAATTGAATTCATACTAGTCACAGTTACAGTTTATGGTTTTTGGCAACGGTGTTTTGGTCAAATCGTTCCCACTAGATTCATATATGCTTCTTAAGTATTTTGACTTCAAACAATTGTAGAAAATCTTCTCATGTCTTCAACTTTTTGTTCAGAACGGTAGAGAAATGAGCACAAAGACTTGAAAAAATTGTAAACATTTGCCTATACTTCTTGTGTGTATGAATACATATATATATATATAGGGAGAGAAGAGAGGAGAGTCCCAATTACAAGATGTGGGACTAATACAAGAAGAGGAAGAAGCCAATAAATGGGCCCTAATATGGGTCTTTACAAATTCTTTTCTAACACTCCCCTGCAAGCTGGAGCGTACAAGTCGTAGGCACCCAGCTTGGACAAGAACTGATAAAATAGAGCACTTGGCAAGGCCTTAGTGAGAAGATCGGCAACTTGGTCAGTAGCCGAAACATGTTTCAATTCCAGCTTCTTCATTTGAACTTTTTCCCGAATGAAGTGACAGCCAACTTCAATGTGTTCATTCTTTCATGGAAGATAGGATTCTTGGCTATGTGAATCGCAGCTTGACTGTCACAGAATAAGGTGGCTGGTGAGGAAAGTTTTACTCTCATATCACTCAGGAGACTCTCAAGCCATGTGAGCTCAGATACAACAAACGTCATTGAACGGTACTCAGCTTCGGCCAAAGAGCGAGCAACTACAGTCTGTTTCTTACTGCGGCAGGTAACAAGATGACCTCCGAAGTAAGTACAAAAATCGCTGGTGGAACGCCGATCATCCAGGGAACCAACATAATCAACATCTGAATATGCAAGCATGTTGGAGTAGAGGAGGAAGTTTTGTATACCAGCCCTTGACCAGGAGCATTTTTCAAGTATCGCAGAATGCGTTCGACAGACTGTAGATGTCACACCCGAGGAGAATGCATAAACCGGCTAACAACCCCAACAGCAAAGGATATGTCTGGTCTTGTGACTATTAGATATATCAATTTTCTCCCCAACTGTTGATAGTATTCTGGGTTTGGAAGAAGAAGATTTGTATCAGAGGCATTAGCACACAGCTTGCGATTGACATCCATAGCAGTGTTAACCGACTTACACTCAGAATATTCAGCATCCTGAAGAAGGTCGAGACAGTACTTCCGTTGAGATAGGACAAGATCATCAAAACGTCTTGCGATCTCAAAGTCAAGGAAGTATCGAAGGTTCCCTATATCTTTTGTTTGAAAAATAGAACTGAGGTGTTGTTTAACCACTTAGATTTCTTTTGAATCATCTCCTGTGATTAGGATGTCATCGACATACACCAAAAAAAAAAACTGTTCATGTTGTGCTATGTCGAGTGAACAGAGAAAATTCCGCCGAGCTCCGAGTAAAGCCTACCTCCCGAACAGCCTTGCTAAACTTATTGAACCACGCCCGAGGAGATTGTTTGAGACCATAAATCGACTTCTTAAGAAGACAAACTTGGGATTCCCCCGTAGTCTCAAACCCGGGAGGCTGTCGCATGTAGACAGTTTCTTGAAGATCGTCGTTGAGAAAAACATTCTTGATATCAAGTTGAAGGGCCGGTGACGATGCACAGCTACAGAGAGGACACGAACTGTGTTGAGCTTGACCACTGGAGAGAATGTTTCCTCATAATCGAGACTCTGTTCTTGAGTAAATCGACGCGCCACCAGACGGGCTTTAAGTCGATCAATCGTCTCATCAGGAGCATGTTTGATGACAAAGACTCATTTACATTCAACAGTAGTCTTGTCGGGAGGAAGGGAAACTAGATCCCATGTCTGATTAGCCCAGAGGGCCGTCATTTCTTAGTCTATGGCCGCCCGCCAGCCCGGATGTTGAAGAGCCAGCTGCACGGAGTTAGGTACAGAAATAGAGGATAATGAGATAGCAAAGGTTCGAAGCACCAGAGTCAAGCGATGTAAGGATACATAATTTTCCAGAGGATGAACCGTGGAGAGAAAAGCCGGGTCAACAGGGCGCAAAGTGCCAGAGGTTGAAGCCGACTGCAACGGGGAGACGGAGCGGGGAGTTCGACGAGTATAGACACGAACAGGGGGGTGGTAGAGACCTGAAGTTGGTGAGGGGAGGAGAGGAGATGTTGGAGGAGACGAAGTTGGTGGTGGTAGAGGAGATGTAACTGGGATGACAGGTCTTGGTAAGGATGGTGGTGGTGGTGGTGGTGGAGAGGATGATGGAGTGAAGAAAAACAATTGATCTTCCAGAAAGGTAACATCAACCGAAACAGTCACCTTGCGAGTAGTGGGAGAGTAGCAAACATACCCTTTTTGAGTATGGGAATAACCAACGAATATATGTTTGCCCGCCCGAGGATCGAGCTTGTCAGTGGAAGTACCAAGTAAGTGAGCAGGTACAATCAAATATTCGAGGTGTTAGAGGAAATGGAGGTGTGGAGGGAAAGAGTAGGTTGAACGGGGTGACGTTGTCGAGGAGGGAGAATGACAAGCGGTTAATAAGATAACACGCCATCGAAATCACAAAATGTCAATATGTTTTGGGAACATGCATTTGAATCATGAGAGACCGAGCAACATCAAGAAGATGCTCGTTTTTACGCTTAGCCACACCGTTTTGTTGGGGAATGTAAGCACATGATGTTTGATGAATAATTCTGAACTCAGAGCAGAGGGTATCAAACTCATGTCTAGTGTATTCGCGAGCATTATCTGTCCGGATTGTTTTGATTTTGTCAGAGAATTGAGTACGAATTTCAAGAACAAAAGCCTGAAATACACGAGAAAGCTCAGAGCGATTACGAAGTAAATACAACCATGTCATGCGAGAATAATTAACAATAAATGTGAGAAAATAACGATAACCGAAAATACTTGTTACTTTATACGGACCTCAAACATCAGAATGTACTAACATGAAAGGCGCAGAACTTCGGGTATAATGAGGATGATAAGAGGAACGATGTTGTTTCCCCAAAATACAAGAATCACAAGAAAAAGTAAGAAAAAGAACATCTGGGAGAGCCTTCTTGAGAACAGGAAGAGGAGCATGCTCAAGACGTCGATGCCAGTCAACAGAGGAGACAGAAGAGAGAACAATGGGGAAGACATCGAGAAGGTAGAGCCCGTTGTGCATTCGTGCTTTACCAATGATACTCTGTATCAATCGGTCCTGCATCAGAAAGAAAGAAGAGGTGAATGTGACAGAGCAATCCAAATCAGTAGTGAGACGACTATCAGAAAGTAAATTAAATGGAGAGCCCGGAACATGGAGAGCCGAGCGAAGAGAAATAGAGGGATTTATAGGCATATCAGCAGAACCAGAGACAGGGGTGGTGTTGTCATCAGCTACAGTGATAAACTTAGGATGCAGAGAATCCTAGTATTGAGGTAGCTTCAAGGAGGTGATATGATGAGTAGCACCTGAGTTTACTAGCCAACGCGGGCTAGTGATGCGCGTTCGACAAGTGCACCAGTAGCTCAAGTAATATAAAATGGGAGAATATCCTCAAGTATCTATCTCTTTGGGAACGCAGAGTGAGTGTGTGATTCGATTGTTTAGAGAATTAATTACAAAGGTAAAAAAAGAAAATACAGGGCTTGGTTTTGGGGAGTGATTTGAACGAGAGAAACGAAATTAAAAGTGTGGGTCGCCTTCACCGTCTCACTAGGTTGGATGGAATAGTAGGCTAATGGAGGGAAATGGATGAGGGTGGCAAGCACCTCTTCGCAACGCACACAACTAGCAATTGTTAGTGCGGCACTCACACAATGGCAGGGGTGACGAGATGAAATGGGGGCGCTCCTCACACACATAAACCACAGAGCAAACACATAAACATATAAGAAAGCATTAATGAAGTTAGGGTTTAAACAATTATCCACAAAACACCCAAATAAACTAAGAGACGGTTACTACAAGCGAAGAGGAGGGAAGAATACAACCGATGCACGAAAACTCATCAAAGGTGCACGGTCGGAGTCGGGGTTGTCAATCCTCTTCCGAGATCAGGCTTTGACTGTTGTCTGGGGTCCAGAAGAGCTGCCACCTTCTCTCACGTTACCAATCTGAAAGTGAGGGTAAGATCAAACCCTCACTCTAGAGGGGGGTGAATAGAGTGATTTAAAATAATTTTGGTAAATTAAAAAATAATTTTAGCAGTGGAAGACTTAATTTAATAAGAGTAGAGTGCTAAGCAGAAACTGAAATAAACAACTACAAAAGGATTAATTCACAGCACACAGCACAAGAAAGAGCAAGCAATCCAAAAGACACAAGGAGCTATAGTGGTTCCCCAAAACCTGGGTACATCCACTCTTCTACCACCCTTGGTAGGAATCCACTGCAGGATGAGTTGATCAGGTGTCCTGGGCACCAATGAGCTTTTGATCAGGTGCTCAAAAACCAAACCAGATTTTTTGATCAGGTGTCTTGCCACCACTGAGTTTTGATCAGGTCTCAGGAACCAAAGCAAAACTTTTGAAGGGAGTTTAAAAACTCTTTTACAGGAAAGGAAAAGAAAAAGGAGTGAAGTTGTCTTCTCTGTCAACTATCAAAGAGAAGCACTAATGGATGAGATGTTGTCAAAGCTCCCCCTGAAATGTAGCAGAAGTTCAGAAACTGGAAGCTTTGCAAGGGTGATAGATCTTCACTGAAAATGATTGCTCCAGCACTAGATGATTTAAGCAAAAACTGAAATGTTTGTTGTCTGGAGTGAATGATGGAGACTTGAGAAAGCTTTTTATCAGAAAGAATCAGAAAGAAAACTTGTTCAGTTTTCTTAGTTACTGATCTTCTTTTTCTCTCTGTGTGCCTCTGTATCTATTTTTTTTAGTATACTGCTGTGTTTTTGTTCTCTCTGAATGATGAATATAAGAACTCCAGTCGTCAAATTTTGAAAATAGTCGTTAGTAAAGTCATAAATGCTTTCCTTAATTGTCAGCTGTCTCTGGAGGAAATAACCTAAGTACATTCCTTCTTTGTTTCCTTGAAACTTGCTCCAGATTTATTATAACGGCTAAAAATCTTCTGCAATAAATGCTCTGATTTGAAATCCTCAACAAGCTGACAAAATCCCAGAAATCGTCGATCTCAAAATGAAATCGTCGATCTGAGCTCAACTATCGTCGAACTGAGCCCAGAGAGATTGGAATTTGACTTGGACAGAAATCGTCGATCTGAGCTCAGAGATCGTCGAACTGGGTTTGACGCCTCGTCGACTTGAGCTCAGAGATCGTCGAACTGAAGTCGACGCTTTGTCAGCCTGAACTCACAGATAGTTGAACTGAGTTCGACGCTTCATCGATTTGAGCTCGAAGACAACTTCAATTCTTCTTCTTGGCTTCTGCTTCTGAACTAGGAGGTCTTGGGGAAATCTCCAATCCTAAGTCCTAAGTCTTAGACCTAACTAGTTGACCTTTTCTCTATACAATAAGGTCAAAGCAGCAATCCTATTGACATAGTGATCCTGACCCAAATTAGTAATAGGGTGTTCCAACACAATCTTCTTCGTCAATAGTCTCCGATCACGTTCTTCACCGGATAACACTCCACGTGCAGCGAGAAATCCCACAAAATAAGGTTTGGATGCTCGCGGATAATGGAGGAGGCCGAGAGGAGACTTTAGCTTGAGATTTACAAGGAAAATGTGGTCGGAGCACCTTGGGATGATGGGCGGTGGTGGAGGGGTGAAATGGCGCGAAACCAGAGCTCTGAAGCGGAAAAAATGAAGTTCGATAAAAAATAGGGAAAAACCTGTGACTTAAGTAGTACCCAGTCAGAAAATAAGGAACGCACGGTCGAACGCACGACCGTGCGATAATTACTGCGCAGAATCACCCAGCCCGGAAGAAGAGCCAACCGTGTGATTTTGAACACGCACGGGAAAAACAGCCTGTGCGAGAACAAAATGCACGGGCGGGGACAGAACACTGAAAACCCAGGCAAAGAGAGAGATCATGCGTTTTCTTTCGCGCACGGTTGAATCCAACCGTCCGTGAAAAAAAACGCGCGGGCAATAATTTCATAAAATTTTAAACAAAAAGAGGGGGTCGTGTGATTTGGTCACGTACGGGCAAAACAGTCCGTGCGCGAGCAAATCGCACGGTCGGGGCAGAGCACCAGAAAAAGAAACTGTAGGCATCGTACGATCGCGTCGATCGTGCATGAAGAAAAACGCACGATCATGTGATTCCTATAGAAAAGAACTGGACTAGAATGGGGCTCTACCCACCTGCACAGGAAAAACACAGTTGGGGCACAGACCTCCGACACTCACAAAAAACCAAAATCAACAAAATAAATACATGGGGCGCACCATGTGCTTACCCCCAGCAAAAAAGTGCGCAATTGCACACCACAACGGGTAAAATGTGCACTTTGTGTACAAACACAGATTAAATGAAATATTAGCAATAATGAGCCTAAAGTGTAGTGCACGTGCGTGAAAACTAGTCCGGATAAGTCTGAAAAATACAACAAATATCGGACTCATCGCACCCTACGACTTAACCATTTGCTCGTTTCGAGCAAATTATCTCTCAGCGGAAATAGAAATAACTAACGGGCAAAACAGTTGCAAGAACGGAGTACTATGCGAAGTCGCATGCTCACGCGCATAGAGAAGCAGTGAAGAAATTTCTAGCTATATATAGTGATTTATAATTTTTAGGAGCGTATAAATATATTATTTCTACTAAAAATTTGAATCACGGTGAATCATCCGGTCACACGTAGGACGAAAGTAGACTGAACGATGAGTTGAGCATTACCAAAGACCGGGTCTCGGGCTAATCTCCAAAGAAATCCATCAATGTCGGTGACCATACGCTCGCCCTTCCACACTTTCTCCACGGCACTGGTTTGACTTAAAGCGCGAATCAGTAGGAATTTAGGTTTAGAGCCGGGCTTGGGTTTAGGTGAGGTATACAATGATAAACACAACGGCTCACACACCTAATCCCAAATGAGCTAGCACATAATCTAACCTCGAGCACCACAAAATAAATTTGGGTGCACCACACCCCTAGACTTGGAATTGACCATATGGTGTGTGCACCGCCTACTCCAACAACAATTCCACACATAAAGATTTTCAATTGATCATTTTTTTCTTTTCACAATTTTTTTTACAAATTTCTTTTTCTCTTTTCTTTATTTCACTTTTTTTCATTTTATTTTCAACACATATAATCAATAAAGCACATCCACATATATCCCAACATGGAGATATAAAACGCTAAAGCTCAAATTTGGGTGTGCGACTTAGAATTGGCTTTTTGTCTTTGGTGAAATAATAGTGTAGTTGAATCAACGGATGGGTAGGCACAACGGGGCTAACGAGGATAAGAAGATAGGATGGGCACAAAAACTCAACCGGGCTAAAATGATGGCCTACATCACACTCGCGCGCTTGACTAACCGTGTACTCATGCTTCGAGAGTAGCTTGGGGTAAGTTCTTAGCCACTAAGAGAGACTAACCGTCCTCCCGACTCGAGCAATACGAGGCTACCGAACGTCTACACACAATCCTACGCTACCGTTTGATTC
Source organism: Platanthera zijinensis (assembly GCA_039513925.1). NCBI lineage: Eukaryota > Viridiplantae > Streptophyta > Magnoliopsida > Asparagales > Orchidaceae > Platanthera > Platanthera zijinensis. The sequence goes on from CM077092.1 coordinate 118,948,707, forward strand.
ACACCAGATTCATAGATTTTAAGTAAAATAAACAATGTGTACGCTAAAAAAAATATAAACTACAAGCATAAAAAGAAACTACATCTACACAAATCTCTAAGTGAGACATGAGCACTCGACCAGGAGCATTACAAGAGTCAACATTTTACTCCATCTCACAAACTCTAAGGAAGCACGACGATTTTTAAATCGCACACAAGAGAATGAAAAATGTTCCGCACGTGCAAACGGTCAAACACGCGTTTGTTAGTGTTACCATGGTGATCTAGAAGTGATCAAACATGCAATCTCACTGTCAACACAATATGAGTCTATGAGGTCGCACATAAGAGCATTAGAGAAGTTGGAAAGGTTTGTGTTGCTCTTGCTCATATGTGATATGAGTGAAGGACCAAGCCTATGACGTTCTGGATGTGAAAGATTTTCATTCTGGGACTTATATTGTGAATATGAGTCATCATGTATGTGGTTGGAAGACTCTAAGGGAAATTTGTCGAGTATCGCTTAAGGTTTCAACGAATGAGTTGGAATTCGTCGAATATCGTCATGATAGACTCAACGAATATGTCTTGGGTTCGTCGAGTATCGTAATGACAGTTTTGACGAATTAGACTTATTCGTCTAATGCCGTCGATTCATCGAATATCGCCTTAATACTTGGATGGTTTGCTCTGTCTCGATTCGTCGAGTATGTCTGTGTTATTTCGACGAATAGTTTTGATTCGTCGAATATCGACGTATATACTCGACGAATTCTGTTTCCTCTGATTTAATTCCTTTAAGCCCGGTTCGGCGTGGTCTGCGGGTATCGGCTGGTTCGGTACTATGTATATATATGATATGTACAGTAAACCGAGCTTCTTTTTCGATACACACGATTTTTCTTCTGACCTAATCGAGTGAGACGATCTTCCTCCCGACGAAACCGTTCCGTCTAGGGAACGATCGCTGCTTCTCGCCGTCGACCGTTCGCCGTTCTACTACTTCGCCAGAAAGTGTTTCCTAAGCGTCGTCATCGTCGTTGTCGCCTCTCCCTTAACAGTTCTAGCAAACCGTGGAGACGTTGAGGGCATCCCTCCTTCCAAGATCTTGTATGACAAGGGTTTAAGGGTTCTCCGTGCTCGTGTGGATATCTGTAGAGGCGTGGACACTATTCTACGCTCGAAACTCCGGCCGTTAAGAGTTCGCTGGACTTCTTCGGAGCACCTTGGTTGAGTATTGACTCAATCCCTCAAAGGTATAATTTATTTATGGCTATGTTACTTCTTGATCAATGTTCATCGCAAGATCCGCATTTCTTTTGAGTTTTCTTATTCTTAATTCCACTGCGCACAAATGTTATGACGTAAAGAAAAACCCAACAACGCTCAAGTGGATGTAGTGGTGTGCGGTAAATATGAACATGAATACATAAAATGAAATAAAGAGCATGCTTCTAGTATGTTGTGTAATGTGCATGCGCACGGGTAACAACGAAATCACTTTCTCCCCCAAACTTGATCTAAACAATATGAGCAAAATAAGCATGAAAAATAAATAATAGCGTTGAGGAAGAAGTTACCCATACTCAGAAGTGAGCATACCAGAAGATCACAGTGAAGAATAACTACCAAACGCCACCAAATCACAGAAAAATTTAAATTTAACACATCTGCTCCACCTGCAGACAAAAATCTCCAAGTCAAACACAATGTAAATATATACATGAAAGGAAATGTCACGGGACTACACTGCAACAACAACTACTAACACAGATTAAGAGATCCAACAAAGAAATGACAGCACGGGGTTGTCTCCCCCCAAAAGCCCTTTTGTTTGAAGTCCTTAATGTGGACCAAATACCTGTATTAGCAGTTATAAAATAGAGTTTACTCCAATTAAAAAAATGAAGTAAGTCTAATAGAACCAAAGAGAACAACAAGTGCAGCAGAAAGAGCTAGCAAAAAACACCACAAGTCAAGCCTAATTTGAAGCGGTTATGAAATCACAACTAGCATCATCCGGTGCTCCCAGATCAATTTGGTGCATTGCCTCCTCAATTATCCCACCTTTGAAGTGTTTTTTATCTTTGACCATTCACCTTGAAAGCTCCTAACTTGTCCCCGTGGATTTTGATTGCCCCAAAGGGAGTCACACTAGTCACCACAAATGGGCCGCTCCACCGCGATTTAAGCTTCCCAAAAACAGCTTCAACCGAGAGTTATACAAAAGGACCCGGTCGCATGGCTTAAATTCTTTTGGCACAATATGATGATCGTGTCAATGTTTGGTCCACTCTTTGTAGATCCGAGTATTCTCATAGGCTAAAAGCCTAAATTCGTCCAACTCATTAAGTTGTAATAGTCGTTTGCTGACGGCGGCGGTGAAATCCAAATTAAGAAATTTAGTTGCCGAAAGGGCCCGGTGCTCCAATTCCACCGGTAAATGGCAGGACTTCCCGAACACTAACTGGAAAGGGGACATCCCGATGGTGGTTTTATAGGCAGTCTGGTAAGCCCACAACGCCTCGTCAACCATTCTTTCCCGGTCTTTTTTGTTTGAGTAGATGGACTTCTCAAGAATACGTTTGAGCTCGCGATTTGAAACTTCGACTTGCCCGCACGTTTGTGGATGGTAAGCCAGTGCCACACGATGATGAACCCTCATGCGCTTTAGTAACTGGGTGAACGGCCTATTGTAGAAGTGGCTACCACCATCACTAATAATGGTCCGCGGACTTCCAAATCTCGAAAAAATGTTTTTATGCAAAAAATTCAAAACAGTGCGCGCATCAATGGCAGCAACAGCTTCAGCCTCTACCCACTTCGACACGTAATCCACCGCCACAATGATATAATTTTTGCCGATCGAAGGAGGAAAGGGTCCCATGAAATTGAGGCCCCACACATCAAAGGGTTCACAAACCAACATATTATTAAGGGGCATCTCGTCCCTTCGCGAAATGTTTCCTGTCCGTTGGCACTTGTTACATTCCTTGGCGTAAGTGTAGGAATCCCGAAACAAGGTAGGCCTGTAGAATCCACATTGGAGCACCTTATATGCGGTCCTAGCAGCGCCCAAGTGCCGACCAGCCTCACGATCGTGACAGTGTCGTAGAATCGAGCAGTACTCATCATCAGGAACACACCGACGTATAATCCCATCAACGCAAGTGCGGAACAACAAAGAATCCTCCCATAAATAATACTTTGCGTCCGACAAGAATTTTTTCCTTTGCTGAAATGACAGATTCGGGGGCAGTTCCCCTCATGCTAGAAAATTTACGAAGTCAGCAAACCATGAAGAGGAAGAAGTTGACCCGATAGTAAAGAGCGTCTCGTCAGGGAAGGAATCAGAAATTGGCGCGTCATGACCGTGTAAAATGTCATCAGTTTCGAGCCTAGATAAGTGATCTGCTATCACATTCTTAACTTCTTTCTTGTCACAAATAATAATGTCATACTCCTGCAACATTAGGATCCAACGCATGAGACTGGATTTGACATCGTTCTTTCGCATTAGGATCACTTTGGATAAGACAAGATATGGGTAGAACTTCTGGAGAGCGAAGGCCACCGCCAAGAATTCCATTTTCGTAGTTGTGTAATTTTTTTGAGCATCATTCAATGTGTGACTTGCGTAATAAATTGTATAGAAAATCTTGTCTCTCCTTTGCCCCAGAACAGCACCTACCGCAACATCGTTGGCGTCACACATCAGCTCGAAAGGGAGTGACCAATTTGGTGACGTCAACACAGGAGCAGTTGTCAAACAACTCATTAACATCGAATGCGTGCAGGCATTCATCGTTGAAGTCGAATTTCACATCCTTCCCCAGGAGGTTACACAAAGGCTTAGTGGTGGTGGAGATGTTTTTAATGAAGCACCGATATAACCCAGCATGGCCCAAGAAGATGCGAATTCCTCTCACCAATGTAGGAAGGGGAAGCTTTCTGATCGTATCTACCTTGGCATGATCGACTTCAATTCCCCTGTTTGAGATTTTATGCCCCAAAACAATTCCATCACGGACCATGAAGTGATACTTTTCTCAATTCAACATCAGAATTGTGTCCTCGCAGCGCTTAAGCATAGCAGAGAGGTTCTTTAAGCAAGAATCAAAATCCGCACCAAAAAGGGTGAAATCATCCATGAAAATCTCCAAAAACTCACCCGCCATTCATGAAAAATAGAAAGCATGCAGCGCTGAAAGATGGCGGGGTGTTGCATAATCCGAAAGGCGTTCTCTTGAAGACAAAAGTACCGGACGGGCAGGTGAAGGTGGTTTTTTTCTGATCTTCCGGGCCGATGAGGATTTGATTATATCCAGAATAACCATCCAAGAAACAGTAGTAATCCTGGTCTGCCAACATTTCAAGCATCTAATCAATGAATGGAAGAGGGAAGTGATCCTTACATGTTGCATCATTGAGTTTCCTATAATCAATACATACTCTCCAACCTATAACAACGCGGGTTGGTATCAATTCATTATGCTCATTTTCCACGATAGTGATTCCTCCTTTTTTTGGGACCAGCTGAACTGCAGTTTTGGATTGGGAGAGACCTACAACGCCTAAGGAGATAAGAAACTTCTTGGGGGTGGCAGGTTATTATAGAAGATTTGTGCAAGGTTTTTCAGTGATGTTTGCCCCTTTGACCAAGCTCACGCAGAAGAATGCAGCGTTTATTTGGAGCAATGTTTGTGAGGAAGCTTTTCAGGAATTGAAGAAGAGGTTGTGTTCTACCCCAGTCTTGGCTTTGCCTACTGAGGGAGTGGAGTTTGCTATATATGTGGATGCTTCACAAGTTGGGCTCGGTTGTGTTTTGATGCAGGAAGGCAAGGTGATTGCGTATGCTTTAAGGCAATTGAAGGTTCATGAAAGAAATTATCCAACTCATGACTTGGAGTCACCTGCGGTTATTTTTGTTTTGAAGCTGTGGAGACATCTTTTGTATGGAGTGTCGTGCACGATCTTTACGGATCACAAGAGTTTGAAGTATGTCTTCACTCAAAAGAAATTAAATCTGCGTCAGCGGAGATGGTTAGAATTGGTTGCGGACTATGATGTTGATATTCTAAATTATCCGGGTAAGGCTAACGTGGTAGCTGATGCTTTGAGCCGAAAGACCTTTCATATCTTTAATCTTTCTTTGCAATCTTTGTAGTAGGAGTTCTTATTGATGAACATAATTGTCGGGAGTAGCGTCTTGCCGACTAGCTTGGAAGTTGGAGAGCCTTCATGGATCTTACTAACGAGATTACATCAAAAGGATGATCCAGATTTGCAGCACATTCGGGGTAAAGCTGAAAGGGGAGAACTATCGGACTTCTCTATAGATGGTGATGGTACCTTGAGGTACCGCGGTAGGTTTGCATTCCCGTTGTTGTCTGTTGAGGATATCCAGACAAAAATTTGTAGTGAAGCGCATGGTTCTAATATTGTCTACCATTCTGGTTCTATGAAGATGTACCGAGATCTGAAGCAGATTGTTTGGTAGTCAGTTATGAAGAATAATATAGCAAAGTTCGTAATATAATGTTATACTTGTCAGCGTGTTAAGGCAGATCATAGAAGACCTGATGGTAAGTTGACACCCTTAAATATTCTAAATTGGAAATGGGATAGCATTTCTATGGACTTCATTGTTGGGTTGTCAAGGTCTCATCGAGGGCATGATGTTGTATGGGTTATAGTTGACAGATTAACGAAGTGTGTTCATTTTATGTATTTCAAGATAGATTATTTCATGGAAAAGATAGCGAAGCTTTATTTGAATAAAGTTATCAGGTTGCATGGTGTTCCAGTGAGTATAGTGCCAAATTGAGACTACAAGTTTATGTCTCGTTTCCGACAAAACTTGCAGGGAGCATTAGGTACTGACCTTAGGTATTATATCGTTTATCATCCGTAGACTAATGGTCAAACAGAAAGAGTCAATTAGATTGTGGAGGACATGATTAGATGTTATATCTTGGACCATGGTGGAGCCTGGGACGAGCGTCTTAGACTCATGGAGTTCACCTACAATAATATCTATCAAGAAAGCTTGCAAATGGTCCCCTTTGAAGTTTTGTATAGGAGGCGTTGCCGAACTCCCTTGTTTTGGGCAGAGGTTGGTGCGACGTCATTGTTGGGTCCAAAGGCCTTGGAAGTGATGAGTATTTCTGTGACGCATATTCGTGAGAAACTTCGATTGACTCAAGAGCGTTACGAGAATGATGCAAATCGCCAGAAAATTAAACTTGTAACATCCGTAAAATTTTTACGCGAAATTTATTTTTTTAATGTAGGGTCGAGTCGCGACGAATTTTGATCGAGGCAGCGCATCGTCAAGGTATAATGTTACTTTGCCTTTTGTTAGCACCCGTTAGTGTGTTAAGTGCGTTAAGAATAGTGCGTAACGCATGCTATTTTAGAATCGACGCGCGCGATATTTTCAGTTAGTATTTAAAGTAATAGATTGAGTTGGGGTGCCAATAGCAATTTCTTCCCCCCTCTCTTTATGCAGTTATTAAGAAATAACCGCATCCCCGCTAATAATAAAACCAGCACCCTCATCTTACAGGATAAACCGCAAGCCCTCTCCCGATTCGCTCTTCCGCCTCCCGCTTGCAGCGCACCCGACGAAAGCCGGGCTTCCGAAAGCCCTAGCCGACGGCCTTCCTCCCTCCAGGACTCATCTCAGGCTTCTCCTCCCTCCTCTGCAGGCGTCGGGGAGTACTCCTTTTCTTTCCTTGGACGTGGAAGAAGCGGGTCTAACCCTAACCGGAGAAGTTGAGATCCGTTTTTGATTTCGGTGAGTCTATTCCTCCTTTATCTCCTTTCTTTCGTAGAAATCCTTCGTTTTGGAAACAAAAATAACTTAGGTTTTTGATTTGTTTGCCCTATTTAGGTTTTGGTGGTCGTGATCCTCCGCGGATTTTGTGTGGGACGCTTTGAGAGCCTAAATCACTCCACGAAAAGGTAATATTTGGGTTTTAGCGCTTGTATTTTGTAACCCTAGTTGTTTTGGAGATTTTCCACCGGAAACCCTAAAGGGGAAAAATTATAAATTTGGGTTTGCCTTAAATTGCAGGACTTCGGTGGCCTCGGGGCAACACTCTGAAGGTCCCTAGCAGTAGAATTGCCTTCGGAAGAGAAGATGTCGCCGCGCCGAGTCTACGAGCGTCGTAGCACAGCTGTAAGGAAACCTAACTTCTGCTAATTAGACATAGTAATAAATATATATTTTGTATACACATGAGTAGATTTATTTCAAGTACCATGACCATGCATAGAAAGCTGTGGTGATAGGAAAACAGTTACGAAAAACGTGTAGGGTGACACTATTCTCTGAGACCGAAGTAGTCAGGTCATGAACAGTAACATTAGGTACGAAAGCGTTAACCGTGTAAGTAGGTTTGGAATTTGTCCAAACAAGGGCGTGAATGCCTCTTCAAGTCGACCACAAGAAATTCAAGGGTCGCTCAGTAGTTCACCAAAAAGATTTCCCATGCAAAGTAGCGTCAGACCAATAAGGTCAGCCAGCACGCAGAGTTCTTTCGTGCTAGGTAGAGGCGCACTACCTTTCTCATAAGGCACATGGAACCTTATGAGTAGTACAGACTTGGGAATTGTCTTCCCTTGAGCCAGTTAGCAGGGCGCGTTAGGAGCTACTCTGCCTAGAGCCTTCCTAGTAGATGATCAGGTTAGAAGTCGTATAGAACTCAAGTATAAACCTGTCGTGAGTCAGTACACTAGTTAGTCAACGTCAGGACTTGAGTAAATGAACGGAAAGTCACGAGTATAGAAATAATAGTTGTGTTACCAGGAAGTATAGGGAAGGGCATGCATAACATATAACATAAAATGTTTTCAGTGCACGAGACGGTTTTAAAGGCATGCATGCATTCATATGTAAAACTGTTTTTAGTGTCACTAGGAGGAGTTATTTTTCCTTACTCTGACCCTTCGTGGGCATTGTTTTTCAAGTGGGAAACTACGTCTAGGATGAGCATTATGGTGGCGTCAGTTTGTAGTATTTTTCCCATTAAGTTTACTCTATTTCAGCATGTACTTGTAGATGTGGACAATATACCTGATTATTATTTTACATAGCTTGTATCAGACTATTATTGTTATTCAGATTTTCAGTTAATTCAATTCCAATCATGTTTAGTGGCTCTGTGAATCCAGATATCAGGTATGTGTTACCATTAGTTTACTTTTTAAACTTCCGCTGTAAGTCTTAAATTGCTTAGTGTAGACTTTTATTACCTACTGCTACTAGTTTTAATATTGTTTCCTAGTTTTTTTTATATCGCTGATCCGGCCGGACGGCTGATTTCTGAAATACTGGGAAGGGATGTTACAGAACTGGAGTTCGTTGTTAGGGACATGGCTTCCTTGAAAGTTTCTCCGATTCCAGATGTTAAGAGATTTGGGAAGGTCCGTAAGTTGGATCCCAGATATTTGTGGCCTTTTTAGATTGTTGAGCGCATCAGAGTGTCTGCTTATAGGCTGGAGTTGCCTGCTACCTTCCCTGGTGTTTACGATCTGTTTCATGTGAGCCAACTACGAAAGTGTTTGTGTAGTGATCGTCAAGGCCTTAGCTCTGTACCCTAGTTGCAGCCTAATCTTTTCTATATCGAAGAGCTTGTCCATATTCTGTAGACGCAAGATCGAGTGTTGAGAAGGAAGACAATTCTTATTGTTAAAGTTTTTTGGCAAAATCAGAACGATAGGAGCGCAACTTGGGAATTTGAGTCTGCAATAAGAGAATCTCATCCTCATATGTTCTCCTAGTTTTCTTTGGTAAGTGTTTTTCTCCAGCAAATTTAAAATTACCTCTTTTACTCTTAGGGTCTGTCTTACGCTCTAAGTTTCGGGACTAAACTTTCCTTTAGGGAGGGTGACTGTAACGCCCTTGAATTTTTGATAATTAATTTTAATCTTTTAACAAGAATAATTTTGGGGTAAGGGTGTTAAGTTAGCGCGAAATTAGTAGGGCGACGTCGTTGGTGCGATTTTGTGTCCAGAAATTTCGAGCTTGTTAAAATTAAATAAATTAATTTTAAAATTTAATTTTGAGAATCAAAAAATTCGTAAGTATTAATTAAAAATAAACTTAATTAAATAATTAGGATTTCTTTTTTGCTAAATTCTAGTTCAATTCAGTCAAACAGGCCTTGGACATAACCAAAAACATTAAATCTCATCTTGGGAATTTGATTATTTTTTATTTAATAGTGGGAGCCAGCTATACTTTTCATTCCCAACGTCTTCTTCCTCAAGCCAACTGGATAACCAAAGAAAGAGAGAAAGCGAGAGGCAGAGAAAAACTCTTCTCCTGAAGCTTTCCGGTCGCGGATCTGAGAGCTCCGGTGCTCGTTTTTCTCGACGGAGCCTACATTTGGAAAGCTCTCGTCGAGCTCTTCGCATGAGTGGTACGTATTTTCCTTTTCGTGGAGATTTAGCGTTAAAGTAAGCAACTCTAACCGTTGTTTCTTGCCAAAACTTCCAAGGTTTTCTTGTCGAGTTTTAGTTTGGGTCGATCCTCGGTGTGGAGGGCTTGTAAGGCCAAAGTCTTGGTGAAAAGGTTCAGGCAAGTGATGGTTTGATTCCCCCCTGCGTGTCCTTTGAACTTTTTTCCCTATAAATCTACTTGTAGAAATAATTGTTTAGTCTTAATTATGTGAAGGAAATCCATGGGTAGTGGGTTGTTTAAATCTCTTCTTAATTGTTTTCATTATGAGATTTATGGTTTCTTGTAGCATCAAATTTCTTTTTTTTCTCTTCCTAATAGTTAGCAAGGTATGAAAATGCACTACATTTGTTACCCCCATGGATGTCCTCTGCGTTTACTGCATTCTGTCCTAAATTCGACTGCATGAATCTGGTTAAATCCAAATTCGACTGCATCATCCCATTTTAACTGCATGAATCTAGATAAGTCCAAATTCGACTGCATGAATCTGGCTAACTCCATATTTGACTGTATTATCTTAATTCGACTGCATCATCCAATTCGACTGCATGAATCTGGCTAAATCCAAATTCGACTGCATCATCGAATTTGACTTCTTGAATCTGGCTAAGTCCAAAGTCGACTGCATCCTCCAATTTTGATTGCATGAATCTGGCTAAGTCCAAATTCGACTGCATCATCCAAATTCGACTGCATGAATCTGGTTAAGTCCAAATTCGACTGCATCATCCAAATTCGACTGCATCATCCAAATTCGACTACATCATCTAAATTCGACTGCATGAATCTGGCTATGTCCAAATTCGACTGCATCGTCCAAATTCGACTGCATCATCCAATTTTGACTGCATGAATATAGCTAAGTCCAAATTCGGCTGCATCATCTAATTTTGACTGCATGAATCTGACTAAGTCTAAATTCGACTGCAAGAATATGGCTAATTCCAAATTCGAATACATCATCCAAATTCGACTGCATGAATTTGGCTAAGTCTAAATTCAACTGCATCATTCAAAATTCGATTGCATTATCCAATTTTGACTGCATGAATCTTCCCAAGTCCAAATTCGACTGCATCATCCAAATTCGACTGCATGAATCTGGCTAAGTCCAAATTTGACTGCATGACTAAAATTCTACTGCATATGTCAAAATCTGTCTTAGTTTAAATTCGACTGCATAGTTCAATTTGACTGCATAGTTAAACTCGACTGCATAGTTAAATTCGACTGCATAGTTAAACTCGACTGCATAGTTAAATTCGACTGCATAGTAAATTCAGCAGCATATTTCAATTTAATAATAATATGTGAGTATGTTTCTACTTAGGAACACTTGTGTTGTTTCTTTCCAAATTCCAGGAATTTGGTGGTCAGTTAGTGTGAATGAGAAAGATGTCACCATTACGGTACCTATTTTATGTTTTGATAATTAGTTAGACTATGGGTGTTAATGGACTATATCACCGCCACAGTTTCTGTTTGTGAAGCATTACACCGGGTGACTTGATTTTGGACTGTTGGGTTGTGTTGGAAAGATAGCTGCCACCACAGTGTTTGTTTGACATGATTTGGTCTGTTGGTTGTGTTGAAATATGAGTCACCGCCTCAGTGCCAAATTATGACCGATGATAATAATGATCTTTCTCGAGCCGATCAGTCTCAAGTATGAATATATATATATATATAATTATAAGATAGATCTTATTGCACTTAGTGGTAGCTTTTCTTTTGATTATACTCACTATTAATATGATTTTTGTTTTTTTTAGCTGCCACTTGTTCTGAGACGTTCTTTTCTTTGAATGTCTCAGGCCCTGACCCATAGCAGTCTGAGTAGTTAGAGTGGGTGTTTCCAAGCCCGATTGTAGCAGCAGTTGTTTCCCACTCGTCGCGTTAGGTAGTTATTGGTTCTGTTTCAGATCAGACAGATGTTAGTTTCAATGGGTTTATATCAAGTTGTGGACGCTCATAGCTTTTGATTTCAGATGGTGGGCTACTTGCTGGATTGTTCTACTTTACTTGTTGGTAATTTCTACTACTTGCTCTCTGGGAATGATTTATGCTAGAATGCATGTCAGATATTTTAAATATATAAAAACTGCAATTTAGCGTAAAGTCATGACATCTCTTTTACTTAATATCACACTATTTTAAGAGATTAAAAAATTTCTTTTACCTATACTAAATTTAGAAATTTGCATATCATTAGAATCATTGTTGGGTCTTCATGCTCATGTAGGATAAAATGAAGTAAGCTATGTAATTCTTTTCGCTGCAACTATATTTTCTTACTTGTGCACTATTTAATCCACTGAACCAAGGGACACAGTTTCTTAAACTCTAAATTTAAAACTTAATCACATGTTTTTATACAAAATAGATTAGTGTGGTTTTTGCCTGAGCATCTATAGTTGTCCCATGTACGGCGTGTCATCACGTCGCGTATTTTCTCTTACTCTAATAACATGCAAATGTTGAGAAAATGCGGGTCATGACAATTTAACCATAACTACGGGAAAACATGGATAAAATAACTCATGGGATGATAGAAAACCTAAAACTATTTACCACTAACAGGATACTTGATTTCATGGTGTTCTTCTAGGAGAATTGAATTAATGTCTTTATGTAATAGAGAAGCACAAAATATGCCTACTTGCATGAAGAAATACCAGTAAACTCTCGGAAGACATGTACTCTTTAGACTGGCAAGACCAAAACCCACCATAGTTCGTGGACGAGTAATGATGATAGATGAATATGATTGGACTAAAAATCTAGGTCAAGTATGATTGTTCTTCTTAATTGTTGTGCAGAGAACTTTCCAAGAGAACTTTCCAAGAGTTAATCAATTCCTTGATCTAAATATAAGGATTGTGAAAATTCAACCGAAGAGGTCCAGAGGCATTCTAAAGGGAGAAAATAAAATAAAAAATAAAAACATTAGTTCAACTCACTTAAAGATATTTATATTGATGGCTCATGCAAATAATAAAGGTAGCAAGTAACTCTCCAATTAACCATCTAAACTGCCTCCCTATTCTTGTTTTGAAAAGTACCTAAGAGGTATGCAAGAATCACCAACACTGCAAAACAATTTGGGCCAACAAAGACTGCAAGATCTTGGTCAACCGGGCTACTATGCAATCTTGGTTGACAAACATGTTTAATGCAATCTTGGAATATAAAGGCCTTAAGTTCCACAAGTTTTAGATGCACACGTTGGAGAAATATTGATCTTTTTTTAAAAATATAAAGGCCCATGGAAATGAATACCCTGCCACCTTACAATCTCATGACAAATAAAATACTAGTGAAAATGGCAAATATGAACAGTCGGAATTACTATTTCATATTCTCACAACCTTTATAGGTTTGTGTTCAGTTCCTCCTAATGATCTTTTCAAGCAACCCTAAAATGCAAAATTCCACATAAAAGAAATAAATAAAAAGACCATCATCTTCTAATGTGGTTTCACCATCAGAATTGCTGTCCAGGCCTCCATACAAAATTGTTCACCCTTTCAACGATAGCTAGGAAGTAAGGATTCTTTTCATCCATAGTATTCTAATGTGGTTTTACAGTCATATTTCTACATACATTTTGATTACTGCAGATGACACCTCCTACTCATATGCCCTTACACCGTTAACAGTGGAGGAGAAAGAACATGTCAGGGAAATCCAAAACAAGGTCGAAAGATATCGATTGCTGCTGTTTCTGGCATATTTGATTGTACAGTTCCATTTTTCAACCATAATTTTAAAAAACTGTCCAAATTCATAACCAAGTTACTCCCAATCAAATCACCTTGCATGATTATAATCACAAATAGGTAACACCGAAAGAATCAGAAGCAATATATACAATCACCAAAAAATTGCTAAACAAAAAAGAAAGCATAGCATCTTCCATCAAACTTTTGGGAACTAGCCGCTAAAATTGAGATCATAACCGAAGAGAAATTCATCTAGATTAAGAAAGTGGTATTCCCGGATGAACCTTGATGTAGACGTTCTCGGCGGCCCTCTCTTCCTCGGCGAGAACCTTCCCGCTGGAAGAGAGCCTGCGTACAAAGTACCTCGATGCGGTCCTCACAGCCATGAGTGGGCGTCCCGACTCCCGAGCGCCTCCTCAAAAAAACAGACAACTCCAAACCCTTCTTACGCGCAGTTTCCAGATCTTCCACCCACAGCTTAACAATTAGCAGCACCGAGCAAATTCTTATTTTGGCCGAATGCACCTCTCATTATTCATATTTTGCAAAATGTACATCCAATTATTTAAATGGCAGAATGCACCCTCCATTATGAATAAACTTGGCAAAATGCACCCCAAGGTCTAATTTTCAGGGGTATTTTGGTCTTGCTACTGAATCCTTTTTGCTTGTTGTCATTTTGAGATCCGGAATAAAGCAGGAAGCGTGCATTAAGCACACAGGTAACCAAGATTAAAACTCAGAAAAAAATCCAGCAGTTTTTCGAATATGAATTTTGTTCATTGCCAGCAGTTATGAGAAATACCAGCATTAAGCACACGAATTTTGTTCATTGCCAGCAGTATGGATTTTGTCCGAGCACCAACCACTTCACAAACTAACCAATTGAATCCAACATCTAAAGACATGAGAAATACCAATATAATGCTGCTATCTAAAGGACCATAAAATGATTGAAGATGTCATATTTCATTCTAATAAATGTGAAGAATCCAGCATCAGGCCAGCATGTTTCACACTAATGAATGTGATCACACGGGCATCAATTTTTTCACACTAACAAAATTTGATGTTTCGCACAGGTAAAAAACTAATAAGTGTGTAAAATTTTGTCCCTCTGACCATTAAAACTAATAAATGTAAGTAGGCATTAGGTGATGGCGCGTCCCCCCCGCCACTCATCGATGATGAAGACCCGGCTGCCGAGGCGCTGCAACATAAAGATCTGCGGCGTCGTGACGATGATGGAAGCCCGCGTTATAATCTCCGCCCGCGGCGTGACAAGGCCGCCAAGAAATATTGAACTTTTAATTCATGCACTTTTATTTTATATTAATAAATATAAAATTATTTCATGTTTGATGATAATTTTATATTTATTATAATGGTTGTATTTTAATTTTAGAACTCTTTATTTGATTTTGGTGTGTACTTAACCATACGGATGGATGAGATTTCATCTCCATCATGGATGGTTAAGATGTTTTTGTAACTCCTATTTAAGGAGGTCTTTATGAAGGAATGAGGAGATGAAATATCAAACCCTAACCCTTCCTAAATTGGAAATTTCGGCCATAGGAGTTCCTCCTTGCCTCCCCTCTTGGTGTGACTCCAAGGCCGCCGCCTCCCTCCATCCTCTTCGGTGCGACTCCGGCGAGACTTCCGTGGTGTGACTCCAAGGAAGAAGGGTTGCTTCTCCGTTCGGTGCGACGCCGGCGGAACCGTGGAGAGAGAGATTCTCCCACAAATCTATCTTGAGTGCATGCTTGATCTTGGTTGGGTAATCTCTTTCCTCTCTAGTGATTCTTCTAAACGTTTGTGGAGGTTTTGTCGAATCGTTTTATCCGTGATCTTAATTTTTCGCGCTTGCAAAAATCTGAACTAAAAGTGTTGTTATTAAACCTCTTGCTAACCGGATTGGAACGATCCATGCCATGTTAACAAGGGAGTTAATCACCACTAAATCTTTCGTCGCCGCTTGAAGTTTATCACCGCTCCGCGAATATTGCCGCTGCGTTTTGCTAAAATCATTTGATGGAATAGATGCTTGTGTAGGTGCGGTGAGTTGTGTGCTTGTTGGAGAGGTAGGTCCTAAGGACGTGGTATCGAGTCCGCTAAACGGTGAGATGTGTGCTTGTTGGAGCTAGGTCCTAAGGACGTGGTATCGAGTCCCGAATCTTTGGGAGCCAACCGACCCCTTTCGTTCGCTTTTGGTCGGAGCCCTCTCTTTCTTTATTTCTATGTTGCGTTGTCGCGGTGACCCCTACACCAATTTGGTATCAGAGGGAGGTTTGTTTCAACTTCCACGTTGCAAACATCCTCGCTGCGATCTTTGTTGGTCGATCCGGTCGTTAGAGAAAATCTGAAATTTTCGGATTGGTCTGCGTTTAGAAAAAAATCCTAAATTTTAAAAACTTGTCCAAAAAATCTGAAAAAAATTCTGTAGCTTCCTGCACTTATTTCCAGCAACTTTAAAACTGAAACTTTTTCGATTCGTCCTCGTTAGGTCAGCCTAAAAATTGGAAACGTCGTAATTCTGTCCAGGTGGTCTGCAAATAGCGGGCTAACATTCTCAGTTTTTGTCGAAAAATTCAGAAAAAAAAATTCTGAATATCCTACCCTTTAGTGTCATCCCTAAATCTATTTTCTGTCAAATTTTAGAGTCGTTTAAGTCCTTAGTTTTGCCCGCACTCGCATGCGCACTAGACTAGGCACAGAGTACACATTACCTTCAACATCTGGGATGGACGCGAATCAGCACAATGATCCCAACACCGAGGCCATAGCAGGTCTACGTACGGAGATGACTGAGCTTAGGACGATGTTAGAACAAATTTTACGGAATCAAGGTGGTCCACCGCCACCACCCGGTGACGTTGAAAGGCCCAACCGGCACCAACCGGTCACTGATTCGGATTCTGATGAGGGCTATCCCCGAGTGCCCCCTCGTGAACGCCGCCCCGAGCGTGGCTTCGAAATCACTAGAGCCATCAAGATTGATGCCCCCACCTACGATGGCATGGGAGACCCCCAAGTCTTCCTTAGCTGGGTAGTTGATATGGAATGTTACTACCAGTGGCACAATCTCACGGACATCCAAAAGGTCCAAGTTGCCCGCATGAAGTTGACTGATCGTGCGAAAACCTTTTGGCTGAATGAGGAAAGGAGGTTGGGAGCCGGAGAGGGAATCCCACCTATCGGATGGGCGGTGATGAAAAATTTGCTCACCGACCAATACGTTCCCGCTTACCACCGAACACAGATGTTCGATGAACTAGCCACCCTGCGGCAAGGTTCAAAGTCAGTAGCCGAGTATATGGGAGATTTGAAAGACTGAATGGTGCGTTGCGAACTTAGGGAACCCCCGGAGGTCACATTATCTAGGTTTCGTAAGGGGCTTCAACCCGATATCCAGCGGAAGCTCTTGCGCTATGGGCACACAGATCTGAATGCCACCTTCAATGCCGCCCTAGACATTGAAAAACATTTAGCCGCCAAGGCTCACTCCCGTACTTCCTACACGAAGACTAAGACCAATGTTGGAGCGTCTTCTTCCACCTATCCGGACAAGGGAAGGTCGAGAACCACCGAGTCTAAGTCCGTCGTGATCACCGCTAGGAACACTAGAAACCCCACGAGTGAGCGAGTGCCCATTGGGAAGGTTAGCAAGGCCAATACCACGTGCTATTCTTGCGGTGTTCAAGGCCACTATGCCTTTGAATGCCCAACTAAGACTAAGGCCGTTGCCCTCTTAGATATGGCAGCTGATTCTACGGATTACGTCTACGAGGCCGCCGAGGAGAGCGACCCGGAAGGGGTTCCAAGCGATATGGAAGACGATCACCACCTCATGGTGATGCGATGTATTCTGACCACTCCACGTCCGCTAGATGACTGGAGGAGGACGAGTATATTCTCCCTGATCTTTAAGAGTGGTGAAAAGTTGTGCAAACTCATTATAGATAGCGGTAGCTGTGTGAATGTCATCTCTGAGAACGCCGTGACACGTATGAATCTGACCACGGAACCACACCCAACACCCTACCAGGTAGCTTGGATTAGCAAGGTTACTGTCCCCGTTAGCAAGCGTTGCCTGGTTCCCCTTACCTTCAAATCTTACACGGATGAGGTCTGGTGTGACGTCCTCCCCATGGACACGTGCCACGTGTTATTAGGCCGCCCTTGGCTTTATGACCGTGACGTCACACATTTCGGTCGAGCCAATACATATGAGTTCAAATTCAACGGCAAGACCATCACCCTGAGACCGACCGCTCCAAAGGAGCCAGTAGTTATGGCTAAGGACACCATCGTTCCGGTAGAGAGAAAGGCATTGAGCCTAGTTGGTAAGAGAGAGTTTGTGAGAGATCCCTTTCTGGACGGAGTTATGTATGCGTTAGTTCTTATGAGTTCGAAGGGTGATTCGGAAACGTTGAGAGAGCTCCCTAGAGCGTTACGAGTGCTTCTGGACGAGTACAAAGATGTGTACCCAGAAGAGCTGCCTTCGGTGTTACCTCCACTGAGGAACATACAGCATGCGATAGACCTCATCCCAGGTTCATCCTTACCGAACCAACCCCACTATAGGCTTCATCCCGCGGCCCACAAAGAGCTACAGACTCAGATCGAGGATTTGATGAACAAAGGATTCATCAGGCCTAGCATGAGCCCTTGTGCGGTGCCAGCCCTTTTGGCCCCCAAAAAGGATGGTACGTGGCGGATGTGTGTTGATAGCCGCGCTATCAACAAGATCACCATAAAGTACCGATTTCCCATACCACGCCTAGATGACCTCCTAGATGTCTTGGCTGGCGCCACCATATTTTCTAAGCTAGATTTACGAAGCGGCTATCACCAGATAAGGATCCGCGAGGGAGATGAGTGGAAGACGGCGTTCAAATCCAAGGACGGGTTGTACGAGTGGCTTGTGATGCCCTTTGGGCTATCCAATGCCCCTAGCACCTTCTCCCGCATGATGACACACGTCTTTCAGCCATTCATGGGAAAGTTTGTGGTAGTTTACTTTGATGATATCTTAGTATATAGCACCACCACGATCGAGCACATCACCCACCTAAGAGAGGTTCTTTCCACCCTTCGGAAGGAAACTTTATTTCTTAATCTCAAGAAATGCATGTTCCATGTTACAGAAGTAGAGTTCTTAGGATACATTGTTGGAGCGGAGGGCATTAGAGTTGACCCTAGCAAGGTCAAGGTCATTGAGGACTGGCCCGAGCCGACCACGATACGTGAGGTAAGAAGCTTCCATGGGTTGGCCACTTTCTACCGCCGCTTCATCAAAGACTTTAGTAGCATTATGGCCCCCATTAGTGACTGCATGAGAAAGGGTGAGTTTACTTGGACGAAGTCCGCCACCTTCGCTTTCCAACGCATCAAAAAGCTTATGACGGAGGCACCTGTCCTACGTCTACCAGACTTCTCCAAAGTCTTCGAGCTTACTTGTGACGCTTCGGGCGTGGGAATAGGAGGTGTCCTGAGTCAGGAGGGGCACCCTGTGAGTTTCTTTAGTGAAAAGTTGGCGGGCGCTAAATTAAATTATTCCAACTACGATAGGGAATTCTATGCAGTTATTAGATGCTTGCACCACTGGAGGCATTATCTCCTCTCTAAGGAGTTCGTGATCCTCTCCGATCATGAAGCGTTACGATTTATTAATGGCCAACACAAAATCAGCCCGCGTCACGCCAAGTGGGTATCCTTCCTACAGGGTTATACGTTTAATCTCAAGCACCTCAAGGGAGCGGACAATCGGGTTGCGGACGCTCTTAGTCGCCTAGCCCTTTTAGTCACCACTATGGAGGTTAACGTTGTTGGGTTCGAGCGCATCAAGGATGAGTACGCCACATGTCCGGATTTTCAGGATTCTTATCTCTCAGCCCAGGATAGTTCCCCCACCACTATTACCGCGTTCGTTATTAGGGATGGTTACCTATTTAGGCACGGGAAGTTGTGTATCCCGCAGTCCTCCTTACGTCTCCATATCATCTGGGAACTGCATAGTGGCGGGTTGAGTGGCCATTTCGGTAGAGATAAGACTATCACTCTGGTTGAGGAAAAGTTTTATTGGCCAAAGTTAAAGGCAATGGTAGGGCGAGTAGTGAGTAGTTGCCGTGCTTGCCAAGTCTCTAAGGGTACCAAAACCAACGTAGGGCTTTATACACCGTTGCCTATTCCGTCCACACCTTGGGAGGACGTGAGCATGGACTTTGTCTTAGGCTTACCCATCACTTTTCGTCGTCACGACTCCATCTTCGTAGTTGTGGATAGGTTCTCCAAAATGGCATATTTTATACCGTGTACTAGAACCAACGACGCGTCTCATATTGCAAAGCTATATTTTAAGGAAGTCGTTAGTCACCGGGGAGTGCCGAAGACAATAGTCTCGGATAGGGATGTTAAGTATACGAGCTATTTCTGGAAGACACTTTGGACCCTAATGGGTACCAAGCTATTGTTTTCCTCCGCCTATCATCCTCAAACCGATGGGCAAACTGAGGTGGTGAACCGGAGTCTAGGAAACCTTCTTAGATGCCTCGTGAGTGATCATAAAGGCACATGGGATCTTCTTCTTCCCCACGCTCAGCTAGCCTACAACAATTCCAAAAATCGGTCCACTGGTCTGTCACCTAATGAGATTGTCCACGGATACAAGGCCCCTGTGCCTCTTGACTTGGTTCCCTTGCCCCCAACATACAAGGCAAGTCACTTTGCACAATCCTTTGCCCAACATATTCACGACCTTCATGCACGTATACGAGCTACCTTGACTGCTCAGTATGATTCTTATCAGGCACACGCCAATACACACCGGAGAGCGTCACACTTCAAGGTTGGCGATTTGGTTTTAGTCCGATTAGTTCCCGAGCGTTTGCCATCTGGCACCGTTAAAAAGTTAGCACCTAAGCGCGCCGGCCCTTTTCGGATTATCAAGAAAATAGGTGACAACGCTTTTATTTTAGACTTGCCTGCCGAATGGGGAATCTCCCCTATTTTTAACGTCTCGGATTTAACGATGTTCGTATCGCCTCCACATGAGTTGAGTTCCTTGCCGTTTTCTTCTTCCACCAAATCTTCTAATGGGTTGGGGAGTGGTAGTACGGATGACCTCTCTCTGTCGGTTCCCACTGGTATTTCATCGGATGGTAAGTTGCATACTTTTATTCCTACTGCTGATATGTTCCCCAGGTTTCCGAAGACTTTCCTCACTCCGGCCATGATACTTGCTGCGGAGCCACTTACTACCTCGGAGGGTGCTACTTACCGCTTCCTCATCCGTTGGCGCGATCGCCCTCCTTCTGACGATTCCTGGATCCTCGCGACGGAGCTTCAACGACTGGATGCTGCTCTTCTCCGCCGCTACCTCTCGGACCACGCATCGGAGATGCTTGATTTTGAGTGGGGGAGGATTGATGGCGCGTCCCCCCGCCACTCATCGATGATGAAGACCCGGCTGCCGAGGCGCTGCAACATAAAGATCTGCGGCGTCGTGACGATGATGGAAGCCCGCGTTATAATCTCCGCCCGCGGCGTGACAAGGCCGCCAAGAAATATTGAACTTTTAATTCATGCACTTTTATTTTATATTAATAAATATAAAATTATTTCATGTTTGATGATAATTTTATATTTATTATAATGGTTGTATTTTAATTTTAGAACTCTTTATTTGATTTTGGTGTGTACTTAACCATACGGATGGATGAGATTTCATCTCCATCATGGATGGTTAAGATGTTTTTGTAACTCCTATTTAAGGAGGTCTTTATGAAGGAATGAGGAGATGAAATATCAAACCCTAACCCTTCCTAAATTGGAAATTTCGGCCATAGGAGTTCCTCCTTGCCTCCCCTCTTGGTGTGACTCCAAGGCCGCCGCCTCCCTCCATCCTCTTCGGTGCGACTCCGGCGAGACTTCCGTGGTGTGACTCCAAGGAAGAAGGGTTGCTTCTCCGTTCGGTGCGACGCCGGCGGAACCGTGGAGAGAGAGATTCTCCCACAAATCTATCTTGAGTGCATGCTTGATCTTGGTTGGGTAATCTCTTTCCTCTCTAGTGATTCTTCTAAACGTTTGTGGAGGTTTTGTCGAATCGTTTTATCCGTGATCTTAATTTTTCGCGCTTGCAAAAATCTGAACTAAAAGTGTTGTTATTAAACCTCTTGCTAACCGGATTGGAACGATCCATGCCATGTTAACAAGGGAGTTAATCACCACTAAATCTTTCGTCGCCGCTTGAAGTTTATCACCGCTCTGCGAATATTGCCGCTGCGTTTTGCTAAAATCATTTGATGGAATAGATGCTTGTGTAGGTGCGGTGAGTTGTGTGCTTGTTGGAGAGGTAGGTCCTAAGGACGTGGTATCGAGTCCGCTAAACGGTGAGATGTGTGCTTGTTGGAGCTAGGTCCTAAGGACGTGGTATCGAGTCCCGAATCTTTGGGAGCCAACCGACCCCTTTCGTTCGCTTTTGGTCGGAGCCCTCTCTTTCTTTATTTCTATGTTGCGTTGTCGCGGTGACCCCTACACCATTAGGCCAGCATGTTGAACGACTATTAAATGTGAAGAAGGGCTGCTAATAAAATTAGATATTTCACACATGGTTGAATGAGAGCACGCAGATAAGAAGGGCTGCTAATAAATGTGAAGAATCCATGTTATACCTGTTGAGGAGCTGTTGGCCGGCAAAAAGGTTGCGGGCTCCGACGAAGATGTCGCAGGGCTCCGACGTTGATGTTGCGGGGGCCGGCGAAGAGGTTGCGGGCTCCGACGAGGATGTCGCAGGGGAGGAATTTCTGCGCGAGGGGAGAAGACGGAAGCCGAGCAAGAAAAACCCTAAACCGGTGAGGAGAAAAAAAATATGGATTCGGTGAAGCCCTAAATCCGGAGCATTTAATCGGTTGGACGAAATTAACCTTCCCTAGGGTGCATTTTGCCAAAACATTCATAATGGGGGGTGCATTCTGCCAATTTAAATAATTGGGGGTGCATTTTGCCAAAACACAAATAATGGGGGGTGCATTCTGCCAAAAAACCCTCCAATTTCCCCCAAATCAATTTTTGCTATCCAATCTCCAACCAACCCAATGAAATTCTGTCCATCCGAGCTTCTATGATCGGTTATATATATATGATGAGCATTTATAGGGAATAGTGCGGGCGATCTTTCACAAACTGTTTTTTTATTAAAGATAATTATTTTTTATTAAAAAAAGTTATAAAATATTAATTAAATTTGTTTTACAAATATTTTAAAATCTTATTTACATATAAAAAAAATATTTTAAAAATAATATCTTGTTTTTTTTAAATCCAGCAGGAAATCCGATCAGACATCGCGCTTTGTAGGCGGTCCGATAGCAGATTGGATGAATATAATTTCATCTGCATAATTAAAAATTGCTCCAATGAGGCATGCGGTAATTTAGGTATGCGACCCTCACATTATTCGCGGGATGAAGAGAAAATTACAGTTTTCAAAATGAAATAAGGGTGAACGAGATGATTGTTTGGTTATTTAAATGTGATGAGGTCCCCCTTAAATGTGTTAGCTGCATCCCATACAGGGGGTGTGGATATCTGAAAGTCCCGACCAACAGCGTAACCACCCGAGGTGTAACCGTCGCGCCAACCGATGTGCCAACCGCCATCGTCGTCTCCTCCGCGTGCCTCCTCCCCAACACCCCGCATCGGGGACAGGGGCACCCAGGTCGGGCGGTCCTCTGGTCGCCCCTCTTGGGAAACGTCTTTTCTGTTGGTATTACCATTGTGATCTGGAAGTGATCAAGCATGTAGTCTCACTGTCAACACAATATGAGCATACTGGGTCGCACATAAGAGCGTTGGAGAATTTAGATAATTGGATTATGTTGGTCTTACTCATGTGATGAGTGAAAGACCAAGCACTGCCAAGCGTTGAGTGCGTCGAGACTACTCGACGATTCGTCAAGTCAAGTGTTGATTCGTCGAGTTTGGCATTGAGTGCGTCGAAACCACTCGACGATTCGTCAAGTCAAGTGTTGATTCGTCGAGTTTGGCATTGAGTGCGTCGATACCACTCGACGATTCGTCATGTCAAGTGTTGATTCATCGAGTTTGGCATTGAGTGCGTCGAGACCACTCGACGATTCGTCAAGTCAAGTGTTGATTCGTCGAGTTTGGCGTTGAGTGCGTCGAGGCCACTCGACGATTCATCAAGTCAAGTGTTGATTCGTCGAGTTTGGCATTGAGTGCATCGAGATCACTCGACGATTCGTCGAGTCAAGTGTTGATTCGTCTAGTTTGGCGTTGAGTGCGTCGGGACAACTTGACGATTCATCAAGTCAAATGTTGATTCATCAATTTGGGCGTTGAGTGCGTTGGGTCCACTCAACGTTTTGTCGAATCAAGTGTTGATTCATCGAGGCGTTGAGAGCGTCGAGACCACTCGATGCTTCGTCGAATCAAGTGTTGATTCGTCAAGGCGTTGAGAGCATGGAGTCCACTCGATGATTCGTTGAGTGAAATATTGATTCGCCGAGTCAAGTGCTGAGGCCACTGCCAGGCGTTGAGTGTATTGTGTCCACTCGACGATTCGTCGAGTCAAGGGTTGATTTGATGAATTATATTCCATATATTATGGGTCTGCGGATAGCGACGACTTTCTACTGTTTATTTCTTTAGGTATAAATAGAAGATGTCTTAGGGTTTTAGTGTGCCAGTACCTGTTCTTGAACCGAACTTGTTGGTACCCTAGTTTGGATTTGAGTTCAGTCTTCTCTTTTAGTCTCTTGACCCAAGTTTTATCTATGATCAAAGGTTAGTTGTTTACTTAGTTTGCTCTAGTTTTAGAGTTGTCACTTATCCAGATGAAAATTTGGTTAAGTTGTTTTCTGTTCGATTATGGTCGAACGCCGCTCGACTATCGTCTATCGAATGGTCGACGATCGTCTATCAGTTGGTCGACGTTTGTCTGTCTGCAGATCGTCTATCTCTGAGTTAGTTCAACTCTTGGTAGTTCGACGTTCTGTGAAATCTGCCTCGCCGATCGTCGAACCCCGCTCGACTTTTTCTGACCAGACAGATTTCTTGATAGTTCAACTATCTGCTTGGATAGTTCAATTATCTGATAGTTCGACTATCTGTCTTGATAGGTCGACTATCTGTTTTCTTTGATAGTTCGACTATCTGTTTGATAGGTCGACTATCTGTTTTCTTTGATAGTTCGACTATCTGTTTGATAGGTCGACTATCTGTTTTCTTTGATAGTTCGACTATCTGTTTGATAGGTCGACTATCTGTTTTCTTTGATAGCTCGATTATCTGTTTGATAGGTCGACTATCTGTTTTCTTTGATAGTTCGACTATCTGTTTGATAGGTCGACTATCTGTTTTCTTTGATAGCTCGACTATCTGTTTGATAGGTCGACTATCTGTTTTCTTTGATAGTTCGACTATCTGTTTGATAGGTCGACTATCTGTTTTTCTTTGATAGTTCGACTATCTGTTTGATAGGTCGACTATCTGTTTTCTTTGATAGTTCGACTATCTGTTTGATAGGTCGACTATCTGTTTTCTTTGATAGTTCGACTATCTGTTTGATAGGTCGACTATCTGTTTTCTTTGATAGTTCGACTATCTGTTTGATAGGTCGACTATCTGTTTTCTTTGATAGCTCGACTATCTGGTTGATAGGTCGACTATATGTTTTGCTTGATAGTTCGACTATCTGTCTTGATAGGTCGACTATCTGATAGCTCGACTATCTGTTCTGATAGGTCGACTATCTGCTATGGTAGTTCGACTATCTGCTTTGGTAGTTCGACTATCTGTATCGTTCGACTATCTGTTTGATAGGTCGACGATCTCTGTGCTTCGTTCGACGATCTCCGAGGGTCGTTCGACGTTCTGCTGTATGTCTTTAGTAATTTTGTCCTCTTCTATTCTATGATTTATTTCATATTTATTTGGCATATTATTTCAGTTAATTTATGATATTATTTCCAGGCAATCTCTGCTCCATTCTTTATGCATGAGCCAATCTTTATCTGACAAAGTGTTTTGTCTTATTAGTTGAAATATATTTTCTGCTTTATCTGCCAGGCTGTCCTTTATAGCCGTTAGACTCAGAAAGTCTTCTCTGGCCGTAAAGAGTTCTTTCTGATGTGACCTTTTTCTTGCACCCTTCTTATCTGATTGGATATGCAGCTTCTTAGAAAGCTTTATCCCCTTATAGCATGTCTGTCTGTAGGTTTTGTTTTTGCTTTATGCTTTTTGCAGCTCAGATTGCTGATTCCAGAAGAAGACAAAGATTCAAACTCAAATTAGAGCCATTGCAAAGGCTCATATAAAAAGAGCTTCTTTTGAAAGAAGAAGATATCTAGAACATACATACACTCAGCAGCATAGAGAAAGAGAAAAAGCAAGAAAGTTCTATAACTCTCAGAAATTCACATTCAACTGAGAAGATCAATCTCTTCAGCATTCTTTTTCATCCTGAGTTCATCCTGCTCACAAGGAAGACTTTCACTCAGAGGCCGTTAGAAGAAGAAGAAGAAGAAAGGAAGCTGTTTGAAGAAGAACACCTTTTCCAAATCAAGAGTCTTCTTCAAGCTTCTCCTTCAGAACCTCAAGACAGTTCTTTGTCTTAGTTCAGAAGAGTTCCTGTACCCTGAAGCAAGACTCCTTCCTGGATATTCTCTAAGCCAGGGGGAGCCTTGATTCTTTAGAGCTATCTAGCTCTGTGCAATCCACTAGCTTCTCTAATCTGTTAAACAATAGAGAAGAAGCCTTAACTCTCTCAACCTCCTGTACAAAGGGTTATTACTCCCTTCAAAAGTGAACCCTTGGTGGCAGGGCACCTGATCAAAAACCTGTGTTGGATTTTGAGCTCCTGATCAAAAGCTCAAAGGGTCTACTTGATCTACCTGAAGCAGATCAGTTGGTGGCAGGGCACCTGAACAAAAACCTGTAGTGAATTCCTACCAGGGTGGTAGAAGAGTGGACGTACCTATTTAGAGGGAACCACTATAAAATTTCTTGTGTCGTCTGTGCTGTTTATTTAATTTATTGTACTGTGGCTGTGAGTAGAGAATAACTAGGATTGCTAGTTGCTGTGATAAGATCCCAAGCTTAACTGTAATTACAGTTAGCTCTCTCTTGTGCACTGCACTTTGTGTTAGGCTCTAGGGTTATCAATATCTATAAACTAATTCCGCAAATTAACTCTAAGGGAGTTGAGTAGAGTGTCATAATTTTTGAATACTCTATTCACCCCCCCTCTAGAGTTGTATCTATCATCACTTTCAGAACTGCTGAAAAGTGAAAGCATTGTGCTAAACCCGAGAGGAAAAGGCCGACGGAAAGCGTTTCTGAAAGTCCTGATCCCGTCACCGTCGTTCAGCCCGTTTCTGGCTCCCGTCACCGCTGCCTCTTCTAGAGCAGATCTAGCAGCCTGTGAAGAAGCAGAGTGCATTCCTCCAACCTAAATTTTATGTAACATGAGTCTAAGGGTTCTTTCATTCGTGCGGATCACCTGTAGAGGCATGGACTTCATTTCGTGCTCGAAATTCTAGCCGCAAGTGTCCGCTGATTTTATTGGAGTATCTTGGTTGAGTAGAGACTCAATCCCGCAAAGGTAAATTTTGATTTACAACTCTTTACTTCTTGATCAATGTTCATCGCAAGATCTATTTCTTTTGAGTTTTTCTTGTTCCTTTTTCCACTGCGCCAAAGTGTTGTGATGTATAGAAAATCCCAACAGTGGTATCAGAGACTGGTTAGCGATGATCACTGTTTCAGAAGTTGTTAAATCTATTGCGTGTAGATCTGGAAATTTAGAAGTGTTCTAAACACCCAAATCTATTCTTGGAACCCCGCTTAGAACGCATGTGATTTCTTTGTGATATCCTTGTTACTCTTTAATAGTAATTGTCCATCTTGTTGGTTTGTGAAACAATGTGTGTTAGATTTTGAATCTCACATAGAGAGACGAGTTTGTCTAATGTGTAAATGGAGTTCGTGTTGCTCATGTCCAATGCATGTAAATCTGAAGATTTAGAATGGGTTCTAGATGTTCAGATTTAGCCCAGTTCGTCAAGTGTTGATGATTCTTATTTGTGCACATTTGAAATGCATTTGGATTGTGAATGCTGTAAGTTTATCTTGTAAATGTGCACATTGGTTAATTGTTAATCCATGATTAAGTGCTAATCAATTATCTTAAAATCCATTATGCAATATTAAGTATTCAGATGCCTTCTGATGGATGTCACTCTTCCTGCCTCGATCGATGAAGTTTGGATTTGCCAAAGCAAGGTTCATTAATCTATCTTTGTAAGGGTGTGAACGGAATAATTATTATATCCCACTATTTACATCGGGCCAAACTTGAAAGTCTTGATTTCAAGAACACTAATCACCTAGAGGGGGGTGAATAAGTCCAATTTAAAACTTAGGCAACTTATTGATTAAAATCACAGCACATCAATCTTATCACAACCAATACCAGCACAGTATACAACATAGTACACAGAGATTTATAGTGGTTCCCTAATTGATGGGTACATCCACTTTCCCCCTTCGTCTATCTAGCAGTATACTAGATTCGACAAAACTTCCTTCTATCTTTCTCAGATCCTCAGATCTGACAACTCATATCCCAACAGGCTCCTACAACTTAGGCGCAAGCCCTACCACTCAGATCACCAAGATCCTACAACTCAAGTTCTTTTCAAGAACTCTACCTTAGAGTGACTCCACACTCCTACAGCTAAGACAATCCTGCCCTACCTCAGTGTGAATCCACACACCTACAACTCAGGCAACTCCTGACCTACCTCAGCCTTTATAACACAGGCTTACAACTCAGGACTTAGCCTTACCACTCAGATTCAAAATGAATCTTATAGAAATGTTCAAGATAATGTGAAAGTCACTCTAGTGTCAACTACCTTCACCTATGGGGGGGATAAGTGATTTGCAGTCTTTTTGTGGAATTAGAAATAAACCTGCACAATAAAACAAAACAAGCACAACACAGAAACACACAGGCAGTTATAGTGGTTCCCCGATTTGGGTACGTCCACTCTCCCCCTTCGACCTATCTCCCAACAAGGGATGACTTGGTCACTTCACCAACCGGATTGAAAACCAATCCTCACACTATGGAAGAAACCCTTCCACCCGAAGGAGTCACTACTCCTCCACCACGGGTTGCACCCAACCCTTACAATGAGGAACCAAAGTTCCTTTACAAACAAAAGTAAAAATAGAATGTACAAAATACAAACTACGTTTGGAGCGCTCGGTGTCCCTCTTCGTTCGATGAAACATTCTTGAAGAAGACGAAGAGTCCACGACCTAAGCACTCTCTTGGAGAGGATCTCCCCGAGATCGACGACAGCAAGGATTGCGGCGGCGATGCTTTGTAGATCCAAACTTCGTAACAAAGCTAGCAAGGTCTACCAACGATCTTACTTGGATCGATCGTCTCAATCGATTCGGAAGGGGAAAGTATTCCCGTTCAACAAACCAAGAGACAAAGGATCTCAAGATAGAAACGTGAGACGCGTTGCTTGGCTAAGTTTTTGTCGTCGGGAGATCAAGAAGAATCCAAGACCAACGGCGGCGACAACCTCTCGAGCGGCGACGGCGGCCGAAGAGATTCCGCGATTAGCTAGGTCACGTCCGCGACGGCCGACTTTTTTTGTTTTCTTCGCTGCTGTGTAAGTTCAAAATAGGAGAGTATATATACTGTAGAATACCCCCTTATGACCGTTGTGGGCCCCACAAGACGAAACCCTAATTTCGGTTCAAACAGCGCCTGAACACTTGGCCCGGTCCAGCGAGCCAACGGAATTCGCCTAAGGCAAAGTCGGCGGGAATCATTGGTGATTCTCGACGAATCGGCGAGAATCACTTATGATTCCCGTCGAATTCTCCTTGGAAGAATTTTAGCTGAAGAGCTTGCCATCCGGAGTGAATCGGTGAGAGTCACAATCCATTCTCGACGACTCGGCGAGAATGCAGAGTCATTCTCGACGATTTTGACTTGGCAGAATCTTGAGGGCATTGAGTCAGCCGGGTGATTCTCGCCGATTCTGACTTAGCAGAATTCTTGAAGGCGTTGATGGCGTTGAGTCAGCCGGATGCAGTCGGCGGGAATCGGCGAGTGATTCTCGACGATTCGGCGAGAATTACTAGTGATTCCCGTCGAATCGGCGAGAATCACTTAGTGATTCCCGTCGAATTTTCCTTAGACGATTTCTTCTTCCTTTCTCTGCACTTGGTCTTTGACCCATCTTTGCTCCTCTTTTACTCTTGATCTATCTCAGCCCTGTACTTGAAAATAAATACACTCCAATAGAGAGAGTACACATGAGCCAACACACTGATCTGCTCAACGAGGGATTACGTTGCACAGACCCGTGTATATTGACCCACTGCACCCTTACATTGGTGTGTACTTAGCGTGGAATAACTGCAAGCATAACTTGAAGATATATCATCAAATACATTGTGAATTCATCTTAGCTTGACAGGAGGCTTCTTCAAATCCAGATAATTGTGGATATAATACCCAACAATCTCCCCCTATTTGAAGAAGCCAAAATCCTACTAGCTAAGATGAATTTCACCAACCAGAGTAATATACAAAACAAATAAAGATAGACAAGACACAGAGAATAAAAGGCAAATAGAATAATACTTGAGTCAATCATGAACTCATATATATATGTATTCAGAAGAATTGTTCATATGACAACATGAAAAGATAAATATGCAATAAGGAATAGATAAGCCAAAATCCTAAGCCTATTTCTCCTTAGCTAGTTCGTCCTTCAGTTGCTGAGCCAAGTACTTCTTGCTTTGTCTCTCAAAATATTCCTTAGGCTTCGGATAGTATCTGGGAGGAGGATCTTTATGTTCCACTTTGTTATTCCTAAAAAATATGTTTCGTTTAGCTTCATACATCTTGTGTATCTCTCATTCATACTGATTGTATACATCATTCCGATTGATTTCCCCCTCTGCTGTAGCATAAAAGTATCCACAATAATGCTCCTTGCAACAGGACTCCATCTTTCATTTCTCACTTCATCCTCCTTCAATCTTACTTTCTTTTCGGTTGGAGTTTCTTTGGATGTCCCTTCTTGGAGTTTCTGCTTTCCTTTTGCTTTTGCTAGGGCTACTTGGTCAAACATGGTACTGAGTGCAGCTTTGGCAGCAGCCTTCTTAGCATCAGCTTCACTAAGAGGAACTTCCTCAACATTTGCACCCTCATCAGCAACAAAGGCAACCTCATCAGAAGCAAAGGTAACCTCATCAGAAGAAGGAACCAGAATTGGGATTTGTACACCTGATGCTTGCTGCACTAGCCAGTGGCAGCTATCAAAGACATACTTATTTGACTGTTTGAAGTTTTCGACCATAATCTGTTCCAGCCCTGCCTTCTTAGCTATGTATGCCTTCTCCCCCTTTTTGGCTTCGAGGGCAATGGAGTTTGCATAAGAATGCAGTGACTCATCTATATGTTTTGCAGTCTTAGTGAAATCAGTTAGAAGAGAAGTCTGATTTACGTTGAGAGTTACCATGCTGACATCGAATAGCTTGATGTTATTAGCCACAACATGTGCATTCTGATTAACCACTGCTAGGTCATTCGTGTTCTTTTTGAGTCCTTGTATAAGAAGAGTAACAGCAGTGCCAGCCTTTGTATACTTGGCCTCGAACTTCTTTTCCATCACATCCAGCTTGTGATTAATTTCCATGACGTTCTTGAGCATTAGATCCTCCGATGTCTTAATCCTTTTTAACATTTTGTTCTGTGCTTGCTCAAAAGACAGTTTGAGCTCATCCACTATACCTTGAATGACGTTCACTGTGTGATTTGCTAGATTAGATCGAAGTGGATGTTCCTGAGGCAAGCCTTGGTCTGGCTCTTCAGCAGATTCACTGGGGGAGCTTGATACATGCACTGTCTCCACTGGGGGGATAGGGGCAGCCTCTGTAGTTTGCTCAGGAATGCTTATCATCTTTTACTGAGAGGACTCCCCCTCCATTATTACACCAGATTTCTCATGAACTACCATTGGAGCCCGTTCCACAGATGGAACTTCAACTTCATCCTGTGGCTTCACTGTCTCCACCCTCTCTCTCAAGGTTGCTTCATCTTCAACGACATCATCCACTTCTTCAGCACCCTCATCTTCTATATCATTATTGTCAATTGCATCATTATCTAGGGCTTCCTCATCTTCCTCCTCATCAAGGGTATCAAATGCATCTTTGGCTATCAAAGAGTTGTCAGAAACAACATCAGCAGGAACAGAGACTGAGATATTTGTACTGTGAGTTCCAGTAGCAAGGGGTAGAGACTCCCCCTCGATTCCTCCAGGCAGCAGATCAGGAACTTCACTGGGTTCAACCACGGGATCTTCTAGAGTTCTATTGTCCTCATCCCCATGGGACTCAGCCAGGGATTCATCAGGTTCTTCAGCAACGACTGCTTGACCAATTCTTCTTTCCCATCTATCAAAAACACTTGAATCCATTTTCTTCAGGTAGTGTAGAAGAACTCCCTTACTCATATCGAACCTGTCTCCATCCAGCTGGTTGAGAAACAGGCTGATGATTCTTCCAAAACTTGGGGTTCGCAGAGTATCTTTTATTTTCTCAAACAACATAGCTCCCCAGTTGTATCTCTTTCGACAGACTATAGCCACTAAGATCTTGAACATATCTCCCGAGATATGATCGTGGGAGCCTGGTTTGCAGATCAGGACTTTCCCAATGATATCCGACAGTAGCTTCCCTTCCTCATTCATTTCCTTTCTCTTGATTGATTTGGTTCCTCGAGCTAGTCCACAGAAGAGGAGAGTCCTGGCTCGATCCTCTTCCTCAAGATAGTCCTCATCTTTAGAACTGGAGAGCTGCAAATATTGTGTCAGTTTTCCTGCAGACACTTTGATCCGTACTCCAGCAATCTTACTCTTGATCACTGTATCTTCACGCTGTAGTTTTGCCGTTACAAAGAACTCCAACACCTCCTTATCCAGAATTTTGCAAGGATGCTCCAGGATGAATGTTAGTCCGGCCTCTTCAAGCATGAGGATAATATTCCTGAACTCATCGGAGGCATGAGAGAATCCTGTCCGAACCAGTTCACTTCCAATGAGGAGTCCTGTAGTGGTTCTAGGAGCCATTGCAAACCTTAACAGGACATCTAACCCTATCAGAACTTCTAGAATAGGAGATACACTTAGACACGAACCTTCAAGAATGAGGGAAACTTACCCTAGCGCCGAGCGGTTTGAAGGGACGATGGCTACTAGAAGGATCGTCGACCGGTGATGGAAACCTGACGGGAAGGTGCAGGATTCACGGAACCGACGGGAGCACGGGATGGTCCTTGCGATTTGAGAGTGTTGTCGACGGGAGCCCGGAGGAGAGACGGTGAGCACCAGGCGAAGCAGCTTCCGCACGACCACGAGATTACGCGAGGAGACTGGGAAGTCGACGGGATGCTCTAGGGGATTCGTCGGGAGTTCAGCGATATTCGGGGAGATGAAGAGTCAAAATAATTTATGCTATTTATATCTTCCGAACCGGGGGAAGTCGATGGGATTCGACGGGGTTTACTAATTATTTCTTTCGTACGATCGAGGAGAGTGCGACGAGATTTTCTATACACATTAACCGTGGCATGTTAATTTCAAGCCTTAGCCTTCATTATATTTCTTAATCACGAAACCTCGATCGAGTTGAACAATATATGAGCCCTATACGTAATTCCAGAGTTATTCTAGGTGAAAATTGTAATATTTTGTTACACCCACTGACATACATTCTATAATTTCAAATGAGCTGATTTATGCCTATTGAGATTCATTATCAAATATATAAATATGTACCTATAAGGAATTCTTCAGATTGTACCTAAGGATCATTTAACAGTTTCGGTCTGTCATCAAGTGTGTGAACATATGTGTGTATATATATACATATAACCATTCACTTTTTTAAGTAAGAATTGACAAATTCTTGTGGATAAATATGAGGATATATATAAATGTAAACATCAAGATAATCTGACTCAAGTCTTGACACTGAATGCGTGTACCTGGGATCATAAAATTGATCATTCAGATCTTCTATTTGAGGTATACCAGGTGTCCAATTTGAGTAGGCCATTGTAGTTAGCACTGCTCTTATCCCTAATACTTGTTCCATGTCATTCTTGGAACATCACATGCCTAGTTCCAATCATGTTTACGGGAACCTAGACTAACCTGCAAAAAGGATTATCTTACCTTAGGAACCCAATATTTATTGGGTCCTAGGTTCTTGTCAGCATAAAATCTTGAATGCCTTCCTACAGGAATCCTGTTAGGAAGGCTAAATCTACCCAGAGGAAGTGGACATACCCTTGCCCTTGGCACAGAGGATTGTGCCAACAATCTAGGGCAAAGTGACCCACCTTGCCACAGCACCAACACTCATGAATGTTGTATCGCCGTTTCTGACCTGATCTACTGACTCAGGTAGTCATGATCTTAGGTATAAATGGAACAGGGCAGGTTCTGCTCACAAAATTGCCTTTTCCACTGTGACACGTGGGAGGGTGAAAAGAGAGCATGTGGTGAGTGTCATGAGGCCTGGGAGGTGGTGCCTTCCTTTCAGTCAGCACACTTCAGAGGCCCCATGGGTACTTACCGCATATTTCCTGACCCCCCTTTCCTGTGTCCTAGGGAGGTAAGTACGACAGTGAGAGCCTGTTCCTGCAGATTCATGATGAGTTGAGGCAGAGGCCGAGAATACAAAGGGTTCAGGATGAGCCTTGGGTATTCTCTCATGGGTAGCCATGATAGCTCTTGCATTGTGGGCATTTCCACCTGAGGGCCGATCATTCTTGCAGTGACCATGGATGTTCCTGTGGTCATACCTGAAAGCATGATGTGTGCCCTTCCTACTCGGGGTGGGGGGTGTTAACACAGTTTCCCCATTTCAACATGAATTAATGATTTGGGAGATCCACCCATTTTTTGCTTTTCTCTTGATAACATCTATCTTGGAAAAGTTAGAAACTATCCTCTTCTCGGTCTCTAAACGACTCTCTAGATCCGAGATCTTTGAGTCCTTTCCCTTGATGGATTCCAATTGGAGATTTATCAAGGTCTTCAGCTGAGAAATCTCCTTAGCTTGCTCCTCCACAAGTAAGTTGCTCTTCTGAAGGGTACTCTCAAGGGAATCAAGATTTTCAATCTTTTGATTGAAGCTATCCATATCCCTTGCATCACTAGAAGGATAACCCTCTGAAATATTCCTGTCTTCAGGAACTTCAAGAGGAGAGGAGCATGATGAAGAGGTTACCTGCTCCTGACTTTGTTGTTCAGAGTTAGCGTTCAGATTGGCAGTGACTGTTGTGTTAGCTTCATCAGAACTGCCTTCCTTAACTTCTTCTTCAGTCTCGGACATGGATATAGGAGCCCTGATACTGAGAGATTGGTCATGACCTTCATCTTCAGAAATGATGACCCCCATGTATGCTTCATCCTCTTGCTGGCAACTGATTTGAGCTGTCTCCATCCCTCCATGAGGTCTGAGATGGTGTGCCACATTGACTTTGCAGTCTTATACTTGTCCAATCTAGAGCGAGATGGTCCAGACCAGACATCAGTGATGATCTGACGAATCACTTTGTCCAGGTTGAACAGTGAGAGTTCGGTCTCAGACATCTCTTTGGGACTTTTGGGGATTTGGAGATCCTTTCCAGACCCGGAAGCCTTCATGGGAAGGAAGGGACCCTCTTCCAAGATGAGTGATGCTCAAGGGTCGATGGCCTCCAGATGAAACGACACTCTCATCTTCCAGATAAGATAATACTCCTTTGTGCATGCCGGGAGTCTTAGGGGGGAGACCTCAGAATACAACTCCATGCTTGAGTCTGATCTTCTTGTTGACACTAGAGGCAAGATTCTGCTCAAGGTGTTAACCTTTTTGATGAGTAACCTCCCTCTGATACCACTTGAAAGTAACTCTAGTGTCAACTACCTTCACCTATGGAGGGGGGGATAGGTGATTTGCAGTCTTTTTGCGGAATTAGAAATAAACCTGCACAATAAAACAAAACAAGCACAACACAGAAACACACATGCAGTTATAGTGGTTCCCCGATTTGGGTACGTCCACTCTCCCCCTCGACCTATCTCCCAACAAGAGACGACTCAGTCACTTCACCAACCGGATTGAAAACCAATCCTCACACTATGGAAGAAACCCTTCCACTCGAAGGAGTCACTACTCCTCCACAGCGGGTTGCACCCAACCCTTACAATGAGGAACCAAAGTTCCTTTACAAACAAAAGTAAAAATAGAATGTACAAAATACAAACTACGTTTGGAGCGCTCGGTGTCCCTCTTCGTTCGATGAAGCGTTCTTGAAGAAGACGAAGAGTCCACGACCTAAGCACTCTCTTGGAGAGGATCTCCCCGAGATCGGCGGCGGCAAGGATTGCGGCGGCGATGCTTTGTAGATCCAAACTTCGTAACAAAGCTAGCAAGGTCTACCAACGATCTTACTTGGATCGATCGTCTCAATCGATTCGGAAGGGGAAAGTATTCCCGTTCAACAAACCAAGAGACAAAGGATCTTAAGATAGAAACGTGAGACGCGTTGCTTGGCTAAGTTTCTGTCGCCGGGAGATCAAGAAGAATCCAAGACCAATGGCGGCGACAACCTCTCGAGCGGCGACGACGGCCGAAGAGATTCCGCGATTAGCTAGGTCACGTCCGCGACGGCTGACTTTTTTCGTTTTCTTTGCTGCTGTGTAAGTTCAAAATAGGAGAGTATATATACTGTAGAATACCCCTTATGACCGTTGTGGGCCCCACAAGACGAAACCCTAATTTCGGTTCAAACAACGCCTGAACACTTGGCCTGGTCCAGCGAGCCAACGGAATTCGCCTAAGGCAAAGTCGGCGGGAATCATTGGTGATTCTCGACGAATCGGCGAGAATCACTTATGATTCCCGTCGAATTCTCCTTGGAAGAATTTTAGCTGAAGAGCTTGCCATCCGGAGTGAATCGGTGAGAGTCACAATCCATTCTCGACGACTCGGCAAGAATGCAGAGTCATTCTCGACGATTTTGACTTGGCAGAATCTTGAGGGCGTTGAGTCAGCCGGGTGATTCTCGCCGATTCTGACTTAGCAGAATTCTTGAAGGCGTTGACGACATTGAGTCAGCCGGATGCAGTCGGCGGGAATCGACGAGTGATTCTCGACGATTCGGCGAGAATCACTAGTGATTCCCGTCGAATCGGCGAGAATCACTTAGTGATTCCCATCGAATTTTCCTTAAACGATTTCTTCTTCCTTCCTCTGCACTTGGTCTTTGACCCATCTTTGCTCCTCTTCTGCTCTTGATCTATCTCAGCCCTGTACTTGAAAATAAGTACACTCCAATAGAGAGAGTGCACATGAGCCAACACACTGATCTGCTCAATGAGGGATTACGTTGTGCAGACCCGTGTATATTGACCCACTGCACCCTGATATTGGTGTGTACTTAGCGTGGAATAACTGCAAGCATAACTTGAAGATATATCATCAAATACATTGTGAATTCATCTTAGCTTGACAGGATGCTTCTTCAAATCCAGGTAATTGTGGATACAATACCCAACATAATGAATTACAGACATCAGAGAAAATTCTTTGTGCCTGTCTACTTGGACCGAGCAGATATCAGCCCTAACTTTGTCTTCACAGCAACAAGATGATACATCGATCTTAAAATGATTCCCGACTTATTTTGGAATCAACTAGCAGATGAATCTGCTTCTTCTTCTTCAGGAATATCTCCCGATTTGGACTGAGCAGATTTCAGCCCTTCCTTCTTCTTTGATCCAGCGAATTGATCTTCAGATTCTAGCTCGGCTTGGATCGAGAAGATAACTTTAGCTAGGTCATGCTTATGTTTATTCTTCTCTCTCAGAGGATTAATCTAAACTTGCTGGAGTGGATGCTGATTCCACCAGCAAACTTAGTAGCCCTTCAGATTTGAACTTGAGGTTCTCTACTTCTACAACAATGGCGGATGAAGACGACGAACTCCGCTTCTCGTTTTTTTCGAAAGTTAATCAGAAATTAATCTAATAATCTTCATCATTATAGATCTCGATCACTTCTGCTATTTATAATCTCGTCATATTGGCGAGATGATCGACACGTGTCTCAGTTTTAACGGTGGTTAAAACCTCAGCTTTATTTACTTGAGATCCACTGTAGACTAACGATGACGTTAATGTCGATTTGCATCGATTCTTAACTTTGTTAACATGTCGACTTTGCTGAGTCAACATCATTATGGACTTAACCAAAATCACCTAACTTTTTTGAAATCCTGCGTTCGACGAACTTCAAGCTAAGCTCGTCGAAATCTGAGCTCAGCTTGACGAAATAGTGAAGCTGAGATCGACGAATTCTCTCAGCCCAATTCTTTCTTCAGGTGAAGGCTGAGGTCGATGAACTTCGAGCTCAGTTCGACGAAATAGTGAAGCTGAGATCGACGAATTCTCTCAGCCCAGTTCTTTCTTCAGGTGAAGGCTGAGTTCGACGAAATCTGAACTCCGTTCAACGAAATCTGAACTCCGTTCGACGATTCTGATAGCTGAGTCCTTATTATAGGTAAAAGCTGAGATCGACGAATTCTATGAACTCCGGTCGACGAAAGCTAAGCTCAGCTCGACGAATGGTAGACTCAGTGATTCTGGACTTAGAATTATTTTTTGCTCTGCTAGGCGTTGAGAGCATTGAGTGTATATCCCTCACTCAATGCTTTTCCCTCAGACTATATTCTTCAGCTTTCTTCCTGATGGCGTTGAGAGCGTTGAGTGCATAAGCTTCACTCAATGCTTTTTTGCCTTAACCATATTTTTCAGCTTTCTGCCTAATGGCGTTGAGAGCTTTGAGTGAGCTTGCCTAACTCAACGATTCTGTACTTAGCCGATTTTATGGATTCTTCACAGTAAGGCTATGACAGGATAACCTTGACTCAACGCTTCTAGCTGTATGGCGTTGAGTGAGTTGAGCTCACTCAACGATTCTAGACTTAGCCGATTTTTGCTTTTGCAATACTGTCAGTCTTGACTGCCTGCCTACTCTCAGCACTACTAGCTGAATGGCATTGAGTGAGCTTGCATCACTCAACGATTTTGGACTTAGGTAGATTTTTGAGTTTCAAGCTCCACCTTGAGTCCACCTGTCATTGTCTCTTGAACTAGCTGTCCAATCATTGTGACAAAGACTAACCTGTATGCATGAACTTAACCATACATCAAATACAACTATGTCTATCTCATTGACACGTTTGGCATCATCAAATTAGGGTCATTGGGATCAATGGACCCAACAATCTCCCCCTATTTGAAGATGTCAAAACCACTGATCAAGTACCTTAGTCAATGAGATACACATTACACAGGCAATAAAAGCGTA
Source organism: Platanthera zijinensis (assembly GCA_039513925.1). NCBI lineage: Eukaryota > Viridiplantae > Streptophyta > Magnoliopsida > Asparagales > Orchidaceae > Platanthera > Platanthera zijinensis. The sequence continues at coordinate 118,987,370 of CM077092.1, forward strand.
TTCATATTAAATTCAGTGAAATGAATTTACCTACTCCCCCTGGATTGCTGCAGGGTGAATTACACCTTAGAGGATTACCTCTTAGCTTGATCCTTTCTTGCTTGATCAACCTTGTCTCCTCATGTTGGGTATTGCATCCATAATAACCCAGATTTGCTTGAAGTCACCCTTGAACTAAGATGAATTAAGTTGTATTTGATATCCTTGTTCTAGTTGTGTGTTTGCAGATTCTCTCAGTGCTAAGTGTAGACCAATGTCAGTCTACAGTGGGTCAGGAACACAGGACCATACAGTGTAATCCCTCACTGTGTGATCCAAGGTGTTGACTCATGTGTATTCTCTTAATTGGGATACACTTTATGTTCAACCACTTGGAGCATGGGATGAAGACAGGACTAGGAGAAATTTTCTCTAAGTTTAGAAAATTCTCTAAGTCCACTTCTCGAGAAGTGCCTCTTAGTTCTCGAGAAGTAGAGTTAGATGTTCTCGAGAAGCATTCTATAATTCTCGAGAAGCAGAAGTGTAGTTCTCAAGAAGTCCTTAAAGTTCTCGAGAAGCTTAGCTTCAAAGTTCTCGAGAAGTCCTAGCTTTTAGTTCTCGAGAAGTCCAGACAGCTTCAAGAATTTTTTCTAAGTCCGAACTCTCGAGAAGTCCATTGCAGTTCTCGAGAAGTTCTTTTAGTTCTCGAGAAGTATAGAGTAGTTCTCGAGAAGTCCTTATAGTTCTCAAGAAGCTTAGCTTCATAGTTCTCGAGAAGTCAGCTTATGGTTCTCGAGAAGTCCAGATTGGGCTCGAGAAGTATTAGCCCTGAAGTCTCAAAAACTAACTTTAGTTCCAGACAGTATAGTTCTTGAGAAATCAAACTAGTTCTCGAGAACTAATGTCACTTCTCGAGAACTGCAGGTCAAATTTTTTAGAAAATTGTTTAAGTCCAGATCGGCCGGATTTTCAAATCGTGATTGGTCCACGTGTCGTCATTAATGTCTTTTCTAACCGTTAAGGGTAATCGTATATAAGGTCTTTTCATTAAGACAAAACCCTAACAATTACAAGAAGCGGCAGTCCGTACCTTTAAAAATCTTCTGGATCAGCCGTCTCAAAAAGTTCAGTTCTCTGAAGCCGTCGCCACCGCCGCTCACGAGTAGATCGAGTTTTTTATTTTCGATCAAGAAGAACTTGCTGTTAAAGGGATCCTCATCCTCTCCTTGATCGAGTAGGTCAAAGCTTTCTCAGGTCAGATCTACACGTCTTCTTCAACCATTTCTGAAAGAGCCGCAAAGTTCAAGAAGAAGAAGACCTAGAGACTTATTTTTCCAGATCTGAGAAGTTACTGTGTTTGTATTTCCAAATCTCTTTGTTATTGTTGTAGAAGATTTTCTACAAGTGTAGGAGCATTGCTCTTCGAGTTGTAGGAAGTTTTTATCTTCCGAGTGTAGATCCATTTGGATCGAGTTTGTAGGAACTTGGTTCCGAGGTATAGGATTGTTTTCAATCCGAGATAGTGGAGTAGCCGAGTCTGGTGATTTGCTAGATCGGTGAGGTAAAGTAGACATACCCAAGATTGGGGAACCACTATAAATCTTCTTGTTTTCTGTGATTGCTTGAATTTTTGTGCAAGATCGTTAAAATTTTTATTCTGCAAATAGACGCACGATTCACCTATTCACCCCCCTCTAGGTGATTTAGGTTGACAACTTTACACTTTCAATTGGTATTAGAGGGAGGTTGGTCGTTAAAAAGGTTAACACCTTGATCAATTTCCTCTCGAAAGTTGTCACTTGGATATTCAAGTAATGGACAAGGCCAAAGATTTTACCAAGCTTCCCCTGTGCACAAAGAATAACTTTCCCATGTGGAAAGAGAGAATCAACTTTTTCATGGAAGCTATGGACCCCCGGATCTTCATGATTGTTGAAAAAGGTCCTTACGTCCCCATGAATACCTCCACTATAGATCCAACCAAGAAGGTTCCTAAGAAATTGATGGATCTAGATAAGGATGAGATTGCACTTTTTTTTTGGACAAAAAATCTAAAAATATTATAGCAAGTGCACTCGATGACTCGATGCTGCAGAATCTGATTCACTGCCAATCGGCTCAGGAGATGTGGCAATCTCTAGTAACTCTGATGGAAGGTACTGAAGAAGTGAGGGATGATAGAAGATCCCTACTAAACCAGAAATATGAAGCCTTCAGGCAAGGGTCAAAGGAGACCATTGCAGATACTTTTGAGAATTTCTTCAAGATAGTAAATGGCCTAAGAGTGTATGGCCGAGTCTTCACTAATGGGGAGCTGAATGATAAGTTTCCGAGGTCTCTCACAAAGGAATGGGACAACAAAGTCTGTGCCATCCGAGAGTTTGGCAGACTAGCTGAGACAGACCCACAAAATCTATTTGGCAAGCTGATGTCCTATGAACTGCAGATCAATTCCAGAAAAACTGAAGAAGAGAAAAGTCGCTTCTCCTCAAAAGAGAAGTCGGTTGCATTAAAGGCTGACAGTTCAAGGAAGGGCAAAGCTGCCTCACCAGCACCTGCTCAAGAAGTGAGTGAAGAAGAAATCTCTGAGCCAAGCACCTCGGGGTCAGAAATATCTGAAGGAGAGTTCTCGTTGCTCTCACGGCAGTTCAAGAAATTCTTGAACAAGAAGAAGCAGTGGAGAGGTAAGGATGCCTCATACAGAATATCATGACATGACGGTGATCAGCGAAAGAAAGGCTCAAGTAGCAATGATAGGTATACCTCTAAATAGAATAAACAGATCTCTACTGACATTGTCTTCTACTGCTGTAACTAACCAGGTCATGTCATAGCTGACTTCCCCCACAAGAAGAAGGAGGGTGGCAGAAGAGAGGAAAAGAAGTCCTCATACCACAAGAAGAGGACCGAGAAGAGCCTGTTGGCCAAGAAGGGCAAGACTCTCAGCGACTCCGACTCATCTGAGTCGAGTGAAGAAGAGGAAGCCTACTTTGGGCTCATGGCTCAATCAGATGACGAACAAGAGCCCCAGTTCACTGGGGAGGTAAAATCTCACACTCCTCTCTCTGAATCTGAAAGTTCTGAGCATGATCATGAGGACAGCTCTTCTGACGATGAGTCAGAACTTATGGCCCAGTACAAGGAGTTGATCATGACTTACGACAAATGTCGCCGAGTCATGAAAACTTAGGCAAAAGAGATTAAGTCTCTAAAGGCTATTGAGAGCAGCTTGAGAGAAGAAGTCGCTAAGACTGACTCTCTTCAAGAGAACTTCAATCTTGCTATTGAAGAATACAATCAAGCTCTGGAGCACCTCGACCTTAAAGAGAAAATCTTCAAAGAGCTGGAAGAACAATTCGAAGCTGAAAAGAAACTTGTTGAAAGTTTCTCCAAGCCCAAGAATGTTCTTCCACTCATTGCTGAATTCTCAACTAAGGCCAAGGGTGCTGGACTAGGCCATGAGGGTGCTCCTAGTAAATCTTCTAGGAGAAACAAGGCTCAACGGAAGAATAAGGCCGCCAAGAAGGCCTTGGCCAAAGAAAAAGGGAAAACCCCTTTGGATCAGACTGTCTTTAAGAAAGTTATCTTTCCAACAAATAAGTTTGATCTGGACTCGTCCTATGGTCACTTGACCAGGCCTACTTATGTAGAGCCAAAGTCTCGGTACCAAGGATGGACTCGCCCTCAAAACTTTGGTGAGAGTGTATTTAAGACACCTTATGAAGAAGTGATTCTTCAGAGCTATGGTCCTTATAATCATGGCCACAACTTCAAGAAAGCACCTAAAGTAAAGCTCGTTGGGGAAAGGCCTCCGAAGGAGAAGAAATCATGTGACTGCCATCACCATAAAGCTTCATCCTCCAAGAATGCTACACCTGCTAGACCACCATCTCAAAAAGTCAAGCAGGAGTACGTAAGGCAAAGATACAATAGATTTGATTGTTGGTGCTGTGGCAAAAATTGTCATTTTGCCATCGATTGTTGGTTTAATCGTAGAAATTTTGCAACTCCTCAAGTTGGCAACATGAGAATGACCACTCATGATGTTAATCTTCGCAGGGGGAGTGTTCTAACACGAGACTAAGGACCCAAACATGTTTGGGTTCCTAAGGCAAAGTGATTATGAATGCAGGTATGTCCAAAGGCCACAAAAATGCCAATCTGGTACTTGGACAGTGGATTCTCTCGGCACATGACCGGGACAAGAAGCCTACTTCAAGATTATTCTCTAGTGTTGAACGGACCAAAGGTTATCTTTGGAGGTTCAGATCGCGGGATAACTAAAGGCTACGGTATGATCACTAACGGTAGTGTATCCTTTTCGGATGTAGCTTATATGGAGGGATTGGAACACAATCTTATAAGCATAAGCCAACTATGCGACAAAGGATACATAGTTGAATTCCACGCTGACAAGTGCTTGATAAAATCTATTGACAATATGGAAACGATTCTATCTGGCACTTGAAGCAGGAATATATTTTGTTTAAATTTCATTTGTATAGACTCTTCTACACCAGTGTGTCTTTTAGCAAAAGATAGTGCGTCTCTTGGTGACCAATGACACAAGAGGTTAGCACATATTAATTTTAAAACTATTAATAAATTATTCTCCGAGAACTTAGTACGTGATGCCCCGAATGTCAAGTATGTCAAAGATAGACCTTGTCATGCATGCGTGAAAGGCAAGCAAACAAGGGCTACCTTTAAAAGGGTTGTTGGCAAAGATTCTAATAGATGTCTACATCTACTGCATATGGACTTGTTCAGTCTACTGCAAGTTAGAAGCTTGGGAGGTAAGGATTATATGTTGGTAATTGTTGATGACTACTCGCGCTTTGCGTGGGTGTTCTTTCTGAAACACAAGTCAGATACCCTCGATATCTTAACAAATTTTGTCAGGCAGGTCCAAAATGAATACAACTATTCCATAGTCAAAATCAGAAGTGACAATGGAACAGAATTCAAATCTGGGGCCATGATAGAATTCTGTGAAAGCTTAGGTATCTTTCATGAGTTTTCCTCTCCTCGCACTCCACAGCAAAATAGAGTAGCTGAGAGAAGGAAAAGAACACTCATAGAGGCCTGCAGAACTATGTTGAGTGATGCTTCACTATCGGAGTACTTTTGGGCTGAAGCCGTCAACACTGCATGCCACATGCAAAATCGAGCACTCATCAATAAGAATCATGATAAGACACCTTACGAACATCTAAAGGGCAGGAAACCAACAGTTTCATATTTTAGAATTTTTGGCTGTAAATGCTTCGTACTTAACAACGGTAAGTATAATACTACCAAGTTTAGTGAGAAAAGTTTTGAAGGTATTTTTGTAGGATATAGTAGCCATAGTAAGGCATACATGATTTTCAATAGAAAAACTTTGGTTGTAGAGGAATCCATACTTGTTGTATTTGATGAGACGAGCTTGCTGCAAAGCAAATCGTCTAGTATGCTTGTTGAAGATGCAGGTACAAGGATTAAAGAGATCACCTTGGATGAACCGACCGAAAGTAAAGATGAAAAGTTCATCAAGATCACCTCTCCAACCCCTATTGGAGAGGTAGAGGATCAAGATGAAAATATTGTCCAAATTGATGAAGTCACTCTAGTGGCTGAAGAAGTCCCAGATGCGAGGAATCTAGAGCTCAGACATCTGAAGGATCACCCAATGGACCAAATCATAGGAGATCTTCGGGACGATGTCAGAACTCGTCGAGGTACAACTAACGAGAATTTATATTTAAGTTTTCTCTCGCAGGTTGAACCAAAGAAGATTGAGGAAGCCAACTCAGACGCATCATGGATCTTGGCCATGGAAGAAGAACTGAACCAGTTCAAGCGATGCAATGTTTGGAAACTAGTTCCTAGACCCAAAGGTAAGAATGTCATCGGAACGAAATGGGTCTACCAGAACAAGTTGGACGAGGATGGAACAATCATAAAGAATAAGGGCAGACTCATCGCCAAAGGATATCGTCAAGAAGAAGGGATCGACTTCGACCAAACATACGCTCTAGTGGCAAGGCTGGAGGCCATCATACTATTCCTAGCTTATGCTGCACTGAAGGGCTTCACTGTCTACCAAATGGACGTGAAGTCTGCCTTCCTAAATGGTGACATAAAGGAAGAAGTGTACGTGGAACAGCCCCCAGATTTTGTCGATCCTAACTTTCCTGAGTATGTTTATTTGTTATCAAAAGCGCTGTACGGTTTGAAATAAGCTCCTCGAGCTTGGTACGAAACTCTATTTACCTTTCTCCTCGAGAACAAGTTCACAAGGGGAAAGATAGACAAGACATTATTTTTTAGGGAAATCAAAGGCAAGATTTTGCTAGTGCAAATCTATGTCGATGACATTATTTTTGGTTCTACAGACGACAACCTCTACAAAAAGTTTTCTAAACTTATGCAAGGGAAGTTTGAAATGAGTAGTATGGGCGAGCTGGAGTATTTCTTAGGACTTCAGGTGAAACAATCTGAAGATGGAATTTTCATCTCACAGACGAAGTTCACCAAGGAGTTGATTAAGAAATTCGGAATGGAGAGTGCAACCTCTATGAGGACTCTAATGGCCTCAGCTATGTCTCTGGACAAGGATGAGAAAGGGAAACCTTTTGATGAAACCAAATACAGAAGCATAGTTTGATCCTTGCTCTACCTCACTGCCAGTAGACCAGACATAATGTTCTCTACATGTGTCTGTACTAGATTCCAAGTGAACTGTAAGGAATCTCATTATGTTACTGCAAAGCGGATCTTGAGATACCTTAAAGGTACACCGAATCTTGGCTTATGGTATCCAAGAAGTAATGACATCGAACTAATTGGTTTTTCAGATGCAGACTTTGCAGGTAACAAAGATGACAGGAAAAGCACTTCCGGGATGTGTCAGTTCCTTGGAAGAAGGCTTATCTCATGGAGCAGTAAAAAGCAAAATTGTGTCGCAATCTCAATGACCGAGTTAGAATACATTTCTGCCGGCAGTTAATGTGCACAGTTGCTTTGGCTAAAGAACCAGCTAGAAGATTAAAATATGATGGTCAAAGACATTCAATTGTTCTGCGACTCCTCCAGCGCAATCGCAATCGCAAATAACCCAGTATCGCACAGCCGGACAAAGCACATCGATCTTAGATACCATTTCATCCGGGAGCACGTGGAGCAAAGGGATGTGGATCTACAGTACGTGCCAACAGATCGACAAGTTGCAGATATTTTCACGAAGCCCTGGACGAGACCAAGTTCAATTTCTTTAAAACTGAACTTGGGATGCTGAACAGAGAAGGATAAGTCACAGGAAATCAGTTCAAAGCTCAAGAATTGAGGATACTTCAAAAAGGTCAGAAATTTCTCAAGAGGAAAGTAGTTCTCGAAAACTCAGTCTACTTCTCGAAAAGTAAAGTACTAATTCTCGAAAACTCAGACTACTTCTCGAAACTTTGATCTGTCTCTCGAGAAGTTTCTTAAGTTCTCGAGAACTAATATCATATTTATCGAGAAGTCCTTAGACAGTTCTCGAGAACTAACCCCACCTCTCGAGAAATGCCCGTCCTTTTTAGATTTCTGATTAATTTTCTCTATTTCGAAAACCAGCTTGATTTCAGCCCTAATCCTAGATTAATTAGATACTTAATTGACGTTACTAGGTTTATATATATAATATTTTAGAAATCCTAAATCAACCGCCATTTCGACATCAGTCTTCTCGAAAACTCTTCGTCTTCCGCCGACAGAAAGCTTCGTCGCAGCCGTCATCTTGCGCTCCATCTGTCGCCGCCGTCAGCGTCCATAGTGCAGAGTTCGAAAATAGGAGTCGGCAGTGAACTCGTCGTCGCAGGGATTGCAGACATTTCTGATGACTTTAAGAACCTTCTCCTTCTCCTGGAAACAGCCGATCTGATGTTCGTTCTCTCAGAACCCTGCAAGATTTTATTTCCAGATGTAGAGGAATTCTTTAGGAATGCCAAGGTAAGGAGAAATGGTACAGTTTTGAAATCTAAAGTCAGGGGGATCAAAATCAAGTTGAACAAAACCATAGTTTCAAAGCTCCTAAAGCTGTCTGTTGTGGATGAAGAGGATGACCTAACAACTGAGGATTCTTACAGAACTTGCTCTTTCTGTGGAGTTTCTGTGGATGTCATCTCATTAAGGAGGAATGCCTTGAATGATGTAGGTAAGCTTCTTGTAGACATAATTGGAAAGATCTTGTGGTGCAGAACAGGGTCCATTGGTTTTATAACCAATGACCTATTTGATGTTATGACAACTGTTATCTGCAGGAAGAAATTATAATATGGAATAATGTTATTTGATATGATTAGGGAAAGTATCCAAGATCCCAAGTTTGCAAGGATAATTTCTTTGTTGCTGCGTGAGATCGATCCTGTCACCTTCAAAACCTCTAAAGGTACTCAGATCTATCACCTGAAAAAGATTTCATTGGCCTCCATCCAAAGATGGGAATTAAAGCTAAAGAATCCCAAGCAGTTAGCTAAAGAACTTGTAGCTTCTGCCTTAGAGGTCAGGACCCCATCTCCTCCTTCACATGATGTTGCTGACCCTTCTGGTGCAGAAACTGAGGGGGAGCCTGCACTCTCTGCTCAAGATGCTAGGATTCCTTCACCTCCTCTCACAGTGAGATCTCCTCTCAAAAGCCCAGTGGCAGATCTCCCAAATGCCACCTTCTCAGATGTTCAAGTACAGGAAACCCTCAAGGACACAGCTGAAGCAATTGACAGTTTGGTTGAAGAACTCACTTCAGATGAACCACTTCCTCTCATAAACACAGAAATCACTATAGAACTATCAAAAGAACCATCACCACCATCCTCACCCCAAGCTACTCCAGCTCCAACTCCTTCTCCCTCTCTAAGGAAAGATTCTACTCCAGCTGAACACACTTCAGCACCAGAGACCACCCTTCTCTCTCAAGAGGATGAGCCAGAACTTGAAGAGGTGGAAGCCCCTCTCAAGAACCTTGACTTCTCCCTCCCCAGAATTGTTGATGAGGAGGCTGATACAGTCCTTCACACTGTAAGAGCCAAGAGCTCTGTGGTAGTGGAAGAGATCCCTCCCTGGGCAGCTCCTCCTCCACCCCCAAGTACCTCTGCTGTTCTTGTTACTTCTATTGCTGCTGCTGCTGATGCCCCTCTCTCTTCTGACATTTTGAGTAAGATTGAAATTTTGCTGGCAGAATAAAGGAAACATTTTGATGACTCTCTGAAAATAGTGCAAGACAAAGTGATTGCTCTGGAAAAAGAAATGAGCCGAGGATTTGCTGAAATACAACTTAACACTGACTCTCTCAAAAGTCTGTTTCAGATTGGTGGCAAAGCTATAGATCACACCATTACTAGTATTGGTCAGGTAATGGAACAATCTGTAACTCTGGCCAATAACCAAATCCAGTTAGACAAGCAAGCTGAAAAACATGTCATGAAAATCTGTGAAAAAGTGGGAACTTTCAAAGAAGATGTCATAGATACCCTATGTGTAGAATTCAGGAAGGGGGAGAGCCTGGTAAAAGAATATGTTGAAAAACTTGTGAAACAGTTTACTGAAGCTGCAAACAAAGCCTTGTCTGAAAAGATAAGTGAAATCAATAAGAATGTCTTAAAGCAAATTCAATCAGTGAAATTTCATACTTATGACACATCAGTATGGATGCCCAACCAGATTTTCCCTGAATTTCAGGTTGATCTCAATGTCATTCCTCATAACCTCAACCCTCTTGCTGAAGGATAATCCAGCCAGATGCCTCAACCTCAAATGCCATGCTTTTCTCCTAGGCAAGAAGATCAGAATGCTCCTCCTGCTTCCTATTCCCAAGTTTGGGATGATGTTATTCCTCAAGATCTACCTGAAATTCACATCCCCAAGAAAAGGAAGTATGGAGAAGGCCCATCTACAAGCAGAAGTGCCCCCAAGCCTGACTCAGAGAAAAGGAAAGCCCAAGAGTTTGTAGAAGTCTGGAGTCCTACTTCTAAAAGCTTAATTCTTGACACTCTCAAATTAGTCATGGAATTCAATGAAAACAGGAATCTGCACTACAGCTCCTCTGAGTGGGAATTATATGAGAAGTCCATGACCAAGAGAAGAATATATGATAGAGAGTATGTCAAGAATCACCCTAAATCTCCTCCAAAGCCTCCAAGGTACTATCCAAATCCCTTCAGCTATCAGAGGAGACAGCATGAGAAGCAGGACAGGCAACAACAGGGCAAAGAATGAATTCTTGTTGATATGTTTTTGAGAATTTTGATGAAATGGTTGTTGATTAAAAAATCTAAAACATTACATATATACAATTTCTAGTTTTGCTTAATTGTGTGTTCAATTAGTCTCTTATTGCACTTAGATTAAATTACTCATTTTCAGTTCTTTCTTTATTGTTATAATTCACCTTAGTGTAGAGGGTTCTTACTTCTACAAATAGGGGGAGATTGTTGGGTATTGCATCTACAATAACCCAAATTTGCTTGAAGTCACCCTTGAACTAAGATGAATTAAGTTGTATTTGATATCCTTGTTCTAGTTGTGTGTTTATAGATTCTCTCAGTGCTAAGTGTAAACCAATGTCAGTCTATAGTGGGTCAGGAACACAGGACCATACAGTGTAATACCTCACTGTGTGATCCAAGGTGTTGACTCATGTGTATTCTCTCAATTGGGATACACTTTATGTTCAACCACATGGAGCATGGGATGAAGACAGGACTAGGAGAAATTTTCTCTAAGTTTAGAAAATTCTCTAAGTCAACTTCTCGAGAAGTGCCTCTTAGTTCTCGAGAAGTAGAGTTAGATGTTCTCGAGAAGCATTCTATAGTTCTCGATAAGCAGAAGTGTAGTTCTCAAGAAGTCCTTAAAGTTCTCGAGAAGCTTAGCTTCAAAGTTCTCGAGAAGTCCCAGCTTTTAGTTCTCGAGAAGTCCAGACAGCTTCAAGAATTTTTTCTAAGTCCGAACTCTCGAGAAGTCCATTGCAGTTCTCGAGAAGTTCTTTTAGTTCTCGAGAAGTATAGAGTAGTTCTCGAGAAGTCCTTATAGTTCTCAAGAAGCTTAGCTTCATAGTTCTCGAGAAGTCAGCTTATGGTTCTCGAGAAGTCCAGATTGGGCTCGAGAAGTATTAGCCCTGAAGTCTCAAAAACTAACTTTAGTTCCAGACAGTATAGTTCTTGAGAAATCAAACTAGTTCTCGAGAACTAATGTCACTTCTCGAGAACTGCAGGTCAAATTTTTCAGAAAATTGTTTAAGTCCAGATCGGCCGGATTTTCAAATCGTGATTGGTCCACGTATCGTCATTAATGTCTTTTCTAACCGTTAAGGGTAATCCTATATAAGGTCTTTTCATTAAGACCAAACCCTAACAATTACAAGAAGCGGTAGTCCGTACCTTGAAAAATCTTCTGGATCGGCCATCTCAAAAAGTTCACATCTCTGAAGCCGTCGTCGCCGCCGCTCACGAGTAGATCGAGTTTTTTTGTTTTCAATCAAGAAGAACTTGCTGTTCAAGGGATCCTCATCCTCTCCTTGATCGAGTAGGTCGAAGCTTTCTCAGGTCAGATCTACACGTCTTCTTCAACCATTTCTGAAAGAGCCACAAAGTTAAAGAAGAAGAAGACCTAGAGACTTATTTTTCCAGATCTGAGAAATTACTGTGTTTGTATTTCCAAATCTCTTTGTTATTGTTGTAGGAAATTTTCTCCGAGTGTAGGAGCATTGCTCTCCGAGTTGTAAGAAGTTTTTATCTTTTGAGTGTAGATCCATTTGGATCGAGTTTGTAGGAACTTGGTTCTGAGGCGTAGGATTATTTTCAATCCGAGATAGTGGAGTAGCCGAGTCTAGTGATTTGCTAGATCGGTGAGGTAAAGTGGACGTACCCAAGATTGGGGAACCATTATAAATCTTCTTGTCTTATGTGATTGCTTGAATTTTTGTGCAAGATCGTTAAAAATTTTATTCCGCAAATAGACACACGATTCACCTATTCACCCCCCTCTAGGTGATTTAGGTTGACAACTTTACACTTTCACCCCATGACTTTCTCCCCTTATGTTTCTGTCATGAAGGAGCATGATCCTTTCTGATAGTCATCTTCTATCTCTCCCCCTTGAGCTTGATCAACCAAAGGTAAACATGACCTCTATCTCTCTCCCTTTTTGACCTCTTTAGATAGTTAAGAAGGAGCATCAAGTCTTTTTTTCCCTTTGTGTTCTCCCCCTAGCTGATGTAGATTAAGCCAGGATTGCAGCTGCCAACATGCCCCTTATACAAGGCTGACTTGTATATCATATGATACCACTTGATACCACTTGACAACACTTGAAATTCAGTATCACTGGAAATTCTCTACACCACTTGAAAAGACTACTTGAAAGTCTCTAGTCCTACAACTGCTGATACCACTTGAGAAGAAGCATCTTCTCTCATCTTGCTTTCCACTAAGTCTGCAGCACCTGCAAAAAGAACAAGTCTGTACCGAACATAATACCTTAGGGAGTACCTGAAGCTATTCTAAGTTCAACTTACCCAAATCAATTTTGAAGGTGTTGAACTTGGCTTCATCTAGTGACTTAGTGAAGATATCAGCCACTTACTTGTCTGTGGAGACAAACTCTAGGCAAATGTCTTTTTTCTTAACAGCTCCCTAATAAAATGATACTTAATTTCTATGTGCTTAGTACTGTTATGTGAAACAGGATTCCTAGCAAAAGAAATTGCACTAGTAGAATCAAAATATAGAGGAGTTCTACTTATCTTAATGTCAGTCTTCAAGCTGATGTTGTATCCACAACTTATTGAGCACAACAGCTACCTGCTGCAATGTACTCTGACTCTGTAGTGGAGATATCAAAACTAGTCTGCTTCTTGCTGCTCCATGACACAAGTCTTCCACCTAGGAATTGACATGTACTAGTGGTACTTTTCCTGTCTTCCTTGCAGCCTGCAAAATTTGCATCTGAAAATTCAGTTAGCTCAAAATCTCTATTCCTAGGGTACCATAGACCAAGATCTGGTGTCCCCTTAAGATACCTTAAAATTTTCTTTACAGCAAAATAATGAGATTCTTTATGGAATACCTGATACCTAGCCACAGACACATGTAACATACATGATGTGAGGCCTACTAGCAGTCAAGTATAGAAGGGAGCCAATTATCCCTTTATACAAAGACTCATCAACTGGTTTCCCTACCTCATCTTTTCCTACAGGCATACTTGACCCCACTAGAGTTCTCATGGTGGAGGCATGCTCCATACCATATTTCTTAATTAACTCCCTTGTGAACTTAGACTAAGATATGGACAAGCCATCATCAATCTGTCTTACTTGGAGTCCCATGTAGAATTTTAGCTCACCTATGCTGCTTATCTCAAACTTCTCTTGCATAAGTTTGGCAAATTTCCTTCAAAGGTTGTTTTCAGTAGATCCAAAGATAATGTCATCGACATATATCTGGACTAGGATGAAGGTGCCCTTAGATTCCCTTAGGAATAGGGCCTTATCTATTTTCCTCCTTGAGAATTTGTTCTCAATGAGGAAAGTAGACAATGTTTCATACCATGCTCTAGGGGCTTGCTTCAACCCATATAGAGCTTTCTTAAGCTTGTAAACAAAATTAGGAAAGTGAGGATCTATAAAACCTGGTGGCTGATCCACATATACTTCCTCTTTTAAGTCTTCATTCAGGAATGCTGACTTCACATCCATCTGGAAGACTTTGAATCCTTGATAGGAAGTAAAAGCAAGGAATAACCTTATTACTTCCAGCCTTGCTACTGGGGCAAAGGTCTTGTCAAAATATATTTCTTCTTCTTGCATGTATCCTTTTACCACCAATCTGGCCTTGTTTTTGACAATAATGCCATTCTCATTTATCTTGTTCCTGTAGATCCACTTTGTTCCTATGACATTATATCCCTTTGGTCTGGGAACCATCTTCCAGACTTTACACCTTTTGAACTGGTTCAACTCTTCCTGTATAGCTCCAATCTAGTAAGAGTCTTTGATAGCCTCTTCAAGCTTCTTGGGCTCTATTTATGATATGAAGCTTGAGCATAGAGCTGTGTTGATGCTCTTGCTCCTTGTATAGACACCATGTCTTACATCACCAATGATTTGGTGTGTTGGATGGTCCCTCATATGTCTCTCAGCTAGAGGCATCCTTGCTTCAACATGCTGTTCTGCATTATTCTCAGTTACTGAACTTCATTGTCTTCAGCTGGCTGTACTGCATTGTTTTCAGCTGATTGTTCTTCATCCTCAACTTATGAGTCTTGATCTCCCCTAGACAGCACCCATCTTCTTCCTTATCTTGCCCTGTTGGATCTATTTCCCTGATGGTAAGCTTGTCCATCACATCCTTTAAACCTACAAAACTAGAAGAGGTGCTTGGCCATTCACAATTAATTAAGTTTGACTCATCAAATACATTATGTATTGATTCTTATACAACTTGAGTAGTCAAGTTATAGATCCTATATGCCCTACTATTGTTATTGTACCCAACAAATATCCCTTCTTGGGTCTTGACAACAAACTTAGTCACATAGGACTAACCATTGTTTAGAACATAACACTTGCTACCAAAAATCCTGAAGTAGGATAAGTTTGGTTTTCTGCCTTTCAGAATCTCATAGGGAGTCTTCTTGTGAATTTTGGTAATGGAAGCTCTGTTAAGGACATGACATGCAGTGTTTACTGCCTCAACCCAGAAATATTCTGGATGAAATGTGTCACTTAACAAGATTCTACAAGCCTCTATGAGAGTTCTGTTTTTCCTCTCAGCAATCCCATTTTGCTGGGATATTCTAGGAGAGAAGAACTCTTGATGAATCCCAAGCTCTTCACAGAATCTTGTCATGCATTCAGACTGAAACTCAGTCCCGTGGTCACTTCTGATTTTGACCACAGTACTGTTAAGTTCATTTTGAATTTGCCTAACAAATGTCTGGAAGACATCAAGATTTTCAGATTTCTTCCTTAGAAAGAACACCCAGGCAAATCTGGAAAAGTCATCAATAACCACAAGAGTGTAGACTTTCCTACCTAGACTATGAACTGGCATACGACCAAATAGATCCATATGCAGGAGGTATAAATACCTCACCGAGTCTTTGGTATCAAGGCTCTAGAAGGAGGTCCTGGTCTGCTTGCCCTTTTGGCATGCTGAGCAGATACCCTCATTGATGCACTTCACCTTAGGACCATTTCTCACTAACTCTTCACTAAAGAGTTTGCCTGTGGTCTTGTAATTAAGATGAGCTAGCCTCTTGTGCCATTGGACACAATATGAAGCTTTCTCATCTTCAACTAGGCATATAGGAGAGTCCTTACTCTCACAAAAAAAATTTAGACAATAAACATTTCCTCTCCTAGTGTTTGTCAAGATGACCCCTTGGTCACTTGACCTACTAATTTGGCACTCATCCTTGAGGAAAGAAATGGCATAGCCAAGATCACATAGTTGGCTTATGCTTATCAAGTTATGTTGCAAACCTTTCACATAAGCTACTTGTGTGAGAGTGATTATGCCATTAGATATCTTACTAAACCCTTTGGTTACTCCTTTTTCTGAACATCCAAAGATGATATTGGGTCCATTTTCAACTGGAGTGTACTCCTTCAGCATGCTCCTTATTCTAGTCATGTGCCTAAAACATCCACTGTCCAAGTACAATATAAGGGTATGGCCACTTTGACTTACCTGCAATAAATAAATCATCTTTCCTTAGGACCCTAATTTTATTGGGTCCTAGGTGCAGGTTAGACTTAAATTGAACATGCCTACCTGCAACTCTTCTAATAGGAAAGCTGACATTATTTCTCTGGACACTATTATTGTGCCAGCAATCAATTGCATAGTGGCCCACTTTGCCACAACACCAGCACTCATAAATATTATACCTTCTTTTAAGGGCTAGCTTTACAGCATAGCAGTCAGCAACTCTCATTCCAGCAGGTACATAAGCCTTTTTCTTAAGTCTTCCAGCCACAACCTGATTTGGGATTTGTCTGGCAGCAGAGGTACTAGGGATATCTTGGACCCTATCAGCAGCTACCTTCTTTTTAGAGTGCAAGCTCCTGATAGCTTCAGATATACCCAAGTCTGGTGTGCTGACAGACTTTCCTTTAGTCTGATTGTGGACTGACAGACTTTGAGAATGGGCTGCAGCCTTATTTTTGAGTGTTAGGGCTGGTACTCCAAACACAAATGGTCCAGGATGGGCCATTTGGATTTCTTCATAGGCTGCCTTGTAGGCACTAGCACCCTTGCCATTCCTAACACCATACTCCCAGTGACTATGAATGCTCTCATGGTCATACCTGTTAGATGGTAGTACTACTTTCCTGAAAGGAATTGGAGGCTTGGATTGTAACACCCCAAAAATCTTAAGATGGAGTAAGGCTGGGTGACACGGCCCGGGACACAGGCGTGGCCCAGGGCGTGTCCAGTGCACATAGCCTGGGACACGGGCGTGTCCCAGGGCGTGTCCTTTTCTATAGGCATCGACTCGAGTTCTTGAGAACTGATCGTCGAGAGGCGACACGGCCTGGGACATAGGCGTGTCCCAGGGCATGTCCTGCTCGGGTGAGTACTGGATGATGTTGAGTGGCATTGAGTGGCACTGAGTGGAATGGCGTTGAGTGGCGTTTAGTGTGGAATACGGCCTGTGACACGGGCATGTCACAGGGGCATGTTGGGCATACGGCCAGGAACACGGGTGTGTGCCTTAGCCATGTGCTTCTCGGGTGATTTTGGGCCTGTGTTGAAAAGGTGACACGGCCAGTCATACGGCCGTGTCAAAGCTGACACGGGCGTGTCTGCCCTGTGACACGGGCGTGTTGGATCCCGTGTTCTGGTTCAGAGTGAGTCGGTTCGTTAATCGCTTGGGGGACATGGCCTGGGACACTGGCGTGTCACAGGCTGTGTCAAGTCAAATTTGGACTTTTGGGCAGATCTCGGCCATCCAATTATTTCTATTTGGATCCAACGACCCAGGTGCTTTCCTACAGTGATAAGGCTGAGGGTTGGTTTCTTCTATCATTCTTATCAAAAGAAAAAAAGAGAGAGCTTGGAGGAAGGAGAAGGAGCAGAAGAGCAAGGCTTTGGTGGTGCTCCCGCGGTCCGATTTGAGATTCGAGGCTAGTTTAGTGGAGGCAAAGCTATTGCAGTGCTTTCCAACCGGCCATATTTTCGATGGCTCCCAAGAGATAGTCAAGGGTAACGATCTTCCTTCTTAGACATGTGAAGTCCTTCTTTATGCATGTGTAAGGAATCCTCTCCACCAAAAGGTGGAATGAGTGAGTGATTCCGGTGGGTTGATAGTTGCTACCCCCTTTTGAGTCTGCATATAGACCCGGAAGTGTGTAGTACGGGATAGACATGCTGTGTGAAGCCCATCTGGACATGTTGGTCTGGATTGGTGATGTTGCATTTATGCACCGGAGAAGACTCCGCGTATACTCGTGTAGTCAGTAGGGTCGTTGGGTTATGCCTGTGAAGGGGAGTAGCAGGAAGTACTGGAATGTGGAACTCCAGGAAAATGCCCTTGTGCTGTTTATACTGTGGCTACGATATAGCCAGTCCTTGATGGACGATGAAGCCAGTCCTTTTTGGACAGTGTGGCTAGTGTGACGCCAGTCCTTGGCGGACATTATGGCGATTGGGAGCTGCGAGCTCTAAAAGGCCTCGTGCCGAACAGGAAAGGTGAAGCTGACCCGCGTCTTTTATTATAGCCGCAAGTACGATGTGCTTGGTGATGGCAAGATGAGTTGAGCAACGGGGTGTGGTTGATCTGTACCTGCGTTATGTTGGCTGTACAAGGAAGTGCCAAGGCATTGGGCTTTCATTAGTAGCATAATGAGAGTCTTAGGCCTGCGCGCTATTAAGACTAAATGCTCAATGGTGTTGATCCCGGTTCGCCGGTGTACCCAAAAGTGTGCCTGAGAGCACAGATCGTCGGGCCGAGTGGCCGATGGTTGTGATTGATTGCTTGTGCGTGAGAGCACAATATGTATTATCTGTCAATTGCTATTGCTTTGTAGGGAAGGAATGCCTATGCCCTGGGAAAGGGGTAGGTGATGGAGCCGACTTCCCACGACATGTGGCCAAGGAGCGTCCTCCCTCTGACGATGATGGTGACTCGATAGATATGAATGGAGACGACGGCCCGCAACTACTTGAAGACGGCGATGGCGCACTGACACTTGACCATGAAGAGCGTCGCCACAATAGCCGTCCGGAGCGCAAGCCCATTTATAATTTATTAATAATAAATATTAATAAATTATTATGAAGTATTAATATATTTTATTATTTGTTTTATTTATAAATTATCATTGTTATTTCATGTTTAATTTCATGTATTAGTTGTTACATGGTTATGTTATAAAACCATGAGTTTAGATTTCATTTTTCATGTTGGGCTGTATGTAGCCAGTTGGAGTGTTTGTTGTAGCCTATATATAAGCATGTACCCCTTTGTTTCTCATTAGTGAATGAATTAAAAGAAAACCAATTTCAAGAATTGAAATCCTCCTCCTCCTCCAAGGCAAGTATTCGGCCCTCCTCCTTCTTCTTCCTCTTTGGCCGCCGGCCACCTCTCCCCCCTCTCTATCTCGGCCTCCCTCCTTCCTCTCCTCTACTCCCTTGCAAACCCGAGCCCTAGCCACCACCTTCCTACCCGGCCCCTCCTCCAACCTCCAAGCCGCCACCTCCTCTCTCACAAAGCCGGCCACCACCAAACTCCAACAACCCGAGCCCCTCACTCCTCCACAAAATCTTAGTCGCCAACCACCAACACCAACAAGCCCGACCCCTTCCTCATCCCCATCCTAAATCCAAATATCAATTTCAAAATTAAGCTCTTAGCCTACCATAATAGAAATATTTCATTCCCTAAATATTTCTCAATCCACCACCTTTTCTCTCTCCTGCCTTATTTGGAGATATTTGTTTCCATATTTAGAAGATTCTGCCGGAACTTTCCTAATACAGCGTGACACGAAGAAGGCGACAAATTTCTCTCCCTCTGGCGTATCTCTGGTGGTGCCGTTAAGGAACGATTCTAGTCGAGTGAATCAGATTCATCAAATCCGATTGGGTAACGAAAATTTACACATTTATGAGTTTCTCTTCTTTAGATAATTCCTGTGGCATTGGCAAATAGCGCGCCTTGTGTAACGCTTGATTTTTCGTGGTTAAATTTCTTTTAGTTATTGTCGTGTTTATTTCTTTCGTTTAAGTTCGTGAGATGTGGCGGCCCTTGTTTGTATTTTGTTAGGAGAGAACCACCCTTGCCAAATTTAAAATTTCAAATTCCAAATTTTTCTCCAAATTAAAACAAAATTTTTTTTTGTGGTCTGCCAATAGCCGGCTAAATTTTATTTTCAGCAGTAAAAAAATCAGAAAAAAATTAATTAATAATCTCCATATTTTTGCCAGCAAGAATATCAAAAAAAAATTATATATTATTTTGAAATATTAGCGGGAACAAATCTATCTTTGAAAATAAATAGGACCAGGCTATTTGCCTCTTTGCGTGTGCACCGGTTCCGGTTGAGTGTTCTCTCTGATTCCCTCAGAAATGGCCCATGATGTCAACGTCTCCCGAGGAAAAACTATAGGTTCCAATAGGAACGTAGGGAAATCTGTCCATTCCCCAATAACAGATGAGATTATTGCTTTAGTTGCTCAACTAAAGGCTAGTCAAGTAGCACCGCCCCCGTGCACCTCTAGGCGTGTTAGGATTCCTGCTCCGACATATGATGGGCTAGGTGGACCGCGAGTGTTTCTATGTTGGGTGAAAGACATGGAGTGTTATTTTGAGCAATATCATATTGTGGATCCCCACAGGATTCCCATTGCGAGATTTCAACTCTTTGGTTTAGCCTATACCTTCTGGAACAATGAGGAGAGACGTTTAGGGATGCCCTCCGTCGACTCACTTGTCGGTTGGCAGATTATGAAGAATATTTTAATGGACGAGTATTATCCGCCCTACTGCCGTTCCCAGTTTTCTGATTATAGGAGCGACTATAAGTCTCACGCTAGATCCTTGCTCCGCCAAGATCTGACTATTTCGAACACATGTGCACCTACCGATGAAGGAAAAGAGAAGCTTAGGACCCTTATCCCTAGTTCGATAGACGTGATTGCTAGGAATGCCATGAGCCCGCGGGATGAGAGTGTTCTTATTAGCATGATTGAGCCTGAGACTGTGTTTAGGAATGTGCCCATCACTAAGGACGAGACTATTATCACTGACGATTGTAGCGACGTTGAGGAGATTGGTTACCTAGTGACCTGTATGAGGATTTCTCTTTTGAGGAATCATCTCCACTCCCCTTCAACGATATTTTAGTCATGGAGTCTTCTGATGACCCTGAGTCAGTAGACGTTCCGGCAGAGTCGGTAGAGTCATCCGAAGCTAAGAACGTACCTGTTACTGATTTAGGTGATGACTTGCTAGGACCCGATATTATTATGGCTGACCCAGGCTTATTATATATTTCTACGGTATTGGAAGAGTCACCTTGGGATGGTTGTTCAGTTTGGGATAATTTTAGTGTGAGACATCCGGGAGTTAGTTCCTTACCGATATTTTCTCCGCTTGGTATTTAAGCCAATTTATATACTCCCCGGGACTCGATTTGTCCATCCCCATATTTTGACTTAGACGATGTCCCTACCTCATGGGAAGAATTGGTCGATATAGGATGTGATGTTGTAGTAGATTTACCCTACAAGGAAAAATTATCTTTGGATAACGGTAGCACTGAGGGCCCGATAGGTTTTTCTTTGAAGATAGCTCCTTCGCCTGAGGACCGAGTTAGTTTGGAAATTTTATCGGATACGAATCTGCCTACTATTGAGACGATCACTGTTTCTGACTTCAGTAAAATTTCTAATGATTTGGTGGATTCATTCTGGGGCGAAAAGTTAACTGAGGATGAGTTTTTTATGAGGACGAATCCACTACTCAAGTTTACTTTTGGTTTTAAAGGCTTGCAACTGGAGGCGTTCTCTTGGACGCTTAATCCATGCTTTGACGTTGAGTGTGACTTGGTTCCCCCTACAGAGTCAACCCTGTCGACTCTCCCTCCGATTCTCTTAGCTCGAGTAGATGATTTAGTCATTTCTAGCCCTTTATATTTAGAGAAGTTTATTATTCCCGCATTTCCGTTAAGCTTACTTAGAAGGACGTGGGCGAACATAGTTGGTGATGAACGTTTTTTGCTGACTATTTATTATGATATCTTTAAATCAAAATTTAATTCCAAAGTTAAAACGAAAATGTTGGAACCCACTACATTAATTTTTGAACTTAAAGCACCTGTGCCACCGGACATAATTCCGTTATTTTTTACTATTAATTCAAGTCATGTGGCACATGAGTTCTCCCCTCATGGTTTTAATTTAATTAGGCGCATTTTTAATTTCTTGACCCTTCTAAATGCGTCCTTTAAATTACTTGCGAGGTTGTGTTGAATAGTCGTCCACCGTTATGTGAATGGTTTGGTATTGGTTTGTCTCACCCCTAAACGGATGCCCGTTGGCACTTTAGAAATATTAACGAATTGAATAGTCTATTTTTTACGAATTTTACGAAAGTTTGGTGACATGACATTCCTTTTAAAATTTTCCACTGAGTGGGGCATAGCTCCTATTTTCATCGTTACATACTTTATGCTTTATGCTTTAATGCCACCTGAAATATCTACCTCTCCGTATATATTTTCCACTATGCTTTCTATTGGGTTGGGTGGTGACAGTTTTCTAGGATCGTTCTCCTTCTCGTTCTCCATCGGAGGTACGTTGGTGGATGTTGTTGAAATTCTTTTTCCTTCTTTGGCTAACACGTATTTAAGGTCCCTCCAAGACCACCTTTTGCCATGCAGGTCCTTCTTCCCCGCCGACGACCTTCCAGGCGAGTACACACAGGCATACTCATCAGTGATGAGTATTTTTAAGAGGGGGAGGATTGATGGAGCCGACTTCCCACGACATGTGGCCAAGGAGCGTCCTCCCTCTGACGATGATGATGACCCGATAGATATGAATGGAGACGACGACCCGCAACTACTTGAAGACGGCGATGGCACACTGACACTTGACCATGAAGAGCGTCGCCACAATAGCCATCCGGAGCGCAAGCCCATTTATAATTTATTAATAATAAATATTAATAAATTATTATGGAGTATTAATATATTTTATTATTTGTTTTATTTCAAAATTATCATTGTTATTTCATGTTTAATTTCATGTATTAGTTGTTACATGGTTATGTTATAAAACCATGAGTTTAGATTTCATTTTTCATGTTGGGCTGCATGTAGCCAGTTGGAGTGTTTGTTGTAGCCTATATATAAGCATGTACCCATTTGTTTCTCATTAGTGAATATATGAAAAGAAAACCAATTTCAAGAATTGAAATCCTCCTCCTCCTCCAAGGCAAGTTTTCGGCCCTCCTCCTTCTTCTTCCTCTTTGGCCGCCGGCCACCTCTCCCCCTCTCTATCTTGGCCTCCCTCCTTCTTCCTCTCCTCTACTCCCTTGCAAACCCGAGCCCTAACCACCACCTTCCTACCCGGCCCCTCCTCCAACCTCCAAGCCGCCACCTCCTCACTCACAAACCCGGCCACCACAAAACTCCAACAACCCGAGCCCCTCCCTCCCCCTCAAAATCTTAGCCGCCAACCACCAACACCAACAAGCCCGACCCCTTCCTCATCCCCGTCCTAAATCCAAATATCACTTTCCAAAATAAGTTCTTTGCCTACCATAATATAAATATTTCATTCCCTAAATATTTCTCAATCCACCACCTTTTCTCTCTCCTGCCTTATTTGGAGATATTTGTTTCCATATTTAGAAGATTCCGCCGGGACTTTCCAAATACAGCGTGACACGAAGAAGGCGACGAATTTCTCTCCCTCCGGCGTATCTCTGGTGGTGCCGTTAAGGAACGATTCTAGTCGAGTGAATTGGATTCATCAAATCCAGTTGGGTAACGAAAATTTCCACCTTTATGAGTTTCTCTTCTTTAGATAATTCCCGTGGCATTGGCAAATAGCGCGCCTTGTGTAACGCTTGATTTTTCGTGGTTAAATTTCTTTTAGTTATTGTCGTGTTTATTTCTTTCGTTTAAGTTCGTGAGGTGTGGCAGCCCTCGTTTGTATTTTGTTGGGAGAGAACCACCCTTGCCCGAATCTTTTGTTTTCGGTGGTTTCTCTTTTGGTACAACACGCTCGATCGAACCGTGTGGGTTCTTTTTTCTTGAGAGGACCTTGGCTTATCGCCTTGGTATTATCTTTAAGGGCTTTGCGAACCCTCCGCAATTGTTAGTGTAGTAATAATATTAATTAAACCGCTGCGACGTTAAATGCTTGAGTGTGACGTGAGAGTTATTCGAGAGTGTCACATTTGTTTCGTCGACCACCAAAACGCTCGAAAGAGCAGACCTACATCAGTAGGATTGTTATAAATTGGTTAGCTTAATGTTGACCGTTGCCTTATTTGTCACCTTCTGTGTGGATTGTCCCTGTGCAGGTGCTGGAGAGTCGAGCGGAAAATGAAGGGCTGATGCCCCTGCTACTGCTGTTGCCGCTCTTGCTGTTGCTGCTAGCCCTTGAAGGCTAGCTTTTGTATTTTCTTTTATTCATGTATGGCCGGCCTGCGCGCCGATGTCTGTAATCCATACTGTTTAAAGAGGAACTGTAAGGCCTTAAGGCCAAACTGTAGTATTTGTTATCCCCTCGTTTGAGTGGTTATATATAATGTTGGTTTATATATATCTAGTGGAATTCCTGCTATGAGTTCAACTAATTGTGTATCTATTTCGCTAGCATGCTCTGTGTTAGGATGCATTGATGGTATGATCCTGTGACCTCACCGTCTATTTGTGGCATATAGTGTGGGGCCCCGACCGGACCTTCTATTATATGTTATATAACGGGTGGAGTCGTTACATTTTTGTATCAGCTTATATAAGTCTTCCTCTTTAGAATTCGTGGTCGAATTCTTTTGTTGAGTGACGAGCACGTGTCTGTGCGAACCGTTATAACGCTAGTGAACTCTGGAATATCCACTAAGAAATGCAAATACACTTGTTTGAGGAATCTGCGCGTTCCTACTTTGTTGTTATTGCTTGCGTATTGTCGCTAATGTGTGTCTTGTCCACCCATAGGTGACTCGTAGTGGTGCTGGGCAATCTGAGCCCCAACGCTCTGATGAGAGTGCGGCACCAGCTGAGGTTCCAACACCTCCTCCATCCGCAGAAACTGTTCGATTAGTTGCTGAGGCTCTATTTGCGATGATTCGGCCGACCGGGCAGGCGCTGTCGGCAGTTGTGCCAGATCGTGTTGGTGTTCGACCCGAACCAGATGAGGCTATGGATCCGCGAGCAGCTGAACAACAATTGAATCAATTCATGAGCTTCAATCCTCCTACGTTCATGGGTCTGGGATCCCCAACGCAGGCAGAGGACTAGTTATCGCGAGTCAAACGTATTTTGACGGTGATCAGGACGGAGGAAACTCAAAAGGTCACTTTGGCCACCTTCTTGTTAAAAGGAGAGGCGAGGTTATGGTGGGACGAGGTTGAGTTACACCATTTGGCGGGCAGACAATTGACTCAAGTATCAATTGAGGAGTTCTCTCGCATGTTTTTGGCTAAACATCTTCCAGCGGCACAACGCATTGCTATGGAGAACGAGTTCCAGCGGCTAACTCAAGGAGAAAATAGCGTTTATGCGTACCTACATGAATTTACAAGATTGGGACGGTATGCAGGAACAATCTTCGCCGATGAACAAAGAAAAACAAATCGGTTCTATGAAGGATTGCAGGACGAGTTGAGGTTCCTGCTTTCTAGTTTAGTGAACCAGGGATTTCAGGCTTTGGTTGATACGACGGGTGCGCTGGAGAAGGACATGAAGCGGGTGCAAGGCAGGAAGGACTTGGCTGTGGCAAAGCCCGAGTTCAAAGCACCCCGCTCTAGCAAATCGTACTACCAGAAGAAGTGGGGCAAGAAGTCCAAGCCTTCGGGGCAAACTTCTGTGACGGTTACAATGGGAGCAACGTCGAGGCCGGAGTCTCGTATATTCTTTACCTGTGGCAAAGTGGGGCATTAAGCCCGTGTTTGTCGGGTTGCTCAACCCAAAGGAGAAAAGAAGACGGGTGCGTCTTATGCTGAGAAGGGCAAAGCAATGGTTGATTCCTCTACATCACAGGCGCAGCCCAGAGTCTACAATCTTGGCCAACAGGAGGCTATCAAGCAAATTGACATCATCACAGGTACGAGTTAAGTTAATGCCTGTTGTATTGATTGCATATTTTGTATGTAGCTTGTGCATGATGTGTGTGCTACAGGCTTTGTCCTGATTTTGAACAATCCAGCAAGAGCCTTGTTTGATACGGGTGCTTCGCATTCTTTTCTATCTAAGGACTTCGTAACTCGAGTTGGAGTTCCAAGTCATGTGACGATAGATGGTGTAAATGTGCTACTTCCGAATGGTTGTATCATGCTTGCGGATAAGACTTGCGATGTGGACGTGCATATAGGACATCGAGATTTCGGATTGAGAGCATCCGTGCTGCCGCTATCAGAGTTTGATGTGATTTTTGGCATGGACTGGCTCTCGGAGCAGCGTGCCTTGATTGATTGCACTTCCAAGGAGATCACACTGGGACAGAATACCGGACTTGAGACGAAGATCGCTGGTATGCGAGGAGTGGGCGGGACCTTGTTGTCTGCACTCCAAGTCGTCAGGGCTATTCTGAAGGGCGCAGAGTTATTCTTCACGCTTATTCAGGCTGTTGAGCCAAAGGCCAGTGTAAGTGAAGTTCCGATTGTGTCGGAGTTTGCAGATGTATTTCCTAAGGATCTTCCTGGGTTATCGGCCCAGCGGGAGATTGACTTCGCGATTGAGTTGGTGCCAGGTGCAAAACCTGTGGCCCGCTCACCATATCGCGTTGCGCCAAAGGAAATGGCTGAACTTAAAGTCCAATTGCAAGAATTATTAGAGCAGGGATACATACGCCCAAGTATGTTACCTTGGAGCATGCCTGTTCTATTTATGAAAAAGAAAGACGGTAGTTTGCGTTTGTGTATTGACTACTGCGAATTGAATAAGCTGAAGGAAAAGAACAAATATCCGATTCCACGGATCAATGACCTATTTGATCAACTAGCAGGGTCAACCGTCTATTCAAAGTTGATTTGAAATCGGGATATTATCAATTGGGATTCGGGAAGGCGACATTCCTAAAACAACGTTTGGGACACGCTATGGTCATTATGAATTCACGGTGATGCTGTTTGGCTTATGTAATGAGCCTTCGGTATTCATGGATCTAATGCACCGGACGTTCCGAGAGTACTTGGATTTATTCGTAATTGTGTTTATTGATGATATTCTTGTGTACTCTCAATCGGGAGATGATCATGCAAACCATTTGCGGTTGGTGTTGCATACCCTGCGGAAGAATAAGATCTATGCCAAGTTCTAAAAGTGTGAGTTTTGGCTATCGTCAGTGGCTTTTCTGGGCCATGTGGTAAGTGGAGAGGGCATAACAGTAGATCCGGCAAAGATAAGTGCCATACGGGATTGGCCAGTGATGGATTCAGTGGCCGAAGTCAGCAGCTTTCTTGGTCTGGCAGGCTACTATAAACGGTTTGTGGAAAACTTCTCACGGATTGCTTTACTTCTGACCACGTTGACGAGAAAAGATCAGAATTTCGTTTGGACGCCGGAGTGCGCACGAGCTTTTGAAGAGCTGAAGAGTCATTTGACCACGACGCCTGTGTTGACATCGCCATGTGGTACAGACGACTATGAGATCTACAGTAATGCTTCAGGGAGTAGCTTAGGCTGCGTTCTTCTGCAATTTGGTAAAGTGTTTGCTTATGGCTCACACCAGCTAAAGGTGCATGAACGGAACTACCCCGTCCATGATTTAAAGTTGGCGGCGGTCATCTTTGCCCTAAAATTGTGGCGGCACTATCTTTATGGCATTAAAGTAGATATCTATACATATCATAAGAGCCTAAAGTATTTGTTAGATCAGAAGGATCTGAATATGCGACAACGGAGGTGGATGGAGTTCCTTGGAGACTACACTTTCGATATTCACTATACTCCCGATAAGGTAAATGTGGTCGCTGATGCTTTGAGTCGTAGGACGCCAGTATGGGCAAACTGGTTGCAGAGGCATGATGTGCGGCTAATCCAGGAGATGGAAGCATTAGAGATATCTTGTGTTGACAAGGATGCTACGATCGACGCATGCTTGAACTGGACGGAGGTACAATATGACCTTGCGGACAGAGTTCGACGAGCAACGGAGCTTGATGAAAGTCTCCAACGCTATGCAAAGGATGGTCCTGGTGACCAATTCTCCTGGGATGATGGATTGTTGTGAAAAGATGGTCGATTGTGTGTACCAAGTACGGGGAAGTTGAGAGAAGAGTTGATGTACGAAGCGCACTTTGACAAGTACTCAATTCACCCTGGGAGCACAAAAATGTACAGAGACATGAAAAAGTTGTTCTGGTGGCCTGGACTAAAGAAAGACATAGCACGATATGTGGCAGAATGCCACACTTGTGCTTTGGTAAAAGCGGAATGCCAGAAGCCTGGTGGTTTCCTGAAGTCATTACCGATTACGAAGTGGAAGTTTGATGATATTTCAATGGATTTCTTGCACGGGTTGTCAAGATCTCAATGCGGTCATGACTCTATCTGGGTGATTGTAGACCGGTTGACAAAAGTGGCTCACTTCCTTCCCAACAAGAGAGATGATTCAGTGGAAACCTTGGCTAAGCTTTATGTGGAACAGATTGTTCGACTGCACGGTGTTCCTCAGAGCATTGTCAGTGATCGTGATGGGCGATTCACCTCAACTGATTGGAGGCTAATTCATCAAATGTTGGGCACAAAATTAGCATTCAGTACGGCCTTTCATACCCAAATGGATGGCTAGACTGAGCGAACCAACAGGATGATGGAAGATATGCTTCGTATGTGCGCCCTAGATTTCAGTAAGAAATGGGAAGAGTACATTTATTTGGTAGAATTTGCCTATAATTACATCTACCAAGCGAGCATCGGTATGGAACCGTTTGAGGCTCTATATGGTCATAAATGCCGTACACCATTAGCTTGGGCAGAGATAGGCGAATCCAAGCTGAATGGGAGAAAGGAAGTCGAAGAAGCTACCTCGATAATACGCTATATTTGGGAGAGGCTATTGATAGCCTAGGATCGACAAGCAAAGTACTATAATGCCAAGCATCGAAACGTGGAATTCGCGGTGGGCGATTGGGTCTCTTTGAATATCAAACCCTTCAAAGGCATATCTCGGATTCGGCTGTTGAAAAATCTAAGTCCCAGATACCTTGGTTCGTTTGAAGTGGTGGAGTGAGTCGGGGAAGCTGATTATCGGCTAGCGCTTTCAGCAGAGTTGAGTGGATTGCATGATGTCTTCCACATCTCAGTACTTCGCAAAGCCGTCAAGGATCCAGCTCAAATAATTGAGAATGATCGTGTACCGGTCGAGTATGGGCTAACGACGAAGGTTAGACCCATTCAGATCGAGGATCAAGCCGAGAAATAGTTACGGAATAAGATAATCGGGATGGTCAAAGTCTGGTGGGACAATTGTGGCCGTGAGGAGCTAACATGGGAGCGAGAGCAGACCATGCGAGCTGAGTTTCCCAAACTTTTTGTATAAATTTTTGATCGTGTACATTTTGTAATAACAACTCTTTTAATGTTATAGCTTTGTGATTCCTGTTTATTTGCTGAGTACAAATTTCGGGACGAAATTTATCTTAAGGGGGGGGGGGGGAGGATTGTAACACCCCAAAAATCTTAAGATGGATTCAGGTTGGGTGACACGGCCTGGGACACGGGCGTGTCCCAGGGCGTGTCCAGTGCACACGACCTAGGCCATGGGCGTGTGCTAGGGCATGTTCTTTTCTGTAGGCGTCGACTCGAGTTCTCGAGAACTGATCATCGAGAGGCGACACGGCCTGGGACACAGGCGTGTCCCAGGGCGTGTCCTGCTCGGGTGAGTACTGGATGGCGTTGAGTGGCGTTGAGTGGAGCTGAGTGGAATGGCGTTGAGTGGCATTGAGTGTGGAACACGACCTGTGAAACAGGCGTGTCACAGGGGTGTGCGGGGCACACGACCAGGAACACGGGTGTGTGCCTTAGTCGTGTGCTCCTCGGGTGATTTTGGGCCTGTGTTGAAAAGGTGACACAGCTAGTCACACGATCGTGTCAAAGCTGACACGGGCGTGTCTGCCTTGTGACACGGGCGTTTTGGTGCCCGTATTCTGGTTCAGAGTGAGTCAGTTCGTTTACCGCTTAGGGGACACACCCTGGGACACGGGCGTGTCACAGGCCGTGTCAAGTCAAATTTGGACTTTTGGGCAGATCTCGGCCATCCAATTATTTCTATTTGGATCCAATGACCTAGATGCTTTCCTATAGTGATAAGGCTGAGGGTTGGTTTCTTCTCTCATTCTTATCAAAGGAGAAAAATAGAGAGCTTGGAGGAAGGAGAAGGAGGAGAAGAGCAAGGCTTCTGTGGTGCTCCCGCGGTCCGGTTTGAGATCCGAGGCTAGTTTAGTGGAGGCAAAGCTACTGCGGTGCTTTCCAACCGGCCTGATTTTTGATGGCTCCCAAGAGATCGTTAAGGGTAACGATCTTCCTTCTTGGACATGTGAAGTCCTTATTTATGCATGAGTAAGGAATCCTCTCCACCAAAAGATGGAATGAGTGAGTGATTCTGGTGGGTTGATTGTTGCTACCCCCTGTTGAGTCTGCATATAGACCCTGAAGTGTGTAGTATGGGATAGACATGCTGTGTGAAGCCTATTTGGACATGTTGGTCTGGATTGGTGATGTTGCATTTATGCACCGAAGAATACTTCACGTATACTCGTGTAGTTAGTGGGGTCGTTGTGTTATTACTGTGAAGGGGAGTAGCAGGAAGTACTGGAATGTGGAACTCCAGGAAAATGCCCTTGTGCTGTTTATGCTGTGGCTACGATGTAGCCAGTCCTTGATGTACGATGAAGCCATTCTTATTTGGACAGTGTGGTTAGTGTGACTCCAGTCCTTGGCGGACGTTATGGCGATTGCGAGCTGCGATCTCTAAAAGGCTCGTGCCGATCAGGAAAGGTGAAGCCGACCCGCGTCTTTTATTATAGCCGCAAGTACGATGTGCTTGGTGATGGTAAGACGAGTTGAGCAACGGGGGTTGTGGATCTATACCTGCGTTATGTTGGCTGTACAAGGAAGTGTCAAGGCATTTGGCTTTCGTCAGTAGCATAATGAGAGTCTTAGGCTTGCGCGCCATGAAAGATAGGGTAAGCTCTGAAAAACTCTAGAGGGGGGGGGGGGGAGGTGAATAGAGTTATTGAAATCTTTTAAGTTTTACTGAAATAAAAGATCTTTTATAAAATATGTTACTATAATATAAGTGTATAGGTGCACAAGTGCATCAGATAAACTTGAAAGAGATAACTAAGCTACACAATAAAAATATATCACAGCACAAGAACAAAGGAAAAACAACACAACCACACAGACAACACAAGAATTTTATAGTGGTTCACCAAACTTGGGTATATCCACTCTTCTACCACCCTAGGTAGGAATCCACTACAGGTTTTGATCAGGTGACTGCCACCAATGAGCTTTTGATCAGGTGCTCAAAAACCAAACTTCAAGTCTTTTGGTTAGGAGACTTGCAACCAGGAATAATTTTACAGGGAATTAAAACCCTGTACAGAGGTAGGAAGAGAGGTTGATGGAAGTCTTCTTTTCTCAAATCAAAATGAGAAGACTAAGTGGATTTGTTTTATTGTCAAAGCTCCCCCTGAGATCTTGACTGGTTTAGGAGTGGAAGCTTTGCAAAAGGGTGAGTAGGACTTTTAGCTCTTCAGAGATCCTTGACTGATTTGAATAACTTGTCACTTGACATCCCTGAAAACAAAGAGAGAAAGGAAGAAGGACTCTTGATGGTGATGGTTGTTCCTTCTTCTTCTCTTGAGAGCAGTAGATTTTTTGAGAGCTGTTTTCACTGCACTTTTCTTATTTGTATGCTTTTTCCTGTGACTTGCTTGTTCATAGCACATAAGTTTTTATGTATCTATTTTCTTCTCTGTTTTTCTTAGCTCTGAGATCTTCGCTAAGAGATCCTCGAATGATAACTACAACTTTGGTCGAATTCAAAAACCTGCAATAAATGCTTAGCCTAAGTCTCGGAAATGAAAATGGCAAGTATGCTGTCATATATTCTATTCTATGTCTGTCCCGAGATATAAGTAGTTAATTCCATGAAGGATATTTATAATCAATGCTGCCAGTAACGACTCGATTCAAAGGATATAAGAGCATTGATTATCCAGGGAATTAAGGGCCTATAATAATATAAAATAAGGAGACAGAAAAGGAAAGAATAAATGACAATATGCCTTACAGTTTTCGTCAACCTGAGAACGGCTATTCGTCGAGCTGAGATCCAAGATCGTCGAGCTGAGTCTACAGTCTGGACTTAGAATATTTTCTGATGTTGAGTGTTGAAGTATTGATCTGGCATTGAGTGAGATGTCCTCTGGCTTTGAGTGTTAGATCACCATTCTGGAGTTGAGTCGTTTTAGAGTGTTGAGTCATTGATAGCGTTGAGAGCATTGAGTGAACATTGGCTCTGAGTAAACTTTGGCTTTGAAAGAACTGTGACGCTGAGTCAATTTTGGCACTGAGAGATCTTTGACTCTGAGAGCTGAAGTGTTAGTCGAACTGAGGACAGAGTTCGTCGACCTGATGTTCTTAGTTCGTCGACTGAAGTTTGACAAAGGAGTTATCACTTTGTTTAGAGATCTTCGAGCTGAGATCTAAGTTCGTCGAGCTCAGCTCAGAGAATTGTCTCTGGGTTAGTTGAGCTGAGCACGATGATCGTCAACCGGAGTTCGACAAACGCAGATCTCCTTTTTATTAGGTCTTGAGTCTCTAGCAGTGTTGGAGGCTGGTCCTTTCTACTGTTGACTTTAAGGACATGGCCTAGACTCTAATAACACATAACATTTGACCCTTCTATACAACATTGGTGAAAACCTAAGAAGAGAACCTAGCCCAAATCACTTAGGGTTTCCAACAATCTCCCCCTATTTGGGTGAGGTTACTTCAAACAAAAACATATAGAGACCACAATACAAAATGAAGTAAACATAGCATAAAATTGAGATAATATATAGAATAAATAAGCTATCAGTACCTTTATAAAGCTATGCACTCAAATTATTCACAATAAACATAGAAACAAAAAAAATAAACAATCTAAATGTTCTCTTGAGAATCAGAAGACTTAGCAAATTTGATTATCCTGTTTGGATCTTGAGCTTGTCTCAGAGTCATGGTCATGTCAGCATCCCCAAGAGTCTTTTAAGAGGTAATTCTTGGAACCACAACTTCAGGATGTAGATCCATGTATTCATCAGCATTGAACAATTTTCCCACTTGATATCTTTCAAACTCTTTCTTCCTATAGCTTGACATAGTTGAGAACTGAGAGGAATCTTGACCTTTTTCTCTAGCTTGCCTAATCTGAGATAGAGCCACAGATTCTTTGAATCTGGCCATTCTGGTGGTTGGACTAGTTTCAGGATCATAGGCTTGAATTAGAGGTCCTTCAGGGCCGTTAGCTTTGCCAGGAGATGGAGGAGGAGAGAATGTTGGCTGGGGAGCAGACTGCTGAGCTTTGAATGAACTTCTAGAAGATGACTGATGTCTATGTTGGTGCTGACTACCTCTAGAAGATTGAGATGGTCTTCCTTGCCTATGATAGGTTTTGGTAGGGGTAGGCTTGGAAGAAGCATCTGAGCTTTGAGATATGATTCCTGAGGCACCTGCAGCTAGAGGAGGAGGAAGAGGAGGATGATCCCTTTTGAACTTCTGTGGTGTAGGAGAATACCTTATACTTTTCCTTCTGTTCTTTTGCTCATTTTTGGATAGCCACATCCAAGCTGGCATACCCTTTTAAGGAGTTATATTGTGTAGAATGTAATAGGGAGTGTCATTTTTTGGATTTTTTGTTGGAGCAGGAGGAGGAGCTTTTCTTTTCTTTGAGATTTTCTTCCTCTTAGGATCTTCATCAGAGTCATCATCCTCATCATCATCATAAGAAGAAGATTGAGGGTTGTCATACACATTATCTATCTATTTTGGTATATCCTTGGGGATTTCTTTACTTATTGGAGTGGGAACAACTTCAGTATTAGCTGCTTCAGCTTCCATAGCAATGTCTTGATTTATTAGATCATCCAGATTAAGGAGGGGGCTATCATCCATTATATAAGATGGCCCAGGAGGGCTAGATCTCTGTTCATACAATACTTCTGGAGGAACTATCAAACTTTTCTTTACAGTATCTAATACTTCTGAGCTTACCGGGGAAGTGTAGCATACAATTTCTCTTGATGATGGAGTGAGGAAGGAGAGGCAGAAATGAATGTAAGATCCAAAGATTTTCAAGAAAGTATCTAGATTCACTTTAGATTTGATAAAGTAGACCCTTCCAGGCAGAACTTCTGGCAAGATGGTCTCTTGAGCATTGGATACTACAATATCTGTACATTGATTATATACATCTGCTACTGAGTCAGGTATCTCTGCATCATTTGTTTCCATATCATGTTCAAGAAAATTCAAGAAGTCTGTTTCCATGTCAATGTCTGTTCCTACTACTGCTGCTGGTTTTGCTGGTTCTGATACAAATTCTGGTTCTGCTGCTACTACTGCTTCATCATCAAA
Organism: Platanthera zijinensis; assembly: GCA_039513925.1. NCBI lineage: Eukaryota > Viridiplantae > Streptophyta > Magnoliopsida > Asparagales > Orchidaceae > Platanthera > Platanthera zijinensis. The sequence continues at coordinate 119,021,178 of CM077092.1, forward strand.
TATCTCCCCTGCCCGGTTTCAGTAGATACTGAAGCCAGACCCCCAGATGAAGAGAGGGTAGAGGTGAGGGCATAGATTTGAGCAGAAAGAGATGAGATAGAGGCAGTAAGAGGGGAAATTGCCTCTGCTATGATGGTTTGGAGTAGGGGTTTAAGGAGTTCAAATAGTGGTTGGATGATTGAGGGATCCAAAGTTGTTGAGGATGAGGTGTTGGCAGAAGATGATGGAAGGTGGATAGTTGTATTGATGGTAGGTGCTGGTGGAGTAAGTGGAATTGAAGTGTCTGGAGGGGAGTTATGTTGAGGAGAAGGAGTGTTTAGGGGGGATGATAACAGATTGAAAGATGGGAGATCAGCAAGATGAGATGGAAGTGGAGATTTGGGAGGTGTTGGTATTGATGTGCCATGCTGAGGGGAAGAAGGATTTGATTGTATATGTATAGAATGAATTGGAGATGCTGGAGGTGTTGGGGTATGTACTAGAATTGTAGTGGAGGTTGGAGTTGGTTGGTCTTGAGGTTGGGATGGAGCTTGAGGGGAAGAGGAGGTGGAGGGGTGGAGATAAGCCCTTCAGTGGGGTGTGGAGAGGCTGGTGCAACCCTTGTATTTTCAGAAGTTTTAGAGGAGGACTTGCCCTTAGATGGCTTTGTGATAGTACTATCCCATCTACCAAAGAGGGTAGATAAGAGCCTCTTAGAGGCATTAATGAATGTGGTCTGAGATACCAGCAGTTCATTAGCCTTGGCTTTCAGGAACATGCCCAAGATTCTTCCATAGCAAATCTCCTTTTTGCTATTCTTGTTCCTGATTAAGTCAAACAGGATCTGTGCCCAGTTCACATTTTTCTTACTGACCAAAGCAGCCATAACCAAGAACTGTTGCCTGGATATGTAGTCATGTGCTGTATGCTTAGCAAACAACACCTTCCCAACGACATCTGCAAGAAATTTATATGCCGGGTGTACAACCCCGTGTTCGCCAAAGGGGCTCAGGTAGCCAGGCGGGCCGCCCCCGACCCACGCATCGAGGGGTTACCCTTGCGAGCCAGCCTGGCCCGCACCCTCCTAGGCGGGCCAAGCTCGCGACCCCTAGGCGGGACATCCTACGGCCCGCGCCCTCCCAGCGAGCCAGCCCTTCCCGTGCCTATCTTGGCGGGCCAGCCCCGCCCGCCTCTCCTAGGAGGGGCAGCCCGCGCCTTCCCGGCGAGCCGGCCCCGACGCACGCCTCCCGCCGAGAGGGGGCATTGAAGGGCTGCTCGCTCGATTCCCAACGGGGAGGACCTCTTACTGTCTTACCCCATTGGTCTGCCCCTAGCCGATCAATACAGCGGGGTCTCGCTGTTGGCAGACCCAGGTGGGTTGCATATAGCTGTTTAGAACAGCGGAGTTCGGCTGTTGGCAGGCCAGTCCGAGGAGCTTTTAGTAATTTCAAGACAGCAAAGGTTTGTTATTTACAGACCATCTTCAAAATCCTATAAATAGGACCCAAGGGGTACCTCAGAAGGCAGTCTTACTTGCTCCCCAGTCTTCTAGCGCTTTCTGAGGTACCTTAGCCCGGTATCTGGCTAAGGAGGGGAAGCGCTCAGTGATCTTCCGGGTTTTTGGTGGGACCTTCGAGCCGGGACCCTTGGTCTAGTCCTTTGCTCTCCTTTCCTTGTTGTTTTTCTTGCAGGAGCGAAGTAGGTGCGCGACCACCCCTTCCCCAAGGGTGAACTCCACAAGAGACCGATTTTCGGTTTCAACATTTTGGTGCGGTGAGCGTGGATCGTGGTCAGCACAGAAAACCTTCAGCGAGTTTGATGACGGGAGGAGAAGGGCAAGGATCAGACAAGACCGACTCGCCACCCCCTCCCCCTCTTTCCACCATGGGGATGTTCGAGGACTTCAGGTAGGAGGTACTTGGCCTGGTTCGGTTCGCACCCGGTACGCGCGCCGAGAGCTCGACTCCAGCAATCCCGGTCCTCGCGGATCCGGTACTCGGCGAGGCCGCTCCCACCCAGCGAGTGAGGAAGGAAGTCGCCGAGGAGGGCCGGGGCGCCGAGCACCTCGGGCGAGTGCTTTTCCCAGGCTCAAAAGGCGGCGGCAAGTTCGGCGAGTGGGGAGCGCGAGACCCTCCGGCTCGCCCAGAGGGGGGAGAGAGTCCCTTCAACGAGCTGGTCTTCTCTGCACCAGTCCCAGAGGGTTTCAGGGAGCCCGACATATCCTACTACACCGGGAAGGGAGACCCGGTCCAGCACGTCCAATGGTTCGAGGATGTGGTCTCGATCCGACAGATGTCGGATGGATTCAAATGCAGGCTCTTCGCCATCACTCTACAAGAGAAGGCCAGGGAGTGGTTCCACCATCTGCCGGCCAGTTCTATCTACTATTTCGAGGACCTCCGTCGGGGGTTCATGCTGAGGTTCACCACCTCGAAGAAGAGGAAAAGAGAGTCGGAGTCCCTGTTCCGCATCAAGCAGGGGGTGAACGAGACCCTGTGGAGCTACGTCGATCGCTTCTAGGAGGAGGTCACCCAGGTTCAGGAAATGCCGGGTCACAGTTTAATGATGGCCTTCACCCAGGGCTGCAGCAGGGTTTCTTCCGAATGGAGCTGAAAAGGATTCCCCCCTCTCCTACGAGGAGTTGATGGAGAGGGCGGTGAGAGAAGTCGACGGGGAGGCGTCGAACCCAGAGTTTGCCCGGAGGTTAGCCAAGTGGGATACGGAGGAGGAGAGGCCCAGAGGGGGAAGGGGTCAGGAGGAAAGAAGAGTTGATCCCCGACAGAGGGAGCAACAACAACAGCAGCCCAGGTGGGTGCGTCAGGAGCCGAATCAATTGCTAGGGTGGAGGCCCGAGTGGCAGGAGCAGGGGGCGAGGAGAGGGTTCCACGGAGGAGAAAACTGCCAAGGAGGCCAGGGCCAGTTCAACCCTCCAGGCGGGAGGCAGGGTCAGAGGACCCCCCTCCTCGATCAAGAGGAGGCTATGGCTGTGGCCATGGGAGAAAGGAGAAGGGCAGCGCAGAGGAGAAGAAGGGAGATTAGGGTGGAGCTACCATACTGTGACTTCCATTAGGAGGAGGGGCATGCCACGGCCACGTGCCCGGAGTTCCTCGAGATGAGGGGAAACAGGGAGCAGCAGCAGCAAGACCGCCAAGGATTGCGGATCGAGGAGGTCCTGCCTCGGGCAGAGGAGGATAGGTGCAAAGACCGGGCAGACGTGGGAACCCAGGGAGGGATCAGAGCAATCCACGGGGGGGGGGGGGGGGGGGGCAGGGATCGAGGCCTCCCGTAAGGCGAGCCTCCACACCAGCTATCGACGGAGCGTGGGATCCACTTCCTAGACCCCACCCCCGGAAGAAAGAATCACCTTCATGGCTCAGGATATGCCGGGTCACGAGGACCCCTTTTGTGATGCGCTGGTCATCAGGATGGCCATCAAGGATTTCACCGTCTCTCGGATTCTCATCGACAACGGTAGCTCCGTCAACGTCATCTTCAAGAAGGCATTTGACGCGATGAAGGTGGAGGCTAGAAGGGTGTTGGCCTTAGGTTGGCCCCTGTTTGGCTTCTCGGGGGAGAGGAAGGAAGTCGAGGGAGGGGTAGGACTCCAAGTCTCTTTGAGCGGGGGGGGGGGGGAGTCCCGCAATTGCAAGTTCGTCATCGTGGACGCCCCCAGTAGCTACAACGCCATCTTCAGGAGGCCCCTCATCAGCGCCTTCCGCTGCGTCCCCTCGTCCTTCCACCAATGCCTAAAGTTCAATGTCGAGGGGGTCCAGGTCAGGGTCCGTGGAGACCCTAAGATGGAAAGGGAGTGCTATGTCACCGCCGTAAACTCTATCTCATGGCAGGAGGGCGCTGAAGAGATGGGGAAAAGGATGGAGGAGGCAAAGCAGAGGGTTGGTCCGGAGGAGATGGAGGTGGAGGGGAGCTTTGCCCAGAAGGAATAAGTGAAGGAAGCTCAAGAGCCGGCCGAGGCAATGGCCGTGGAAGAAGCCGAGGCAGAAGCCTTCGCCTCAGTAGGAGGGGAGGTTGAGGAATGGGGGGAGAGGCCTCGCCTGGAAGCGGCGGACAAGGTGGTGGAGATGGAGGTTCTCACCCTCGAAGGCAAGGTGGAGAAGGTTCGCGTCAGCGGGGGGCTTACCTCGGAGGCCCAAGGCAAGATGCTGGAGTGCATCCAGAGGAATGCGGACATATTTGCCTGGAGACCTACAGAGATGCCCAGGATCGACGCCGACGTGGCCTGCCATCGCCTCAACCTGGATCTGGAGGCTCGCCCGGTCCAGCAGAAGAAGAGGCCTATCGCAGATAGGTTGGCCGAGCCGATTCGAGAGGAAGTGGCCAAGCTCCTTAGGGCCGGTTTTGTATCCGAGATCTAATACCCCGGCTGGGTCTCCAATGTTGTAATGGTTAAAAAAGGAGACGGCCGGTGGCGTATGTGTGTTGATTTTTCGCTTCTTAATAAATCATGCCCTAAGGATTGTTACCCCCTGCCTTGGATCGACGCGCTGGTTGACTCAGCCGTCAGTTTCCTTGTAATGAGTTTTTTAGATGCATTTTAAGGTTATCACCAGATCAGGATGCACCCTCCCAACATCAAAGATGTCTCTTTCATCACCAGGGATGGATGCTACTGTTATAAAATCACGCCCTTCGGGCTAAAGAACGCAAGGGCGAATTATCAAAAAATGATGGATAGGGTCTTTTGAGAGCAGAAGGGAAGGAACTTGGAAGTGTACGTTGACAACCTCATGATCAAGAGTCGAGACGACGACACTCACCTCCAGGATCTAGAGGAAACTTTCGCCACCCTGTGTGAGTATAAGATGAGGCTGAATCCCTTGAAGTGCATCTTCGGGGCGAGCAGGGGCAAATTTCTGGGCCACCTCCTCACCCCCGCTGGAGTAGAACCCAATCCCGACAAGGTCCGGGCAATTATGGAGTTGGGGTCGCCTCGGGATGTAAAGAAGGTGCAGCGATTGACGGGGAAGCTGGCGGGGTTGAGCAGGTTCCTCTCCCGGGCCGGGGAGAAGTGCTCTCCCTTCTTCAAGACCTTGAGAGGAGTCCGGAGGTTTGAATGGACCTCGGAGTGCGAGATGCGTTCCAGGCCTTGAAGAGGCAGTTGACTCAGGCCCTCTTGCTCCAGGGGCCGAAGGAGGGGGAAGACTTATTCTTGTATTTGGGGGTTAGGGCGGAGACCGTGAGTTCTGTCTTAGTTCGGGAACAAGGGAGGAAACAGCTCCCGGTTTACTATGTGAGCAGGGTGCCGAGGAAGGCCGAGCTCCGCTATCCTATCCTGGAGAAGCTGGCTTTCTCCCTCATCATCTCGGCCAGAGGCTCTGGCCTTACTTCCAGGCACACTATATCCAAGTGGTGACTGACCACCCCCTCCACAGCATCTTTGAAGGGGTGGAGAATTCGGGCAGATTAGCTAAGTGGTCGGTAGAGTTGAGCGAGTTCGACGTCTCCTTCGTCCCTCGCCTCTCGATCAAGGCCCAAGCTATGGCCTACTTCTTGGCTGACTATGTGGTCGAGGTGGCGGAGGAAGAACTCACTCGCCCGGTTCCTTGGAGGGTCATGGTGGATGGTGCTTCAGGGAGGCATTCCCTTGGGGCGGGAATCATCTTGGAGAGCCCCCAGGGAACGAGGATCGAGCAGACAGTGGTGATACACTTCCCCATCACCAATAATCAGGCCGAGTACGAGGCCGTGATTGCGTGTCTTCGTTTGGCAAGGGAACTAGGCATGCATGATGTGGAGGTCCTCACTGACTCCATGGTGGTGGCTTCCCAGATTAACGGGGAGTTTCAGGAAAGGGAGCCGACTCTGCAGCTCTACTTGGCAAAGGTAAAGGGAGTCATCAGCACCTTCCAGACCTTTTCCATTCGACACGTGCCCAGGGAAGAGAGCGAGCAAGTAGATCAGCTGGCAAATCTTGGCCCCCGGGTGGGGGGTAACCTCACAGATCTCTTCCGCCCATCCATCGAAGAGGGGGAGCTGATGGAGGTGGAGTAGCACCCCTCGTGGATGGATCCCTTCACGACGTACCTGTCCACTAGGGAATATCCAGAAGGGATGAACAGGAAAAGGCTCAAGTACAAGTCGACATATTATATCATGCGAGACGGCCAGCTATACCGAAAGACCCTCTCCGGGATGTTGGCACGCTGCGTGGCCGAGGGGGAGGTCCCGAGAATCTTGGAAGAAACTCACTCCGGGGAGTGCGGGAGCCATTCCGGGAGTCAAACCTTGGAAGGTCGTATCATCAGACAGCGGTACTTTTGGCCGACCCTGAGCCGGGATGCGGCGAAGTTCGCAAAGGAATGCCACAAGTGCCAGCTGTTCGCCCCCCTCCAGCTATAGCCAGCCCAACGCCTCAGGAGTATCACGACCCCCTAGCCATTTGCCATCTGGGGAATGGACTTGTTTGGGCCCTTCCCCCAGGCCAGCGGCCAGAGAAGGTTCCTGCTCGTAATGATTGATTACTTCTCTAAGTGGTTGGAAGTTAAGGCATTGGCCAAGGTAACCTCCCAGGTCATCAGGAACTTTGTATGGGGGGAGATTATCTGCTGTCATGGGTTGCCTCAGGCCATCGTCACGGACAACATCCCTCAGTTTGCCAGCACCGAGTTCATTAGCTTCTGCGAATAGCTTGGGATCGACCTTAGGTTTGCCTCGATTCATCACCCCAGGAACAACGGGCAGGTAGAAGCGGCGAACAAGATCATTATTAACCTCCTCAAAAAGAAGGTAGAGAATCATAGAGGAAGCTGGGTGGAGCAACTCCCTTCGGTCCTCTAGGCCCTTAGAACCACACCTATTACGGCGACATGAGAGACTCCTTTCAAGCTCTCTCATGGGTGCGAGGCGGTGCTTCCAGTAGAGTTCGAGGTTCGAACCCCCCGGGTGGTCGAGGCCGGAGAGGGCATAGAGGAATGGAGGACCGAGAACGAGGAGGAAATGCGAATCTCACTCGACATGGTTGAGGAATCGCGAGATCTCTCAGCCATCAGGAAAGAGGAAGTGAAGAGGAGAATGGCCAAATACTTCGACAAGCACGTCAGATTCAAATAATTCATGGAAGGGGACTTGGTCTTGAGAAAGATGGATGCCGCAGGAAGGTCAGCCACCGTGGGGAAGCTCAATCCCAACTGGGAGGGACCGTACATCATACAGGAGGCATTGAAGTCCGGAGGGTACCGCCTCCGGAATGTGGAGGGCGAGAACCTGAGTCTCACCTGGAGTGGTGATGACTTGAAGCATTTTTTCCCTTGAGTCATGTAAACGCCACTTCAATTTCCTAATAAAGCTTCTGTTGATGAACTTGTACCCCGACGATGAAAAACGCAAATGCGAGTCTGCCCCAGACCCCGAGCAGATCCCGCTACCAGGCTCCCATCAAGCTGGCAGGGCTTGATGTCACTCGGAGGAGTCTGCCTCAGACCCCGAGCAGATCCCGCTGCCAGGCTCCCATCAAGCTGGTAGGGCTGGATGTCACTCGGAGGAGCCTGCCTCAGACCCCGAGCAGATCCTGCTGCCAGGCTCCCATCAAGCTGGCAGGGATGGATGTCACTCGGAGGAGTCTGCCTCAGACCCCAAGCAGATCCTGCTGTCAGGCTCCCATCAAGCTGGCAAGGCTAGATGTCACTCAGAGGAGTCTGCCCAAGACCCCGAGTAGATCCCGCTGCCAGGCTCCCATCAAGCTGGCAGGGCTGGATGTCACTCGGAGGAGTCTGCCCCAGACCCTGAGCAGATCCCGCTGTCAAGCTCCCATCAAGCTGGCAGGGCTGGATGTCACTCAGAGGAGTCTGCCCCAGACCCCGAGCAGATCCCGCTGTCAGGCTCCCATCAAGCTGCCAGGGCTGGATATCACTCGGAAGAGTCTGCCCCAGACCCCGAGCAGATCCCGCTGCCAGGCTCCCATCAAGCTGGCAGGGCTGGATGTTACTCAGAGGAGTCTGCCCCAGACCCCGAGCAGATCCCGCTGCCAGGCTCCCATCAAGCTGGCAGGGATGGATGTCACTCGGAGGAGTCTGCCTCAGACCCCGAGCAGATCCCGCTGCCAGGCTCCCATCAAGCTGGCAGGGCTGGATGTCACTCGGAGGAGCCTGCCTTAGACCCCGAGTAGATCCCGCTATCAGGCTCCCATCAAGCTGGCAGGGCTGGATGTCACTCAGAGGAGTCTGCCTCAGACCCAGAGCATATCCCGCTGTCAGGCTCCCATCAAGCTGTCAGGGTTCGATTTCACTCGGAGGAGTCTGCCCCAGATCCCGAGCATATCCCGCTGCCAGGCTCCCATCAAGCTGGCAGGGCTGGATGCCACTCGGAGGAGTCAGCCCCAGACTCCGAGTAGATCCCGCTGCAAGGCTCCCATCAAGATGGAAGGGCAGGATGTCACTCGGAGGAGCCTGCCCCAGACCCCGAGCAGATCCCACTGCCAGGCTCCCATCAAGCTGGCATGGCTGGATGTCACTCGGAGGAGTCTGCCTCAGACCCCGAGCAGATCCCGCTGCTAGGCTCCCATCAAGCTGGCAGGGCTGGATGTCACTCGGAGAGCCTTCCTCAGACCTCGAGCAGACCCCGCTTCTAGGCTCCCATCAAGCTGGCAGGGCTGGATGTCACTCGGAGGAGTCCGCCTCAGACCCCGAGCAGATCCCGCTGTCAGGCTCCCATCAAGCTGGCAAGGCTGGATGTCACTTGGAGGAGTCTACCCTAGACCCCGAGCATATCCCGCTGCCAGGCTCCCATCAAGCTGATAGGGCTAGATGTCACTCGGAGGAGTCAACCTCAGACCCTGAGTAGATCCCGCTGTCAGGCTCCCATCAAGCTGGCAGGGCAGGATGTCACTCAGAGGAGTCTACCTCAGACCCCAAGCAGATCCCGCTATCAGGCTCCCATCAAGCTGGCAGGGCTGGAGGTCACTCGGAGGAGTCCGCCTCAGAACCCAAGCAGATCCCGATGCCAGGCTCCCATCAAGCTGGCAGGGCCTGAGGTCACTCGGAGGAGTCTGCCTTGGACCCCGAGCAGATTCTCTATCTCGGCAGAGAGCCTTAAATGAATCGGCGGGTTGACAAGGTGACCCCAGCACGATGGGGAGTAAGGGGAGCCGGCTCCGGCCTAGAGAACGGCGAAGCCCCCAGGTAAGAGGGCCCGGGCTACGACAACCCGACAACGCCAATGCCCCGGAAGCCGGCTCGCCCAAAGTACAAACGCGCGCCAGGTTTTTCTCGCCCACCCAATGGCGCAGATGGGTTAGCGAGCCCGAATGGAATCGACAAGTCACTCTCTCGCGCCGCGACCACCCAACCTACCCCTCGCTCCTAAGCCTAAGTTCAGAGTTCAAAGAGAGCGGACGACCTCACTCGCTCGCTCACCATCGCGGTGTCCATGAGAACATTCACGGATAAAAGAAATAATAATTAGCGCGAGAATCAAGAGGCAGGTGCAAGAGATAAAGATATTCGCGTTTCAACTCAAAGAAGAGTTTTGTACATTGACAAAATTCAAAAAAGGTAAAGCTATAACAAAAACTGGGCTCTGGCCCGCGTCGCAGTCGCAGAAAAAGTAGGACGAATGTAAGCTCTCGGCGAGGCAAGCCCTGAGTGGAGGCCCCTTAAATGGGGTGGTATGGCCCTTCGCCTGGCTCCGGTACCGGAAGGAACAGCTCCGGTACCACCTCGCTCGCCAAAAGCTTGACACCGTTGTCCTTGATAAGGTTGGCCCTTTGCAGCGTCTGGAAGGTGTACTTTGCAGCGTTGTCCACGTTCTTCTGCATCAGCACTTTGATCTCGTGATTGCTATAATGAGCGAGCTGGCAGCCGCTTGTAGATGGCAGCGGGGCGGCTGCTGCAGCCTCCAGAGCGTCCACTCGCTTCTGAAGCGCCTGCTTCTCCTGTTGGAGGGTTGCGACCTCAGTACCCAGCCGGCTGGCAGTCGCCGCGTCCTGTGAAAAGGAGAAAAACTGAGTTAAGCTATGCGGGAGGGAGTGAAGGTTGAGGCGAGTCAAGGGACCTACTGCTCCACCTAGGCACTAAGCGAGAGCGGCCTCCGCCGCATCAGCGCGCTTCCACTGCTCGTCCGCCTCTTCCTGAGCGAGGTGGTGGGCCGCCTCCTTCTCGTCGATGAGCTTGGTGAGGGATGGATCACTCTTGTCCAGCCGAATACATCGCCGACCGACCATATGGGCTAGCTCGAGGCTGCGGAACTGGGCCCGCACGCTTTCATAAATAAGCACCCGAGTCGCCTCCTCGTCGTAAACGGCGGCGTCCTCTTGACCGTATATACCGAAGGCGAGGTTGTAGGCGTCCCCACTGCTGGAGTCATCTTCCAACCAGCTCGGCAGCAACGAGTATACGTAGACCCTGTTGGTCTCCTTATCCCACTGAAGCAGCGGGACTCCGTCCTCGTCAGTGGGCCCCTCGCCGTAACCAAAGTTACGATGGCCCCAGGGGATTGCCTTCCCGGCGGGACGAACCTCCTCCGGCGGCTGCGACATGCCCGCCTCTCCGCCTAAAGATCTGATGGCCGGAGAGGCCGCGGGGGCGGGAACAGCGGACGGCTGGCTCGCAGGGGCCTTACCCTCGTCTCGAGCCGGGGGAGGCGAGCCACCCGCCTTTTTCGACTTCTTAGGCGGTGGCGGATCCTGAGGCTATTCGCGGCGGGGCCTCTTCGCAGGGGCAGGGGTCGAGAACTCGCGATGGGCGGCAGCCGCCGCCTCGGCCCGCGCTAGCTCGCCGGCGGCGAGTCGCACACTCTCATATGACGGATGGATAGGGATGTCGCGCTCGCCTACAGGAAGTGGAACTTAGAGAAATTCGAAGAATTCAAGGATGCGTAGATAGGGCGAGCCGCTTACCTTCACCGGGCGGGACAGGGACGAGGTCGTTCAGGTTCCTACGGAGGTAGGCCACCTCGAAGTTCTTCCCGGCAAAGAACCCGAACAGCCCCGCTTCGTGACCCCCTAGGGACGGGGGGCAATAGCTCGCCTCGCTGAGCTGGACCGGCAAAAAGGGGACGTTGCCGAAGTCCCCCTTGACGAAAATAAACTTCTTAAGCCAGTTGTGGCTCTTATTGATGGTTTCCAGCACTTTGACATGACTGCTGGCAAAGCAGGCGGTCCCGTCCTTATTCGCCCGAAAAGAGAACAGCTTGCGGAATACAACGAGGCTGAACTCTATTTTCTCCTCTCGCAGATAGCAGGTGAACCCGACGATCACTGCGATGGAGTTCGGGGTCATTTTCCCGGGAACCACCCCGTAATACTTGAAGATTTTGCGGACCTCCAGCCATAGGGGTAGCCGAAGGCCCACCTCAAAATGGGCCATTGGGAACGCGAGCTCGCCAGCGAATAGCTCATTTATTCGTTCCTCCTTCCTTGGCCGCCTTACCTCAAAACCTGGCGTGACGAAGTGGTCGACTGCGTCTACAAATTCTCCCTCCGTGAGGACGGCGGCAGGGAAATCATGCTCGGAAAAGGTCCAAGCGCATTTGGCCCTCCCCTCCGCCTCTCCACTACCTCCACCCATCTTACAGTTGTCTCGTCGAGCGGGACAGAGGGGTTTTTCGCCAAGAGCTAGGGGGAAAGAAGAAGTCTTAAATGCGGTAGGTGTGAAAGGGCTGCCATGGGCTATTTATAGGGTGAGAAAGGGCGGGAAAAGCCTTCTTGGGCGGGAAAGTGTGGATAGCAATAAGGCCCTGACGTTTCGACTTCCAAACCCAAGCCAGATTCTCACCAACCCGCCAGTCCACTGCAAACCGCCCGCATTCGCGCTCGCATGATTAAACAGCAGCCTCCGAGCGGGCCAGTTCTGAGCCGCGCGCGAGTCACCTGTCACGTAACTCGTGAACAACCGGCTCGCCTTTGCTAGTACAGGAAAAGGGCCCGGCGAGGCGACTTGGCAAGGTCGAGCCCGCACGAGGGAAAGCCGGCCGAGCTAGGGCATCTCGCCCGCACAATCAGCAGAGGTCTGAACGATGGCGCAACCCAGAGAAAATTTCAATAAATATTAGCCCGTGACGGGTAAAAGTAGTCCTGAATTATTACAAATATTTAGACAGTCAAGTAAAAGAGATGAACACCCTGAGCATTACCGCCGCATGCGGGGGGAACCCGGACCTAGCGGATAACGACCGGAGAGGGGAGGGTGAACTCAACGCGGGATCCATTTCCACCTACCTCCCCTCCTCGTGCTGGTTCAGGGCGGAACGCGAGGATAGTGATACTCGCGGACCGCCGACAGCTCCCGCTGGGTCCTATTGATCTGCTCCGAGGCCCGTCCTTAGTCTCCCCTCGGCTCGCGTGATATACACACCAGGAGAAGTCGCCTCGTCCTCGTCAGAAGAAAGTCTCGCTCCTTCCAAGGCCGCGAGTCGCTCCTCCATCTCGCCCTTATCTTTCTCCACTCTGTCGAAGACCTCCCGTAGCAGTAGCGTGTGCTTTTGAAACAGTTGCTTTAACTGCTTCTTCATCCTCTCGGCATCACGCGGGTCTCCCAGGTACTCGGATATGCTGTCTGCGTTTGGGGGAAGGGGGGGGGAGAGTACCCTCCGCTCATCTTGGCGTCAGACAAGGAGACCACGTTATAACCTACAGAGGTAAGATCAGAAGGAGCATGGACCGCAAGCAGGCCAAAGTCAGAGGGTTTACCTGGCGTCGGTACGCCGCCCACATCATCAGTAGGCCTAGAGGTGCCCGACCGACCCTGGAAGGGTTCTCCTCCAAGGGTAACAAAGGGTTTTCAAAGGCCGTGGGGCCTTGGTGACGGAGGCACCACGGGAGGGACAGGTTCCTGCGACAAGGGACTAACAACCCGATCGGCCGCCGCCAGAGCGGAATGCCCGGGACCTCCCTCGTCTGCCCTGGCTCCGCGAGACGCCTCCTACCAAAAGGAAAGAAAAGTTAAGGAGCAAGGGAAGAATCGAGCGGGGGAGGGAAGAATCGAGCAAGGGAAGCGCATATACCTCAGGGATGACCTTGGCACCGCCGGCCAAGCTGGAGGTAGGGTCGTCGCGCCCTGTAGACCGCCGGATGATCTTCGCTTTCTTTGGCTTAAAAAGGGGGCTGGGAGACCCGCGCGCTAGCCACGGGGCGGCTTCGAGAGCCGCATCCCGGACACCCTCCCTCGTAGCCGCCAAACGAGCCCGCATCTCCTCAGACATAGGCATCTCGCGGTTATAAATCGCGGAAGGGAGAAAAGAAGAGGAATTACCCCAGAGGCTAGATAGCTTATTTATAGTGAGGAGGTGGGCCCCACCAAAAGATTCCCTTAAGCTCAGCAAGGTTTTCGCCGAACATGTGAGGGTTGGATGTTTCTTTCCGAGCCTTCTTCAAAAGCCCGCAAAGAGCGGGGATTATGTACAACCCCGTGTTCGCCGAAGGGGCTCAGGTAGCCAGGCAGGCTGCCCCCGACCCGCGCATCGAGGGGTTACCCTAGTGAGCCAGCCTTGCCCGCACCCTCCTAGGCGGGGCAAGCTCGCGACCCTTAGGCGGGCCATCCTCCGGCCCGCGCCCTCCCAGCGAGCAAGCCCTGCCCACGCCTATCTTGGCAGGCCAGCCCCGCCCGCCTCTCCTAGGCGGGCTGGCCCGCGCCTTCCCGGCGAGTTGGCCCCTGCCCGCGCCTCCCGCCGAGCGGGGGCATTGAAGGGCTGCTCGCTCGATTCCAACCAGGGAGGACATCTTACTGTCTTACCCCATTGGCTTGCCCCTAGCCGGTCAATACAGCGGAGTCTCGCTGTTGCAGACCCAGGTGGGCTACATATAGCTGTTTAGAACATCAGAGTTCGGCTGTTGGCAGGCCAGCTCGAGGAGCTTTTAGTAATTTCAAGACATCAAAGGTTATTTATTTACAGACCATTTTCAAAATCCTATAAATAGGACCCAAGGGGTACCTCAAAAGGTAGGCTTACTTGCTCCCCAGTCTTCTAGCGCTTTCTGAGGTACCTTAGCTCGGCATCTGGCTAAGGAGGGGAAGCGCTCAGTGATCTTCCGGGTTTGTGGTGGGACCTCCGAGCCGGGCCCTTTGTCTAGTCCTTTGCTCTCCTTTCCTTATTATTTTTCTCGCAGGAGCGAAGTAGGTGCGCGACCACTCCTTCCCCAACGGTGAACTCCACAAGAGACCGATTTTCGGTTTCAACACCGGGGAGAAATTTTTCTTAAGCAATTTGTTACCGCCGAAGTGACCCATAACAGTCAGCATGTCCTCATATTCCTTATCATCTATTTCTAGATCATCTTCTCCAGTATTCAGATTAAAAAGTTCAGAGAGAACGGTGGGAGTAAGAATCACCTGATTTCCGCTTATAGTCCCAGTCATTTCAGTATCAGTTGAGGATGAAGAACTAACCCATTCCTTGATTTTAGTTATAGGTATCCGGATCCTTTCTGTCATAAACTGCTTCAGTTTTTGTTCCTCGAATAGCTGTAGAATGTCTAGGAAAACTTGATCGGACTGGTTAAATGAGTCAAAGTCGATATCAAAACCATGATCGAACTTCATGCCGGTTTATCCAGTAGCGGCCATTTGCGAAGTTAAGATCGAATGAGAGAGAGTGAGCACCTAAAAGATAAATCACAAGATCAAGTGCAGGAGGGGAAATTTTGAGAGCGCGGGATTGAGGTCGAAGAAGAAAGCCTTAATAAATGTTTTTGGAATATGAATCGCCAATCTCAATCTGACGGAAAAATAAGATTCTTCGATCTCAGGTCGACGAAAACTTCATAAAGGGAAAAAGTTCGTCGATCTAAGGACGAAGAGAGGGAAAGTTTTCGTCGTTCGCATAAAACTTTTTGAGATAGAATTCGTTGATCTTTGGTCGACGAATGAGCTATACTAGGAGATTTTTTCGATCTTAGGTCGACGAAAAATTATCAAGAACAGTTATCAGTTCGTCGATCTCAGGTCGACGAACAGAGATAATTCTTTGACTATAGACAAAGCATTAGATTAAATCCTGACCATTTATCATACCAAGCTGATTGACAAAGAACAGATGCTTGGATGAGTCTAATGGCTTAGTGAATATATCTGCTCTTTGCAAATCAGTAGAGATAAATTCAAGTTTAATCTTATGTTTGTCAACACAATCTCTAATGAAATGATGTTTAATGTCTATATGCTTAGTTCTAGAATGTAATACTGGATTTTGTGCAATGGAAATAGCACTTGTATTATCACAGAGTATAGTTGAATTATTTAAGTTGACACCATAATCCAGTAGTTGGTTTTGTATCCATAAAATCTGTGTGCAGCAACTGCCTGCAGCCATATATTCAGCTTCAGTAGTGGATGTTGAGACAGATATTTGCTTTCTACAGAACCATGATACAAGTTTGTCACCAAGAAACTGACAAGTTCCAGAGGTGCTTTTCCTGTCTACTCTGCATCTAGCATAATCAGCATAAGAAAATCCAGTTAACACAAATGCTGATTCTGTTGGATACCAGAGGCCTAGATCTGGACAACCTTTTATATATATAAAAATCCTTTTTAAGAAAATAAGGTGAGATTATTTAGGGTTCACCTGGAACCTAGCACAAAGACATGTGTCAAACATAATGTCTGGTCTGCTTGTTGTTAAGTACAATTGGGATCCAACAATGGCCCTATACTTGGTCTGATCAACTGGTTTTCTAGATTCATCAACATCTACAATAGCATTGGCAGCCATGGGAGTTTTCATGACAGAGGCATCATTCATCCCAAACTTCTTAATAAGCTCTTTAACATATTTAGACTGATAGATGAAGATTCCTTCAGGGGTTTGTTTCACTTGGAGACCAAGGAAATATGATAACTCACCCATGCTACTCATCTCAAACCTTGAGTGCATTAGATCAGAAAATCTTTTTCACAAATTTGGATTAGTAGAACCAAAGATTATGTCATCTACATATATTTGTACTAATAGAATTTTATCATGATGCAATTTTGTAAAAAAGGGTTCTATCAACCATGCCTCTTGAAAAACCATGCTCTAAAAGAAAGCTGGCTAAGGTCTCATACCAAGCTCTTGGAGCTTGCTTTAAACCATAGAGAGCCTTATGCAATTTAAAGACATAAGATGGATGAGTTGGAGAGATAAAACCTGGTGGTTGTTCAACATACACCTCTTCTTTGAGTTCTCCATTTAAGAATGCACTTTTTACATCCATCTGGTAGACTTTAAACTTCTTGAATGCTGCATAAGCTAAGAAGATCCTTATAGCTTCAAGTTTGGAAACTGGAGCAAATGTTTGATCATAATCAATTCCTTCCTCTTGCCTGTATCCTTGAGCAACAAGCTTTGCCTTGTTTCTCACTATCACACCTTGGGCATCAAGTTTTTTTTTCTGAATACCCACTTAGTACCAATTACTGGATAGCCTTTAGGCTTTGGAACTAAGTAACAAACTTTACACCTCTCAAACTTGTTGAGTTCCTCTTGCATTGCAGTGATCCAGTTTGGATCTTGCTCTGCATCAGATATGGATTGAGGCTCAATTTGAGAGAGAAAGCAGACAAGCATCACATCAGGGTTGAGTTGATGTCTTGTCTGCACTCCTAATGATATGTCTCCAATTTTGAGATCTAGGGTGATCCCTAAGTGTGATAAGATTATTAGGAGAATTTGGTTCAGCAACAGTTATTTAATTTAATTCCTCTTATGTAATTGTATCAACTGTTGGAGGAAGTTGAACTGCTTACACAGTCTCTTCTTCACTTTCAGCTTCTGATATAGCTTGTGGAGAGGGATGTGACTCAACCTTTGAGGTAAGGTTTAGATCATCAAAGCTCTCACACAAATTTTGTACCTGCAGATGATTGTTGGTAGAGATGTCTCTCTCCTTGTAAAACATGTTAGATTCATCAAATGTCACATGCATAGATTCTTCAATTTTTAGTGTTGATTTATTAAACACCCTATATGCCTTGCTGACTTGGGAATATCCTAGAAAAATTCCCATTGCAGCCTTAGCTTCAAATTTTCTAAGATGTTTCTTGTCATTATTGTGAATATAACATATACACCCAAATACTTTAAAATAGTTTAATATAGGTTTCTTCCCTTTGAGTAGTTCATAGGGAGTCTTGTACTTTAGTTTATGTATTAGGCTTCTATTCAGGACATAATTTGCTGTGCTTACTGCTTCTGCCCAGTAGGAAAGAGGCATGTAAGCATCTGCAAGAAATGTACTTGCAGCTTCAATGAGTGTCCTATTCTTCCTTTCAACTACCCCATTTTGTTGAGGAGTTCTGGGAGCTGAGAAACAATGTCTGATACCTTCCTTCTTATAAGACTCTAGTGTAAGAAGAGATTCAAACTAAGAACCATGATCACTTCTGATCAATGCAACTTGAGTAGAATACTCAATCTGTATGTTCTTGAGAAAATCTATGAGAACCTTAAAAGTATCTGACTTAGTTCTCAAAAAGAAAACCCATGTAAATCTAGAGAAGTCATCTACAATAACTAATATATAAGACTTTCCTCCTAGACTTTGTACTGCAATAGGGCTAAAAAGGTCCATATAGAGCAAGTACAAGATTCTAGGTGAATCACTCTTATTAATGGATTTAAAACTAGATTTAGTTTGCTTTCCTAGCTAACAAGCCCTACAAAGGCCTTCCTTCTTGTAGGGACCAGAAGGTAAACCTCTAACAAGATTGTCTTTAGATAACCTAGCTATATTTTTATGGTTTACATGTCCTAGTCTTTTGTGCCATAAGTTAGTTTGAATGCTGTCAGAATTGAATAAGCAAATTTCAGATTTAGCTGATTCAAAATTTACTAAGTAGATGTTGCCTTGTCTAATTCCTGTTAAAACAGTTGTGTTGTTTAAAGAGATAAGACACAAGGAGTTAGTGATGTAAGACCCCCCTCCCGGAACACAAAATACGGCACGAGGGGAGTCTTATGCCTAGAGTAGCCGCCTTGCGGTAGCACTAACACACGGGTTAGTCCGTACTACAAGACGCCTATTCCGCCGGCTACAACGAATATCAATGTACTATGCTAACCCAATCATAAGATAAAAAGAAAGTCAATTCACACATTGTTTTAAGTCCAAAACGAAGCGGAAAATAAGAAGCATAATGAGCTTCTAAAATATCAGAGTCTAAAAACTGTTTGCCAAGAAGGCTACAACAAAACACTCACAACTGTCACGGACGGTATCGACGGTACCGTCACCTCAGGTCCTGTCGTCCAGGACTGGATGTCCTGCTGCTGGCCTATCTGCGGGATTTCCTCCTAAAATGGAAGACGTAGCAACCGTTAGTCATAAAGACTAAGTGGCTTCACATCCGCTCCCCCGGCGACTCCTCGGCACCGGACGGAGAAAGGAAACAAGTACAATATGTATATATATAACATGAGTAATCAAGCAGGTGATAAGGAACTGGTAAGAATAATATCTCTACGAAGTAAGCTAGCAGTTCTATTAAATCAAATAATTAATCAGCAGGTAATCTACAACAGGAACAGTAACTTAACTTATAAGAGTGCCCATACAAACTTATAAGTTAAGGTTCGGCTTAATAGAAAAGTAACTCATCGTATAAGAGTGCCCATACAAACTTATACGATAAGGATCTTGTGCATGATATGAATGGTATGGTATGAATGCTATGCAATGACCGACCCATGTTCACACACATGCAAGTTGCTATGTTGACACAGACTTGAAGTTCCAACTTTTCGAGCAGGTAGCTAACCTCTCAGGCGTCTACTGTCGTGGCCAGACGGTGACAGTGGATGTAACGCCCCGTTTTTTCAGCGATTATTTTTATTCTCGTTTGGCGTTACGATGACGCGTTTCCGTGGCTTGTGCCATGTGTGGAGTACGGTTTAGCTCCTTAGAACTGAGTGCCCTGTTTGGTAGCCTGTTGGCAAGATCTCCCTAAGCAAACCGAGTCGTTTTGGTGACCCGGTGTGGCCTCTCGGGGGATGTTTGTGTTTGGCTTTGTTTGGGTGTAACTCGAGTTCCATTCGTCGAAAGTTAATTTCGACTTCGCCGTTGTGTTCGTAGCGAGGGTATTTAGCTACGGTGCGAATTTCGTTGAATTCCGAGATAGTTCGGTTTTCGCGTCGATTTGGTGCTTTATGTAATTTTGTAATTAATAATATAATTATATAATTATATATATATATATATATATAGAATTAGAATGAAAGGATCGATCATCTTCTTCCCCGTAAGAAACCGCCGACCCCTTGTACGAGAGAAACGGAGAAACCGCCTACCTTGCCTTCGGACGCCGATTCCCGGAGCGTTTGTGGACGGAATTCGATTCCGAGAGTGGATTTGGATTGCTCTCGTCAAGACCTTCATTCCTGCAGTAAGAAATTCGATTTTCGTGGAGTTTTGGGAGGATTGGAATTTTCGGTTTTGGAAGTTTTCCGCCATTAATGGCCGAGTCTTTGTTCTAGGTGTTGCGGCCGTTTTGATCCGTGCGAAGAGGAGGAAAGCAGTCCAAAGCTTCGCTGTGAATTGAGGCAAGTGGTATTCTTGCCCTTGCCAAGTGTTTTCTTTGATTTTATTTGCTAAAATTGAAATCCCGGTTAGCCCAGGTTAGAGGCCTTGTTGTTCTCATTTTCTTGCTAACAATAGGGCTTAGTTCTTCCTACTGAAACCCCCCCTATGTTGTGATGTTTGGAATCCAAATTGTCGGCGTGGAGCCGTTGTTTTCCTTTATTTTTGATTGTTGCTCTGGTTCGGGTGTAGCCTAGAGGGAGAGTTAGGAGGGGGGGGGGTGTGGTTGCCAATTTCCTTCGTTAAGATATTATTCAAATGGTTAGGCATAGTTTGAATGGTAGTAGCGTGCGACGTGATAGTTGTCTACTGCTACTGCAGTGGCGTGAGTCATGTGCGCGTTCCGGTGTCATTCGGGAAATTCCAAACGGTGCAGGTTGACCGCGTACGGTCATCAACCTTTAGGGCGCACGACCACTGGTCGTGTGCCTCTGTTCGTGCGCGTATAAATTTCAGTTTCCAAAGTTCTGTCTCGGGCAATCGCACGAGCGCTGGCAACAGTGCGCACGACCACTGATCGTGCGACGCTGATCATGCGCAGTTGCTAGGTTTTCTGTCAGGTTTTCCAGGTTCGTTTCGCACGATCATCAGCCGATGAGTGCGCACGACCACTGATCGTGCGTCACTGATCATGCGCTTTGTATATTTTCTTTTGATAGGCGAATTTAGATGGTTTCGAGTGCGGGAGTTTAGATACTCAAGTGGCAGGCAACTACTCGAGTTCTGGATCTTCTGCCTTGGTCATTCGACTGTCGTCGAGCTCCGTATTCTTTAGTGGGTTTGGGGGTAGTAACATTATTTTGGCGGCGAGTGAGGCTAGCTCACTCAACGCCAAAGTTTAGGTAGGCACTGAGTGGGTTTCACTCAACGCCTAGTCGTGTTGATTTATTTCAACACTCTTCCTTTACCTTGTATTTCGTTTCCGAGTGGATTTCCAGTTGTATTTCTGGGTTTTCCTTGTCGGCCGTTTTCTTTATTTTCCTAAAGGCCGAATCGTGGGTCGTGGTTAGTAGTGGTGGTTGTAGCTCTTTATGGGGGTGGAGTTGTGTGATATAGCCAAGGCTACCCATGGATTTCTTGCTCCAGGTACAGGCTGGGCATGTCGGGTGGAAGGTCCCTTGTGTTTTCACGTGTTGACCCTCGAGCTTTTGACTTGGACATGGTGGATTGGGGGACTGCGTTTGCCTTCGATCTGGTTCCTCGTTGTTGTTTTTGCTACTATCACTTCCCGCAGTTTAGGGTGTTAGAAATTTCTTCTTTGGTAGTTTGCAGCATTCTGGCTCTTGGTAGTCTAGTAGGCCCTGCAGGATGTTGTTCCTGGGCTGGGTCGCTGCTGTTTCTTTGCACGTTGTGCATTTCTTGTTGTCCTATTTTGGACAGTTGTGACTCTTTCTACTGCATGTTTCCTGTTATTTTGTCCTTTTGGTTGACTCTTTCATGCAGTTTTTCTTTGTTTAGCTTGCTGAGGTATTCTGTTTTCTTTTGGAATACCCCAGGTTCTGAGCTGTAGCCAGTCTGGTGGCTAGTTGGAGGTGGTG
Organism: Platanthera zijinensis; assembly: GCA_039513925.1. Taxonomy (NCBI): domain Eukaryota; kingdom Viridiplantae; phylum Streptophyta; class Magnoliopsida; order Asparagales; family Orchidaceae; genus Platanthera; species Platanthera zijinensis. The sequence continues at coordinate 119,042,199 of CM077092.1, forward strand.
TTGTTGGTGGACTTCCGGACCTTGGAGTTCTGTTTACCTTGTTAGTGAGGTTGTTTTCAGTACTTTCTTACAGACATATATGTGTGCTGGTGGGTTCGTGTCAGGTTGTTGGCGCCCACTAGTAGTTTTTACCTTGTACTAGATATATACTATTGCTGCTACCATTTATTTTTCTGGAGATAGTCTACTTGCTTTGAGAAGGTTTTATGCTAGGTTGCTAGTTATTTTTAAACTATAATTATTATTATAAATGAAGCTCATGATCAGCATGTTTTGTAAACTTAATCACTATTTTCCAAATCACGTACGAAAACCGTTTTCTTATATATACTATATAAACTAAGTGTAGTGTCTTGCATAGCATGAGTGGTTCTCTCGGGACCCTTATGCGCTCTTTAGGGTGTAAAACCTAATTAAAGTATTTTTCCGCAGCGTTTAAATATAGTTTTCTTTTATGGACTAGATGATCCACTGAGCCGAGGGATACGGACTCTAAACATAACTGATTTTCTATTCATTAAGCACATGATTTTCTTGCATAAAGATTGTAGTTGGATTTGCCTGAGCGTCAGCAGTTATCCCCTGCTTGACGTGGCATCATGACGCGTGTTTTCTCTTACTCTGATAATTCTTAATTCGGAGAAAATGCGGGTTGTGACAGTTGGTATCAGAGGGAGGTTGCTTGACAAGTTAGTTGGGCAACCTTCCTTGGATGCTTTTAGTAGTTCAGCATCATGTCATTCACACACCGATATGTCATCAGCACGTCTTGGCAAAAGCACGAACACTACACTCATAGCATAACATGAAGTATACGGGGCATATTATGTAGTATGGGATGCATAATATGTGTTCGTATATGGATCCACCATAGGGGCTACATGTGAGGGTTATGTAGTATGGGATGCATAACCTCACCACATGACTGCGACTAGCACGTTTCTTTTTCGTTGCATGGAAATGTTATGTAGTATGGGATGCATAACATTTTCATGTGTACGCCGCTCATATCATGCATTAGGGCCTTTTTTTTAGAATGCATAGCACAATCATGCATATCATAACATTGCATAAGCACAACGCGCCGAGCTAAAGATTTGCAGGATGACATATGTACACACATAAGTTTTCAAACTAACATAAGTTCATGCATCCAATCTAGGCACAAGAGTTAGTGAGGTGGTGGTTAACCATCCTAGGATAGGGCATATCATCTAATTATTGTGAAGAAGATAAACTCTCAGAGCAAGTTTAGCAGCTTTAAGTCTATATCTACATATGTATTGTCTGTACTGGTAGTCGGTTCTAGTCATGGGATTTGGATCTGATTTGCGTTGTAATGATTTTTAGGATGGCTAGGCGTCCTGCGACTCGATCGACTCCCCTGTCTGAGGGTGAATCTTCTGGAGCTCAGAACGATGCGGTGATCGAGGGTCTGCGTCAGAGTAGCGAAGCTATGGGTAGGCAGTTGGAGGAGGTGCAAGCCCAGATTCAGTCTTTGGTGGCAGTTGTGGCAGGGCAGGCTCAGGGTGCGCAAGTTCCTGCGGGGGGGTTAGCTGTTCCTCCTCCTCCTGCACCCTTGAGGCCTCCAGTGGTGGTGCCAGCAGAGATGGCCTTCATCTCGCAGTTTCAGAGGTTGAGCCCTCCCACTTATGATGGGAAGGCAGATTTCATGGTGATAGACGACTGGCTGATCTCCATGGAGGAGATGTTCTCGTACTCAGGGATTTCAGATGATCAGAGGGTGATGATAGCCGCCTATCAGCTTAAAGGTTTAGCTAAGAGTTGGTGGCTGAGAGAGAAGGAGAGCCTGGTAGCCGGATGCTCTTGGGAAGTGTTCAAGGATATGCTGTTGAGGAAGTTCTTACCCTCGGTCGAGCGTGACCGCCTCATGAACGACTTCCTCCATCTGAAGCAAAGGCAGCTCACGGTGGGTGAGTATGAGATAGAGTTTAGTAAGTTGAGCCGTTTTGCCCCTGGATTGGTCAGCGTTGAGGCTGATCGAGTTAAGCGATTCCTCGGTGGTTTGAGGAGTGAGGTGCAGCAGTTGGCTAGTGCTTATGGGTCAGTGACTTATGCTGGAGTTGTAGAGGCTGCTCTTAAGGTTGAGGCCATTGAGACGGCGAAGAGCAGAGGCCAGCAGTTGAGGAAGGATAAGAGGAAGTTGGTAGAGGAGAAGAAACCCCTGGTACCCGATGCTGTTCCGGGAAAGAGGAGCAGGGTGGTGTGTAGTTTTTGTGGCCGGTCAGGCCATCCTGTTGAGAGGTGTTTCAAGAAGGCGGCAGCTCAGAAGAAGGAGCAGGTTCATGCTATTCAGGGTGCTCCTGGGAGAGATGTCTCCTGTTCAGTTTGCAAGCGATCCGGGCATGATGCAGCCCAGTGTTGGTCCAGGGATAGAGTCTGCTATCAGTGTGGGCAGAAGGGTCACGTTAAGTCGAGGTGTCCTCAGGTCCAGTCAGCTCTTCCTGCAGTTCCATTGCAGGCATTACCTCCACCTCAGCGTGTGGACAAGGGAAAAGGGAAGCTGAACGTGATTTCTTCCGAGGAGGCTCAGACTTCGACCCAGGTGATCTCAGGTTAGTAGTTTGTTGTTTTCTTTCTAGCCTGGTAGTTTAGTTGCTAGATTATTTGCGGTACTGTTGTGCTAGTTCCTTAGCTTTGTGCGTTCCTATAGGGAAATTTAAGGTGAAGAACCGCTGGGCGCGTGTTCTGTTTGACTCCGGCGCTACCCACTCGTTCGTGGCTAGAGCCTTTGTGGAGCGTCATCGGTTGTCTCTAGATCGTGTTCGGGATTCCTTCCGTGTCAAGTTTCCCTCTGGTGAATCTGTGTTGTCAGATTTGGGTATTTTGGATTGCCCAGTTTTGTTGGGGGATTTTCTTGCGAAGGCGGATCTGAAGATGATTGATCTAGAGGACTTCGATGTCATTTTGGGCATGGACTGGCTCTCTCGGTATGATGCGGTCATTCAGTGCAAGGGAAAGCGCTTGGACTTCATCAGGGACGACGGTCAGCCCGGCAGCGTGTATGCTGATCCGTGTCTGGATTCTCCTGTTCTCTCTGCGGTATGTGTTCAGAGATTGTTTCTTTCTGATTGTTGTGTTTGTTTAGTCTCGGCGGTTGGAACCGTTGATAGCGTGCCACGCTTGGAGGAGATTCCTATTGTTCGTGGTTTCGCCGATGTTTTTCCTGATGATCTTCCTGGTATCCCTCCTGAGCGGGATGTGGAGTTTGTTATTGATTTGGAGCCGGGTACGCGTCCTATTGCTAAGGCGCCGTACCGGATGGCCCCTCGTGAGTTAGAGGAGTTGCGAATTCAGTTAGATGAGTTGTTGGCTAAAGGTTTTATCAGGCAGAGTTCGTCGCCTTGGGGTGCTCCTGTTTTGTTCGTAAAGAAGAAAGATGGGTCGATGCGGCTTTGCATCGACTATAGAGAGTTGAACAAGGTCACTATCAAGAACAGGTACCCTCTGCCGAGGATCGATGATTTATTTGACCAGTTGCGTGGTAGCACGGTGTTCTCCAAGATCGATCTTCGTTCGGGCTATCATCAGCTCAGGATCCGTGAGGCAGATATTCCACGGACTGCGTTTAGGTCGAGGCATGGGCACTTTGAGTTTCTGGTGATGTCGTTTGGTCTGACCAACGCACCATCAGCCTTCATGGATATGATGAACAGGGTGTTCAAGGATTTCCTAGACAAGTTCGTTGTGGTCTTCATTGATGACGTGTTGGTTTATTCTCGCAGTGCTGAGGAGCACGAGCAGCATTTGCGTTTGGTCCTATCAGAGTTGAGGAACCACAAGTTATTCGCCAAGTTGAGCAAGTGCGAATTTTGGTTGCCTCAGGTTTCTTTTCTAGGCCACGTGGTGAACAAGGATGGGATCTCGGTTGACCCAGAAAAGATTGCAGCAGTGACGGATTGGAGTAGGCCGAATACTCCTAAGGAGATCAGAAGTTTCTTAGGGTTGGCTGGCTATTACAGGAGATTCGTGGAGGGTTTCTCTTCTCTAGCCGCACCGTTGACCAAGCTGACTCAGAAGAATGTGGCATTTGTTTGGAGCGAGAAGTGCGAAGAAGCTTTTCAGGAGTTAAAGAGGAGATTGTGTACTGCTCCCATTCTGACCCTTCCTACTGAGGGCATGGATTATGATGTGTATGTGGATGCTTCGCATATAGGACTGGGATGCGTATTAATGCAGGATGGAAAAGTAATCGCTTATGGGTCAAGGCAGCTGAAGACTCATGAGAAGAATTATCCAATGCATGACCTTGAGTTTGCAGCGGTTATCTATGCGTTGAAGTTGTGGAGGCACTTACTTTATGGGGCTCAGTGCAAGATTTTTACTGACCATAAGAGCCTGAAGTACGTGTTCACGCAGGAAGAGTTGAATCTGCGTCAGCGGCGGTGGCTTGAGTATGTGGCGGATTATGATATAGAAATCCAGTATCATCCGGGCAAGGCCAATGTGGTGGCCGACGCCCTGAGCCGAAAGACGGGAAAGATCTTTAACCTCTCCGCCGATCGATTAGTTGAGGAGTTCCTCCTTATGGATATTTCAGTGGGATGCTGTAGTTTGCAGAGTAGCTTATCTGTGGTAGAGCCGTCCTGGATTTCTTTGACTAGACTGCATCAGAAGGACGATCCGGATCTGTTGCACCTTTTTACCAGGACAGAGAAGGGAGAGTTGCCAGATTTTTCTATTGATGATGCGGGTACTTTGAAGTACCGCGGCAGGTTTTGCGTTCCCGCTGTTGGGGACATTAAGAGTATGATTTGCAGTGAGGCTCATGGTTCCAGCGTTGCCTACCATCCAGGATCTACGAAGATGTACCGTGACTTAAGGCAAGTTGCCTGGTGGTATGGTATGAAAGGAGATATAGCCCGATATGTTGCTGAGTGTCACACTTGCAAGCGTGTGAAGGCCGATCATGGGAGGCCTGGTGGTAAGTTGACTCCGCTAGAGATCCCGACTTGGAAGTGGGAGAGTATATCTATGGACTTCATTACGGGTTTGCCAAAATCCCCGAGAGGATTTGATTCTGTTTGGGTTATAGTGGATAGATTGACGAAGTGTGCTCACTTCGTGCCTTATAAGATTGATTACCCGATGAAGAAGATAGCGGAGTTGTACTTGAATGAAGTCATCCGACTCCACGGTGTGCCGGTTAGCATCATTTCTGATCGAGACTCCCGGTTTACTTCTCGTTTTTGGCAGAGTCTGCAGGAGGGTTTGGGTACGGATCTGAGGTATTCTACTGCGTACCACCCTCAGACCAATGGGCAGACGGAGCGGGTCAATCAGATTGTTGAGGATATGATCCGGTGCTATATTTTAGACCACGGTGGAGCGTGGGATGAGCGTCTGCGACTCATGGAATTTGCTTATAATAACAGTTATCAGGAAAGCTTGCAGATGGCTCCGTTCGAAGCTTTGTATGGGAGGCGCTGTAGGACTCCGTTGTTTTGGGCTGAGGCTGGTGAGAAGCCTTTGTTGGGTCCTGATGCTCTGGATGAGATGGAAGTCGCCGTGAAGCTTATTCGGGAGAAGCTTCGTTTAGCCCAGGAGAGGTATGAAAAGAACGCCAATCGGCGTAGGTCTGCCTTGGAGTTCTTAGTAGGGGATCATGTATACCTCAAGGTTTCTCCAATGGTTGGTGTAAAGAGATTTGGTAAAAATCAGAAATTGGACCCAAGGTATGTGGGCCCGTTCGAGGTCTTGGAGCGGATTGGTGTGTCTGCATATAGATTGGATTTGCCAGCGAACTTCCCTGGTGTTCATAATGTTTTTCATGTTAGCCAATTGCGGAAGTGTGTGCGCAGCAGTGGGCAACTCTTGGATGTTGTGCCCCAGTTAGAGCCCAACCTCTCTTTCGTTGAGGTGCCAGTTCGTATTTTGGATACTCAGGAGCGTGTGCTGCGAAAGAAGTCCATACCGATGGTGAAAATTCTATGGAAAAATCAGGATTTGGAGAGCGCGACTTGGGATCTAGAGTCGGCCATGAGGAGGGCGTACCCTCACCTGTTTCTCTGATTTGATCGGTATGTTTCCCTTTGTAACTTCTGTTTGTTACTTTTCCTTCTTTTGTAGGAGGGTTGTGCGTAAAGTTTCGGGACGAAACTTTCTTTTAGGGGGAGTGACTGTAACGCCCCGTTTTTTCAGCGATTATTTTTATTCTCGTTTGGCGTTACGATGACGCGTTTCCGTGGCTTGTGCCATGTGTGGAGTACGGTTTAGCTCCTTAGAACTGAGTGCCCTGTTTGGTAGCCTGTTGGCAAGATCTCCCTAGCAAACCGAGTCGTTTTGGTGACCCGGTGTGGCCTCTCGGGGGGATGTTTGTGTTTGGCTTTGTTTGGGTGTAACTCGAGTTCCATTCATCGAAAGTTAATTTCGACTTCGCCGTTGTGTTCGTAGCGTGGGTATTTAGCTACGGTGAGAATTTCTTCGAATTCCGAGATAGTTCGGTTTTCGCGTCGATTTGGTGCTTTATGTAATTTTGTAATTAATAATATAATTATATAATTATATATATATATATAGAATTAGAATGAAAGGATCGATCATCTTCTTCCCCGTAAGAAACCGCCGGCCCCTTGTACGAGAGAAACGGAGAAACCGCCTACCTTGCCTTCGGACGCCGATTCCCGGAGCGTTTGTGGACGGAATTCGATTCCGAGAGTGGATTTGGATTGCTCTCGTCAAGACCTTCATTCCTGCGGTAAGAAATTCGATTTTCGTGGAGTTTTGGGAGGATTGGAATTTTCGGTTTTGGAAGTTTTCCGCCATTAATGGCCGAGTCTTTGTTCTAGGTGTTGCGGCCGTTTTGATCCGTGCGAAGAGGAGGAAAGCAGTCCAAAGCTTCGCTGTGAATTGAGGCAAGTGGTATTCTTGCCCTTGCCAAGTGTTTTCTTTGATTTTATTTGCTGAAATTGAAATCCCGGTTAGCCCAGGTTAGAGGCCTTGTTGTTCTCATTTTCTTGCTAACAATAGGGCTTAGTTCTTCCTACTGAAACCCCCCCTATGTTGTGATGTTTGGAATCCAAATTGTCGGCGTGGAGCCGTTGTTTTCCTTTATTTTTGATTGTTGCTCTGGTTCGGGTGTAGCCGAGAGGGAGAGTTAGGAGGGGGGGTGTGGTTGCCAATTTCCTTCGTTAAGATATTATTCGAATGGTTAGGCATAGTTTGAATGGTAGTAGCGTGCGACGTGATAGTTGTCTACTGCTACTGCAGTGGCGTGAGTCGTGTGCGCGTTCCGGTGTCGTTCGGGAAATTCCAAACGGTGCAGGTTGACCGCGCACGGTCATCAACCTTTAGGGCGCACGACCACTGGTCGTGTGCCTCTGTTCGTGCGCGTATAAATTTTAGTTTCCAAAGTTCTGTCTCGGGCAATCGCACGAGCGCTGGCAACAGTGCGCACGACCACTGATCGTGCGACGCTGATCGTGCGCAGTTGCTAGGTTTTCTGTCAGGTTTTCCAGGTTCGTTTCGCACGATCATCAGCCGATGAGTGCGCACGACCACTGATCGTGCGTCACTGATCGTGCGCTTTGTATATTTTCTTTTGATAGGCGAATTTAGATGGTTTCGAGTGCGGGAGTTTAGATACTCAAGTGGCAGGCAACTACTCGAGTTCTGGATCTTCTGCCTTGGTCGTTCGACTGTCGTCGAGCTCCGTATTCTTTAGTGGGTTTGGGGGTAGTAACATTATTTTGGCGGCGAGTGAGGCTAGCTCACTCAACGCCAAAGTTTAGGTAGGCACTGAGTGGGTTTCACTCAACGCCTAGTCGTGTTGATTTATTTCAACACTCTTCCTTTACCTTGTATTTCGTTTCCGAGTGGATTTCCAGTTGTATTTCTGGGTTTTCCTTGTCGGCCGTTTTCTTTATTTTCCTAAAGGCCGAATCGTGGGTCGTGGTTAGTAGTGGTGGTTGTAGCTCTTTATGGGGGTGGAGTTGTGTGATATAGCCAAGGCCACCCATGGATTTCTTGCTCCAGGTACGGGCTGGGCATGTCGGGTGGAAGGTCCCTTGTGTTTTCACGTGTTGACCCTCGAGCTTTTGACTTGGACATGGTGGATTGGGGGACTGCGTTTGCCTTCGATCCGGTTCCTCGTTGTTGTTTTTGCTACTATCACTTCCCGCAGTTTAGGGTGTTAGAAGTTTCTTCTTTGGTAGTTTGCAGCATTCTGGCTCTTGGTAGTCTAGTAGGCCCTGCAGGATGTTGTTCCTGGGCTGGGTCGTTGCTGTTTCTTTGCACGTTGTGCATTTCTTGTTGTCCTGTTTTGGACAGTTGTGACTCTTTCTACTGCATGTTTCCTGTTATTTTGTCCTTTTGGTTGACTCTTTCATGCAGTTTTTCTTTGTTTAGCTTGCTGAGGTATTCTGTTTTCTTTTGGAATACCCCAGGTTCTGAGCTGTAGCCAGTCTGGTGGCTAGTTGGAGGTGGTGTTGTTGGTGGACTTCCGGACCTTGGAGTTCTGTTTACCTTGTTAGTGAGGTTGTTTTCAGTACTTTCTTACAGACATATATGTGTGCTGGTGGGTTCGTGTCAGGTTGTTGGCGCCCACTAGTAGTTTTTACCTTGTACTAGATATATACTATTGCTGCTACCATTTATTTTTCTGGAGATAGTCTACTTGCTTTGAGAAGGTTTTATGCTAGGTTGCTAGTTATTTTTAAACTATAATTATTATTATAAATGAAGCTCATGATCAGCATGTTTTGTAAACTTAATCACTATTTTCCAAATCACGTACGAAAACCGTTTTCTTATATATACTATATAAACTAAGTGTAGTGTCTTGCATAGCATGAGTGGTTCTCTCGGGACCCTTATGCGCTCTTTAGGGTGTAAAACCTAATTAAAGTATTTTTCCGCAGCGTTTAAATATAGTTTTCTTTTATGGACTAGATGATCCACTGAGCCGAGGGATACGGACTCTAAACATAACTGATTTTCTATTCATTAAGCACATGATTTTCTTGCATAAAGATTGTAGTTGGATTTGCCTGAGCGTCAGCAGTTATCCCCTGCTTGACGTGGCATCATGACGCGTGTTTTCTCTTACTCTGATAATTCTTAATTCGGAGAAAATGCGGGTTGTGACAGTGGAGCGGGCGTCTCCACTACTAGGTGGTATCCACACTACCTGTCCTAGGCCTCCGTACGCCTCAACGCTAATAACACAACAGCGGAGCTCACACGCGTACTACGACTCAGAAGGGGTCTTGGGTAGATGTGCACCAAGAACACAACCCAACCTGGCCTTTGATTTCGAATCGGAAGGAACCTCGGAATCGCACGAGGCGCAAGCCCAACCATTCTAATGGCGCGGAGGAGACCTCGGGTTATGGACACCAAGTGTCTATCCCTACCGCCCAAGGTCTAACTATTGGCTCCCATCGGTGTGACGACTGGCGAGCCCGTAGACCTGCCACATTCATTATCTCAGTATCACGACACATCGAGTCGTCGCACACCACATGCACCATCACAACTCACTCGATGCTACCCGTAGGGAGACTACACCTCTAAGCATCGGTTATCAACAAAACCCATTAAGCTCGGATCTCGGGTACAAAATACTCTCCCAATAAAGTTCCTCTCATTCACAACTATCTATTCAATTGATTACCTCAATTCATCACAGGATAGATATAATCTACAACCAAGCTCAACCTCCATTGATCACTAGCCATCCTATCTCAATTCACATCACCATTAACCTAGATGGCTACCAATGTTGAGCACAACATTCAAAAGGTTAACTATAGCATCATAATCAAAGGAGCCTGAAAGTGAGGGATAAGATCAATCCTAACTCTAGAGGGGGGGGGGGGGGTGAATAGAGTGATTTAAAATAGTTTTGCAAATTAAAACTTGTATGGAGAGAAGGCTTAGATTTACTTAGTGTATGGTGCTATAACAATTAATCAAAGTAAGAAGAGAATCACAGCACAAAGCAAAACACCAAGAAACAAGCAACCAGAATACACAAGGAGCTATAGTGGTTCCCCAAAATCTTCGGTAGTCCACTCTTCTATCACCCTAGATAGGAATCCACTTCAAGATGAGTTGATCAGGTGTCTTGAGCACCAGAGAGTTTTTGACCAGGTTCTCACAAACCAAAGGGCTGATTTTTGACCAGGTTTCAGCAAAACCAAAGGTAACTTTTGAAGGGAGTTAAAACCCTGTACAGAAAGAAAAAGAAAAAGCTGATGTTGTCTTCTCTATCAATAAGTAGAGAGAAGCAAAGTGGATCTGTTGGTGTTGTCAAAGCTCCCCCTGAGATCAAGAAGTAGTTCAGGAAGGAGAGCTTTGCACAAGGGTGACAGGTCTTCAATGATCTGATCTGCTCCAGCAAAAGATGATCCAAACAAGTTGGATGGTTGTGTCTGAAGCAATCAGAATTCCTGTGTGTAAGCTTGAATGAATATCACAGAGAGCAAGAAGAAGAAGTCCTTGTTGTTCTCTGTTTACTGATAGAATAATATATCTGTGTTCTTCTTCTGAGTCTTTGATAGCCGTTGGCAGCAAGCATTAAATGCTTTCCTTAAATGTCCATGTCTAAAAGGAAGTGTCAGGCAAACATTCCTTAGAAAATTCCTTGAGCCATGCACCAGATTTGCTGTAACGGCCAATAAATCTTCAGCATTAATTGTTCTGACAGAAGGAATTTGAATTCCTATTCAAAAACTGACGGGAGCCTAGAAAACGTCGAGCTCACAATAAAACGTCGATCTGAGCACGACACACGTCGGCCAGAGAGTGGTTTCAGAAAGCAGAACTGGGCTTGACGGAACGTCGAGCTGAGGTCGACTCCATGTCGAGCTGAGGTCGACTCAGCGTCGAGCTGAGGTCGACTCTGCGTCGAGCTGAAGTCGACTCTGCGTCGAGCTGAAGTTGACTCTAACTAACCTATGTGACCTTTATAACAACAAGGAGGTCACAACACAAAATCCCTATAGAAATATAGTCATCCTGACCCAAATAGTAATAGGGTGTTCCAACAATCTCCCCCTATTTGGATTAGGATTACTATTTACATGAATTTAGGGATTCAAAAAGAAGTAAAGCAAGACAAAGGTGAATAAAATACAACCAGACATATGACAGAATAAAGCAGCATATATATAATACTATATAGCAGCAATAATGTTTAATGTCCTGTATCCAGCAGAGAAAAAGAAATAAAACACCTTACATTACTTTTCCTTTGGAGCTTTGTCTTGATCACTTCCCTTGAAGATAATTTCCCTGTTAGGATTTGTAGCATCCTTCTTGGATCTGTAATCTTTAGCTGCACCTAAGGATTTCTGACCTTTTCCACTAGCTGGTACAGTTGCAGGATGAAGCTGCATATACTTATCAAAATCAAAGAATTTCTTTGAGTTGTATTTCTCCAATTCTTCTCTCCTTTGATCTGACATGGTGCTGATGTGAGAGGTGTCCAGACCTTTTGCTCTAGCTCTGTCAATCTCATTCAGAGCAGCCATCTCAGTCATCCTGGCCTTCCAGTAAGCTGGAGTTTTAGTAGGATCTTCAAAAGGAATAGCTGGTTCATATCTGTTGGCAGAGTGTTCTTGATGAGTTCTTGGAGTGAAGTCAACTCTGGGTCTGTAAGGATAGGGACCAGAGGTTGGATCAATGGGTCCTCCCCTTTGGTAAGGTTGAGATCCTGATCTTCCTCTGGACTGCCTGCCTCTATTGTATCCTCTTTGCTGGTTATACCCTTGGGATCTTCTTGACTGATAGGTCTTGCCATGCAGAGATGATGGGGCAGGATTGGAAGAGAGGCTTGCACTTGCACCTGCATCTGGAGGAGTTGGATGTGGAGGCTGATGGACAGGCTTGGAGGGGCCTTCATTGAACTTTCTTTTCTTTTTCATTACCTTTCTTTGGTTTAGAGAATATTGCATCCAGGGCTCAGTGATTTCACAGTTGTACTTGATATGGTAAGGGATGTCATGATCTGTGGCTTTAGCCGATGGAACTCTTTTCATTGCTTTGGATCTTGCTTTCCTATTCCTTGCAATGGTTGCAGAGGAGTCATCAGAATCAGTTGTAAATTCATCCTCTGAGCTTTGAGATTCATTATAAGGATCTATGTAAGTTCTCTTTGAGATAGGAAAATTGATGGGGGCTGGAGCAGCTGAAGAAGTAACTGGAGGAAGGTCTACTGACAGTGTAGAAGAGGAGTCTAACACTGCAGGAAAGGAAATAGCCTCAGGAGCCATAGAGGCTGAGGTGGCTAGTTCCTGAAGAACTTGGGAGACAATGGTCTCAACTTCATCTGGTGTCTCAATCAATTCACCTGAAGTTTCTGAGGGAACAGTCTTAGCAGCTACTAATGCTTCAACAACAACATCATCACAAGCAGGAGCCACAGCTACCACTGCTTCATCAAGGATCATGGCATCAACAGCCAAGGAGGATGGAATGATCTTCTGAAAAGGGACAATGGCCCTAGACAGGTCTTCTTGAGGAGGCAGGAGGCTGTAGTTTCTGAAGTGAAGATGTGCTGGAAGGTAGAAGCTCTGGACAGAAGATGCTAAGGACTGAAAGTCTAAGGCACTGCTGATCATCTGAACTGAACCTTGAGGAGGAGCCTCAGAGGTCATCTGAACTTCTACTGCTGAAACTGTCTCTGAACAACCCTGTACTACCTGTACTGCTGAAGGCTGCAGCTCTTCTTCTGCTGACATCTCCCCCTGCCTAGAATCAGTGGCAGCTGACTCTAGGCCCCCAGAAGAAGGGCATGCCAGATAGGATGAGAGGGATGAGACTGAGGCAGAGAGAGAGAGCTCAGGGAAAGGACTAGAGGAGCCAGCTTGGCATCCAATAGAGAGGAGAGCCTAGGGGCCAAAATATCAAAAAGCTTATTGGCCAAAGGCAAAAGAGCTACTTGCTCAAGTGGGACTTGAGTAGAGGTAGAGGGAGCAGCAGAGAGGGTGAAGGTAGAAGATGTTGTTGGTGGTGCAGACATGGGAGGGATAACTGGTTCATGGATGGAGGATAGGAGAAGTTCTGAAAATGTTGATGAAGGGTGGAAGTCATGAGGAGAGGAGGGAGAGGCATCCATGAAGGATTCATCATGAATGTCAAGGGAAAGGATGTCCTCATGAGATGAAGAGTCCAAGCTCATGGGAGGAAAATAGTGGAGGGGATGGAAAGTGATGAGTGGAGGAATGGAGGATGCAATAGTAGAAATGGATGAAGGGATGGGTTGAGTGGGTGAGATGATTGTTGTTGTTGGAATGAAAGAGGATGGGAGGATGATGGAGGAAGATGGCAAAACCCCTGCTTCTGGGCCAGTAGACTGAGGAAGAGTGACCTCTACAGTCCTGGTGTCTACAGAAGTCCTCATTGCTGCAGCTGCCCTGGAGTTCACAATCTTCCTGTCCCACTTGCCAATCAGTGCATAAGTGAGCCTCTTAGAAGCATTGATGTGCTTCTTTGAGGACACAAGCAACTGAGGGCAACAGTGGTTCAGAATCAAACCAAGAACCCTTCCAAAGTGGACAAAGTTCTTATCCATTTTCTTCTTAATCATATCAAAAACAATCAAACCCCAATTGGGATGCTTCTTATCCAAAATTGCAGCCATAATGCAAAACTGATGCCTAGTAATGGCATCATGTGCAGTCCTCTTTGCACAAATTACCTTGCCTGTGATATCTGCTAACAGCCTAAACTCAATAGCTAGGTTAACTTTTAAAAGTTTAGAGGGGTTACCAGAATTATGCCCCATTCTGTCTAGCATCACAGCAAACTCTTCCACAGAGAGTTCTATCTCATCATCTCCAACAGCAAAACCGAAAACCTCTGAAATGATTTGAGGAGAAATGGCTTACCTCATTCCCTGAAATTGTTCCAGTCATCGTACTGTTATCTGAATTCACTACAGTAAAAATCCACTCTTTGATTTCAGATTCTGGAAGAGGAATCCTGGTTGTCATGAAGTTAACCAGGTGCTGCTCTTTGAATAGCTCCATAATATCCAGAAAATTCTGCGATGATCCATCAAAGGAGTCGATGTCGATGTCAAAACCTGAATCAAACTTCATTGCCGCCAATGCACCTGCAGCAATTGCCATTATCCTGCAAATAGATACCTTCCAAGATCAAGAGTAAAGGATTTGGAGGGAGAAAGCTTGAGCAGAAAATATGAGAGCGCAATTGCGAACGACGGAGAAGAATGATTTTATACTAGGGTTCGACGCAGAAATGGAAAGAACGTCGAGCTCAGGTCGACGCTCTAAGGCTCTAGGGGAACTGAAATGACTCAACAGCGTGCAGCTTAGGTCGACGTTCGACGCTTGGGCTGATGCTATACGTCGAGCTCAGGTCGACGTTGAACGAAGGCGTCGACCGAAGGGAGAAAAACTCAAGAAGCCAGGGAGCTGTGAACTTAGTTCAACGCTAGAAGTTGAGGTCGACGTTCGACGCTTTTGAGGGCGACGGAATGTCGATCTTAGTTCGACGCAACGTCGAGCTTAGTTCAGAGCTCAAAGAAACCACTCAGACAGAGGAATTTTAAAATGAAATTTTTCCTATTCCTGTTAATTATGGGTTTCAAAATCTTGGAGTTTTAATTTATACTGTCTCCATCTAGCATTCCCAACTGATTGAGGAAGAAGAAGTGCTTCTTTTCATCCAAGGGCTTGGTGAAAATATCTCCTCTTTGTAGTTCAGTGGAAATGTATTCTAGTGCAATTTTCTTCTTTTCTACATTATCCCTTAAGAAGTGATGTCTGATCTCTATGTGCTTAGTCCTACTATGGAGAACTGGATTTTGTGCAATGCAAATTGCACTAGTATTATCACAAAAAATTTTAGACATCTCTAAGTTGTAGCCATAGTCTAGGAGCTGGTTTTGAATCCACAAAATCTGTGAGCAACAACTGCCTGCAGCCATGTATTCAGCTTCAGCAGTTGATGTGGACACAGAAGTTTGTTTCTTACAAAACCAGGAGACAAGTCTATCACCAAGGAATTGACAAGTTCCACTGGTGCTTTTCCTGTCTACTCTACATCCAGCATAATCAGAATCTGAAAATCCAGTTAGATCAAATCCTGAGTCATGTGGATACCAGAGACCTAGATTAGGACAACTTTTTACATACCTAAGAATCCTCTTAACTAATGTGAGGTGGGACTCTCTAGGGCTTACTTGGAATCTAGCACAAATGCATGTAGCAAACATTATGTCTGGTCTGCTAGCTGTTAGATAAAGTAATGAGCCAATGATTGCTCTATAGTTTGTCTGATCAACTGGTTTTCCAGATTCATCAGCATCTAAAACAACATTTGTAGGCATAGGTGTTTTCATAGAAGATGCTTCAGACATTCCAAATTTCTTAACCAGTTCTCTTGCATACTTGGTTTGAGAAATAAAAATGCCATCCACATGTTGTTTAACTTGCAATCCTAGAAAGAAAGCAAGCTCACCCATGCTACTCATTTCAAACTTTGAATGCATAAGTTGTGAGAACTTTTTGCATAAGTTTGAATCAGTAGACCCAAATATGATATCATCTACATAAATTTGTACTAGTAGGATATGGGACCTATGGGTTCTAATAAAGAGAGTTTGGTCTACTCTACCCGTTTTAAAATCATTTTCCAATAAAAAACAAGCCAAGGTCTCATACCATGCTCTAGGAGCTTGCTTGAGACCATATAAAGCTTTATGCAGTTTAAAAACATGATCAGGAGAGGTTGGAGAGATAAAACCTGGAGGTTGCTTTACATAAACCTCTTCCTTGATGTCTCCATTGAGAAATGCACTCTTGACATCCATCTGATATACCTTGAATCTCTTGTGAGCTGCATATGCAAGAAAGATTCTTATGGCCTCCAACCTTGCAACTGGTGCAAAGGTTTGGTCATAATCAATCCCTTCTTCTTGGCAATATCCTTGTGCAACAAGTCTTGCCTTGTTTCTCACAATTATTCCTTGATCATCCAACTTGTTCCTGAATACCCATTTGGTTCCAACAATTTGCTGGTTCCTTGGTCTTGGTACTAATTCCCAAACTTTATTCCTTTCAAATTGATTCAACTCCTCTTGCATTGCAATGATCCAGTTTGGATCTTGCTCTGCATCTTGTATTGTTTGAGGCTCAATTTGAGAAAGAAAGCAAGTGTGCATAATATTGTGATTAACTTGATTCCTTGTTTGCACACCTACTGAGATATCTCCAATTACTTGTGAAATTGGGTGATCTCTTGTTGTTACTAAATCAACAAGGGGTGTTGATGGTGCACCAACCTGTGTTGTTGTTTCCTCTTGTGGAACAACAACTGGTTCTTCAATTTGTTGACCATTTGAGCTTTCTAAAACCTGAGATTCCTCTTCATTGTCACTAAGTTCAGCGTCTTGTTGAATTGTTGAAGGTAATGAATCTTTGTCTGTGATGGTAAGCTGCTTCAGATTTTCTGAAATTGAATGTTCCTGCAAATTGCTTATGGTAGAAGTCTCCTTCTCCTTATAAGACATATTAGTTTCATCAAATGTAACATGCATGGATTCTTCAATTTTATTAGAGCACTTGTTAAAAACCCTATAAGCCTTGCTAATCATGGAGTATCCCAGAAACACTCCTTCATCAGCTTTGGCTTCAAATTTAGCTAGGTATTTCTTATCATTATTGTGAATGAAGCAAATGCAACCAAAAATTTTGAAATAATTTACTTTAGGTTTCTTCCCTTTGAGTAACTCATAGGGAGTCTTACCCTTCAGTTTATGTATCAGGCTTCTATTCAAAACATAGTTGGAGGTGTTCACAGCCTCTGCCCAAAAGGTTAGAGGAAGGTGAGCATCTGTCAACAATGTTGTGGCAGATTCAATAAGGGTTCTATTTTTCCTTTCAACTACCCCATTTTGTTGAGGAGTTCTCGGAGCTGAGAAAGTGTGCCTGATACCTTCCTTTTGACAGAACTCTAGCATAAGAAGAGAATCAAACTCTGTCCCATGATCACTTCTGATCAGGGCAATGAGAGTATTGAACTCAATCTGTATGCCTTTGAGAAAATCTGTCAAAATCTTGAAGTTATCAGACTTCTTTCTCAGAAAGAACACCCAAGTGAATCTTGAGAAGTCATCTACAACTACTAAAGCATAAGATTTCCCTCCTAGGCTTTGTACATTAATTGGTCCAAAAAGGTCCATGTGCAATAAGTACAAAATTCTAGGTGAATCACTCTTATTAAGTGACTTGAAACTATTTTTAGTTTGCTTGCCTAATTGACAAGCCTTGCAAAGTCCTTCCTTCTTGTAGGGACCGGAAGGTAGTCCTCTAACAAGGTTGTCTTTGGATAACTTAGCAATGGTTCTAAGGTTCACATGTCCTAATCTTTTATGCCATAGTTCATTAGGTTTGCTAAGGGAGTTAAATAAACAAATATCTACTTTAGATGAATTGAAATCAACTAGATATATGTTATCTTGTCTATTACCAATTAAAACAATGTTGTTATTTAATGCAATATTACATGCTGAGTTGGTAAACCAAACCTGATAACCAGCATCACATAGCTGGCTGATGCTGATTAAGTTGTGCTTTAGTCCTTCCACATAGGCCACTTTCTTGAATGTAATTGACCCTATTTTGACTTGGCCATAGCCTTTTGTTTGTCCAAAGTTTGAATCTCCAAAGATTACTTTGGGTCCATGTTTGGCTTTGAAGGACACAAGGTTCTCCTTGTTGCCAGTCATGTGCTTTGAGCACCCACTGTCCAAGTACCACTACTGGTTCACAATTGGATAGGTCTTTACCTGCACATACAACAAATCAATTGTTTTTGACCCAGTTTACCTTGGGCCTTTCTTGATATCCTTTAAACTCTGAAATAAAAGACATCTCAGGTTGACTCTTATAGCCTACAGGATGATATCTCCTAGGAGGTATTATCCATTCAGCATAAGGGTTAAAGTGATGAGATGTGGAGCTGGAATTAAATCTTGAATTAACCCCTGAGAACTGACTTTTGCTCTGAGCTTGGCTCGACGCACGTCGAGCTTCGGTCGACGGACTCTGGTGAGTGCGTCGAGCTCCATTCGACGGCGAAGTCTTGCTTTGTTCAGAAGGTAGAAGGCGTCGACCTGAGTTCGACGTTTTCTTGCGATTACGTCGAGCTCTGTTCGACCTCCGTCGAGCTTCGTTCGACGCTTTTTGTCCAGTTTCCTGGGTTAAGTCAGCATTCTTCCTAGCCACTATCAAGACTCCTTTACCTTTGTCACTGGTAAATTTGATTGGAGTTGTCAGCACTATGGGTTGGCTGGATGAAGCACCCAAGCCCAGTGAACCATTCAATCTTGAGTTCACTGTACTTGTGATGTCCATTAATTTGATACTTCTCCCATTAAGGGTTTCTTCAAATTGTTTGGCCTTAGATAGTTCACCTTTCAGTGAAGCTATCTCCTCCCCACACTGCTTCAACTCTTCTAAGAGTCTAAGTTTATCTGAGTTAATGGATTTGCATTCAATCAATTGTTCTCTAAGAGTTATAATTAACTTTTGAGATTCAATCAAGTCAACGCACATAGATTTGAACTCAGATTTAAATTCATCAGAATTAAAATCAAATGAATCTATTACCTGATCCTCAGTAAGTTCCTGATCAGATAGGTAGTCAGCATCAAGCTCTAAATCAGTATTCTTTTGAGATGCATTGATGGCCATCATGCAGAATCCTTTTTCTTCTGCATCATCCTCATCATCACTAGAGCTGGATGATGAATCAGACTCATCAGAGTCACTCCAGGATTCAGCCACAAATCCTTTTCTGGTGTGCTTGCTGTTGCTGGAGGAAGGATTGTTATGGTACTTCCTTGACTCCTTATCCTTCCTTTTATCTTTTCTTTCCTTCTTGTCCCTTCTGTCTTTATCTTGATTTTCTAGACAGTTGGGGACAATGTGTCCTGGTTTCCTGCAGCCAAAACAGATAATATCTTTATTAGTAGATCTGTCATACCTTGGCTTGTCTTTGTCTTTAGATGACCATCTTCTGAAGTTCTTTTTATTCAGCTTATTGAACCTTTTGACAAGTAGGCTCATAAGCTCTTCATTTCCCAACACCTTTTCTTTAGGTTGTTCTTCCTGTGCCTTGAAGGCAATGGTTTTCTCAACCTTTTCAGTTGGTGTGGATATCTTCTGCTCTTCTTCTCTCTTCTTAATGAATTGCTCATAACTCTTGAGCTTTCCTAGAAGAGCTTCTGTGGATAACTCACAGACATTCCTTCCATCTTTAATTGACCAGATTCTTGAGTCCCAAGAGCTAGGGAAACAAGTCAGTATCTTGTCATTTATCTCAGTGAGAGATATGTCCTTATCTAGTGATCTAAGCTCACTGATGATTAGACTCAGTCTATTGTACATGTCAGCAACTGACTCAGACTCTGCCTTTTTGAAGTTCTCATACTGGGTGATGAGGTAGGATCTCCTATCCTTTCTTTCATCTGTAGAACCTGATACAATTTCTGAAAGTTTTTCCCAGATCTCTTTGGCAGTATTGCATTCAGCTACTTTCTGGAAAATGTCATCTGACATGGTTTGAGCCAAGATGTTCATGGCTTTAGCATCTGCTGCCTTCCACTTTCTTATGTCAGCATCAGTTCCTGAAGGAGGAGGAACAGCTGATGTACTTGTTCCTGTGGGAGGCCTTGGACAATCTGTCAACACAGAATTAAAGATGTCCTCATCAAATGAATTCATGTAAAGTCTAATCCTTGCCTTCCATAGTGCAAACTTAGAGAGATTGCACATAGGAGGTCTGGTGCTAGCAAAGTCCTTGTTTTATGCCATGAGTTTTAAGGATAAGTAAAACTAAAAGAAATAACCCTTTTGAGAGAAATGATCTTATCAGAGATCTTTTGATCCAGGTGTTAGCCTGTATGAATGATCAACCTCGCTTTGATACCAATTGAAAGTGAGGGATAAGATCAATCCTAACTCTAGAGGGGGGGGGGGGGGTGAATAGAGTGATTTAAAATAGTTTTGCAAATTAAAACTTGTATGGAGATAAGGCTTAGATTTACTTAGTGTATGGTGCTATAGCAATTAATCAAAGTAAGAAGAGAATCACAGCACAAAGCAAAACACCAAGAAACAAGCAACCAGAATACACAAGGAGCTATAGTGGTTCCCCAAAATCTTGGGTAGTCCACTCTTCTATCACCCTAGATAGAAATCCACTTCAAGATGAGTTGATCAGGTGTCTTGAGCACCAGAGAGTTTTTGACCAGGTTCTCACAAACCAAAGGGCTGATTTTTGACCAGGTTTCAGCAAAACCAAAGGTAACTTTTGAAGGGAGTTAAAACCCTGTACAGAAAGAAAAAGAAAAAGCTGATGTTGTCTTCTCTATCAATAAGTAGAGAGAAGCAAAGTGGATCTGTTGGTGTTGTCAAAGCTCCCCCTGAGATCAAGAAGTAGTTCAGGAAGGAGAGCTTTGCACAAGGGTGACAGGTCTTCAATAATCTGATCTGCTCCAGCAAAAGATGATCCAAACAAGTTGGATGGTTGTGTCTGAAGCAATCAGAATTCCTGTGTGTAAGCTTGAATGAATATCACAGAGAGCAAGAAGAAGAAGTCCTTGTTGTTCTCTGTTTACTGATAGAATAATATATCTATGTTCTTCTTCTGAGTCTTTGATAGCCGTTGGCAGCAAGCATTAAATGCTTTCCTTAAATGTCCATGTCTAAAAGGAAGTGTCAGGCAAACATTCCTTAGAAAATTCCTTGAGCCATGCACCAGATTTGCTGTAACGGCCAATAAATCTTCAGCATTAATTGTTCTGACAGAAGGAATTTGAATTCCTATTCAAAAACTGACGGGAGCCTGGAAAACGTCGAGCTCACAATAAAACGTCGATCTGAGCACGACACACGTCGGCCAGAGAGTGGTTTCAGAAAGCAGAACTGGGCTTGACGGAACGTCGAGCTGAGGTCGACTCCACGTCGAGCTGAGGTCGACTCAGCGTCGAGCTGAGGTCGACTCTGCGTCGAGCTGAGGTCGACTCTGCGTCGAGCTGAAGTCGACTCTGCGTCGAGCTGAAGTTGACTCTAACTAACCTATGTGACCTTTATAACAACAAGGAGGTCACAACACAAAATCCCTATAGAAATATAGTCATCCTGACCCAAATAGTAATAGGGTGTTTCCAACAGAGCCAAACGATATAAATTGCACATCATAACTTTCACAAGAGTACACTTAACCATGAGTTAACATGAACATTATTATTATATAGCTTGCCACAAAAACTGGAATTCCTGGAGCTACAGGAATCCTCTATAAATGCTCAACCCCTCGTTGGAAAGGTATTTGCGAGGGCTACGACTTTCATGTTGAGTTTGAAGCCCAGATCTGGTCGCATCACATCAGAAATTTGACTCGAAGTCTGCTGCGTACAGGATACAGATTTCCTGGACATATTTCCCCCAATCGCAGCAGACTCGAACGGACTTTCCTGTGTCTATAGGTATTGCCTGGAAACGTGCAACCACTCGTTGGAAAGGTATCTTCTAGGGATACGCCTTTCGTGTTGAGTCGAAAACCCAGATATGAACAGAATGCCTCCGAAACTGGCGGCGAAGATCGCTGCGTGCAGAAGTCAGATTTCTGCACGCATCTTAAGGTGAGATGAACGACATCCGTTCATCTTCCTTCTTGCACCGACCTCCCAAAACTCCTCCAGACATTCGTCCACCCTTATTCACCCTCACAAAGCCGCACTTCTCCACGAATCACTCTCTTATCTTCACTTTGAATGATGGAGAGGTTGAAGAAGACTAAAAGCCTAGAAAACAACCTAGGCATGGCTTTCCCTAAGAAATCTCCTCTTCACCATCAAGACTCTATGGAGTCGATATCTCTCCTAGAATATAACTACAGATCTAGCACCAAGGGAGAGGGGAGGAAGCTCATCTCGTTTCCGGCGGTACCAACATTCCCGGCC
This sequence comes from Platanthera zijinensis, assembly GCA_039513925.1. Taxonomy (NCBI): domain Eukaryota; kingdom Viridiplantae; phylum Streptophyta; class Magnoliopsida; order Asparagales; family Orchidaceae; genus Platanthera; species Platanthera zijinensis. The sequence goes on from CM077092.1 coordinate 119,064,160, forward strand.
ATGGATCTAGTCGTTCTTCTTTGCGGCATCCCTTGCTTGGTGCTTGTTCTTCACGGCAAAGGAGAGAGAGAGAGAGAGATCGAGAGAAGACTGCCTCCAAGAGCTCCGACTTCCCTCGGCTCCGACGGCTCGCGAGATCCACGATGACGACAAGGGTTGATCGGCGCAAGGCTAGGGTTCGGCTTTAACGTCCCTTTATAAGCCGATGTATTAGGTTACATCTTCTGCCACGTGTCAACGCCCCATTGGACCGCTCATAATGGGTCATATTGAAGTGACCCGGTCCAAGGAATCATCCAGCACGAATCCCGAAGCCCGGTTCGGTCCGCCTGTACAAGCCAGTAAATCTGCCTGGGCGAAGAAAACGCACAAGTCAAATTCGGCGGGAATCATCTGTCATTCTCGACGATCGGCGAGAATCGTCAGGCATTCTCGACGAATTCGTCGGGTATCAACAATGATACCCGACGATTTTCCCTTAGGCCATTCCTATCGGAAATCTGGCATTGAGAGCGTTGAGTATTCTCATCGATACTCGACGATCGGCGAGAATCACCAGGCATTCTCGACGATTTTCCCTTCGGCAATTCTTATCGGAAATCCGGCGTTGAGAGCGTTGAGTATTCTCATCGATACTCGGCGATCGGCGAGAATCACGAGGTATTCTCGACGATTTTCCCTTCGGCAATTCTTATCGGAAATCCGGCGTTGAGAGCGTTGAGTATTCTCGTCGATACTCGACGATCGGCGAGAATCACCAGGTATTCTCGACGATTTTCCCTTAGGCCATTCCTATCAGAAATCTGGCATTGAGAGCGTTGAGTATTCTCATCGATACTCGACGATCGGCGAGAATCACCAGGTATTCTCGACGATTTTCCCTTAGGCCATTCCCTTTCGATCCGTTGGATTTCACCCAAACCTACACTCTATCAAACGCACTTGACACCTTTTGCCAGTGCGCCCCGAGCCCGAGTCAAGTATCTTGACTCAAAACTCGTGCGAGGGGCCTAACGCGAATTGGGACATTACAAGTAAAGCTTACTTGATAACCTGTATCACATAGTTGGCTTACTGATATCAGGTTTGCTTAAGACCATTCACAGAGGTCACTTTCTTGAATGTGACAGCTCTATAGTTGAAGTCACCATAGCCTTCTTTCAATCCAAAGCCTGAGTCCCTACAGATTACTTTAGGTCCAATCTTGGCTTTATAGTTGATTAGACATTCTTTGCAACCTGTCATATGTTTAGAGCAACCACTGTCCAGGTACCATTTGTTTTGAATGATAGGGTTCTCTTCTACCTGCAAAAGGGATTAGCAGTTTTTGACCCAGGTTACCTTGGGTCCTTGTTGTTTGACATAACTAAAGCTTGAAATGAATGAACATTCAGGTTGATCCTTATAACCTAAAGGATGATACCTTCTAGGAGGTATGAACCACTGACTAAAGGGATTAAAAGGTTTATCAGTTTTTAGGTTACTCTGGTTATGAACTGAATTGGACAAATTCGAGTATGTTCGTCAACCTGAGCTAAACGATCGGGATTGAGTTCGTCGATCTCTGCTCAAAGAATGGAGATATCCATTCTCAGAGCCCCAAAAACGTCGATCTCTGGTTGACGAACCATACTGGTTTCGTCGATCCCAGTTCGAAGAATAAATTACATTATTATTTGCGTTCAAAGTTTGTCGTTCTGAGTTTGACAAACCATACCCATTTCGTCGTTCTGAGTTCGATGAAATTTGCTGAACATAGTCATGTTGTTTATTTTTCTTCTTCTGATTGGTTTTCTTAAGTTCTAATTGTTTAAGAACTTTATTAACATTCTCTACTTGTTCAGTGTTTTTCTTTCCACTTTCAGAAATGAAGTTAATAGGTTTTGATAGTTGATTTTCTAAATTAGGATTGGTTCACTAGATGAGGTTCCTAATCCTAGTTTGTTATTATTAGATCTTATGTTAACTGTGCTAGTTATATCTATCAGTTATAAACTTCTATCATTTAAGGTTTCTTCTAATTCCTTATCCTTACTTAATTCATATTTTAGAAAAACTATTTGTTGATTAACTAGGTTTAATTCTTCAGTTCATTTTTCATTTTCAGCAATGAATTTTTCTTGTTCTAACAGTTTTTCCCTGAGAAGTTTGATTTCCTTCTCAGATCCTATTAGGTCTAAACATAAGAGTTTAAACTCAGATTAAAATTCTTTAGACTTAAAATCATATGAAGCAATTACCTGATCCTCTTCAGAGACGAATTCTTCATCTTTTGATTCATCTGAATCTAATCTACTGCTTCCAGCATCTATTGCCATAAGGCAAACTTCTCTTGTCTCTTTTCCTCTGTATCATCCTCACTGGAGCTGGAGGAGGATGTTTCATCTTCAGTATCACTCTAAGTTTCAGCCACAAAGCCCTTCTCCTTCTTTTTGTACTTGCTGGAGGAGGCCTTGCTGTGTTGATGTCTTCTTGTCTCCTTTTCTTGCCTTTTGTCTTTCTTTTGAACTTCTGGACATTGTGAGATGAAATGTCCAGGTTTCTTGCATCCAAAACAGACAACTTCTTTAGAAGGGGTCTTGTCATACCTGGGTTTATCTTCATTCCTTGAAGGCTTTCTCCTGAAGTCCTTCCTTGCCATTTTATAGAATCTCTTAGCAAAGAGACTTATAAGTTCTTCATTGGCTGATAAGCTGGGAGATTCTTCTGCAGCTTTGAGTGCTAAGTTTTGTTCCTTCATGGTAGGAGTTGATGCTTTTGGTTCAACTACAACTTCTCATGACTTGATCAGTTGCTCATAGGATCTGAGCTTTCCAAGTAAAGATTCTATTGAGATTTCAGCCATGCTTCTAGCTTCTCTGATGGGCCAGATTCTGGAGTCCCATGTGCTAGGGAAGTACATGAGGATCTTGTCATTGACCTAAGTCAGAGTAATTTCTTTATCCAATGTTCTGAGCTCACTGATGATGGAGCTCAGCCTGATGTACATTACTTCTACTGATTCTGTTTCATCTTTCCTAAAGTTCTCATATTGGGATATGAGGTTTGATCTTCTGTCCTTCCTCTCATAAGCAGTGCTTACTACCATTTGGTTGAGGGAATCCAAAATGGCTTTGGCAGATGTACATTCAGCAACCTTCATAAATATGTCATCTGACATAGTTTGAGCCAGTATATTCTTAGCTCTGGCATCAGTAATTTTTGCCTTCTTATGTACATCAGTTTGATCTGGAGGAGGCACTGCACTGAGATTTGCTGGAGTTGAAATAGAGGCCACTGGAGCTGGTGGTCCTGTCAAGATGGAATTAAAAATATCCTCATCAATAGAGTTCATGTACAGCTTGATTCTTGCCTTCCAGATTCCAAACTTTTGCAAGTTGCAAACTGGAGGTTTTGTGCTGACATAATCCTTGTTTTGTGCCATGATATTAGAAAATAAAATATAATCAGAGAGACTACTAAAGCTTATTCAGAGTTTATCTTGAGGATCTTGATTAATCCAGGTGTGAGCCTGTATGATGTGATTAACCAGCCTCTGATACCAATTGAAAGATAGGGTAAGCTCTGAAAAACTCTAGAGGGGGGGGGGGGTGAATAGAGTTATTGAAATCTTTTAAGTTTTACTGAAATAAAAGATCTTTTATAAAATATGTTACTATTGTATAAGTGTATAGGTGCACAAGTGCAGTAGATAAACTTGAGAGAGATAACTAAGCTACACAAAAAAAAATATATCACAGCACAAGCACAAAGGAAAAACAACACACTCACACAGGCAACACAAGAATTTTTTATGGTTCCCCAAACTTGGGTACATCCACTCTTCTACCAGCCTAGGTAGGAATCCACTACAGGTTTTGATCAGGTGACTGCCACCAATGAGCTTTTGATCAGGTGCTCAAAAACCAAACTTCAAGTCTTTTGGTTAGGAGACTTGCAACCACGAATAATTTTGAAGGGAATTAAAACCCTGTACAGAGGTGGGAAGAGAGGTTGATGGAAGTCTTCTTTTCTCAAATCAAAATGAGAAGACTAAGTGGATTTGTGTTGTTGCCAAAGCTCCCCCTGAGATCTTGACTGGTTCAGGAGTGGAAGCTTTGCAAAAGGGTGAGTAGGCCTTTTAGCTCTTCAGAGATCTTTGACCGATTTGAATAACTTGTCACTTGAGATCCCTGAAAACAAAGAGAGAAAGAAAGAAGGACTCTTGATGGTGATGGTTGTTCCTTCTTCTTCTCTTGAGAGCAGTAGATTTTCTGAGAGCTATTTTCACTACACTTTTCTTGTCTGTATGCTTTTTCCTGTGACTTGCTTGTTGATAATACACAAGTTTTTATGCATCTCTTTTCTTCTCTAATTTTCTTAGCGCTGAGATCTTCGCTAAGAGATCCTCGATTGATAACTGCAACTTGGTCAAATTCAAAAACCTGCAATAAATGTTTAGCCGGAGTCTCGGAAATGAAAATGGCAAGTATGCTGTCATATATTCAATTCTATGTCTGTCCCGAGATATAAGTAGTTAATTCCATGAAGGATATTTGTAATCAATGCTGCCAGTAACGGATCGATTCAAAGGATATAAGAGCATTGATTATCCAGGAAATTAACGGCCTATAATAGTATAAAATAAGGAGACAGAAAAGGAAAGAATAAATGACAATATGCCTTACAGTTTTCGTCGACCTGAGAACGGCTGTTCGTCGAGCTGAGATCCAAGATCGTCGAGCAGAGTCTGCAGTCTGGACTTAGAATATTTTCTGATGTTGAGTGTTGAAGTATTGATCTGGCGTTGAGTGATATGTCCTCTGGCTTTGAGTGTTAGATCACCATTCTGGAGTTGAGTCGTTTTAGAGTGTTGAGTCATTGATAGCGTTGAGAGCGTTGAGTGAACTTTGGCTCTGAGTAAACTTTGACTTTGAATGAACTGTGGCGCTGAGTCAATTTTGACGCTGAGAGATCTTTGACTCTGAGAGCTGAAGTGTTAGTCGAACTGAGGACAGAGTTTGTTGACCTGATGTTCTTAGTTCGTCGACTGAAGTTTGACAGAGGAGTTATCACTTTGTTTAGAGATCGTCGAGCTGAGATCTAAGTTCGTCGAGCTCAGCTCAGAGAATTATCTCTGGGTTAGTCGAGCTGAACACGATGATTGTTGACTGGAGTTCGACGAACGCAGATTTCCTTTTTATTAAGTCTTGAGTCTCTGGCAGTGTTGAAGGCTGGTCCTTTCTAGTGTTGACTTTAAGGACATGGCCTAGACTCTAACAACACATAACATTTGACCCTTCTATACAATATGGGTCACAACCTAAGAAGAGAACCTAGCCCAAATCACTTAGGTGTTCCAACACGCCATTAAGACTAAATGCTCAATGGTGTTGATCCCGGTTCGCCGATGTACCCAAAAGTGTGCCTGAGAGCACTGATCGTCGGGCCGGGTGGACGATGGTTATGATGGATTACTTGTGCGTAAGAGCAAAATATGTATTATCTGTCAATTGCTATTGCTTTGCAGGGAAGGAATGCCTCTGCACCGGGAAAGGGGTAGGATTGTTATAAATTGGTCAGCTAAATGCTGACCGTTGCCTTGTTTGCCACCTTCTGGGTGGATTGTCCCTGTGCAGGTGCTGGAGAGCCGAGTGGAAAATGAAGGGCTGATACCCCTGCTGCTGCTATTACTGCTCTTGCTGTTGCTGCTAGCCCTTGAAGGCTAGCTTTTGTATTTTCTTTTATTCATGTATGGTCGGCCTGCGTGCCGATGTCTATAATACATACTGTTTAAAGAGGAACTGTAAGGCCTTAAGGCAAAACTGTAGTATTTGCTATCCCCTCGTTTGAGTGTTGTATATAACGTTAGTTTATATATATCTAGTGGATATTCCTGCTATGAGTTCAGCTAATTGTGTATCTATTCCGCTAGCATACTCTGTGTTAGGATGCGTTGATAGTATGATCCTGTGACCTCACCGTCTGTTTGTGGCATATAGTGTGGGGCCCTGGCAAGACCTTCTATTATATGTTATATAACGGGTGGAGTCGTTATATGGAGGCTAGTAGATGCACTGGAGCTTTGCCCTTCCTTTTGGAATAGACAGCTCTAGTTCTCCCTTTGAAGCCTAACCCCTTCTTACCCTTTTGGGAGGAGAAGGAATCAATCAAAGGCAATACTGAACATGGTTTTGAGAACTTAGCCACTAGATCCTTCTCCTTTTGGAGTTCACCTTCAAGGTTCCTAATATGGTTATTTTTGAAGTTGATTGTGTCCATCTGAATAACAATGATGTTTTTCAGCTTGCTGACTTCATTTATCTTTAGGTTCAGCATGTTTACTGAGTCTAAAATAGCCAGCTTGAGAGAGGCAATCTCCTCAGCCTGTTTTTTTGGCTAGGAGCCTGCTTCTCTTCAGTGCTTGTAGGAGTTCACCATAATCATCAATCAATTGATTGACATCTCCTTCAGATTCAAGCCATCTTCATCTCTTAATGCAGATGCTTCTAACTCTGGACTAGTTACATAATCTGACACAGAAAGTGTAGAATATACCTTATTAGAGCCAGGCTACTCATGGCTGGGTCCTTCCTCAGTCAAAGCCATCAGCCCAAGGCAATGGCTGACTTCTTCTCCTTCTTCAGATCTGGCAGTATCATCAGCTTCTCTAGTGATTGCATCCAACATCTCTAAGAAGTCTACTTCTATAGGCTCTTCTTCAGTAGTAAATAGCCAAATGTAGGTTTCAGCTTCATCTACCTCTTCTGACTCTGATGATGAGGAGTCAGTCCAGCTCTTTTGCTTCTTGGAAATAAAGGACTTATCCTTATTGCCCTTCTGTTGATGTTCCCTCTTTCAACCAGCATCCTTTCTTTTGACAGGGCAGTCGACTATGACATGCCCTGGCTTGCTGCAATAATAACACACCACTTTAGAAGAAGTATGTTTACTTGGTTTAGAGCCATACCTGTCCTCTTTAGAGGATTTATTCTTTCCCTTGTAGTAATCTTCCTTGGGATAAGAAGAAGAGGATGGCCTGCTTCTCCAGTGCTTCTTCTTCATAAATTTCATAAATTGCCTAGAGAAGGCAGCAAGGTCTTCATCAGAAATGTGGTAGTCTGATGTGCTTGTTTTTTAGCTTTCTGACTCAGAATCAGCAACTCTCCTTGGTGGAGAAGGAATCTTTTTCCTACTCTTCCTTGTGGCTTCAGCTTTGAATGCCACTAACTTGTATTTGACTGTAGGCTTGCTGATTTTCTCCTCCTCCTTTCTAGCAGTCAGCTGTATTTCATAAGACAACAGGTTTCCAAACAGGGTTTGTGGAGGAGTGTCTGCAAGTCTGGCCACTTATCTGATGGCATAGATTTTTGTGTCCCAGTCTTTAGTTAAAGACCTGAGGAACTTGTCATTCAATTCCTAAGTGCTGAAGACTCTGCCATATGTCATCAGCTCATTCACAATTCTGAAAAACTTCTTATAACACACATCAATGCCATCTAACTTGTCCTGCCTGAAGCTTTCATACTCTTGATTGAGCATGGACTTCCTGTCCTCCCTCACTTCTTTAGTCCCCTCCATGTAGACAACTTGTGTGTCTAACATCTCCTTAGATGTCTTGCAGTGGACTAGGTTTTGGAATGTTGAGTCATCTATGACACTAATAATAATGTTTTGTGCCCTCTTATCCAAGGTAGCTAAGATGATTTCATCTTTAGTCATCTCAGAATACTTCTTTGGAGTCTTCAGATTTGCATCAAGGACTGATGTTTTTATTGGGATGAAGGGTCTTTCCTATACTGTGATGTATATCCTAGGATCAAATGCTTCCATGAAAAGTCTGACCCTTTCCTTCCAGATACCAAAGGTCTCCTTCCTGCAAAGAGGAGGTTTCATGAATCCAAGTTCTTTATGATTCTCACTTGAACTCATTTTGGCCCTCTAATAGCTGCCCCTGGATATCAACTCAGAGTGTTAAGTCTATCTTGAGCATCCTCCCTCTAATACCACTTGAAAGTCTTGATTTCAAGAACACTAATCACCTAGAGGGGGGGGGGGAGGGTGAATAGGTCCAATTTAAAACTTAGGGAACTTATTGATTAAAATCACAACACAGCAATCTTATCACAACCAATACCAATATAGTATACAACACAATACACAAGGATTTGTAGTGGTTCCCCAATTGATGGGTACATCTACTTTCCCCCTTCACCTATCTAGCAGTATACTAGATTCGGCCAAACTTCCTTTTATCTTTCTCAGATCCTCAGATCTTATAACTCAGAGCCCAACAGGCTCCTACAACTCAGGGGCAAGCCCTACCACTCAGATCACCAAGATTCTACAACTCAAGTTCTTTCCAAGAATTCTATCTCAGAGTGACTCCACACTCCTACAGCTCTGGCAATCCTGCCCTACCTCAGTGTGAATCCACACACCTACAACTCAGGTAACTCCTGCCCTACCTCAGCCTTTATAACACATGCTTACAACTCAGGCCTTAGCCTTACCACTCAGATTTAAAATGAATCTTACAGAAATATTCAAGATAATGAATTGCAGACACCAGAGAAAATTCTCTGTGCCTGTCTACCTGGACAGAGCAGACGTCAGCCCTAACTTTATCTTCATAGCAATAAGATGATATAAAGATCTTGAAATGATGCCTGGCTTGTTCTGGAATCAACTAGCAGATGAATCTGCTTCTTCTTCTTCTACTTCTTCAGGAATATCTCCCAATCTGGACTGAGCAGATTTCAGCCCTTCCTTCTTCTTTGATCCAGCGAATTGATCTTCAGATTCTGGCTCGGCTTGGATCGAGAAGATAACTTCAGCTAGGTCACGCCTAGGCTAATTCATCTCTCTCAGAGGATTAATCTGAACCTGCTGGAGTGGATGATGATTGCACCAGCAAACTTAGAAGCCCTTCAGATTTGAACTTGAGGTTCTTTGTTTCTGCAACTATGGTGGATGAAGACGACGAACTCCGCTTCTCATTTTTTCGAAAGTTAATCAGAAATTAATCTAATAATCTTCATCATTATAGATATCGATCACTTCTGCTATTTATAATCTCGTCACATTGGCAAGATGATTGACATGTGTCTTAGTTTTAACGGTGGTAAAAATCTCAGCTTTATTAACTTGAGATTCATTGTAGACTGACGACGACGTTAATGTCGATTTGCATCGAATCTTAACTTTCTTTACTTTGCAGAGTCAGCATCTTTCTGGACTTAGCCAAGATCAACTTTTTTGAAATCCTGCGTTCGGCAAACTTCAAGCTCAGCTCGACGAAATCTGAGCTCAGCTTGACGAAACAGTGAAGCTGAGATCGACGAATTCTCTCATCCCAGTTCTTTCTTCAGGTGAAGGCTGAGGTCGACGAACTTCGAGCTCAGTTTGACGAAAAAGTGAAGCTGAGATCGATGAATTCTCTCAGCTCAGTTCTTTCTTCAGGTGAAGGCTGTGTTCGATGAAATCTCTGAACTCTGTTCGACCAAATCTTAAATCCGATCGACGATTCTGATAGCTGAGTCGTTCTTATAGGTAAATCTGAGATCGACGAATTCTATGAACTCTGGTCGTCGAAAGATAAGCTTAGCTCGATGATTGGCAGACTCAGCGATTCTGGACTTAGAATTATTTTTGCTCTGCTAGGCGTTGAGAGCGTTGAGTGTATATCCCTCACTCAATGCTTTTTACCTTAGACTACATTCTTCAGCTTTCTTCCTGATGGCGTTGAGATCATTTAGTGCATAAACTTCACTCAATGCTTTTTTGCCTTAGCCATATTTTTCAGCTTTCTGTCTGATGACATTGAGAGCGTTGAGTGAGCTTGCCTCACTCAATGATTTTGGACTTAAACCAATTTTCTGGATTCTTCACAGTAAGGCTATTACATGATAAACTTGACTCAATGCTTCTAGCTATATGACATTGAGTGAATTGAGCTCACTCAACGATTCTGGACTTAGCCGATTTTTGCTTTTGCAATACTGTTAGTCTTGACTGCCTACCTACTCTCAGGACTACTAGCTGAATGGCGTTGAGTGAGATTGCCTCACTCAACGATTTTGGACTTAGGTAGATTTCTGAGTTTCCAACTTCACCTTGATTCCACCTGTCATTGTCTCTTGAACTAGCTGTCCAATCACTGTGACAAAGAATAACATGTATGCATGAACTTAACCATACATCAAATACAACTATATCTATCTCATTGACACATTTGACATCATCAAATCAGGGCTATTGGGATCAATGGACCCAACAAAACTTAACTTGGTGACCTCAAAAGTTGAGTGCCTAGAGGCATAGGGTTGGCATGCACCATATGATGGATGTGAATAAAGAGTTATTCACCAATCATACGGGAGTTGCATGATGATGCAATCGACAAGCGTTGCCTACCTAAATAACTACATTGTGAGAGAAAAGCCAAAGCTGACTCATAGTGTTGGTGAAATACGAATTTTGTTCACTAAGAGAGTAGCTCGCATAAACTCTCCGAATTGATATTGAGGGTTATAAGTTTGATTAAAATAGTATTAGTGATTTTCATTAAAATCTTAATTGAAATAAATAAAATGTATCTTGAAATGTAGTATTGAGTTTTTCTTTGCACAAATCCTTGTAGAATTTCCAAGACAAGTGGATCTCATTCCACCCTATCCCTTAGAGCCCTCCTTGAGAAGGAGAAACTGAGCGGGACAAATTATTTAGACAGGTACAAGAACCTGAGAATTGTGTTGGGCCCATTGATTTAAATTGCCCCGATTTGATGATGTCAAACAGGTCAATGAGATAGACATAGTTGTATTTGATGTATGTTTAAGTTCATGCATACAGGTTGGTCTTTGTCACAATGAATGGACAGATAGTTTAAGAGACAATGATAGGTGGACTCAAGGTGAGGCTAGAAATTCAGAAAAATGCCTAAGTCCAGAAGTGTTGAGTGAGGCAAGCTCACTCAACGCCATACAACTAATTGTGCTGAGAGAAGGCGGGAATTCAACACTTCTAGTATTACAAAGGCAGAAATATGGCTAAGTCCACAGGCATTGAGTGACCCTAACTCACTCAATGCCATATGGACAGAATCGTTGAGTCAAGGTTATCATGTCAAAGCCTAAGTAGTGGAAGCTAGAAAATTGACTAAGTCCAGAAGTGTTGAGTAAAGTTTCATCACTCAACGCCATGCTAAGTCTGTCAACGCCAATGTATAAGGAGACAGAAATGTCGACTAAGTACAGAAGCGTTGAGTGAAGCTCACTCACTCAACGCCAAGTTAAAAGGCTTTGAGTCTAGTCATGCTATGAAGAAACCAGAATTCGGCTAAGTCCAGAATCGTTGAGTGAGGCGAGCTAACTCAACGCTCTCAACTCTTTTTAGTAGAAAGGAAAGTAGGAGAATTTAACTAAGGCAAAAGCGTCGAGATAGTTGAGATAGTTGAGAAGAATGTCTAAGCATAACCGCTTAGACAGAAGATAGTAACAACTGTGAAGAAGAAACCACTGAGATAGTTGAGAAGGAACCGCTGAGACCTAGCAGAGCAGAAATATTTCTAAGTCCAAATTCGTTGAGAATGTCCTATTCACTCAACACTCTCAATGCCATCAGGCAGATAGCTGAAGAATGGGCTATCGGGAAATAGCGTTGAGTGAGGTCAACACATGATAACTCTAATTATTCCTATTTTTATTATATTATTTTCTATTAATAGTTAGATATTATATATCAATTTTATAATATAAAGTTTTTAAATTAACTACTTTTTATATTTTATCTTTATTTGATCTAACAAAATCATTTTTAATCTTGTAGGGCTAATCTATGGATTATTTGAAGCAGAACTGGGATTTTTACTTTTTTGGCCTAGACACGCCATATAACACGCCCTCTCTATGCGTGACCATATGCGTGACACCAAGGGCTGAGAACGTTTGCCACAGATCGACGAAACTGTGACCAAAGAACCTCGATATGCCCTGCGACACACCCTCCTTGGGCGTGTCTCATAGGCGTGACACCCTTACACGGGGCATGCCGGCCATTGGATGATTATTATACCCTGCCACATAAGATTAAAATGACACGCTTGGGTCACGGGCGTGACCCCGGGCGTGTTAGGGTTGTTTCCAGCCAATTACTCTGCCGTTCCTGCCGTTACCGATAGTTTGACATTTCCAGCTTGACACGCCCTGGTCACGGGCGTGACCAGGGGGAGTGATGCCTCCATCAACTGCAATTTATTCCCCCCAATTTCAGCTTCGCGCCGTTTTCCAGAAACAGACTTGACACGCCCTAGGTCACGGGTGTGACCTAGTGGCGTGACCCGCAATCTGCTGTTTTTGGCCGTTCCTCCTCCAACGTTCCCGGGGCTTCAAGACGACGGTTCCGAGCCTGACACGCCCTAGGTCACGGCCGTGACCTAGGGCGTGACCAACCAACAAGTTTTCTTATAAATTCCATACAACTTCAGATGCTCACGATTGAATTTTGGGAGTTGGAGTCTTGTGTTTGTGAATTTATATTGCTTTTCTTAGCCTAGTTTTGCTTTTAGTTTCAATTCAAGTTGCTTTTTATTTCATCATGTCTTTCCCTACCTAAGCTTATATTTCCTTAATGATGATGAGTAGCTAATTTTCATTTAGCACTTGATCATGATGATGCTTGGAATAAAATAAACTCTTCCTTTTTTATCAAATGTCTTGTTTTTAATCTTGCACACTACGATTTATTTTTGAATTTTATTTTATCGAATTCATATTGCGCGGAATGATCTTCGATCTAAGATCCGTATCCTAAATGACTGTGGGTTACAGATACGAGGATATCACTCAGAGATAAAAGGAGTTGCATGCACTCCTCGAGAGAGGACGACATAAATATTCCGGATTGGAGTCAAATCCAATAGTGGGGTTCTGTTGGGGCTGCGGTCCGGAATCGCCCCCGTACTGCGGTGCTATGCGGTAATGGCTTAACTGGCTGCCCCGTGGATTCGCCCGAGGACCTTTGATATAAAGATTAGTGGCGCCGTCCTCCATCAGTCCGGGCTTTTGGTGCGAGTGGTTGCGCTAAGTCCTCTCAAGTGGTATCAGAGGGGGTCGCGGGTTCAAAACCCCGGGGTCATTTCCGGGGGGGGGGGGGGGGGGCGGGATTGTTGGGGCTGTGGTCCGGAATCGCCCCCGCGCTACGGTGCTATGCGGTAATGGCTTAACTAGCTGCCCCGAGGATCCGCCCGAGGACCTTTGATATAAAGATTAGTGGCGCCGTCCTCCATCAGTCCGGGCTTTTGTTGCGAGTGGTTGCGTTAAGTCCTCTCAAGTGGTATCAGAGGGGGTCGCGGGTTCGAAACCCCAGGGTCATTTCTGGGGGGGGGGGATTGTTGGGGCTGCGGTCCGGAATCGCCCCCGCGCTGCGGTGCTATACAGTAATGGCTTAACTGGCTGCCCCGTGGATCCGCCCGAGGACCTTTGATATAAAGATTAGTGGCGCCGTCCACCATCAGTCCGGGCTTTTGGTGCGAGTGGTTGCGCTAAGTCCTCTCAGGGGTGTTTGATCCTAGATAATCCTATAAGGATCAACCTAGGGTTGGATAAAAACCTATTCAAAACATCTCCAAATGAGATGAAATTTTTACCAGAACCTTATGATAAACCTAGGGACCACTCAGCAAAATTTGGGAGGGTTTGGAAGTCATTTAGCCATCTAATTAAATTATGCTAGGATTATTGAATTTTTCTAAAAACTATAGAAAAACATTTTCCAAAAATCCTAATTTTAGAACACCAGCTAAACTTAGGTAAGATTAGGCCACACCCCAAATTTCAAGTAATTTGGATGACTGGATGGGAGTGGGGAATTTTTCTAAGGTCAGGATAGCCCTATGAGTAGACCTCACCAAAATGAGTGCTGAGGTCTATCCAGTGGTCCAAATGGCTTGAAAGAAATTTCAAAATTTCTTAGATTAATAGAGCTACAATATTAGTGCTGACCACTTTTTTCTGTAGGAGCCTCTAGGTATTTTTCCTAAATTTTCTAAAGTGACTGTTATTTCTATACAGAAATTGCTTATAAAATAAAATCTAATTAAATAGCACAGATCTTGAAGCAAGATTTAAGGGATCTATACTTGTCTTCTTCCTCCAGCCAAAGGCCATGATTTGCCCGACCTGGACCTACTTCCAAGAGCAGCCGCCGGTCGTCCAGCCTCCTCCCTGGCCGGCCACAGCCACCACCACCTCCGTTGAGGTTTTGGCCGTCGCCGGGCGGCGGCACAGCCGCCAGAGAGGCGGAATCCGACGAACCCAAACAACGAATTTCATGGAAAATCCATGAAAATGAAAGCTCCAATCTGGCTCAGTTAAGCCTGATTCTCAATCCTATTGGATCATAAGATCTATCCGCAGAAGAAGAGGGAGGGGAGGACCTTGTTCGCGGGCTGGAGGCGGGCAGACCATCGGGATGCCATTTGCGCGATGGTGGCATCACTGAAATTCTTCAACAGTAAGGGGAGGCTCGAAAACTTCGGGTAAAAGCTGGGAAAAACTCCCCTTGGGCCTCTGAAGGTGTTTAAAAGCTTGGACAAGGACGGGGAACGACCAAAAGCTGGTGGCCATTAATGGCCCATAATAGCTTGGCTCGGCCATGATGGAGGGGAGCTGAAACGGCTCTATGACAGTTGGTGGAGGGCTGGAAAATCCTCCTCTACCTGAGAAGAGTTGAATCCAGTCATTTCAGGGGAAGAGGGAAAGCCATGACATCAAATGCCATTGATGGCCGTGACTGCAAGCTTTCGGCCATGGCCGCAACCGTCCTTTTGCAAAGCTAACAGTCCACGCGGCACAGCTTGACCGGTCAACTTGAATTAAATAAGATTTCTCAGGTCTTATTGGAGAAAACGGCCCACCCCCAGGCCGGCCCGGTTCAGCTGAACCAGCACCCAGCTAGAAATAAAAATGCCAGAAAAAGTCTAAGTATAATGACATTGAGTAAGCTCAGCTCACTCAACGCCATCAAGTTACGGCGTTGAGTGAGCTCTGCTCACTCAACGCCATTCCAGACTATGGCGTTGACTGAGCTCAACTCACTCAACGCCATCCGAATTATGGCGTTGAGTGAGCTCTGCTCACTCAATGCCACCCAGAATAATTTTTTTTTAGACGATGGCGTTGAGTGAGCTTAGCTCACTCAACGCCGTCAAGGTTATGGCATTGAGTGAGCTCTGCTCACTCAATGCCATTCAAACAACACCAAATGGCGTTGAGTGTAGTCAGTGCACTCAACGCCGTTCAGCTTATGGCGTTGAGTGCACTCAACGCACTCAACGCCATCCCGCCTGACCGTTTATGGCGTTGAGTGAGCTAAGCTCACTCAACGACATCAAGTCTATGGCACTGAATGAGCTCAGCTCACTCAATGCCATCCTACCGCCACCAGATGGCGTTGAGTGCAGTCAGTGCACTCAACGCCATTCAACTTATGGCTTTGAGTGAGCTAAGCTCACTCAACGCCATCCCGCTTATGGCTTTGAGTGAGCTAAGCTCACTCAACGCCATCCAGCTTATGGCTTTGAGTGAGCTAAGCTCACTCAATGCCATCCAGCCTATGGCGTTGAGTGAGCTTAGCTCAATCAACGCCATTCCCAGGTCACAGGCGTGTTAGGCCCGTGTTGAAATTTCTGAGCTCGACGATCGTCCTCCTGAGGTCGACGATCGTCAAAGGGGTCATGATAACTCTAATTATTTCTATCTTTTTATTTATTTATCTATATTAATAGTTAGATATTTTATATTAATTTTATAATATTAAGTTTATTTTAACTTGTTTCTATAATTTATATCTATTTGTTCTAATAAAATCATTTTCAATTTTGCAGGGCTGATCTACAGGTTATTTGGAGCAAAAAGAAGAATTTTCCTGTTTTCTGCCTAGACACGCCCTATGACATGCCCTACCTGGGCGTGACACGTGATAACCAAGACTGCTGCTGAATCTCGTCGACCCGCGCCCAACGTTCGTCGACCGACTAGGTCACGCCCGTGTCAAAATATGACACGCCCGTGTACCATTTACACGGGGCTTGGCAGCAAGAAAGAGACCGTTGACCGCTGCCACGTCGGATTAAAATGATACGCCTGGGTCATGGCCGTGACCCAGGGCGTGTCCCGGGCGTTTCCAGCCAATTATTCCTCCGTTCCAGCCGTTGCCGCCAGAGACCGTTCCTGCTTGACACGCCCCTAGTCACGGGAGTGACTAGGGGGCGTGACACCTTCTTGAAGACCACTTTTACTCCCGCCGTTTTCAGCTTCCTGCCGTTTCCAGAAACAACCGTAACACGCCCTAGGTCACGGGCGTGACCTAGGGGCGTGACCCGTCAGTTAACCAATTTTGGCGGTTTCTCCTCCAACATTCCCGGGGTTTTAAGACGACGGTTCTGAGCCTGACACGCCCTAGGTCACGGGCGTGACCTAGGGCGTGACCAAACAGAAATTTTTTCTATAAATTCCAGACAGCTTCAGATGCTCAGGAGTCGAATTTTGGGAGTTGGAGTCTTGTAATTTTCTGTTTCTTTTGTTGTATTTTCTCATTTCTAAGTTAGATTTACCTTTATTGTAACTTTAATTTTAGTTATTTCCATTTCAATCATGTCTTTTCCTACTTTATTTTGTATTTCCCCAATCATGATGAGTAGCTAATCTTCTTTTAGCACTTGATCATGATGAACCTTAGAATAAAATAGATCTTTCTCCTTCTTATTAAATGTCTTGTTCTTAATTGTTCTCGCTACGATTTATCTTTGATTTTTATTTCATCGAATTCATATTACGCGGATATGATCTTCGATCTATGATCCGTATCCTAAATGACCGAGAGGTTGCGGATACGAGGAGATCACTCAAAGATAAAAGGAGTTGAATGCACTCCTCGAGAGAGGACGACGTAAATCTTCCGGATTTGAGTCAAATCCAATAGTGGGGTTCACCGCATAAAGCAAGCTTAGGGGTTTCGACTGGCCGAGAGGTCTTAATCGATCAACCTAAGGTTAGTTAGAAGCATGAGCTCGAGAGAGACGCTTCTATACTTTAGGAACCTCCATGGTCGAGTGAGTATAATTAAGAACTCGCATTTCATTATTTTCCAAGAAGATTTATTTTAGTCCAAGGGGATTCTAGATCAAGTGCTAGCTTCCTCATATTTGAATTTCTCTTTAGCTTCAGCTTTAGTTTTATTATCTAGTATAATCAAACCAACTTTTCCGTTTGATAAAATAATAGCTCTTCCTTGTGAGTACAAGTACTCAACAGGCCCCGAATCGCAATACGACACTTCCTATACTGCATTTCGATAGGTACGCTTGCCTATTCGGGATTCTAGTTTGGTTGTAATTTAACTTCTAGAAAATCATCATCAAGTTTTTTGCGCCGTTGTCGGGGACTTTTCTTTGTTGATATTTTGAAAGCAAGGATCTATTAGTTTTATCATTTTCTTTTTCTTTTATTTCAAAAAAAAAACAAACTTTTTCTTTCAAAAAGTTTTATCTTTAAATTTTTATATTTAAAATTTCTTGCGAAAGGGCCATGTCGGGTTTTCATCCCGCAATACCGCCTAGTACCTTGCGAACCCGTCACTAGGTAGCCCTTGGGAAGTCCGGGAAATTCTATTTTATAAATTTTTAAAATCTTAAAACTTTTATCTTTTGTTTTGTTCTTGTGTATGACCCGAGGGAATCCGTCACCTCTTTTTGATTTGGATCCGGAAATCGAGCGAACCCTTCAGCACCGCTTACAATTTCGAGTTCCGAATTTTCAAGATACGGAATCCTTAGGAGACACTCCTAATCCTTCTTTAATTCTCTCTCCGTCACTGTCTTCTCCTTCTCCTTCTTCATTTAGTTCTTCTTCTCATTCTCCTAGATCTCTTTCTTCTTCTTCTTCCAATATGGGTGAGCCAAATGCGGTCAAACAACGAACTATGTCCTATTATGCCCGTCCAAACTTGGATGAGGCTCAATCTAGTATTGTTTGCCCCGCTATTGCCCCCAATAATTTTGAGTTGAAGCCAAGCATCATCCAAATGGTACAACAATATGTACAATTTGATGGGCTTCAAGATGAAGATCCAAATGCGCATATTTCTAATTTCTTAGAAATATGCGATACTTTTAAAATTAATGGTGTATCCGATGATGCCATCCGGCTAAGGTTATTTCCATTTACATTGCGCACTAAAGCCAAGCAATGGTTGAGTTATCTACCAAGAGGATCAATCACAACATGGGCTGAAATGACGAAAAGATTTCTTACGAAATACTTTCCGCCGGCTAAAACGGCTAAATTGCGCAATGATATTACTTATTTCTCCCAACTTGATTCGAAAACATTATATGATACTTGGGAGCGTTTCAAGGAATTGCTTCGTCGATGTCCTCATCATGCAATTCCGGATTGGTTACAAATCCAAACCTTCTATAATGGCCTAAATTCTCAAACTAGGCAACATATCGATGCCGCCGCCTGTGGAACGCTTAATAACAAAACACCGGCGGCCGCCCAAGAGATTATAAAAGGTATGGCTTTGAATACCTATCAATGGAGTACACCACGGTCTAAATCACCTAAACCGGCCGGGATGTATGAAATTGATACGGTCTCCAATCTATCTCTCCAGGTTGAGATGCTAAACAAAAGATTAGAAGAGATGGCTGCTCCCTCTTCTATACCTACCTGGGATCCTACTTCTTCCCCCTCTCCCACTACGTTGGCCGAGCATGTGGATTATATGGGAAATCCGAATCGGCCACCCTTTAATTCAGGTAATACTAATTTTGGTAATACCTATCACCCGGGTATAAGGAATCACCCCAACTTCTCTTGGAGTAATCCAGGGAACGCGGCTCGCCCACCAAACACAATCCCACCAGGATATTTTCCACCACAAGCTCCAAAAGCTCCCAATCTCGAGGAGTTGTTCGCTAAATATACGAGTACAAATGATGCCAATATCCGGAATCTCACCGGATCTCTTCGTAGTTTGGAGACTCAAATTGGGCAAATTGCAAAGATGCTCTCCGATCGACAACAAGGAGCGCTACCGGGCAATACAGAGCCCAACCCAAGGGAGCAAGCCAAAGCCATCACTTTACGGAGCGGGAAGGAGGTAACCACTTCTATAATTCCAATTGAAACTTCTCCAATTCCGGTTGATACGGAGGTAACGATTTCTTCATGTTCTCCTCCGATTAAGCCTTCTAGTTATATTAAACCAAAACCTTATCAACCACCTCTTCCCTATCCATCTAGAATGCAAAAAGACCGGATAGATGAGCATCACGGTAAATTTTTAGATATGTTTAAACAAATCCAAATAAATTTACCGTTATGCGAAGTGATAGCACAAACGCCGAAATATGCTAAGTACCTCAAGGATCTTTTATCAAATAAAAAGAAACTTGAGGATATCTGCACGGTTCAATTGAACACGGAGTGCTCGGAGGTTTTACTTAATAAATTGCCTAAGAAATTACCTGATCCGGGTAGTTTCTCTATACCTGGTTCATTTGGTGATTTATTGGTAAAACGTGCGTTAGCCGATTTAGGTGCCTCAATAAATTTAATGCCTTATTCTTTAGTTAAGAAATTGGGTTTAGGAGAACCTAAACCCATAAGAATGAGCATTCAATTGGCGGATCGGTCTATAAGATATCCGATGAGTATTATTGAGGATGTGCTCGTCAAAGTTGACAAATTTATCTTTCCGGTAGATTTTGTCATCTCTGACATCGAAGAGGACACCGAGGTACCACTCATTCTCGGTCGTCCATTTCTTGCCACCTCGCGCGCAGTTATAGACGTTAGTAACGGTAAACTTCTCCTTAGAGTCGGAGATGAAGAAGTTACCTTTACTATTGACACGTCTATGAAAAATTCGCTCTCCAATGACGACTCATGTTACTATTTAGAGGCTTCTCCCAAAGAAGACTTCATTCCTTTTTCTGAACATTCTTTATTATCTATTGATCATAACGCATATTTTGAAAATTTAGATTTAATTACTTATGAAAATAGTGATAAGGATTCGATCACTCGCACACCTACTTTTGAAATTTTGGAAATTAGTAGTGATCGTTTGAAAACATCTTATGATGAACCTCCCTCACCTGAACTAAAACAATTGCCTGATCATTTAGAATATTCATTTTTAGCGGAGGATTTTAAACTTCCTGTAATTGTGTCGGCCTACTTGACCGATGATGAAAAATTTTAAATTATCTAATATTTTAAAATTTCATCGCCGCGCAATTGCGTGGAAGATCACGGATTTGAGAGGAATTAATCCCTCCTTTTGCACCCATAAAATATTATTGGAAGAAAAAGCTCACAAAATAATTCAACCTCAACGCCGGCTAAATCCTAACATGAAGGAGGTAGTCAAGGCCGAGGTGATTAAATTATTAGATGCGGGCATCATCTATCAGATTTCGGATAGCTCTTGGGTGAGTCCGGTCCAAGTGGTGCCTAAGAAAGGAGGCTTAACGGTAGTTCCTAATGATAAAAATGAATTAATTCCTACTCGAACCGTTACCGGATGGCGGGTTTGCATCGACTACCGTAAATTAAATGATGCAACCCGAAAGGATCATTTTCCTTTGCCGTTCATTGACCAAATCCTTGAACGGTTATCCGGGCACTCGTTTTATTGTTTTCTTGACGGTCTCTCGGGATATTTCCAAATCCCAATCGCGCCCGAAGACCAAGAGAAAACAACCTTCACTTGTCCGTTTGGCACCTTCGCCTATCGAAGGATGCCTTTTGGTTTATGCAATGCGCCGGCAACCTTCCAAAGGTGTATGCTAGCGATCTTTGATGAACTAGTGGAGGATATCATGGAGGTCTTCATGGACGATTTCTCCGTCTTTGGAGACTCTTTTGATTTATGTTTAGCAAATCTTTCCCGTGTACTCCAAAGATGTGAGGACACGAACCTAGTCTTGAACTGGGAAAAGTGCCATTTTATGGTGCGGGAAGGTTTGGTCTTAGGCCATAAAATTTCTAGCAAGGGTATAGAGGTAGATAAAGCAAAAATTGAAATTATAGAAAAATTACCTCCACCCTCAAATGTTAAGGCCATTCGTAGTTTCTTGGGGCACGCCGGTTTCTATCGCCGGTTTATTAAAGATTTTTCTAAAATCACTAAGCCCCTTACACATTTATTAGAAAAAGATGCGCCTTTTATTTTTGATGAAAATTGTTTGTGCGCTTTTTCACTTATAAAAGAAAAATTGATAAACGCACCAATCGTGATAGCTCCCAATTGGGAACTTCCTTTTGAAATTATGTGCGATGCTAGTAGTTTTGCCGTTGGTGCGGTCTTAGGACAACGCATCAATAAAAATTTTCATCCGATATATTATGCGAGCAAAACACTAACCACCGCACAAGAAAATTATACAACCACCGAAAAAGAACTTCTTGCCGTAATTTTTGCCTTTGATAAATTTCGTTCTTACCTTACTTTATCCAAAGTTATTGTTTTTACCGATCATTCGGCTTTGCGCTATCTACTAACCAAAACAGATGCAAAGCCTCGATTGATTAGGTGGGTATTGCTTCTCCAAGAATTCGACTTGGAGATTCGGGATAAAAGAGGAGCGGAAAATCTAGCGGCGGATCATCTTTCTCGGTTGGAGAAC
Organism: Platanthera zijinensis; assembly: GCA_039513925.1. Lineage (NCBI taxonomy): Eukaryota > Viridiplantae > Streptophyta > Magnoliopsida > Asparagales > Orchidaceae > Platanthera > Platanthera zijinensis. Next base: position 119,085,839 of record CM077092.1, read on the forward strand.
CCCAATTCAGAGGAGCTCAAAGAGGAGGACATCGCTGATACATTTCTTGACGAGCGCCTCCTCGCTATGCATAAGGTAATCACTCTCCCCACTCCTTGGTTCGCCGATTTTGCAAACTTTCTTGTTGCAAGATTCCTCCCAAATGGTTTTTCTTATCAAGAAAAGAAGAAATTCTTTTCAGATTTGAAAAATTATTTTTGGGAGGATCCATTTCTCTTCCGAGTTTGTGCGGACCAAGTAGTGTGGAGGTGTGTTTCTCACGAAGAGGGCGCAGAAATTTTAAAACATTGTCACGAGGGACCCGCCGGTGGGCATTATAAAGCTAATCAGACGGCTCGGAAAGTACTTGAAGCATACTTCTATTGGCCGAGCATCTTCAAGGATGCTCACGCACATGTAAGTCATTGTGAACAATGCCAACGCTCAGGTAATATTTCCCGCCGAGATGAAATGCCCTTAAATTTATTTTTAGAAATTGAAGTTTTTGATTTATGGGGAATCGACTTTGTCGGCCCGCTACCAACTTCTTTTGGAAATAAATATATTCTGGTAGCGGTTGACTACGTGTCACGGTGGGCGGAAGCGCAAGCTCTCCCCACCAATGACGCCCGAGTCGTGAACCGATTTCTTAAACAACTATTTTCATGATTTGGAGCACCGCGAGCAATAGTTAGTGATAGGGGCACCCACTTTTGTAACACACAATTTGCTAAAGTATTATCTAAATACGGCGTTACACATAGGTTAGCCACCCCCTATCACCCTCAAACTAGTGGCCAGGTAGAAGTAGTTAACCGAGAAATTAAACGAATTTTAGAAAAAAACGGTTTCTACTAATAGGAAAGATTGGTCGGTCAAGCTTGATGATGCTCTATGGGCTTATCGGACCGCGTACAAGACCGCTATCGGTTGTACGCCGTATCGATTGGTCTACGGGAAAGCACGCCACTTACCGGTTGAGCTTGAACATCGTGCCTTTTGGGCACTTAAATTTTTTAATCTTGATGAAAATTTGTCCTCCGAGCTCCGTAAATTCCAACTTAACGAGCTCGATGAGTGGCGCTCCCTCGCTTATGAGAGTAATAAACTCTATAAGGAGCGCACCAAATTTTATCATGATAAGAAAATTAAGCACCCAAAGGACTTTAAACCGGGAGACCAAGTCCTTTTATATAACTCGCGCTTACGCTTATTTCCGGGTAAACTTAAGTCCCGTTGGTCCGACCCCTTTGTCGTAAAGGAGGTTTGGCCTTACGGGGACGGTTCTTATTTCACACCCGAAAAAAGGCAACTTTAAAGTGAATGGGCACCGGCTAAAATTATTTTTTGCCGGTGATAATATTAACGAAAAATTAGACAACATAATGTTGTCAAACCCATAATAAGCGCGCGCCACTATGGTCGAGCTCACCGACCATAAACAAAGCGCTCTGGGAGGCACCCCACGGTTATCTTTTTTTTATTTTTTTTTTATTTTCTAATTTTCTTTTTAAGTTTATTTTTACAGGCTTGAAGGACATCGCTGCATGACGATCGGGTCGAGACGAATGTCGAATCTTCGTATTTCTACAAGTCGGTAAATTTTAATTTATTTTTATTAGGCTCGTTAACATAATGATGATATAAAAAAAAATAAAAAAAAAAATATTTATTAAAAAAAATTTTTTTTAAAAAAAAACAAAAAATAAAAAAAAGGAAATTTTTGACTCGTACACGTGTTTGTCACGCCCGTGACCCATTGGTCACGGGCGTGTCCCAGGCGTGTTTTGCCAAGACTGCGGGAGGTTCCTCCTCCCTCGGTTTTCTCGCCCGTCATTCGGATATGACACGGGCGTGACATTTTTTGTCACGGGCGTGTCGAGCCCGTGTCGCGGGTATCCAAGGCGTTGACCAGTCATGCCTCGGATTCCTTCTTAAAGAGTCAGATTTGACTGACACGCCCAGAGTCACGGGCGTGACTCTGGGGCGTGACTGAAGAATCCGATGCCTTCGCATCGGATGATCTTCGGATTCCCCTACATGCCCGACATCACGGGCGTGTCACTCAGAGTCACGGGCGTGACTCTGAGGCGTGACCCCCGAATCCGAGGCAGTCCGCCTCGGATTCCTTTCTGCTTTGACCCGGGCTTGTCACGCCCCTTATCACGGGCGTGACAGGGGGGGCGTGACAGACCCGAAAAATCTATAATAGGACTTTTTCCTCCCCTCTTCTCTTCACACCTCCACCCTTCAACCCCTCTCTTCTCTCCTCCCTTTGGCCGAAATTTCCTCCACATTTCACACCATGCCTCGCCACCACGCTCGCTCCTCCGCATCTTCCTCCGAGCACCCCGCCGATCCAGCTTCAGCGGAGGCCATGCTTCTATTCGAGAATTCCACCCAGCAAGATCGAAGCGAGAGACTGAGCGCCAAACCCTTTGGCGTGTTCCGGATCTTGGATTGGGCCATCCTCGCCCAATTCGGAGCAGCGGAGCTAGTTCGGGAGCTCATCTCTACCCAAGGGTGGGCTCCCCTCTTCTCCATTTCTGAGCCTGCTTTACTCGAGCTCACCATTGAGCTCTTGGCCTCATTTGAGTTCCGTTGGGCGGCGCAAGATGATTTCATCGTCTTTCGCCTGGGCGGGATGATGCACCAGCTCACCATCCGCCAACTCAATGTTGCCATGGGCTTTTGCTCGGAGGTCTATTCCACTTCCCCCGCCTACCCCGACCTAAAAACTGATTTCCCTCCCGACTTCAGTCTCCCCACTTTTTGGTCGGAAATTAGTAATGACGTTGCCCCCTACACTCCCAAGAAATCTAAGGGTAGCCACCTCATCTCCCCCGCTTTGCGCATTCTACACAACCTTCTCTCTTTTACCATTCCCGGGTGCGGCGATAGCCACGGCGTGGTGACTCGGGCAGACTTACTATACTTGTATAGTATGTTTATCGGGTCCCACTCAACCTTGGTTACATGCTCGCCATTTTCTTTCGGCACCAGGCCGAAAATGTGAGATTGGGAGCGGTGCACGGCGGGAATTTCATCACTTTCCTCGCCAAGCAGACCGGCGTGTGGGCTGCCCTTCCGCGGCTCACTTGCATGCAAACGCCGCAGCCTCTTCAGTTCCCGACCCTTCAGGCGCTTGGTTTAGCTCGCCGACTCGACGGCGAGTTTGAGGCTATTCCCCTGTTAGTTGTTGGCGGTGATCTTGATCTTGATCATGGTGCCGGTCCCAGCGGTACTCATCCTTCCCCGCAGATTCCGCCACCACCGCTGCACTCTGCTCCAGCGCTCGATCCTCCAAATTATTGGGACCGGCAATTTGGGTTGCTCCATACTCGTATAGACCAGATGCAAACCCATTTTGACGGTCGCTTCGCTTCTTTTGATGCGCGCTTCACCGTGCTCGAGCGAAACCATACTTCCTCCATAGCGCATATTACTCGCGAGTTCGCGAACATGCGGACTTTCTATCAGGAGCACGAGGACGTTTCTGACTAGGAGTAGTTGCCTTTTCATTTCTTTGGATCTGTAGAGGGTCACTTCTTTGTATCTGTATTTTTATTCTTCTGTATCTGTTTTTATTATTATGATGAAAAAAAAATCCAAAAAAAAAATCTATAAAATATTATGTTTTGCTTTCATCATCTTGTACAGGTCTCTTTTGATGCTGGCTTGCATTTTCAGGGAAGTCTCCTCTCTTCTTTTTTCTTCTATATTTTTACATTGGGGATAATGTATTGCTTCAGTATGGGGGAGGGATATTTCTCAAGCAAAACATATAAAAATTTTCCAAAAATTTTTTAAAACAAAAACAAATTTTTTTTTTTTAAAACCAATTTAAAACTCAAAAAATTTTATTTCGTCTTAAAATTTTGTTTTTCCAAAATAAAAAAATGAAAAAAATAGAAAATCAAAAATTAAATTAGAGAAGTCTTTATTTCTATATTTATTCACATGCAAAATTCCTAGTAATTCAACTTGTTTATAGTGTTTAGAGAATTTTGATGTTTTAATTGAATGTTGAATTTTGGAGTAGAACTGTTGGCCATGCTGTGTTTCTAGTTAAGTGCACGTGTAAGTAGAATTTTTAGTAGATCTAAATATTCAGCATATAATTAGATTTTCATTTTTCTAAATGCGTCGAAACAACTTATTTTACTTTAATTTTGAAAACCGGTAAAACTCTAAAATAATTTAGGTGAGTAAGTAGAAGTTTGCTAGAGAGATATTTCGCGGACCAAGAGAGAGGTATTCTTTTTCGATGTCTAGAACTTGCCCTCTAACTATTCTCAAGACTTTGCATAAGTTAAACTCATTAGCATAAAAATGATTTAGGCACTTCTTTTGGCCAGTTTGAGCTTTTGTACCCGTACCTAAAATTTTTATCTTTGTTAAGCCATTTTGAGCCTATTTCCCTATTCCTTTATTTTAGCTCCACCAAGAACTTTACCAAAGCCTAAAAAGCATCCTAATTACACACCTAAACCCGGGCTTGAAAGAACAAATGTAGAAATATTTTGTGAGTGATTAGGAGCCTTTTCATTTTTGGTGGCTCTTTTCTTATATAAAAAAAGTTGATTTATTTTTCTCTCCTCTTCAAAATAAAGAGAAAAAAATTATCATTAAAGAAATGAAGAGGTAGAAAAAAAATTCAATATGATGAGAGAGTTAAAAAAAATAAGAAAAGAAACAAAAGAAATTGGAATTTGGCTACGTTCTTAAGAGCCATAGCAAATCTTTATGTACAAGCTTCTCTAGGTTTTGGTGTGACTAGCCATCGTGTTTATCTTTGATCACCCTCACCAAAAACCTAAGCCTACATTTCAACCTAATTAAGCCCTATTGATTTATGTTTATAAGTTAGACTAGTGCCGTGGCGAGAGTGTGAAAGGGCAAGCCTATGGCCATCGACATTGATGGATTTCTTTGGAGGGTATCTTAATCTTTGTTTGTGCAATGTTATCTTAGTACGCACGCTACACTCTCCCTAAAGATAATTTTAAGATTTACCGGATTTTCACCTTAAAAGTAAAAATAATAGTGAAAATGCATTTTAAGAAAAATAAAAACCTAATTTGTATGCTGAGTAAGTCTTTCTACAAAAATATCTACAAACATAGGCATAAGACTTCGCATTTTACTCCTTAGGTTCAATTTTCTTTTCTAGCATTTAAAATTTTTCTACTCCCTATAGAAAGTTGTTTGCTCGGGACTAGCAAACGGATAAGTATGGGTGTATTTGATAACTCTAATTATTTCTATCTTTTTATTTATTTATCTATATTAATAGTTAGATATTTTATATTAATTTTATAATATTAAGTTTATTTTAACTTGTTTCTATAATTTATATCTATTTGTTCTAATAAAATCATTTTCAATTTTGCAGGGTTGATCTACAGGTTATTTGGAGCAAAAAGAAGAATTTTCCTGTTTTCTGCCTAGACACGCCCTGTGACACGCCCTACCTGGGCGTGACACGTGATAACCAAGACTGCTGCTGAATCTCGTCGACCCGCGCCCAACGTTCGTTGACCGACTAGGTCACGCCCGTGTCAAAATATGACACGCCCGTGTACCATTTACACGGGGCTTGACAGCAAGAAAGAGACCGTTGACCGCTGCCACGTCGGATTAAAATGATACGCCTGGGTCACGGGCGTGACCCAGGGCGTGTCCCGGGCGTTTCCAGCCAATTATTCCTCCGTTCCAGCCGTTGCCGCCAGAGACCGTTCCTGCTTGACACGCCCCTAGTCACGGGAGTGACTAGGGGGCGTGACACCTTCTTGAAGACCACTTTTACTCCCGCCGTTTTCAGCTTCCTACCGTTTCCAGAAACAACCGTAACACGCCCTAGGTCACGGGCGTGACCTAGGGGCGTGACCCGTCAGTTAACCAATTTTGGCGGTTTCTCGTCCAACGTTCCCGGGGTTTTAAGACGACGGTTCTGAGCCTGACACGCCCTAGGTCACGGGCGTGACCTAGGGCGTGACCAAACAGAATTTTTTTCTATAAATTCCAGACAGCTTCAGATGCTCAGTAGTCGAATTTTGGGAGTTGGAGTCTTGTAATTTTCTGTTTCTTTTGTTGTATTTTCTCATTTCTAAGTTAGATTTACCTTTGTTGTAACTTTAATTTTAGTTATTTCCATTTCAATCATGTCTTTTCCTACTTTATTTTGTATTTCCCCAATCATGATGAGTAGCTAATCTTCTTTTAGCACTTGATCATGATGAACCTTAGAATAAAATAGATCTTTCTCCTTCTTATTAAATGTCTTGTTCTTAATTGTTCTCGCTACGATTTATCTTTGATTTTTATTTCATCGAATTTATATTACGCGGATATGATCTTCGATCTAAGATCCGTATCCTAAATGATCGAGAGGTTGCGGATACGAGGAGATCACTCAAAGATAAAAGGAGTTGAATGCACTCCTCGAGAGAGGACAACGTAAATCTTCCGGATTTGAGTCAAATCCAATAGTGGGGTTCACCTCATAAAGCAAGCTTAGGGGTTTCGACTGGCCGAGAGGTCTTAATCGATCAACCTAAGGTTAGTTAGAAGCATGAGCTCGAGAGAGACGCTTCTATACTTTAGGAACCTCCACGGTCGAGTGAGTATAATTAAGAACTCGCATTTCATTATTTTCCAAGAAGATTTATTTTAGTCCAAGGGGATTCTAGATCAAGTGCTAGCTTCCTCATATTTGAATTTCTCTTTAGCTTCAGCTTTAGTTTTATTATCTAGTATAATCAAACCAACTTTTCCGTTTGATAAAATAATAGCTCTTCCTTGTGAGTACAAGTACTCAACAGGCCCCGAATCGCAATACGACACTTCCTATACTGCATTTCGATAGGTACGCTTGCCTATTAGGGATTATAGTTTGGTTGTAATTTAACTTCTAGAAAATCATCATCAGGTCACGCCCTGGGTCACGGGTGTGACGGGTCGGTCACGGGCATGACCACCCCTTGACTCGAACTTTTTTGTCGATAATCTTCAACTCCTGGGTTTCCTAAGGTCTGTTTTGACAAAACCACTTCCAGGGGTCTAGCCGGAAATGGGATGTTACAAATCCCAATAAACAAAACAAAGATTTCGTCCCCGAAATAAAGGTTAAGCTTACGGGACTCCAATCGGGAAAAAGAAGCTTGTAACATCCCATGAGAATTGAAAGATTACATCTCTACGTTATGTTTGCTTTGTGCGGTTTCAAATCTAAGACCAATTCGTCTAATTAACTAGGTATATACACCCCAATAAACAAAAGATTAGCCCTTATTCTTGAAATTTCAGCCCTATTGGTTTAAAACAGGAAAGCAAATTGATTGTCCAGAGGGGTTGTGAGGTGTACCTGACGGAAAAGTTCTGGGTATTTTGCCGCATCAAGTCTTGTGGCTCCCATGTATGCTCCTCCTGCCCATGATTGTTCCACAGAACCTTGACTAACGGAACCTTCTTCCGTCGCAAGACCCGCACTGCTGTGTCATCGATCCTGATAGGTTCCAGATTGACTGACCGATCCGAGGCCACCGGGCCGTCTGCCGAGAAAATTAACTGCTCAGGGCATAGTAGAGCCCTCCTAAGTGAGGAGACGTGGAAGACGTCATGCAATCCCGCTAACTCCGGTGGTAGCTCCAGTCTATAGGCTAAGGGGCCGATCCGCTCCAGGATCCTATAAGGCCCCATATATCTCGGGCAGAGCTTCTAACGCCCGCGAACCCGCGAGACTCCGTGCATTGGCTGTATCTCCAAGAAAACCTGGTCTCCCACCTGGAACTCCACTTGACGTTGCATCGCATCGTAATATTTGGCCTGCCTGCTCTCGCTTCCAACATCCTATCCCGGATCAATCTAATCTGAGCATCTGTATCCCCCCAAAACTCCGAGCCTAGTGCATGCGGATCCTCATCCTGAACCCATGATAGTGGGGTCCTGCACTTCCTTCCATACAACGCCTCATATGGAGCCATGCCTATGCTAGACTGATGGGCGTTGTTGTACGAAAACTCGACCAGTGGCAGCAATCTCTCCCAAGGCTCGCCGCAGTCCAAAATGCACAGGCGCAAAAGATCTTCCAGTGTACGATTAGTGCGCTCTGTCTGCCCATCGGTCTGAGGGTGAAAAGCTGTGCTGAATGTCAACCGAGAACCCAAATGGGCCTGGATTGACCTCCATTCCCTGGATGTAAACCACCCATCCCGATCCGAAACGATAGTCTTGGGCACCCCATGATAACGCGCAAACTGCTCAATGAACCTCCGTACTAATACATTAACCGGAGCGTCTTTCGCCACTGGAATGAATCTGGCCACCTTTGTTAGCCTGTCCACTATTACCCAGATCGAGTCATTCCCCGCGCGGGATCGAGGTAGCCCATGTATGAAGTCCATGGCTATATCTTCAAATTTCCACTCCGGCACTAGAAGTGGCTGCAGCAAGCCTGCCGGGTTCCTACACTCTGCCTTCACGAGTTGGCAGGCCTCGCAATGCGTCACAAAGTACGTAATATCTTTCTTCATACCCGGCCAGTACATCGTCCTCTTCAAATCCTTTACCATCTTGGTGATCCTCGGGTGCACCTAATATCGGCTGTAGTGAGCTTCCGTCATGATATCCTCCCGGATCTGGCCTCCTGCCGGTATGTAGACTCTGCCTCGGAAACACAGGAGACCATCCCTCAAAGAGTAATCTCCTGTCGTGCCTTCCTCCAAGGCTCAGAATATCAGCTCAGCTCTCTCATCCAGCATCTGCCCATCTCTGATGCGGTCTCGAATGTCATCAGTAGTAACCATCGACCCCAGATACTCCATGTATAACTCCGGATCATCCTCGGACACCAGTAATATTTGCATCTCCTCAAATGACCTAACCAACTCCAAGGCCATTAGCTGTGGGCCGACTCCTGACGCACTCGCTCTCCGACTCAGAGCATCTGCGACCACGTTCGCCTTCCCCGGATGGTAGTGCATGGTATACTGGTAGTCCGACAGAAACTCCACCCAGCGTCTCTGCCTGATGTTTAACTCCTTCTGGGCGTCGACGTACTTAAGATTCTTGTGGTCAGAGAAGATATCGCAATGTACTCCGTAGAGATAGTGCCGCCAGATCTTAAGAGTAAAAATAACTACCCCCTTCTCCAAATCGTGCACGGGATAGTTCTGCTTATGCTGCTTAAACTAACGGGAGGCATAGGCTATTACGTGCCCGTTCTGCATCAGAACGGTACCCATCCCCTGATAGGAAGCATCTGTGTACACCTGGAATCCTTCCTTCCCTGATGGAAGAGAAAGGATGGGAGCCGAGGTGAGACGATCCTTCAGCTCCTGGAAGGCAGATTCGCATCGTGGCGTCCAAATAAAAGGGGACTCCTTCTTCGTCAGAGACGTAAGAGGGAGGGCAATCTTAGAGAACCCCTTTATGAACTTCCGGTTATAACTGGCAAGTCCCAAGAAACTTCGAACATCCAAGGCCGACTTTAGTGGTGGCCAATCCCGTACTACCTGGACCTTCGCCAGATCCACTGCTAGATTTGTTCCACTGATGACATGGCCCAGAAAGGCCACCTCCTTTAGCCAGAACTGACACTTGCTTTACTTGGCATACATCTCATGCTCGCGCAGCTTCTCCAAGGTCAAGGCCAGATGTCTCGCGTGCTCCTCCTCCGTCCTTGAATAGATAAGGATGTCATCGATGAATACGATAACGTAGACGTCCAGATACTCTTCGAACACTCGATTCATCAAGGTCATGAATGCGGAGGGTGCATTCGTGAGCCCGAACGACATCACGGTAAACTCGTACAAACCATATCTGCTGCTGAAGGCCGTCTTCGGGATGTCCTCCTCATGAATGCGAAGGTGGTAGAACCCTGACCTCAGATCCAGCTTTGAGAACCAATGGGCTCCCTCCAGCTGGTCAAATAGCCTGTCTATCCTTGGTAAGGGATAAGTATTCCGGACTGTCAACCTGTTCAGGGCCCAGTAATCTATGCACAGTCGAAGGGTCCCGTCCTTCTTAACGAACAACACCGGAGCTCCCCAGGGTGAAGAGCTAGGCCGAACGAACCCGGCCTCCACTAACTCCTAAAGCTGGCTTCGAAATTCCACCAACTCCTTTGGGGCCATTCAATAGGGAGATTTGGATACCGTCTTAGCCCCCGGTACGAGCTGAATCTGAAAGTCCTTCTCTCGGTGTGGGGGTAGCCCGGGTAGCTTCTCCGGAAACACGTCGGCGAAGTCCCGCACTACTGGAATATCTGAAATGGAGTCCTTGGCCACGACCGCCTCAAAAAGGACCTGATAAACTTCTTCCCCCTGTAGGTCGGCTTTAACGGCCTACACAGACGATAATAAGGTACGGGGTGCTGGTATAATACCTTCGATGACAATGAAGGAGTTGTCGTGCCTCACGGTGATCCTCTTCGCCACACACTCAATCTAGGCATGGTTCCAGCATAGCCAAGTCATGCCCAGGATCAGATCGTAATCTGGCATCTTCAGAATCATCGCTGGTGCCTCAAATGCCTTCCCGCCGATCCTCGCTTCCATATTGCAATGAGCAGAGGTCATTATCTCTGATCCATCGGGTAGGCGCACCCTCATCATCTTCCCGGTGAATGGCTCCACACCTTCCAGTAATTTCACGAAATCCTCTGACACGAATGAGTGCGAAGTACCAGTGTCGAAGAGAGTGTGAGCGGGCTTGAAGCTAACGAAGACTATGCCTGGGGTTGATAAGTGTCTTAGTAGTCTTTTTGCAGTTGTCTTCTCTTAATTTCTAACTAGGTTATGTCTAGAATAATTGTTCATATGAAGAAAATTTAAAAGTACTGCCATACCTGCGATAACCTGCTCCGGGTTCCGAGGCTGTGTCAGGTCTAGAGCATACACCTGCTCCCTCTCTAGCCTGCGGCCTCGGTCCTGAAATCCTCATCCTTGGTCCTGTCCTCGTCCGCCAAACTGTCGGGGAGGTGGAGCGGCCTGATGTGCTGGTGGGAGTGCTCGCCTCAGAGGGTAGTTCCTCTTGATATGCCCTGGCTGATTGCCCTGAAAGCATACCGGTGGCTGCTCTGCTGTCCTTGGCATCTCCAGCATCTGTATAGGCTGGGGAGCCAATACCCCCTCACTCCTCTGCTCTTGCCCAAACTCCTGACGAGGCTGATCCCCATTCCTTCTATCCCCAATAACTTGGCCTCGGGGACGGTCTCTACTGTAAGACCCCAACCTCGGAGATGATCGCGGGGCGATCAAACGGCTCTTTTGGAGATCTGAACAGGGGCACACGGCCAGGCACACGGCCGTGTGCCTACCCGTGTTCAGGGATTTATTGGGTTTTTGTGCTGTCTCGAGTCAGAGAAGTACACGGCCTGAGACACACGGCCGTGTCTCAAGCCGTGTGTGGGGCACACGGCCTCGAACACAGCTGTGTTCGAAGCCGTGTTCTGGAAGCCCGACGATCGTCCTGAAGCTCCAGGTAACACGGCCCGTGACACACGGCCGTGTCAGGAGCCGTGTCGATCGGCGAATGAGTTACACGGCCAGACACACGGCCGTGTGTCAAGCCGTGTTCGGCCCAGTTTTTGGGATTTTGGATCTAATCTCGGCCGTTCGTTCCCTTGGACCTGGATCCAACGGTGGGGGCTGCTCCTGGGGGGTTATTAGCCGGGATTAGGGCTTTGAATCCTCATTTTCTTTGGTCCACTCTCTCTCTAAGTGTTTAGAGAGAAGGGAGAGCAAGAGGAAGGAGGAGCCCAAGATCCGGCCGCCGGAGGAGTCTTGAAGCACCGATTCGCGATCCGAGTCCGGATCCTCGAAGGCAAGGGCGAGGCGAAGCTTTCCATCCGACTACATCTTCATGGCGCCGCGAAAAAATGCGAGGGTAACGATCCTCTTCATAGGGCATGTGTAGTCGCCCTTCTTTCTATGCATGGGGAAAATCCCCCTCTCGCGAGTGAGCGTTGAGGCGCGGAATCCCTTCGGGTAGATATGTAAAGTCCCCGTTGTTAGAGCCCGGAATCGGAGTACGGGCGTAGGCATTGTGTGTGAAGCCTATTCGGGTTTAACCCGGATCGGTGATGTTTGCATTGCATGGCCGGAGAAGACTCCGCGCCGGTGAATTTAGTTTTCCGAAAATTCTACGCGGTAGATTGCATACAGGGATCCTTGGGGGTTAACCTCGAGGCGCACCCGGAAAGCTTGGGCGGAATCGCATTGCCGCCACGATGTTGCCTTGGAGGGCAAATCGGTACATAACGGGGTTATGTGCGTGTTTTGATCGAATGTGGGAATGAGGAGAAACTTGGCCCGCACCGATGGCTAAATGGCCGTGGTGAAGTGAGCAACGGGCGGGTGGAACTCTACCCATTCCAAGTGGTCTCGGTAGAAGCGACCTAAAGTACATGGGACTTCCCGGGGGGCTGGAAACGGGCCTAGGCTTCGGCTGAAAGGGCTAAATGCTCACGAGTGTTGCCATCCGAGGGATGGTGGTGGAATCGCGGTGTCGGACTGGGTCCGGACCGGGTTCACCGATTAGTGCCCTGAGAGCACGGAGTGTGCGGCCGTGCGTGCCGACACTTGTGGCGAATAGAATACTCTATAGAATTGCTATGATAGTTTTATATGCAGGGAAGGAGCACCGCCGTCCCGAGAAACGGGATGGGGTCGTTATAATTTGGTCAGCTCTTGCTGACCGTTGCCCTTTTGTATTGCCACCTCTTGGGTGGGTTGTTTCTGCAGGTGCTGTTGCGGAGCCAAGCGGCAAATAGCGGGCTAAAGCCCAAGTTGCAGCGCCAGCCCTCGAAGGCTTAGTTATTAGCTTTTTCATATTCATGTATGGCCGGCCTGCGCGCCGATGTATGAAAGACGCTATCTTGTTAAGCGAACACTTTTGTAAGGCCTTAAGGCCGTGAACTCTTTTGTGTATGTACTCATTCCTGGGTTGTAGTGGACATTCATGCTCTGTGGCAGGGTTCTTATCTTTTTGCAACTTAATTAAATTGCTTCCGCTAGGTGTTGTGTAGGATGCTCTGATTGGGTGTGTGGTTTCAACGCGTAACCAACCGGTCTGTCCGTGGTATATGGCGTCGGGCCCCGGCCGGACCTACTGCTATATGCTATGTGACGGATAGGGGTGTTACAAATTGGTATCAGACTTCTGGTTTCGGTCACGCTTAAATGAATTCGTGGACGAATTCACTTTAAGGGGTGGTGAGCACATTGTGTGCGTCATCGTTATAACATGAAAAGAACCCATGAATGTCCACTTAGGAATGAAAATACACATGATTGAGGAACCTGCGTGTTCCTATAATTGCTGTTTGCAGTAATTTTTGGGTCGCTTATCGGTGTTCTGCACGATTTTAGGTGACCAGAAGTGGCGCTGGGCCGTCTGAACGGCCAGGTTCTGAGGCGAGCAGTGCTCCAAGCGATGCGCCTGCAACACCTTTGTCTGCTGAGACCATTAGGTTGGTGGCAGAAGCGGTCATGGCAATGATAAATGCGCAGCCTACAAGGCAGGTGCAGCAGCCTGCTCCTGCTGTGGAGCAAGTACCGGTTCAGACGGCAGAGCGAAGGAGGGTTGAGCAAGTAGTTTTGGAGCCAGAGTTGCCTAGGAGAGCAACTGAAAGACAACTGAAGCATGTCATGGGCTTTCACCCACCAGTGTTCACGGGGGCAGAAACCCCGACCCAAGCAGAGGATTGGCTCTCAAGGGTCAACAGGGTGATGACTGCGACGCAAACTGAAGAGTGGCAGAAGACCACTATAGCGACGTTCCTTTTGGATGGGGACGCAAGACTGTGGTGGGAGGGCCTAGAGCTGCATCAGTTGAGGGGAAGGCCATTGGCCGAAGTCCCGATGGAGGAGTTTGCGAGACTATTTATGGCTCGATACCTCCCCTCGGCGCAGAGGATCGCGCTAGAGAGCGAATTCCAGAAGTTGGTGTAGGGTGATAGCACCGTTGATGAATACCTCCACGAGTTTACTCGGTTGGGGAGATATGCCGGCGCTACCTTCGCAGACGAGGAGCGCAAGACGAGCCGCTTTTATGAAGGGCTAAGGGATGATTTGAGGTTGCTGCTGTCGGGGCCCAAGACGCAGGGTTTCATGACCCTGGTCAGTTTGGCCCGGTCCTTGGAGAAGGATATGAGAAACGTGCAAGCAAAGAAAGAAAGGGAATCCGGTGGCAAGAAATCAGAGTTCAAGGCGCCGACTACATCGAAGTCGGGCTACCGTAGATTCTTCAAGAAGGCTAAGACATCGGGTCCAGCTTCTTCTGCAGGTGCCTCGGGGGCAACTACCCATCGAACCCCGGGCGCTTGCTTCACGTGTGGAAAGCCGGGGCACTTTGCCCGTGACTGCTGGAGTGGACGCTCAAAGTCCGAAAGGAAACAAGGAGCCACCTACGAGGAAAAGGGCAAAGCGGTGGAGTTGACCGCGTCCCACTATGCTCCGACTCAGCCTAGAGTCTATAACTTGGGCCAGCAGGAGGCCATCAAACAAGCGGATGTGGTGACAGGTATGAGTCAATTTATGCAAGTTGACTTGAGAATACTATTACCTATTGCTTGTTAAGCTAATGTCTTTTGCTTAGGCTTTGTGGTAATTAGCGACAGTCCGGCACGGGCACTGTTCGACACTGGTGCTTCGCATTCTTTCTTGTCCGAACAGTTTATATCGCGTATCGGAGTCCCTTCTTCGATGGCGAAGGACAAGTTAGATGTGTTGCTACCGAATGGGTGCTCGATGCGTGCGGACAGAGTGTGCGCCGTGAAGGTTCACATAGGGAGCCAAGAGTTCGACTTGCTAGCGTCATTATTGCCGTTGGTAGAGTTCGATGTTATCTTTGGAATGGATTGGCTGTCAGAGCAGAAGGCTTGGATCGATTGCGACCGTAAGGAGGTCAAGCTGGGTGTAGGGCGGGAGACTACTTTCGAGGGGCTTAAGGGGTCGAGCAAGACATTAATTTCTGCTCTTCAGGTGGTGAAGACGGTTCGTGCTGGTGCAGAGCTGTTCTTTGCGATAGTGGGGGCTGTGGAGCCAAAGTCCCCGTTGGATAGCATCCCCGTGGTTTGCGAATACCCCAATGTGTTCCCGGATAGCCTTCCCGGAGCCCCACCGCAGCGAGAGATTGATTTTATGATCGAGCTTGTGCCGGGTGCCAAACCCGTGTCACGTGCTCCTTATAGATTGGCGCCAAAGGAGATGGCGGAGTTGAAGGTTCAGTTGGAGGAACTGATGGAGCAAGGTTATGTGCGTCCAAGTTCGTCGCCTTGGAGCGCACCGGTCCTCTTCATTAAAAAGAAGGACGGTAGTATGCGGCTGTGCATCGACTACAGAGAATTGAACAAGTTGACGGAAAAGAATAAGTACCCGATCCCGAGGATTGATGATCTCTTTGATCAGTTAGTCGGATCGTCGGTATACTCCAAGCTGGACTTGAAGTCGGGGTACTATCAGCTGAGGATCAGGGAGTGTGATATCCCGAAGACGGCGTTCAGTACGAGGTATGGGCATTTCGAGTTCACGGTCATGCCGTTTGGACTAATGAATGCGCCATCGGTGTTTATGGATCTGATGAACAGGACGTTCAGAGATTTCCTGGATCGCTTTGTGATCGTCTTTATTGACGATATTTTGGTATACTCGCAGTGCGAAGAAGACCACTTCAAGCATTTGCATTTGGTGTTGGAGACTTTGAGGAGGAATGAGCTTTACGCAAAGTTCTCCAAGTGCGAGTTCTGGCTACCCTCGGTAGCGTTCCTTGGTCATATAGTGAGTGGGGAAGGTATAGCGGTGGATCCGGCGAAGATTGTTGCGATACGGGAGTGGCCTGCGTTATCTTCTGTCGCGGAAGTCCGTAGTTTTCTCGAGCTTGCCGGATATTACAGGCGCTTCGTAGAGAACTTCTCGCGGGTAGCCTTACCTCTCACGAAGTTGACAAGGAAGGATCAGAAATTCTTGTGGACGCAAGAGTGCGTGCAAGCTTTTGAGGAGCTGAAGAGGCGGTTGACCACGGCGCCAGTGCTTAGTTCGCCGAGTGGGACCGAGGGCTTTGAGGTGTATAGCGACGCTTCGGGTAGCGGTTTGGGCTGCGTGCTGTTGTAGCATGGTAGCGTGATAGCGTATGGATCGCGTCAGCTAAAGGTGCATGAAAGGAATTATCCGGTGCACGACTTGGAGTTGGCGGCCGTGATATTTGCACTCAAGTTGTGGAGGCACTACCTATACGGAGTAAGGGTCGACATATACACCGATCACAAGAGCCTAAAATACCTGTTGGATCAGAAAGACCTTAATATGAGGCAGAGGAGGTGGATGGAGTTCCTGGGGGACTACACCTTCAAAATACATTATGTACCCGGGAAGGGCAACGCAGTTGCGGATGCGCTGAGCCGCAGGGCTCCCGCCCGAGCCAACTGGTTGTCGGTGCATGATGAGCGGCTAGTGCGGGAGTTGGAGGAGCTTGAGATCTGTTGCGTTGACAAGCAGACGAGCGCCAAGGCAATGTTAAACTGGACAGAGGTGCAGTATGACCTGGCTGACCGGGTTCGGCAGGCATTGGAGTTAGATGACTCCATGAAGGAGCTTTTGGAGGCCGCTACGGATGGGTCAAATTCCCAGTTCTCGGTGGAAGATGGTTTGTTAAGGAAGGATCATCGTTTGTGCGTCCCAAGTGGGGGCAACCTCCGGGCGGAGTTGATGTACGAGGCTCATCATACCAAGTACTCAATCCACCCAGGGAGCACGAAGATGTATCGTGATCTCAAGAAGTTGTTTTGGTGGCCGGGGCTTAAGAAAGATGTGGCGTTGTACGTGGCTAAATGCCAAACGTGCGCCTTGGTGAAGGCGGAGTGCCAAAAGCCGGGAGGATTTCTGAAGTCCTTGCCTATACCGGAGTGGAAATTCGACGATATATCTATGGACTTTGTGCACGGGTTGCCAAGGTCGCAGAAGGGGAACGACGCCATCTGGGTGATCGTAGATCGGCTAACTAAGGTGTCGCATTTCATTCCGCATAGGAAGGATGACCCAGTCGAGAAATTGGCAAAGTTGTACGTTGACAATATTGTTAGGCTGCATGGTGTGCCTCGTAGCATTGTGAGTGATCGCGATGGGCGGTTCACGTCAAATGATTGGAGGTTGGTGCAGCAGATGTTGAGAACAAAGTTAAAGTTCAGTACAGCTTTCCATCCGCAGACTGATGGGCAGACCGAGAGGGTCAATAGAACGATGGAGGATATGCTACGCATGTGTGTCCTGGACTTCGGTAAGCATTGGGAAGACCATCTTTATTTGGTGGAGTTCGCGTACAACAACAGCTACCAAGCGAGTATACAAATGGCGCCCTTCGAGGCCCTGTATGGTAGGAAGTGTCGCACGCCGTTATCATGGCTTGAAACGGGTGAGGCAAGACTGTACAAGAAGCAGGAGGTGGAGAGTGCTACCTCGTTAGTGCGGATCATTCGGGAGCGCTTGTTGATCGCTCAGGACCGGCAAGCGAAGTATTACAATGCCAAGCACCGAAACGTGGAGTTTGCGGTAGGCGATTGGGTATATCTGAAAGTGAAGCCGTTCAAGGGGGTTTCGCGGGTGAGACGCTTGAAGAAGCTGAGCCCAAGATACCTTGGACCTTTTGAGGTTCTGGAGCGAGTCGGCGAAGCGGCGTACCGTTTGAAGCTATCGGTGGAGTTAAGTGCTTTGCACGATGTATTCCACATCTCGGTTTTGCGGAAGGCGGTGCAAGAGCCTTCGCAGGTGATCGCGGCTGATCAAGTACCGGTTGAGGAAGGGTTGACAACGAAATTCAAGCCCATAACTATTGAGGATTTCGAAGTCAAGCGGCTTCGGAACAAAGAAATCAGAATGGTGAAGGTCCGTTGGGATAACTGCGGGCGCGAGGAGCTCTCTTGGGAGCGAGAGCAGACAATGCGCGAGGAGTACCCCGAGTTGTTCCTCTCAGGTACTCGTTATGTTTTTGTTTTGTGTAGTCTCTGTTCTTAATTTCGGGACGAAATTCTCTTAAGGGGGAGGGAGTTGTAAGACCCCAACCTCGGAGATGATCGCGGGGCGATGAAACGGCTCTTTTGGAGATCTGAACAGGGGCACACGGCCAGGCACACGGCCGTGTGCCTACCCGTGTTCAGGGATTTATTGGGTTTTTGTGCTGTCTCGAGTCAGAGAAGTACACAGCCTGAGACACACGGCCGTGTCTCAAGCCGTGTGTGGGGCACACGGCCTCGAACATAGCCGTGTTCGAAGCCGTGTTCTGGAAGCCCGACGATCGTCCTGAAGCTCCAGGTAACACGGCCCGTGACACACGGCCGTGTCAGGAGCCGTGTCGATCGGCGAATGAGTTACACGGCCAGACACACGGCCGTGTGTCAAGCCGTGTTCGGCCCAATTTTTGGGATTTTGGATCTAATCTCGGCCGTTCGTTCCCTTGGACTGGATCCAACGGTGGGGGCTGCTCCTGGGGGGTTATTAGCCGGGATTAGGGCTTTGAATCCTCATTTTCTATGGTCCACTCTCTCTCTAAGTGTTTAGAGAGAAGGGAGAGCAAGAGGAAGGAGGAGCCCAAGATCTGGCCGCCGGAGGAGTCTTGAAGCACCGATTCGCGATCCGAGTCCGGATCCTCGAAGGCAAGGGCGAGGCGAAGCTTTCCATCCGACTACATCTTCATGGCGCCGCGGAAAAATGCGAGGGTAACGATCCTCTTCATAGGGCATGTGTAGTCGCCCTTCTTTCTATGCATGGGGAAAATCCCCCTCTCGCGAGTGAGCGTTGAGGCGCGGAATCCCTTCGGGTAGATATGTAAAGTCCCCGTTGTTAGAGCCCGGAATCGGAGTACGGGCGTAGGCATTGTGTGTGAAGCCTATTCGGGTTTAACCCGGATCGGTGATGTTTGCATTGCATGGCCGGAGAAGACTCCGCGCCGGTGAATTTAGTTTTCCGAAAATTCTACGCGGTAGATTGCATACAGGGATCCTTGGGGGTTAACCTCGAGGCGCACCCGGAAAGCTTGGGCGGAATCGCATTGCCGCCACGATGTTGCCTTGGAGGGCAAATCGGTACATAAAAGGGTTATGTGCGTGTTTTGATCGATTGTGGGAATGAGGAGAAACTTGGCCCGCACCGATGGCTAAATGGCCGTGGTGAAGTGAGCAACGGGCGGGTGGAACTCTACCCATTCCAAGTGGTCTCGGTAGAAGCGACCTAAAGTACATGGGACTTCCGGGGGGCTGGAAACGGGCCTAGGCTTCGGCTGAAAGGGCTAAATGCTCACGAGTGTTGCCATCCGAGGGATGGTGGTGGAATCGCGGTGTCGGACTGGGTCCGGACCGGGTTCACCGATTAGTGCCCTGAGAGCACGGAGTGTGCGGCCGTGCGTGCCGACACTTGTGGCGAATAGAATACTCTATAGAATTGCTATGATAGTTTTATATGCAGGGAAGGAGCACCGCCGTCCCGAGAAACGGGATGGGGTCGTTATAATTTGGTCAGCTCTTGCTGACCGTTGCCCTTTTGTATTGCCACCTCTTGGGTGGGTTGTTTCTGCAGGTGCTGTTGCGGAGCCAAGCGGCAAATAGCGGGCTAAAGCCCAAGTTGCAGCACCAGCCCTCGAAGGCTTAGTTATTAGCTTTTTCATATTCATGTATGGCCGGCCTGCGCGCCGATGTATGAAAGACGCTATCTTGTTAAGCGAACACTTTTGTAAGGCCTTAAGGCCGTGAACTCTTTTCTGTATGTACTCATTCCTGGGTTGTAGTGGACATTCATGCTCTGTGGCAGGGTTCTTATCTTTTTGCAACTTAATTAAATTGCTTCCGCTAGGTGTTGTGTAGGACGCTCTGATTGGGTGTGTGGTTTCAACGCGTAACCAACCGGTCTGTCCGTGGTATATGGCGTCGGGCCCCGGCCGGACCTACTGCTATATGCTATGTGACGGATAGGGGTGTTACATCTATGACCTCCAATCACTATATCATCAGCCGGTCTCTTTCGGCTCTTCACTGTAAGCTGATCCGCCTCTCTCTTCTTAACCATCTCCAGAATCCTGGCCAGACTCCCCTCTGAGACGAAAAGGAGGGCCTGTCTCATGTCGTCTTGCAGCCCCTTATAAAACCTCCGGGCATAGCCAGCATCGTCTAACTGGTAAGCATCCGCATAATGGGCCAGGTGAGTGAACTCCTGATAGTACTCCACCACAGTCGTGTTCCCCTGCCTCAATCGCAGGAACCTATCCTCCAGGTCATCCCTTGCCGACTGAGGTACAAAATTTCCCAAGAGCGCTGCCCTGAACTCCTCCCAAGTAATATCAGCGCAATCCATCCCCGCAAAGGTGGTGTCCAGCTGAGATTTCCACCACCTCTTTCCGTGTGACTCTAGGCAGGAGACCGCCAAAGCAACTGCCTCCTCAGTGGGGCATCGAATTCCCGCTAGCACTCGTAAATTGTATCCAACCATTCCTCCGTACTTACTACAGACTCCGTCCCCTGGTAGGATGGAAGGGAAAGTCCTTGGAAGACAGTCATCCAATTGGCCCCGGGGTTTGGCTGTGGGGTCGGGGCTTGCTGAGCTCTGAAGGCCTCAAGAATGGCCGTCAGTGTTTGCCCCATCTCCGTCTCCTGGAATGGAGCTGGAGCCGGCAGAGGTGGGACCACATTCGGAGCCTGAGGTGTCCCCTGCTGTGGTGTAGGGTTTGTCGCAGGCTACAAGGAAAAATTCCATTTGTTAGAGGATGTATGAATGGAATATAAGAAAGGGTAGGATTGACTTTCACATATGATTTCCCTTATGGGCACACCACTGCTTCCGCTTCTAGTTTGTCTGCAAACTAAGCTCGCACGGGGGTGGCTAGAGGTTTTGTGGACTACTTCTCTTCCGATCGAGGTCTCCTCTGATACCACTTGTAAGACCCCCTTTTTTTTTCTTTTTCGAACCCCGGGGTCTTAGCCCAGAACTGCCACTTTGCGGTGGCACCGACTCACGGGAAGGCCGCCACCACAAAATGACAATTCTGCCGGCCCTTTTCGATCGTAAATAGAGAGAAGTTAGTATACAAAAATGTAAACATGTCCACAAAATCTCATAAAATGAAATCACATCCAGTCCATCAGTAGATAAAAACAGGAAATAGAAGTATAAGTACTGCAAAGATACAGTTCAGATGAAATATAGATAAACGGGCTCGAGCCCGGTACATCAGAGTCCTCACTATAAATCACTCATCGCGGAAGCTATAAAATACTAATCACTCACGGAGCTGGTCGCAGGTGCACCAGTGCTAGACATACCCACCTCCATGCGCACCGTACTCCGCTGGTGCTGGTCCCTAGACTGCTGGTCCCTGTCTCCCATCCGAAGTTCCTGTAATGTTGTGGTTCGAAAACCATTAGTCATAAAGACTAAGCCCTATCATCCTCTACCCCTCCCCCACGGCTCCTAAGCACCGAGCGGAGAGGAGGAAAGGGAAGCTACAAAGGTGGAGAATAATCAAGCAGATGACAGTGGAGCTATTCTAACAACTATCTAGCAATTCTACGGTAGTAAGAGATAAAGAAGATAAATAGTAAGTAGCAACTGTATAACAAGGCAGCTAAAGAACAATAAGTAAACAAGTAAGTAAGTAGGTAACCTTAACTTATATGAATGCCCATACAAACTTATAAATTAAGGGGTCTTCTGCAAGGCTCCCATCGTATAAAAAGTCCCATACCGATTTATACCGTGGGGTGTCAGTTGTATGCAAATTTGAGTGTAGTGATATGCTATACTATGATTCATGCAAGTGCAACTCACACATGCGACTCTATGCGCACAGACCTTTAGTTCTGCCTGTTCGGGCAGCTAGCATCACTCCCAGGAACCTCTGTAGTGGTAAACAGAGACAGTGGGTCGGCCCCCCACTCCTAGGCGGGTATCCACACTACCGGGCCTAGCCCTTCCGTACGCCCCTAGAAGAACACAACCTAGAGTATCCACGTACTAGTGCTGGCTATATCCACCAGACTTTCTTTGGCTAAGTGTCCCACATCGCCGAGTCAACGTACCGATGTCGGTGTGAACGACAATCAAATATCGAAGACCCACCACCTTAATTCTGTACTCCAACCCTCGAGCCCCCGGCTCCCCGGACTGTCCCGTCCGTGCATCTACCTTCAGAGCTACCGTATGAATGGCAACCAAACCAATTATTCTACCTTCCTAGCTATCAGGGTGTATGTATGTGCAACCCTAGTTATACTAGTTGCTCTTTAGCTTATTATTTCTACAGTTTACGTTAGCCCAGGATTGCCCCCAGTATTCCCCGTGAAGGGCTCTCAAAGGGCACTAGGAACTATGATGGTAGCTGAAGCCAACCGTTCCCTTTCGCAAGGCACTTATTGTTATTGGTTGATACCCATTACCTGATCCCTTTTTAAGTTACTTTAGATCTAGCCCTAGAGTATTAAGATTCTTCCACTCCTATCTGGGGAGGACGATCTTTCGTCGTTCCCGAACGCCACTTGACACTAGCCAATCTCACACTCTACTTATCCTGACTTCCAACAATGAACTTAAACTTAACTTGGCCTATCCAACCAGCAACTACCAAAATTTCATCTCCCCAAGTTCATTTTCCACTCTAGTTCAGTTTCTGTTGTTTTGCTATATGTAGACCGTCTTGAGATACATGAGGTATATAAGGAGAGGTACTCCAAATTGTCTTCCGAATCTCCTATAATATTTACTGGAGGTCTATCATGACATAATATAACTAAGTAAAAGATTTTCAAATTTGTCCTTTTTACCGAACATTTAATTTATTTATTCAAAGCCTCGAAATGCCCTAGTATGAATATGAAGTGCACTAATGAGCCAATAATAAATCATCATAAAATCAGTAAAAATCCTATGAGACATTTAAGCAGTAATTCCAAGTTTTGAGAAATTTCAGAGGTGTTCAGGCCTATATTTCCTAATTTACCATTTTAGGCCATTTCTACCATATTATGAAGCATGTACTGTAAATATGTACCCAAAAATCACAAGAAAATTACAGAAGCTTTATGGTGACCTAAAACTATCAGAAACCAAGTCCCATAATTTTTATATAACATTTGGGCTCTGAATTTATTTTAAAGTAAAACACTAATTTTCCTAGCTTAGAGAAGGAGGTACTATTTTTAATCATCTAAAAATCCAGAGAAATTTATAAGTTGACTATCATGGTCAGAAACACTCACTGACCAAATTCATAATTTTCCAAATAGTAATTGGGAATTATTTGTATTTTTGACTACATATCACAATTAGTACGTTAAAGAATAAAGTACCAAAAATAATCATATAAAACTCCCAAGAAAAATACAGAAGGTATAATATGCTATAAGATGCCCTAAACAAAGATTTCATAACATTCCAATCAACATAAATTCCAGAATCATCAAAATAAATATCTAGGGCACAACAAGGGTTGTAAATGAAGTACTGTTTAAATTAACCCAAAAATCTCAACAAAAATATATTTTGTCTATTTATGACACGAAATTCACTCTACCCAAACTTTACTTGATTTGTAGTTCAGTTGATAGCATAATAGTTCAAATTAAGGTTGGTGACCTAAACTAGGGTTAGGGTTTTAGGTCGGCTAAAGGTCTCCAAATACCCTAAAATTTTGTCCAGAGAACTATAATTTCCCTATGGTCCTCTCCACCAAATTTCAAATCAGTCCAAGGTCATTTGACCCCATGACCTTCACAACCCTAAAAATCCCCATTAAGGGACCTACCCTAGGGTTCTAGGGATACCCTACACCAAACAACTCCAAACTCCCTTGGAGGGTGTGTCATGCCCTAAAAGGTCAGTGACCAAAATATCAGACTCTGTTGAGGTGATATGGCCCCTCAAGTTACCAAAGGGGTGTTTGATCCTAGATAATCCTATAAGGATCAACCTAGGGTTGGATAAAAACCTACTCAAAACATCTCCAAATGAGATGAAATTTTTACCAGAACCTTATGATAAACCCAAGGACCACTCACCAAAATTTGGGAGGGTTTGGAAGTCATTTAGCCATCTAATTAAATTATGCTAGGATTATTGAATTTTTCTAAAAACTATAGAAAAACATTTTCCAAAAATCCTAATTTTACAATACCACCTAGACTTAGGTAATATTAGGCCACACCCCAAATTTCAAGTAATTTTGATGACTTGATTGGAGTCAGGAATTTTTCTAAGGTAAGGACAGCCCTATGGGTAGACCTCACCAAAATGAGTGCTGAGGTCTATCCAGTGGTCCAAAAGGCTTGAAACAAATTTTAAATTTTCCTATACTCATAGAGCTACAATATTGGTGCTGACCACTGTTTCTATAGGAGCCTCTAGGTATTTTTCCTAAATTTTCTAAAGTGACTGTTATTTGTATATAGAAATTGCTTATAAAATATAATCTAATTAAATAGCACAGATCTTGAAGCAAGATCTAAGGGCTCTAGACTTGTCTTCTTCCTCCAGCCAAAGGCCATGATTTGCCCGACCTGGAGCTACTTCCAAGAGCAGTTGCCGGCCGTCCAGCCTCCTCCCTTGCCAGCCACCGCCACCATCACCTCCGTTGAGGTGGTGGCCGTCGCCGGGCGGCGGCACAGCCGTCAGAGAGGCGGAATCCGGCGAACCCGAACAGTGAATTTCATGGAAAATCCATGAAAATGAAAGCTCCAATCGGGCTCAGTTGAGCCCGATTCTCAATCCTATTGGATCCTAAGATCTATCCGCAGAAGAAGAGGGAGGGGAGGACCTTGTTCGCGGGCTGGAGGCGTGCAGACCATCGGGATGCCATTTGCGCGATGGTGGCATCGCCGGAATTCTTCAACAGCAAGGGGAGGCTCGAAAACTTCGGGTAAAAGCTGGGAAAAACTCCCCTTGGGCCTTTGAAGGTGTTTAAAAGCTTGGACAAGGAGGGGGAACGACCAAAAGCTGGTGGCCATTAATGGCCCATAATAGCTTGGCTCGGCCATGATGGAGGGGAGCTGAAATGGCTCTGTGACAGCTAGAGGAGGGCTGGAAACTCCTCCTCTACCTGAGAGGAGTTGAATCCAGTCGTTTCAAGGGAAGAGGGAAAGCCATGACATCAAATGCCATTGATGGCCGTGACTGCAAGCTTTCGGCCATGGCCGCAACCGTCCTTTTGCAAAGCTAATGGTCCACGTGACATAGCCTGACCTGTCAACTTGAATTAAATAAGACTTATCAGGTCTTATTGGAGAAAACGGCCCACCCCCAGGGTGGCCCGGTTCAGCTGAACCAGCACCCAGCTAGAAATAAAAATGCCAGAAAAAGTCTAAGTATAATGGCGTTGAGTGAGCTGAGCTCACTCAACGCCATCAAGCTACGGCGTTGAGTGAGCTCTGCTCACTCAATGCCGTAGCTTGATGGCGTTGAGTGAGCTCAGCTCACTCAACTCCATCCGGATTATGGCATTGAGTGAGCAGAGCTCACTCAACGCCACCCAGAATATGTTTTTTTAGACGATGGCGTTGAGTGAGCTTAGCTCACTCAACGCCATCCAGGTTATGGCGTTGAGTGAGCTCTGCTCACTCAACGCAATTCAAACAACACCAAATGGCATTGAGTGCAGTCAGTGCACTCAACGCCGTTAAGCTTATGGCGTTGAGTGCACTCAACGCCATCCCGCCTGACCGTTTATAGCGTTGAGTGAGCTAAGCTCACTCAACGCCATCTAGTCTACGGCGTTGAGTGAGCTAATCTCACTCAACGCCATCCTACCGACACCAGAGGGCGTTGAGTGCAGTCAATGCACTCAAAGCCATTCAACTTATGGCTTTGAGTGAGCTAAGCTAACTCAACGACATCCCGCTTATGGCATTGAGTGAGCTAAGCTCACTCAACGCCATCCAGCTTATGGCTTTGAGTGAGCTAAGCTCACTCAACGCCATCCAGCCCACGACATTGATTGAGCTTAGCTCACTCAACGCCATTCCCAGGTCACGGGCGTGTCAGGCCCGTGTTGAAATTTCTGAGCTCGACGATCGTCTTCTTGAGGTCGACGATCGTCGAAGGGGTCACGCCCTAGGTCATGGGCGCGACGGGTCGGTCACGGGCGTGACCACTCCTTGACTCGAACTTTTTTGTCGATAATCTTCAACTCCTGGGTTTCCTAAGGTTCTGTTATGACAAAACCACTTCCAGGGGTCTAGCCAGAAATGGGATGTTACATCTACGGTCTGTGAAAATTGTGTCTGTACGCACTGATGTAGCGATAGCTTTCCATTCCGCCAACCACAATAAATGTAAACTAACAGAGGCTGACCTAGATGCCTTCGTCGAGAAGCATATGAAGGACTCACCAAGCTCGCCCGCCTGACCGAAGATCAGGAGAGGATTAATTTCTCTATCGCAATGTAGATCGTAGTGCCTATCGACCACTTTGACTGCGGATTCAAGTTCCCCTTGCTGTGGGAGGTTACCGAAATCTTTGAGCATTATGGCATGGTTCTAGGGTAGCTCGCGCCAAACACTTTGGCTGAGATTTATAGTTATTTGTCATACCTGCGATCTGAAAAGATTGCATTTTCTTTAAATATATTTATAAAATTTTTTTCTATCCACTCTATAACTCCCTCCGGAGGCCGCAAGTATAAAGGTGTCATATACTTCTACTATCGAGGGATGAAATTTATGGGCTTACCAAACAAGATCCATAACTGGACTTCGTGGTACCTCATCTTTGAGGGCGACTTAAGGTTCGCTCATACCTATCCGCAAGAACGCGCGGACTCCGTCTTCAAAAGCGTGAAGCTGGATGAGGTGGAGACCGGAATCATTGAATTATTGGAAGGGGCAAGGCTCAATATTGACCACTACATCCCGCTCTTGCCCAGCTTGGGTGCCATAGCCCGCCAAGAGAGTAAGTCCTGCGACCTGTCTTTGTATCTGCCGCAACCTAGAGCGTATACGCCGTGACCTGGAGTGTATCCGCCATGACCTGCAGTGTATTGATTTAGTTTCTTTTCTTGCAGCGACCATGTCGGTGCCAACAAATCCGCTCCAGACACCGGGCGGCCTGACTCTTACACAAGGAGAAAGGAAAAAAGAAATAGCAAGGAGAAGGAAGGAGGAAGGGGATCCCGCTGCGAACTACTCTTCCTCCGAAAGCATCGACATGCAAGGCTTCGAAAAGAACAAGAAGGATCTCAGGGGAAACCCGATGATCCACTGGCACGGAAAGAACAAGAACGTCCACCTGTCCACTACTCTTCCCTCCTTGAAGAGTCCGCGGATCTCTCGTCATGCCCATGTGGCGATCTCCACGCTTTACGGGAAGTGCAACTTGCGCGACCTAAAGAGCGTGGCGCCCGCCGATATACCCCTGCTCGCTGCTCAAGCTAGCGCGAACAGCGCTGTGACCAGCCACTTTATGGGTCGTCTGACGCGCGACCTGCTTAAAGAAAATGAGCAACTCATGCGAGAAAATTAGTTGCTGAAGGACAGGAACAAAAGGTTAGGGAAGAGGATTAATCAACAAAAAGAGAATGAAGCGGTAAGTCTCAGTATTCACGACAATCCATATTGCTTATTCGTACTTTCTTTTTCTGCACCTTTATTTTCCGCATTTAAAAAACATATATATTTTAAAAATAAACAAATATTTCAAAAAAAAAAACTTAAATATATATATATATATATATATATAACACAAAAATCGAAAAAAAATTTTGAAGTTTCATTTTTGAAACTTTGACTTATTTTTAACTCGGTCCGCGAGATCCGGCTCATCGAGCCATCCACATTACGATTCATCTCGCGGCATCCTAGTTTTAATTTTTTGTAAATATTTTTTGTAAATAATTTTTGTAAATAATTTCTGTAAGTATTTTTTTGTAAATATTCTTCCTCTTTCCCCTCTCCCTTCTTCTCTCTCAACCTTGTAAATAACTTCTCTTTTTCTCCCAAATTTTTGTAAATAGAATGAAAATTTTCTTAAATATGTATATACAAAATTTTCACAAAACTTAAAAAATTAAAAAGAAATCGCGAAACTTGAAAATCTAAAATTTATTTTATTTTCGCATTCTCCTTTCTTTAGTATATATATATTAAAGAAAAAAAAATACAAAAATACAAAAAAGTTAATAACTTCAAAAATTCAAAAAAAATATATAATTTATGAAACAAATAAATCAAATATATCATTCTTAAGTTTTTTGCTATCCAAAAATTTTGTTTTGAGTTTATTTATATGCGAATTTGATTAATTCAATACCTTTGTTAATTATAGATTGAAAAATTTAAATAGCCGGGGTTAAGTTTTAAAGAATTTATTATACTTTCTTAAAAATATGGGACTCGTTTTAGGCACTACTTCTAATTTTTCATAGATAAAAGCACGTGTACTATGTTAGAAAATAACGAATATAGAATTCAATTATGCTTACTTTTAGCTTTCTGAAAAATTGGAACGTACAATTTATAAAGGTTGCTCTAAAAATTTTTTTAATTAAAAATCTAGTTTTCTTTTCTCCCCTTACTTATCATGACCTACTTTGTATGATAAAAATTCCCCCCCCCCCCAAAAAAAAAAGATCCTATGTCAATGGGAATAAGATTTCATTCCGTAAATATAGGCACCCAATAATTTAAAAAAAGATTATATATTACGGAGTAATAGGATAAAATTCATTACTCCTACACATATACATTGGGTTAATTTTTATTATGAAGAAAAAAAATCATGTTAAGGAAAATAAGATTTTGTTTTCCTATAACATCCAAATCAGAAAAAATGGAGGTTCGAGAAAAAATTACCTCGCCTCAAAATCCAAGCCTCTTCATAAACAAACATCAACCCCCCTTAGCCAATTTTATGACTCTAGAATTAATTCAAAAATCTTTTTGAGAGCATAATTTGTAAATTCCATTATTTCCGGTAAAACTCCTATAAGCTTAAGTTCATATAATTCCAAACTATTTTTGTTAATCTAACCAATACAATTATTGCTTTCTATTTGATTACATCAAGAAGTCTTTTGGCCAAAAAATTTTCCCTGTTTAAATCATCTACATAATTTTAGGACTTAACTCTTATACCCCATATATTTATTTAGATCTCTCTGATAATTAATTTAAGCAGTAGCATAACTTGGAGTTTTTTATTATTCCTTATAAGTTCACCTCAAACTTTTGCTCTTGAATAACAAAAGCTTAAGTATGGGGGTATTTGATGAGTTGTAAATATACCTACTTTTATGGTATTTTATTAAGTAATTTTACTTTATTTTTGCTTTTTTTTTTGTTAGTTTTGTTTAATAAATATGCTTCTTTTTATAAAAACAATCCAAACTTAAGTCTTTTTTGTTTTCTGAATTTTTTCAGGAAAAAGTCAAAATTTGACCTGACACGCCCGTGTCATTGACCGACACGCCCGTGTCACGCACTCAACGCCTTCCACCAGTCTACACTCAACGATTTTACTGTTCAACACTCAACGCCATCATATCACGCCCATATCCGAGTCTGTCATGACCGTGTCAATGTCAGCACTCAATGCCTCCAGCCAGCAAAGCTCAAGTTGATTTCCTCCAGCCAGCTGCCTTGTCACGCCCCTTTCACGCCCGTGACAAGCATGTCATGCCCGTGTCGGACACGTGTCACTTCTAGAACCTTCCAGAACGAAGCCAGTTGCCGAATTTTGCCAAGTCAAACACTCAACTTTTGACACGGCACCTGTCACGCCCGTGACTAGGGTATGTAAAACCCGAACTTGTTGTCTATAAATAAAAAATTTCTGTAATGTCCAAGGGTTCCTTTTTTTGGACCATCTTTAGTGTGTTTTGTGGGCTTCCCTTGTGGACTCCATAGCCATGTAAGGAGAACTTTCTCCCCCCTTCCTTTTATGTTTTGTATTGCTTTAGCTTAGCTTTGTATTAGCTTTGTAATAGTTATTTTCATTCAATAAAAATGTTAACTTTTCTCTTCTTAATTGGCTTTGGAATGAACATATGTGCCCTCTTTATTCTCCCTTCTTATTCTCATGTTTTTCCTAGTTTTTCTCTTTATGGAAAAGTGTGTGTGTGTGTTTAGGAGTGATGTTTTCATTTCTCTTATTTATCTTCGTTATGCAAAAGTGTTAGGATAGCTTTTATGTTTTAAGTTTTAATTTCAAGTTTTATGTTTCTTTGTTATGAAATATATATATATATATATATATATATATATATATATATATATATATATATATATATACATATATGTTATGTTATAAGGATAGTTCTTCCCTTTTTTTAAGCTTCATGTCACTTTCAAATTATAACCCTTGCATCCTTGGGAGTTTTGTAAAAGAGGTTTTATAAAGGTGATTTTAATTTTCTTTAACTTAGTTTTTGTTTAGGTTGTAAAACTTTTTGTTCCTTTAAATTTTATTTTCACTTTTTAATCACTTTTATGAACTCTTAAGAATGGAAAAGTTATAATTTTGATTTTTAATAACTTTGATTTTAGCCAAGTTAAGGTAGTTTATATTTTATTTCCTTTATGTATTAGGATTTGGGGTTTTATGTTTTCATCCTTAGGATTTTACAAAAGTGAGCTAAGAGTGAGTTTGATTTTTTTTCTTAGCTTTTTAGGAATGTAAAACTTTTTCGTCATTTTTAGTTTATTATAACTTTTTCCTCACTTTTGTAAGACCCTAAGAATGAAAATGTTATCATTTAAAATTTTCAAGTCCTTGTACTTTTGTTTTAATTTCAAAAAACCATTTGCTCTTTGTATTTTTATTTCATCCTTTTTATCGTTTTTGGCAAGTTGTAGTGGTAGACAAATTGTCGTTTTAATTTTTAGATAACTTTGTTTTTCTTGTTTTTACTTAGTGTGTGTGATTGTATGAGGATAGAATTTCAATATGCTCTTTTAATTTCATGTTAGTGTGTGTGAGTATATGATGATAGATTTATTGCTTTCATTCTCCCGGCTACTCATTTGAGCCGGGACTCATAATTTTATCACTTCTTCAATTCGTGTAGAGTGCGTGTGTGTAGGAGATAAATTTTATTGCTTTGATTTTATCGCTTTCTCAATTATGTAGAGTGTGTGCGTGTGCGCATCTATTTCCGCCTACTCGTTAAGAGTCAAATGGCGTTCTGCTTTCATTTCCCGCCCACTCATTTGAGTGGGACTTGTCTTTTAATTCTCCTCCTACTCATTTGAGTAGGATTTGTAATTTTCATTTTTTGTAACTTAGTTTCTTTTTATTTATGGATTTATTTCCGCCTACTCGTTAAGAGTTAAATGGCGCATTGCTTTAATTTACCGCCTACTCAATTTTGAGTAGGACTTGTACTTGCATTTATTTCCCGCCTACTAATTCGAGTAGGACTTGTTTTACTTAATTTCTTTATGGTTTTGAAGTGTGCATGAGTGCCTGCATCAATTAGCTTTCTTTCAATTTATCTAAACGCCCTGTTTTTTTTTATGTTTTCTCTTATAACTGTTTAGTACTTAAATTCAAACTCACATTTCACTAAAAACCATAAAGCCGTCCCCATACTGATGAGTGGCTAATCTCTATTAGCCTTCAACATCGAAGAGCATTGGGATATATAAAATGATTCAAAATAATTAAGGTTCTTTATTTTTATTTTAATTTAATGACTTAAGGTTTGCCCAGGGTTTACGACGCATAGGACAACATAATCGATGTGTGGGCTCTATTTCCGTTATCCATACGCAACGCCGAGAGGCTGAACGTATGGACTGATTCCCCTTGGGTAAAGAGAACTGCATATGCCCCCTCGAAAGAGGAGAAGCGTAGTTTTGCCGGATTGGGTTCCCCACCCAATAGCGGGGTTCTTAGCGTAATGCGAGCGTTAAGGGGAATCCTTCGTCGGACTAGCATTCGGTCGAATAGCCTTAGTGTCCAGGTGAGCGATATCCCTAGACCCAGGTGAGCTCATGTCTATGGAACCTCCACGACCAAGTGCCTTTTATTAATTTAAAAACTAAGTTCAATAATTGTTAAGAATTATTTTCGTCTTAATCCGATTCGATGCCGAGCGTTAACCCGTCATCGAATTAATCTAAGTAAAATTTTGCTCTCTTTTCTTTCCGCCTTAATTTACTAAAAATCTCACCTTACTGATAGTAAGATAATTGTCTTCCTGGAAGAGTAGATATAATCAACGTACCCCCGAGAACAATACGACCTCAATATTCTCCCGAATACCGAGTACTACTTGCGATAGGTGCACTTGCCTCCTTTCGTTAGAAAACTCGATCTTCTAACCGGCTCGCGGAATCAGACCATTTCGAACCAACCACAGTCGGTCTCTGTTCTACGGCAATCAAGTTTTTGGTGCCATTGCAAGGGAGTACGGTTGTTATATCGAATCCGGGACACTATTAATTTAACTTTATTTTCAAATAAAAAAATAAAATAAAAAATCCTTCCCTCTTCGCTTTTTTTAGGGTGTATGACCCGTGGACAACCTTCGAGTTCTGAAAATCTTGAATTCGACCCTGAGATCGACATATCTCTTTCGCGTATCTGATCTCAACGTCGAGTTCCCTTTTTAGACCCGGAAGAATCCACCGGAGAACCCTCTATCTCTCCTATGGCCGACCCAAATAATGCCCAAACGGTCGAGCGGACGATGTCTTACTACGCTCGACCCAATTTGGATGATACTGGGCCAAGTATTGTTCGACCTGCTGTGGCGAATAATAATTTTGAAATTAAGTCAAGTGTTATACAAATGATCCAAAATGTCGTGCAATTCGACGGACAGCCGGATGAGGACACTAATAACCACTTGTCTAATTTTTTAGAAATCTGCGATACTTTCAAGATAAATGGCGTCACTGATGACGCCATTCATTTGCGCCTCTTTCCCTTCTCCCTTAAGTCCAAGGCCAAGGCATGGTTGGTTTCCCTCCCGCAGGGATCCATCACGACGTGGGCGGAGTTGGCCTAGAAATTCCTTACTAAATATTTTTCGCCCGCAAAAACTGCTAGATTGCGGGCGGACAAATCCGCGTTTGTGCAAAATGACTCCAAGTCTCTTTATGAGACATGGGAGAGTTTTAAGGAATTTCTCCGCCGGTGCCCGCACCACGCGCTGCCAACGTAGTTGTAGGTACAGATTTATTATAATGGACTGAACAGTCAGACGCGTCAAATGATTGACACGGCTGCCGGGGGCACTTTGAATAATAAGACTCCCGAGGCCTCCCAGGCTCTTTTCGAAGAAATGGCTATGAACTCCTACCAATGGAATGTCCCGCAGGCGCTCCATAAGCAGGCGGGCCTTTTTGAAGTGGATGCCACTGATCAGCTAGCCCTTTAAGTCAAAAGGCTAACTAAGCAGGTGGCGGAGGTGTCTATTGCCTCCCCCACTCCGCCTTGTTTTCTCCCCCCTAATGCCTGCGTGGTCGATGAGGTAGTTGACTATATGGGGAATCTGGTGCGTCCCTCCTTCCAAAACAACCCTTATAGTAACCACTATAATCCAGGTTGGAGGAACCACCCGAATTTCTCAAGGAGTAACCCGAATGACGCGCAGCGCCCTCCCCCTTCTTTTGCGCCTTCTTTTCCGTCCCCTCCTCCGAAGCCTCTTCCGGTGGAGGAAAAATTTAGTCGATATGTCGCGTCCAATGAGTATAATATCCGGAACATCACCGGATCGCTTAAAAATTTAGAAATACAGGTTTGATAGCTGGCGCGACTTATGTCGCAATGCGCTCTGGGGGCACTGCTAGGGAATACGGAGCCCAACCTAAGCGAGAATGCCAACGCTATAACCCTCTGTAGTGGTAAGGAGGTGGTCGATCCAAAACGGATCTATCCACAGGTACATATTTCACCTCTGACCCCTCTTCCCTCTTCTTCAATTACGCAGCACTTACCGATTTTAAACGACAAAACTATTTTAAACAAGGCGCTACCCTACCCGCATAAGTTAGATAACGAGCGAGTGAACGCGCAATATGAAAAATTTATTTTATTACTTAAACAAATTCATATTAATGTTTCTTTTTGAGAGGCCATCTCGCAAATGCCTAAATATGCAAAATTTTTAAAAGAGCTTCTTTCTAACAAACGAAAACTTGAAGATATTTCGCATATTTCTCTTAACGCTGTCTGCTCGGCGGCTCTTACTAATAAGTTGCCCTCAAAACAAAACGACCTGCGATGGTTTTCCATCCCGTGCCTTTTTGGCTATGTATTAGTAAAATACGCCTTGACAGACTTAGGCGCGTGCATTAATTTGATGTCGTTCTCGCTCTTCCTGCGATTAGGTTTGGATACTCCTACTCCTACCAATATGCGCATACAACTAGCGGATCGCTCAGTTAGGTTCCCCATCGGGGTAGTTGAGGATGTCCTTTTCCGAGTAGACAAGTTCACATTCCCGGTGGATTTTGTCATCTTAGACATCGAGGAGGACGCCCAGGTACCAATAATACTCGGTCGCCCTTTCCTCGCAACCTCACGTGCGCTAATCGATGTAAGTAACGGTCATCTTCTCCTTCGGGTAGGAGACGACCAAGTTACTTTTTCTATTAACCCCTCAATGGAAGACTCGTCGTTGAGCGATGATTTTTGATATTCTTTAGATTCTTTTTTTGGAGATTGTTCTTCTCCGGTTTTCCAGTCCGTGTTTTTAAACGAAGATATTTTTTCACTCGAAAATTTTTATTATAAAGAGGATGCGTCTACGGATATGCCTTTTGAACCAATTGGTTCAAAAGACATGAGAACTAAAACCTCGCTAGAAGAACCGCTGACCTAGATCTCAAACCATTACCCGAATCCCTCAAATACGCCTTTTTGGGGAAAAATGATACACTCCCGGTGATCATTTCTTCACATTTAAGTGATTCAGAGACCTCTGATTTATTAGAGGTTTTGCTTAACCATCGCCACGCAATTGCGTGGCAAATTTCTGACCTTAAGGGGATTAACCCTTATTTCTGCACTCATAAAATTATCTTAAACAATAATTGCCGCAAAACAATTCAGCCGCAGCGACATCTTAACCCAAACATGAAAGACGTCGTGAAAACTGAGATAATTAAATTATTAAATGCGGGGATTATTTATCCCATTTCTGATAGTGCATGGGTAAGTCCCATTCATGTCGTGCCCAAGAAGGGCGGTTTGACCGTAGTGGCGAATGAGCACAACGTCATCCCAACTCTTACTGTTACGGGTTGGCGTGTGTGCATTGATTATCACAAACTTAATGATGCCACCCGCAAGGACCATTTCCCACTACTGTTCCTTGACCAGATTCTCGAGCGTCTTTCCGGTCATCCATATTATTGTTTTCTCTATGGTTTATCGGGGTTTTTCCAAATCCCCATTTTCCCCGAAGACCAAGAGAAAAGAACTTTTACTTGCCCGTTTGGCACCTTCGCCTGCAGAAGAATGCCATTTGCCCTCTGCAATGCGCCTGCTACATTCTAAAGATTTATGCTAGAAATCTTTGGCGAGCTAGTAGATGATATTATGGAAGTATTTATGGATGACTTTTCTGTATTCGGATGCTCATTCCTGGATTGTCTTCGTAATCTCGATTGTGTCCTCCAGCGATGCGAGGACACACATCTTATTTTAAATTGGGAAAAGTGTAACTTTATGGTTCGAGGAGGTTATGTCCTCGGCCATAAGATTTCGATTAAGGGGATAGAGGTCGATAAGGCCAAAGTAGAAATCATAGAAAAGCTTCCTCAACCGACTAACGTTAAATCTATTAGGAGTTTCTTAGGTCACGCGGGCTTTTATAGGCGCTTCATTCAAGATTTTTCAAAAATAACAAAGCCGCTAACTCGCGTCTTGGAAAAGTAATCACATTTTGTCTTTAGTAGCGATTGCGAGTCTGCCTTTAATTTTATAAAACAAAAACTTATCAATTCTCCCATTCTAGTGGCCCCTAATTGGTCCCTTCCGTTCGAAATCATGTGCGACGTGAGTGATATTGCCTTAGGTGCCGTTCTTGGCCAGTGCATAGAAAAACATTTTCATCTTATTTATTACGCTAGCAAGACGCTCACTTCCGCACAAGTGAATTACACAACGATGGAAAAGGAACTCTTAGTCATCGTTTTCGCCTTCGATAAGTTTCGCTCGTATTTAACGCTATCTAAAGTTATCGTTTTTACCGATCACTCCGCCATTAAGTATTTAATAGCTAAAACCGACGCGAAGCCCCGCCTTCTTCGATGGATCCTCCTCCTTCAAGAGTTTTACTTGGAGATCCGAGATAAGAAGGGAGCGGAAAATCTTGCGGCAAACCACCTCTCCCGTTTAGAAAATCCTGCTGCGGAAGCGCTCGTCGAATCTGAAATAAATGACAGATTCCCCGAGGAACGCCTTATTGCCATTCGTTCATCCTCGTCATATTTGCCTTGGTTCGCAGATATTGCGAACTACTTAGTCGCGCGGGTACTTCCAAAAGAATTTTCAAGTCATCAAAAGAAGAAATTCTTTTCCGACTTGAAAAATTTCTTTTGGGTACACCCATTTCTATTTCATATCTATGCAGACCAAGCGGTTCGAAGATGCGTCGCGGGTGTGGAGTGCACATAAATAATTAGGCACTGCCACGAGGGTCCAGCCGGGGGACACTATCAAGCCAACCAGACTGCTAGGAAGGCGCTAGAAGCGGGCTACTTTTGGCCCACTCTCTTCAAAGATGCGCACAATTTTGTGCGCGCATGCAATAGCAATCAGCATTCGGGTCACATCTCACGTCGAGACGAGATGCCCCAAAACATTTTTTTAGAATGCGAAGTCTTCGATTTATGGGGCATAAATTTTATAGGCCCCCTACCTCCTTCTTATAAAAATACGTATATTTTAGTGGCGGTCGACTACGTATCAAGGTGGGCGAAAGCGCAAGCTCTCCCCACCAACGATGCGCGAGTCATCGTTACATTTTTTAAAAAATTATTTTCTCACTTCGGCACACATCGCACTATTGTTAGTGATAGGGGAACACATTTCTGTAACACTCTAATGGCTAAGACGTTAGCTAAATACGGAGTCACGCACAAACTTGCCACCCCCTACCACCCGTAAACAAGTGGCCAAGTTGAGGTAGTAAATCGAGAGATAAAACAAATATAAGAAAAAAACCGTTTCACTTAATAGGAAAGATTAGTCCGTTAAGCTTGACGACGCGTTATGGGCATATCGTACGGCGTACAAAACCGCTAGCGGTTTTACTCCGTTTCGATTAGTCTATGGCAAAGCGTGACATTTACCCATAGAACGAGAACATCGCGCACTTTGGGCATTAAAACTTTTAAACCTCGACGCTAACTTAGCTGCTCAGAATAGAAAACTGCAACTAAACGAGCTCGATGAATGGCGTGCGAACGCTTACGAGAGCAATAAGTTTTATAAGGAGCATTCTAAGTTATATGACGATCGAAAAATCAAATCCCCAAAAATTTTTTCTCCAGGCGATCTGTACAATTCACATCTTAGGCTTTTCTCGGGTAAACTAAAATCGCGATGGTTCGGCCCCTTCAAGGTTGAAGAGGTTTTGCCATATGGGACCATACTCATCTCCCACTCGGAAAAAGGTACTTTTAAAGTGAACGGTCATCGGTTAAAGTCTTATATAGCGGGCGACCCTGTGATCGGTAGGAGCGAAACCATAACCCTTCTCCATATATAATCCCCGCCAATATAGTCAAGCTACATGACTATAAACAAAGCGCTCCTGGGAGGCACCCCACGCTTATCTTTTTTTTATTTTACGTCTTTATTTATTATCCTTTCTATTTTTCTAATAACTACAGGGTTTCTAATGGGCTTCCCCGTGCGTGGATCAGGGACGTTTTCTGCCCACCCTCTTTCTCATTTTTTTCGTACATATAGCTGCTATCTTGTTCCTCATGCTTAGCATACAATATTGGGGACAATGTTGGAACTAAGTACGGGGGTGTTTTCGTATTTTCGTACTTTCTTTTTCTGCACCTTTATTTCCTGCATTTCAAAAACATATATATTTTAAAAATAAACAAAAAATTCAAAAAAAAAAAACAAAACTTCAAAAATAAAAAATATATATATAACAGAAAAATCGAATTTTTTTTTGAAGTTTCATTTTTGAAACTTTGACTTATTTTAAACTCGGTCCGCGAGATCCGGCTCATCGAGCCATCCACATAACGAGTCATCTCGTGGCAACCTAGTTTTAATTTTTTGTAAATAATTTTAGTAAATAATTTCTGTAAGTATTTTTTTGTAAATATTCTTCCTCTTTCCTCTCTCCTTTTTTCTCTCTTATCCTTGTAAATAACTTCTCTTTTTCTCCCAATTTTTTGTAAATAGAATGAAAATTTTCTTTAATATAAAAAAAATTCACAAAACTTAAAAAATACAAAAAAATTTGCAAAACTTGAAAATCTAAATTTTTTTTTATTTTCGCATTCTCCTTTCTTTAGTATGCATATATTAAATAAAAAAAAAATACAAAAATACAAAAAAGATAATAACTTCAAAAATTCAAAAAATATATATATTTTATGAAACAAATAAATCAAATATATCAATCTTAAGTTTTTTGCTATCCAAAAATTTTGTTTTGAGTTTATTTATATGCGAATTTGATCAATTCTTTGTTCACTATTCATTTGTTAATTATAGATTGAAAAATTTAAATAGCCGGGGTTAAGTATTTAAGAATTTATTATACTTTGTTAAAAATTGGGGACTCGTTTTAGGCACTACTTCTAATTTTTTATAGATAAGAGCATGTGTACTATGTTATAAATTAATGAATATAGAATTCAATTATGCTTACTTTTAGCTTTCTGAAAAATTGGAACGTACAATTTAAAAAGGTTGCTCTCAAAATATTTTTAATTAAAAATCTAGTTTTCTTTTCTCCCCTTACTTATCATGACCTACTTGGTATGATAAAAATATTACCCCCCCAAAAAAAAGATCCTATGTCAATGGGAATTAGATTTCATTCCGTAAATATAGGCACCCAATAATTTAAAAAAAATATATATGTTACGGAGTAAGAGGATAAAATTCATTACTCCTACACATATACATTGGGTTAATTTTTATTATGAAGAAAAAAAATCATGTTAAAGTAAATAAGATTTCGTTTTCCTATAACTTCCAAATAAGAAAAAATGGAGGTTCGAGAAAAAATTACCTCGCCTCAAAATCCAAGCCTCTTCATAAACCAACATCAACCCCCCTTAGCCAATTCCATGACTCTAGAATTAATTCAAAAATCTTTTTGAGAGCATAATTCGTAAATTGCATTATTTTCGGTAAAACTCATATAAGCTAAAGTTCATATAATTCCAAACTATTTTTGTTAATCTAACCAATACAATTATTGCTTTCTATTTGATTACATTAAGAAGTCTTTTGGCCAAAAATTTTGCCCTGTTTAAATCATCTACATAATTTTAGGACTTAACTATTATACCCCGTATATTTATTTAGATCTCTCTGATAATTAATTTAAACGGTAGCAGAACTTGGAGTTTTTTTTTATTCCTTATAAGTTCATCTCAAACTTTTGCTCTGGAATAGCAAAAGCTTAAGTATGGGGGTATTTGAGGAGTTGTAATGGTGCCATATTAAATATTTTTTTTCTTTTAAGAAGAGAAAAGTTAACATATTTATTGTATGAAAATAACTATTACAAAGCTAATACAAAGCTAAGTTTAAGCAATACCAAACATAAAAGGAAGGGGGGAGAAAGTTCTCCTTACATGGCTATGGAGTCCACAAGGGCAGCCCATAAAACACACTAAAGATGGTCCAAAAAAAAGAATTCTTGGACATTACAAAAATTTTTTATTTATAGACAAAAAGTTCGGGTTTGACACACCCTAGTCACGGGCGTGACAGGGGGCTTATCGAAGGTTGCGTGTTTGACTTGAGAAATCCGGCAGCTAGCTTCGTTCTTGAAGGTTCTGTAAGTGACACGTGTCCGACACGGGCATGACATGCTTATCACGGGCGTGACAGGGGGCATGACAAGTCAGCTCGCTGGAGGAAATCAACTTGAGCTTTGCTGGCTGGAGGCATTGAGTGCTGACATCGACACAGGCGTGACAGACTCGGACACGGGCGTGACATGATGGCGTT
This sequence comes from Platanthera zijinensis, assembly GCA_039513925.1. Classification (NCBI taxonomy): domain Eukaryota; kingdom Viridiplantae; phylum Streptophyta; class Magnoliopsida; order Asparagales; family Orchidaceae; genus Platanthera; species Platanthera zijinensis. The sequence goes on from CM077092.1 coordinate 119,125,958, forward strand.
GAGTGTTGAACAGTAAATTCATTGAGTGTCGACTGGTGGAAGGTGTTGAGTGCGTGACACGGGCATGTCAGTCAATGACACGGGCGTGTCAGGTCAAATTTTGACTTTTTCCTCAAAGAATTTAGAAAAAAAAACAACTTAAGTTTGGATTGTTTTTACAAAAAGAAGCATATTATTAAACAAAACAAACAAAAAAAAGCAAAAAAAAGTAAAATGACTTTATAAAAATACTATAAAAGTAGGTATATTTACAACTCATCACTTATTCACGGTGGACTGACTCGTTTTTTATTTTTGCAGACCGCTTATGCTGTCACTAACAATAGCTTCCAAAACGCGATGTTTCCTTTTGTTAAGGAGAGCGTTAAGGTCGCTATCAAGCGCTTCATTGATGACAGATAAACAAAGGAAGGGGTGGTAGAGGTCCCTTTTTTGAAGCTCTTCCCCGAGCAAAAGGAGAAGGTTGCTGATCTGGAGCGGGCTGCGAAGGGAAAACAGTTGCTGATGAGAAAGGTGAAGAAAGAGATGAGGGGCTAGCTGAAGACGAAGTTCCTGACGAGGTTGTTTCAAGCCAGAAGCAGGGGAGCCAGTCTGGGCAGTCTGCATCTTCTTCAAGTTCAGTTGAGGGAAATCAGCGGATAGAAAAATTTCAGACGGCAACAACAGCGACTCAGGAGGTTACTCTCCGTAAGTCGATGTTGATGGATCTTCCAGCCCGGATGCGCCTGCGGAAAAGAAGCAGCAGACATTGACAGAATAAAAGATGTAATTTTATTTTGTTTTTGCAAAGGGCGGACTCGGTTACAGTTCGCCAAAGATGAAAAAGATATAAATAATTTTTGAATGATTGAATACAAAGGATATTTTGCTCAGTCCGCGTATTCCGCTATTTTTATTGTTCATTTCTTGCTTCTTCAGTGCTTTGATGAGACTTGCTGTCTTTAATTTACATGATCAATAATATCTATCGTAGATTAATGAAAACAAGTCCGCGCCGCTTAGTTTTTAAGCCATATGCTTTGGATGAATATAGCTTGAAGATAACCAAAGTTGACAGTAATTTAGTCCGCGATTCTTGATTTGCAGCTCGCCAAGTTCATATAACTTGTCAAAAAAGATATGGATAATCGACGGACTCTAACGAATACTAATTTCAGTCTGCACATGAATTCATCAACTGAATAAATTTTTGCGAGCTTAAGAAAGATCAATGATCGTCGTTGCGAACTGAGATATATTATATTAACCGAGAATTATAACTTGGAGGCCTGAAAGATCAAGCCTTGCAGACTGCGGCGAATACCAGTATTGAGTCCAACTGAATAGAAATGATCCACAACTTATGTTACCAAGCGGGCAGGTGCATATAACATTGCTTTCCTCGTAGGGTCACAAAAGCTCTAAGAACCCACTGCAAAAAAATGGCGGACTTCGCGGATACCAAAATACTGTCCGCAAAGAGAAATGATTCACAACATAACCGAGCGAGCAGGTGCATATAGCATTGCTTTCCACGAAAGGTCACAAAGGCTGAACACTCTATCCTCAACCAAAAAGAGAAATTTCTACTGCCCCCTTTGCTTGGAGTACATCCCAGGTTGATCTTTCGGGCAGGTGCATATAGCATTGCATTCCTCTGAGATCAACGTGGTTGTGGGTCTCCTGTAGGCACTGCTTTAGGTTTCCAAAGAGTATTCGAGGGTCACAAGCTAGGATGATCCGTGGGCAGGTGCAGATAACATTGCTTTTCTCGCGTGATCATCAAAGTTGTAATGATACCCCTAACAAAGCAAGGTAGAGCAAGCACCCACCCTGTCCCTCCAAAAATATAGTGGTGAGGTTAGATACTAGCCAGGATTCGAGATTCAGTAGCCCACCGCGCTAGAATCTGCAAGCTCCCACTACACGGTACAAAATCTCCCCGTAACACGTGGTCTTGGTGGTGTTACGCTAATGACAACGATTCAAGGGGGGGGGGGGGTCCAAGCTGATCATGACGATGTATCCTAGAGTTAGTTATCCTTGCGTTGAATAGAACACGAGACAAAAACACTCAAGAAAATGTCAATAAGGGGCTTTTCATTAATGATAATCTTTGAAAAAATTACAAAGGAAGAGTAAGAGAGGAGTTTGTTCAGGAATATAACCGTTTAATATCATCCCCACTCCAAGTATGTGGTACATCATTTCCTTCATAAGTTTGCAAATGATAAGCACTATTCTTTAATACTTCTTTGACAATGAATGGACAACCCCAAGGTTGATTCAGCTTTGCTACTGAGCCGGTCCTTGCAACAACATCAAATTTTTTAAGAACAAGGTCTTCCACTCGAAAGTGTTTGATCCTTACTTTCTTATCAAAGTATCTAGAAATCCTTCTTTTTACTTCTTCCTGTCTGATAGAAGCTTCATCTCTGATCTCTTCGATATGATCTAAACTTAATTTTATTTCTTCATTATTTAGCTCAAGCCAATCTTCTATGCCTTGCCTAGCAAGCATAACTCTTGGTGATGGAACTTCAAACTCCACCGGGATGAGGGTCTCTGAACCATGAGAGATCTTGAAAGGAGTCTCTCTAGTAGCTAATGAAGGCATTGTCCACAAGGTCTAGAGAACTGATGGAAGCTGATCAAACCAACTACCTTTGAGATTCTCCACTTTCTTCTTGAGCAAGTTAAGAATTTGCTTATTCGCTGCTTCAACATGGCCATTACTTCTGGGATGATTGACTGATGCAAAACGCAGCTCTGTTCGAATATGTTTGAAAAAATATACCATCTCACTATCATTGTACTGTGGCCCGTTATCTGTGATAATTGCAATAGGAATTCCATGCCGACAGACTATCTCTCCCCAAATGAAGTTCTTCACTACTTGAGTTGTCCTTTTGGCTAGTGCTTTGGCCTCGATCCACTTGCTGAAGTAGTCAACCATCACTATGATGAAACGTTGTTGTCCACTCGCCATAGTAAAAGGACCAAGAAGATCCATTCCCCAAACTGCGAATGGCCATGGAGTTGTAATTGATCTGAGCGACTGAGCTGACTGATGCTGCAGCAGAGTGAACTTCTGGCATTGAGCACATTTTCTTGCATAAGCTTCTGATTCCTTCTTCATAGTGGGACAAAAATAACCCTAATGGAGGATCCTTTTCTCTAAAGTCCTTGCCCCTGAGTGACTTCCACACTCACCAGAATGAACTTCTTGAAGCACAACATGAGCTTCTTCTTCTAAAACACACCTTGCCATAGTCGACATAAAAGTATTTCTATACATTATGCCTGATACCATGTAATAATGTGCTGCTTTTATTATGAACTTCTTATTATCCTTGATTGAAGGATGAAAGTTGCCTGTTGACAGATAAAGAATAAATGGATCCATCCAGGAGGAATGCTGATCAATCTGCATCATATCTTCTTCATCCATAGCCGGGTGGAAGAGTTCTGAAGTTGTTCCTCCTGAAGGAAGTCCATGCTTAGCCAGAACATCTGTCTCTTCATTTTCGGTCCTCCTTATATGCTCAATCATAAAACTTCTGAGCTTTCCAATTTCAATCTTAACCAGAGCAAGATATTTCTTCAAGATAGGCTCTCTTGTATCAAAATTTCCTAACACTTGCGAAGCCATCACCAGATAATCTATTTTGATATGAACATGATCTATTACAAGTTCTCTTGCAAGCCTCAAGATGGCTAGCAAGGCTTCATACTTTGCCTGATTATTAGTTTTTGGGAAGAAAAACTTTATTGTCTGCTCTAATTTGATGTTGTTGGGGTTAATAAGAACCACTCCTGCTCTAGAGGAATTTCTACCTGAGGCCCCATCAACATAGATGGTCCAAGACAAAGGTTATCTTTTTGCTTGACCAGAGGTGGACTCTGCTGTATCAATCAAAAAGTCTGCTAACACCTGAGCTTTGATTGTTGTTCTGGGCACATAAGAAATTTAAAATTCACTCAACTCTATTGCCCACTTAGCCAATCTTCCTGAGTGCTCTGGCTTCTCCAATGCACTCCTCAGCGGTTGATCAGTCACTACTTGAATTGCATGAGCTTAGAAGTATGGATGAAGTCTCCGATCTGACATTACTAACGCCAAAGACAACCTCTCAAAAATTGGATATCTAGTTTCTGTGCTCTTGAGAATATGACTGACATAGTAAATCGGAAACTGCCTCCTGTTCTCCTCATGAACAAGAACTGAGCTGACCTCTTCCGGGCCAACTCCTAAATACAAAAAAATATTTCCCCTAATGGGGGGCCTTGCAACAAAGGGGTTGAAGTTAACTTCCTTTTAAACTGCTCAAAGGATAGTGAACACTCTTTGGTCCACTCAAATTTGGACGCTCCTCGAAGAGTTCTAAAGAATGATGAACTCTTATCTCCAACTCGAGAGATAAACCTCCAGAGACACGCTAACCTCCCTCCTAATTGCTGAACTTCCTTAGGTGACTTGGAAGGTGCCATATCAAGAATGGCTCTGACTTTGTTAGAATTCGGGGCAAGCCCTTCTAGAGTAAGGAGATGACCAAGGAATTTCCCCTTACTTGCTCCAAAGGTACATTTCGACGGATTAAGCTTTATCTTATACTTTTGTAGAGTAGCGAACGTCTCTGCTAAGTCATGCAAGTGCAACAAGAAGGTTTTGCTTTTGATCAAGAGATCGTCAACGTATACTTAAAGATTTCTTCCTTTTTGATCTTTAAAAATGCGATCCATCATTCGATGGTAAGGTTCACCAGCGTTTTAAGGCCAAAAGGCATTACTAAGTAAAAATAGAACCCGTCTTGGTAATGAAAGATGTATGAGGGATATCGGGCTTATGCATTCTAATTTGATGATAACTAGAGAATGTATCTAAAAAGCTCATAAAAGAATACCCTAGCGTAAAATCAACTAATGAATCTATCTGAGACAAAGTGTAGCAATCTTTGGGACACGCTTTATTCAATCGAGTAAAGTCTACACACATTCTCCACTTCCCCCAAGGTTTTTTAACCATTACAACATTTGAAACCCAAGCAGGATATTGAATTTCTTGAATGAATTGTGCCTTGAGGAGTTTGGCAACCTCCTCTCTGATTGGCTCAGCCAGCTTTGTCGCCACATCTCTTTTCTTTTGCTGCATCGGCTTGATGGCTGGATCAATGTTGAGATGGTGGTAGACAACATCTAGATCAAGACCTGGCATATCCTACGCTGACTAAGCGAAGATATCCAGGTTCTCTAGTAAGCAAGAGATCAACTCGGCCTTTTGATCTTCTGGAAACTCTGAGTTGATGGAGAGCTTCCCCTCCTCCCCCTAAGAAATGGGGACTCCTTGAGTCACCTGGTAAGGATCCATGTGAGCTCCTTCTCTATCATCCTCCGCCTCTAAACTGAAAGAAGGCTCTTGTACTGCAGCTGGAAGAGCGGGAGGAATTGATTCAGTCACGTTTAATGTACGAACATAACACTCCCGAGCCTGCTTTGGATCACTCCTGATCCTGCATTGACGACCATCAACCTCGAACTTGATTGAAAGGTGGAAGGTTGAGATGATAGCATGATATTTATTGAGCAGCGGCCTCCCGAAGATAGCATAGTATATGCTTGGAGCATCAACTACTATGAACTGGATCTGCTTTGTCACCCCTCCAAGCCTCGCTAAGATCATGACACTTCCTTCGACCTCCTTCCTCTCACCATAAAAGCCATAGAGTGGCCCTTCGGTGGAGAGCAGAGGCTTTCTGGTCTTCAGGGCCTCAAAGGTTTATTTGAAGAGAAGGTTTATGGAGCTACTGGTGTCAATCAAGATTCTATCCACGGTATAATCTCCAATGGCAGCTTTGATCATAACAACATCGTTGAAAGGGTTGGCAATTGGGGGAAGGTCTTCTGGACCAAAAGTGACACTTCCTGCTGACGGAGCAAAAAAAGAGGTAGAGGTGACCTCTGCTCGAGAGACTCTTGAAATAGAATACTTGCAAGTAGCCTAAGTTCCTTATCCACCGTGAATGCAGAAGAGCCGCCCCAAGGCTCCCTCATCGTTGGCGTCAAAGCATTTACTTTGAACGTTGATAGGCCTTAGACGGCCAACATCCTTTATGTCCTCGCACTCCAAATAAGCTATTACTACCTACTTGCCCTTGGAGGTAGATGGCTTTGAAGAAGCATCCTTCTTGCCCAGATCTTTAATTTTACCTTCGGCAATAAGTTTCTCAACCAGCTGACGAAGGGCTCTTCAATTTTTAGTCGAGTGCCACTTCTCCTTATGGAACTCGCAGAAAAGATCAGAGTTCCAAGACTTCCACTCTCTTGGAGGTCCTTGTAGCTTCTCATAAGACTTCCTCTGTATAATTTGCATGACCTCATCAATATCAATGCCCAGATCAGCAAACTCCTCCGCGGAGTCACTGCTTTGCTGCCTTGGAGTAGACGGAGCTTCTTGAAGAACTGCCAGGACTTGAACGTGCAGAGTGGGAGCTGTATCCAATGGCAGTGTATGATTATGAAATAGTTGATGGCCAAGGAACGGTTTCTTATGGCGGAAATTGTGGCCCCTCTGAGAACGAGGTTGGAAATCAGGACGAGGAGGCCTCATGGAGCGATGATCGGCTGAAGATCTAGAACCAGCCCTTCCTTCAGCATTAACTGTTAGGGATGAAATGTAGGACAGATTGGCGTTCTTGCCTTTGATGTAGTGGTTGACGAGCGTAATTAGCTCTTGGTAGGTCGCTGGTGCTTTGGTCGTTGCTTTGAACTTCAGCGGACCCTCCCGGAGGCCATAGATCAAAGCGACTTTGTAGTAATCAGGATTCACATTCTGCACCCCTTGGATCTCTTTTAGAAAGCGATCAACAAATCAGGCAGCTGATTTGTTATCCCTCTGCTTGATGTTGAAAAGTGCGGCAGGACCATTCTTCCTCTTCTTAGAGATAACAAACCTCAGCAGGAGTTCACTACAGAACTCGGCAAAAGAAGAGATTGAACTTTGCAGCAGGTCATAGAACCACTCTCTCGCCTGACCATCGAGAGTAGTAACAAGAAGCTTGCACTTTTTCGCGCTTGAGAGTCATCTCAAAGCCACTTCCCCTTCAAAGGCCTGCAGATGGGCCACTAGATCAGTCTCCCCTGAAAACAGAGGCAGACGAGGCTCCCTAAAACTACTTGGAGCTGACTCCCATCGGATTCTATCCATAAAGGGAGAGGGCGCTTCAACATCGGCTAGATTGTTGAGGCATACTAGAGCAGGAAGGTCCACGGGCTGGGCGGACAGACGATCAGCGAAATCAAGCTGGCGGGCTGGACTGCCCCCGACTGCCTCTCTTAAGAAATCAATAAATGAAGCAAACCGGTCTTCCTGAGGCCGCAGAGGAGCTGCGGTCTGAGCTGGAGGCCGAGCTAGAGGAAAAGGCTCAACTGCTGGAGATTGCCGAAGCGTAGTTCGGCAATCTGGGGTCTGGCGGACTAGAGTGTCTGCGAGATCTACTGCGGGCTTAGGAGCAAGCCGCTGAGTCAACATGCTGAGCGCCTGAATAATCGCATCTAGACGGTGATCGATCTCTCTGTGAGATCGCTCAGCCTCCCAACGAGACTACTCGATCGCATCCCAAAGCGAATCCTATGACGATTTGGAGCGGTCTGATCAGCGAGCTCGGCAGTCTGACATGGTAATTCGCTGACTTCGAAAAACTGCTTAGATCTGAAGGTCACGTGTCAACTGTTGATGCACGTAAACGGACACCACCAGTTAATGGCTCGAATATGGGGGAAAGGAAGGGAAAAGAGAAGACTGCAAGTAGTTATCTACTGGTGAACTAGAGAAAGCAGAGCCGTGAGCCACGGTAACAACAAACTTCGCCTGTCGCAGACTGAATGCCTCTCTTATAACGGGCTTTCCTTTGATTTCAAAAAGATTGGTTACAAGTTGAGGAAGGAAAGCTGACGTAGATACAGCTGGAGACCGCAAAGCCTGATATTTGAGTCCGTAACCTTTAACTAGTAGGCTCCTTGGCTCGAGTCAGCATGCGTTGGGTGCACCGCTTCCTCTATTTATAGGTTGTGGGGCCTGCCCAAACGGGCAGTGCAAAAATAACCGGCTGCCCGGGGTACAGGAGAACCGGGCAGCCGTGACGAGAATCAAAAAAGAAAAGACAAGCATTCTGCGCAAGAGGGGCGGACTAAGCTCGCGAGCTAGAGCTTCCATCTGGCTACAGGGCACGATCCTGGCTGAAGGCCAGCGACCTATGCGGAATGACTCTTGAGTCCGCTTGAAGAGCTGGCGGACGATCTGGAAGCTGATCAACTGAGGCTGGATGGACTGGGCGGATTGGAGGCTCGAGTCCACCGCTGAAGGAGGTAACCTTGAAATCCGGCTTGGCGACCTAGACGGACTGGGAACTGAACCTGCCGCTGGGGAGCCTTGGATTCTACATGGTCTTGATGACCTGAGCGGACTGCTGAAACCAAGTCCACTGAAAGAGGAGGAGGATCTGTCCTACTGAACATATTACGGATTCTAGGGTTAACACTGGTCATCCCCATGGAACAAGTTGACTACAGCACTCTTGCCGACCTTGCTATCCTCTATTTTTGTCCGCATAGTCCGCGCGGATAGTCTGCCCAGGCCACCCAGGCTTCCTAGGTCATCACTTTCACTTCAAAAAATTTAATAGATGGTTTGGTGATTTGAACATTATCGACATGAAGCTTAAGAGATACAATGTATATTGACAAGAAGCTGCCTGGACTTTTAGTAAATCATCTAGAATTCTAGTCAATATAATTTATATCTCCTTGAAGTAGCATAGACATCTAGTCAATCGCTTTCACATCTAGCAAATGTAGTATGTATTGAAAAAAAAAGTTTAGAGTCCTAGTTAATTGTTTAGACTTCTAGCTGATCTAGTGTATATCACTTTGAAGTAGTCTGGACTTCTAGTTGATTGCTTGGACATCTAACCAATATAGTGTATATCGTCTTGAAGATGTTTGGACTTTTAGCAGATTGACTAGACATCTAGTCAATTTAGTGTATATCGACTAAACATTTTGTCAAAATAGCCAGTGTGGCATGCCCCAAAGTTCCTAAAAAAGGGAAGGAATTTATTTTTGGGTGTTACTGCTAGGCAGTAATGGTAATGCGGACGGTATCCAACTTCTTTATATCAACCTTCATTTCAGGTAGGTACCACGAAGTGATAGAAAGGTAACGCACATCGATACTACACGACGCACTCGACGATTGTTGAGAGACTACTGTGGGGCGGTAGTGAGATATCACATGGTAATAGCCAAATTTAATCAACATATACATGAAATATGAACTTAACAAAAAAAATCTAAGATAAATCGAGGTGATAAAAGATAGCTCATAAAAGAACCTTATTTTATTCCAGGGTTCATCATAATAGAGTGCTAATTGAAGATTAACTACTCAACATGATGAATAAATAACATAAAAAAAAGGAAAAGTAAGACATGATTGCATAAAGGAAAGTGCTTAAATTAAAAGTAAGAAAGCAAAACTACACTATGAAATTGAAAATACATAAAAGAAAAACAAGAAAACAGTAAACTAAACTACTAAATCTACCTAAAATCTTCCTCCCTCAGCTCCTGGCACTGTCTGGAGTTAATAATAATTTTTCTAGAGAGTAATGCCCCCAGGTTACAACCTAGGTCATGCCTGTGACTAGACAGCGTGTAAGGTACGGAAACGTCCCCTTGAAAGCCTGGGAACATTGGAGAAAAACCTCTAAAATCTGTTGTTTTGCGGGTCTCGCCCCTAGGTTATGCCCGTGACATAGGGCATGTCATGACTGTTGCTGGAAACATCGGGAAAAGAAACGGCAGTAGTTAATTTGGCGTTTACTTAAAAGGTCATGCCCCTAGATCACGCCCATGACCTAGGGCTTGTAAGATAGGAACAATCTGGATCTGAAACTATCTTCTTAATGCTGCGGCATGCCTGAGCTTGATGTCACGTCAAACGGTCATGCCCGTGACCTGCTGGACACGCCCGTGACATGGTGGATATGCCCCATGACACGCCCATGACTAGGGGCGTGTAACTTTGAATGACATGGCATGGCTTTTGGAATGTCTGGCTAGGTCACGCCCACAGGTCACACCCGTGACATGATGGTAACGCCTGTGACCTTATGGTCACGCCCGTGACCTATTGGTCATGCCCGTGACTGGGGTGTGTACTTGCACTTTTTTTGGATTTTCTATACCACTTCTCCTGATCAGTCATGCAGGCTCCAAAATGTTAAATTTAGCCCAGATTATCCTGAAATAAGAAAAGAAAGTAATTAATAACAATATTAATATAACCTAAATAAAACTTAATTATTTATTAAATAAAATCTATATTAAAATAAATATAAGTATTGATTTATCAAATACCCCCATACTTATGCTTTTGCTATTCCAGAGCAAAACTATGAGAAGTACTTCTAAGAAATTAGTATAATTTTTTAATTAAAGTAAAAATTCAATAAATAAAAAGAAAGTTAAAAAAAAATTTTAGGGATTTAAAAATTAAGTCCTAAAATATGAAATTAAAAATGAAATGAGAAAAATATTTAGCAAATTTTTTTTACATAAATTAATTAGGTTTCAAAATTGAGTAGTTAAGCAAACAAAATTAGATTTGAATTATTAACACCCTTAACTAAAAAGAGACTTAAAGGAAAAAAAATCAAACTACTACTTATGCTCTTTTAGTAATTTAATTTACTCTAAAGCAATTATATTAGCTGATGGGTTTTCAGAACAAAGAAAATCAAGAGGTTTTTGGATTGGAGGTGATGAATTTTATCCTCTTACCCCACAAAACTTTTTTCTTTTATCGATATTTGCATATGTTTACTAAGAAAATGATGAATTTTATCCTCTCATTTTCCATGACATATGAACAATTATTTTTATTCTCCTTTCACAAAAAAGACAAAAATAATTAGGAGTAATGAATTTTATTCTCTTACTCCATCTTTTTCTTGGGGTTGCATATGTGTACCAATGAATGCTTGATTCCGATGACATATGATCAAACCATAAAAAGAAGAATGCATATGTTTAACAGGGGATAATGAATTTTATCTTCTTATCCATGTGACATATGATCTAATAAGAAAATAAAAAAAACAAGAGAAAGGCTAGACAAATTTTAGATTAAATTAAAATGCATAGATAATAATTATATTAAATTAAAATTTCTAAAGAATCTTAAATCATAAAGTGCATATAATTAAAATCTACAGATTGTTAGGCTAAGTACTACAAAATTGAAACTAATTAGAATAGAAATGAGAAAATGGGCTAAATATTAACTCTAAACAAATTTAATTCATAAAATATTTCTTATAATTAAATCACCTAAGAATTATATAACTAACTATGATGAAATAAAAGATTAGCAAATCAAACATTATAAAAAAATCTTATAAATAAACTCCAAATAAATTTATGAAAATCACAAAAATTTAAGTAGGGGTTTATTATTATTTTTTTTGAATTGTTTCTAAACATAAAAACTAAAAAAAATTTATAATCCTAATTTTTTTGTTATTTCTAGGACTTTCTGAGGACTATCCAGTGACTGGTTTGCAAGGTACTAGGCTGTTTTGTGTGATGAATACCCAATACGACCCTTTCCAAGAAATTAAATTTTAATTTTCTAATTTTTTGTATTTTTTATTAAAATAAGAAAAAGAACAATATTTTTGTATTTTTAAAGATTTTTCATCATTTTTTTTAATTTTTAAATAAAAAACAAGAAAGGAGATTCCATCCCCATACTTAAAAATAAACATTGTCCCCAATGTTTATATGCCAAGTAAGAGGGGGAAAAGGAAAAAAACTAAATTAATCTTTTTAAAAAAAATGCAAGAAATTAAAGATAATCAAGGGGTGTATCAAAAGAGCGCTTTTCTTTTTCCCATCTTTAAGCTAGCCAGTAATTGTTAAGAAAAAGTAAAACAAAAGTAAATGTAAACGGGCAACTCCCTTAATTCATGTTTTGGCGAATATGCCAAAGTTGGACGCCCGACTTCTCCTCCGCTTGCTTCTTGATTTTCCTTCTTTAAATGGTTGGCTTTAAAATGTAAATTCAAATCACCTATACATACCTAAGGTGATTTGAATTTATGTAGATGAGCGACAAATAGATCGGGGAATTGTTAGTATAGGAAAGATTAAAAGTAAGTGTATCAAAAAAGTATTGCAAGGAGGAGCCTCTTGCGAAACTCTTTGTATAAGCTCAGGTTGTTTATTTTCTAAAATAAAATTATTACCTAAAAATTCATTTATAAAATAATTGGACACCTCATTTTCATGAATTTGAATTCCTAAATATTTATAAGTGGTGCTTGAAAATTCATGAATAAGGGAAGAATCATAGTGGTAGGAGAAGAAACATGTTCTTCTTCTAATTCACCCGGTGTGCCCATACAATTTATAAATTCTTGAAATAATATTTTTTCTTTCTCTTCAGAATAAGAAACCAAGGGAGCACATGAGGATTCATGTTCCTCCATAGGAGAAATATTTGAAGATGGAGAAAAATCACTATGAAAAGTATTAATGGTAACTAAATTTTGGGGGGAGAAAGAAATTAAATTTGCAAAAATTCACCAAAATTAGAAGACTCAACTTGGGTGCGGAAAAAAAGAACAAAAATTCGAATCTAAATAACTATTCTCATTACTCTGGAATTTTTTTGGGTGATCTTGCGAACAAGAAAAATCAACATCCGAGTTTGAAGAAAAACTATTTATTTTTGAAAAATTATTCTCGTTAAAGCTCAAAAAATTGTTTTCATTGAAATTAGAAAAAGTTGAATAATAATTTTCATGAAAATTTGAAATAAAATTATCATTAATGTGAGAATAGTTATTTTCATAATTATTATAAAAAAATATTTCATAAGAAAATTTTTTATTATAATAATAAATATAACAATCCTCACTTTGATGAGGAGCACCACAATAATAAAAAAAAATTGGCACTTTTTGCGGCTTCCAAAATATCTAATTTATTTTGAAGCTTGGCAAGCAAGGCGGTCAAATGAGATAATAATTTTTTTATGAAAGAAAAAAATCAACCTTTTACTTAATGAAATTGAATTCAACAATAAAACAAAAAAGAGAATTGGAGGTAGAGAAAGAGAATGATAAAATTAATAAAATACGCGCTTTCAAAATATCAAAAATTATAAATCCCTGTCATTATAGTATAGTGGTGTGTATTCCCTCCTGTCACACAGGTGACCCGGGTTTATTCCCTGACAACGACGCAAAAAACTTGATGGGTAAAATTTAGCATTGAAAATATTTCCAAACTCTACGAACTATTGGCAGGAGCACCTATCATTTATAGAATAGGATATTTTAAAACAAAATATCAAGTGTCATATTCATCTGGGTCAGTTGACTAGTTCTACTTACACAAATTAATATTATTTTATCAAATTTAAAAATAGGTTAATGTAAACTATAAAAATAAAGATTATCACTAGATCTAGAATCCCTATTTTAAAATAAACATTTAGGAAATTATAGCTTCTAATTTACCTAGTTTGACCGTGGAGGTTCCCAAAATTCAAAAGCACCTCTCTTGAAAATACGCTCTCGACTAAACTTAGGTTGATTGATTAAGACTCCTTGGCTAGTCGAAACCCATAAGCTTGCTTTATGCGGTGAACCCCGCTATCACAACCTACATTTTCTCCATATTTAAATGACATATAAGAGTAAGAGAAAATATGCGGTGTGATGCCATGCCATGCAGGGGATAACTGTTGATGCTCAGGCAAGACTCCAACTCTACATTTTTTATGAAATTCATGAGTTATTGTAAAGAAAATCAAGTTTAAGTTTAATTGGATAGCCGTCTCCCTCGGCTCATTTTATCAAGTAGTCCACAACTAAAGATAAAATTATTTATTGCGGAAAATAGTTTGTTTATATTATTTGACATCCTATATGAGCAAAAACATCTATACAGGACAACTCATGGTATGCATGACACTAGATTTAGTATAAGTATAAAAATAGCTTTTATATTTGTCAAACAAAGTGGTTTTAGTTTGAAAGATAGCATGTATGAAGTGATAGAAGTAATATTTTTATAATTTAAAATATTTAAAATGTAACTTAGCATAAAACCTTCCCCGAGAGTAAGTAAATACAATAAGTCATGCTGAAAAGGCTTAGCAACTAATAAGTACTTAACATTATACAAATATCCAGTGGGCGTCAATAACTTGACATGAACCCACTAAAAGATTTATGTGTCTGAACAAGAATAAAACAACACACTACCTTATAATCAATGAGGAAAAGAGATAATTGCAGCCACTACAAAACATAAGCTAGCACCAAACCCTAGCCGCTCAATCGGCTGCTTCTCCAAACCTGAGGCATTCAAATAAAGAACACCTCAACAAGAAATAATAATACAAGTGGTGAACAATGATCAAAAGGTTGGCAATAAACCAAAAAGGAAGAAAGTGTTACCAACCCTAACCCAAGAATAGTGAAAAGACTAACTTATGAGCTCAAAGGTAAGGAATTTGCACCAAGTGCTATAAAGATCTATGCTTTTTTGGAACATTTAAATAAATAATTATAAGTATAAGGAATTAATTAGCCCATAACTTGGTGAACAAAAACAACACCGGCCATTCTGACACCTACGGTTGTGGGAACCTACCAAACACACCAACAACAAAAACTTCACAAGGGCCCAAGAAAAGGTGGTCTTAAACCTTGACACACCCAATACCGGGGAAAAACTGACAACTGCGGTGGTGGGAACCTACCCAACAAACCAACAGTCTATAAAATCCCTCAAACAACTAGACCCGCAAGAGTGGTTTTGTCATGACTAGGGCATTACAAAACCCTAGGAAACCCAAGAAGACCCAAGTAAGCTAAGGCATGAAGGTGGATATAACCTTGGTTTGCAAATAGCTCAACCTAGTCACCAGTCCTAGGGTATGGTTGTAAGGGTTTCACATTAACTCCATGATCCCATCATGGCACCCCTAACCCTAGGGGAGGCCAATGGGTCACCAAGGACCCATTGGAGTAAACCAAAAGGGTCAAGTTGACCAAAGTCAACCCAAACCCTAATTAGGTCAAACTAATCTCACACATGGTCAATTGATCTCCCTTAGCCAAAGGTACCCACCTAGACCTTCTTAAGCCCTAAGGGAGGTCAATGGGTCACCAAGGACCCATTGGGGTCAGCTGAAGAGGTTAAGTTGACCAAAATCAACTCTAGCCCAGAAATTGCCAAAGTGCCCAAACTAAGGGCCAAGTGGCCTCCAAGGTTCCCAAAAAACACTACCCAACCCTTCCTAGACCTTAGGGGAGGCCAATGGGTCACCAAGGGACCATTGGGGTCAACCGAAAAGGCCAATTTGACCAAAGTCAATTCAACATAGTTTTATGTCAAACTAGCTCAAGTTGGCCTAACTTAGCCCAATCCACTTGGGCTAACCCAATTGAGGTGGTCCACTAGCTTCATGAGATTTAGAATTTTCCAAAATGCCACTCATTTTCTGGAAGTGTTGACTAGGAGAGAAAAAACTCCATTTTCCCTTTAATTGAGGAGAGAGAAGGAGAGAGAGAATGATGCCATCAAAAGTGGGGAAGATGAAGCCCCTCAAGCTCCCAATTAATGGCTGGATTCAACTCCCCTGGGGGAGAGGAGGAGTTTCCTGCAATTTCCTGGCCAGTTAAACCTAGATTCACCCCCCCAAGCTATTACCGAGGACAACCATTCATGGCCAATAATGGCATTAAATCCATGGCCCTTCCTCTCCCCCAACTGAGCATTTTAAAAGCTTCCCTGGACCCCCAGCAGCCATTTCCACCTTTTCCCTGAAGAATTTGAGCCCTTATGATTTACTGTTGTAGAGCACCCAAAGCTTTAAAATCCAGTAACGGCGTCCCATCGATCGGCAAGGGTTCATGCCTCCAAAAAGTTCTTATCCTCCTCTCCTACTTCAGTGGATAGATCCACAATTTTTGGCTACAAGGTTCGGGTCCAATTGGCCCCAAATCAAGTAGGCCGAAAGCATGTTTTTCAAACTTTCTCCTCCACTCACAACTCACTGTTCTGGCCACCTCCGGCCGGTCAACCACCGCGAATCGCTAGCCACCACCTCAATGAAGGTGGTGGTGGCGGTGGCCGGCTGGGAGGAGGCGCGGGTGGCCGAGAATTCTCCAGCCAAACAGACAGGGATGGGTTAATCCGAGCCATTGGCGTGCTGGGGACGATGACCATATGTCGTCTGATGGTGTGTCAAGATCCGTGTTGTGCCTTTTATTTTATAAGATTAATATCATTAATATTCTATTTCTGTTAAAAAAAAGCAGTGGGTGTTTTGATTTATTAAAAATACTTAGAGGCCTTATATAGAAAAAAGCTTCTATATGAAATTTATAGCCCTTTATGTCTAGTTTAATTTAAAATTTGTCCCAACCAATTTGGGTCTCTGGTCTGACCACAACACTCCATATGGTGCTGCCTATACATAGGATTGACCAGATAAAAATCTGAGTGCCCCCATTAAACCACTCATTCAAATGTTTTAAAATTTGCGTCATAGCTTATTCTCACCTATGTATCTAACATATCCAAAAATGGGAATTTTTTGAGAACATTTTTCCATAGTTTTTTAAAAATTTAATAAAATAGGTATGAATTAATTAAGGGGTCTATGTACCTTAAAATCAACAAAATTTTGGTGGATGGTGAAAGTGAGGGTAAGATCAATCCTTCACTCTAGAGGGGAGGTGAATAAGGGGATTTAAAATAATCTTGTTAAATTAAAAATTATTTTATCAGTGAAAGACTTGATTTAATAAGTGTAGAGTGCTAAGCAAAAACTGAAATAAAATAACTACAAAAGGATTAATTCATAGCACACAGCACAAGAAAGAACAAGTAATCCAGAAGACACAAGGAGCTATAGTGGTTCCCCAAAACCTGGGTACCTCCACTCATCTACCACCCTTGGTAGGAATCCACTGCAGGATGAGTTGATCAGGTGTCCTGGGCACCAATGAGCTTTTGATCAGGTGCTCAAAAACCAAACAAGATTTTTTGATCAGGTGTCTTGCCACCACTGAGTTTTGATCAGGTCTTAGGAACCAAAGCAAAACTTTTGAAGGGAGTTAAAAAACCCTTTTACAGGAAAGGAAAAGAAAAAGGGGTGAAGTTGTCTTCTCTGTCAACTATCAAAGAGAAGCACTAGTGGATGAGATGTTGTCAAAGCTCCCCCTGAAATGTAGCAGATGTTCATGAACTGGAAGCTTTGCAAGGGTGATAGGTCTTCAATGAAATGATTGCTCCAGCACTAGATGATTTCAGGAAAAACTGAAATGTTTGTTGTCTGGAGTGTGAATGATGAAGACTTGAGAAAGATTTTGATCAGTAGGAATCAGAAAGAAAACTTGTTCAGTTTTCTTAGTTATTGATCTTCTTTTTTTCTTTCTCTGTGTGTCTGTTCTGTGTATACTGTTGTGTACTGATCTGTGTATTTGTTCTCTCTGAATGATGATGATAAGAAATCAAGTCGTCAAATCTTGAAAAATAGCCATTAGCAAAGTCATAAATGCTTTCCTTAATTGTCAACTGTCTCTGGAGGAAATAACTTAAGTACATTCCTTCTTTGTTTCCTTAAAACTTGCTCCAGATTTATTATAATGGCTAGAAATCTTCTGCAATAAATGCTCTGATTTAAAATCCTTAACAAGCTGACAAAACCCCAGAAATCGTCGATCTCAAAATGAAATCGTCGATCTGAGCTCAACTATCGTCGAACTGAGCTCATTGATATTGGAATTTGACTTGGACAAAAATCATCGATCTGAGCTCAGAGATCATTAAACTGGGTTTGACTCCTCGTTGACTTGAGCTCAGAGATCGTCGAACTTAGTTTAACGCTCTGTCAACCTGAACTCACAGATAGTCGAACTGGGTTCGACGCTTCGTCGATCTGACCTCGACGACAACTTGAATTCTTCTACTTGGCTTCTGCATTTGAACTAGGAGGTCTTGGGGAAAGCTTCAAACCTAAGTCCTAAGGCTTAGACCTTACTAGTTGACCTTTTCTCTATACAACAAGGTCAAAGCAACAATCCTATTGACATAGTGATCCTGACCCAAATTAGTAATAGGGTGTTCCAACAGATGGTCCTTAGGGTCAATTTATGGCTCTTGTAAAAATATCAACCCATTTGGGATTGGTTTCAATATGTATTGGTATTACCAAAGTTTTGTCCCTTAAGTGTAAATTAGGGCAAAATAGTACTTGGGGCATGGAGGGTCCAATTCTCACCTAAAAGGGGTAGGACTTTTGCCAGAGCTCCAAGGTAAGTTAAAACACCCTCAATTAGAGTTTGAGGTGGATCAGGGTTGATTTTCCCTATGACCCTAGTTCAAATCCTAAGGTTAAACTTTGGGTGTTTGTGAAGGACATATGGTGATATGTCCTTGTATGGACTTGGAGTTTTTTCCATGTGATCTTAGGATGGTGAATAACCCTAGGAAGTAATTCTAGGACTTTTAGAGTTTATATCCCCCTTGTAACAACTTAGAACTGTTTAGGGCACTTTTACACATGATTTTATTTCTACATCATAGGACTTATGATGATCTTAAAATTTAGGAAGTGGCAAAAAATATTGCTATTAAGCTCTGGAAATTTTAGTGTGATTTTAAGATCAGTATTTGAGATACTTCATTCACAACCCTTGTTGTTGCCCAAATGATTAAGGAATTTTTTAAGAGATATCTTCTCATTGAAAACTTATCCAATTTAATAAGAGGACCTTTTAACTTATTCATGAGCTCGATGAATTTTTATAGAATTATTGGAGGACTGTCAATATGGATTTCTTCACAAGGTGCCTCATATTGTTTTGTTTTAAATGATTTAATTATGTGACCAAATAATATTCAAAAAGAGTAATCCTTTATCAATAGTCTCTACTGCTTGTGTTTGTCATCCAGTAATATTCCTATAATTTTTGGATGAATAATTCTATTTTTCCCCTAAATATCCTAATATTGCAGTTGTTTATTCAATAAATTATTTATGGTCAAATTCATCTTGAAAAATTGGGATTTTTGAGTATTTACTATTTCTTTGATGATATTAACCTATCATAATTTTGTTAAGACCATGCTTTGTCAGAAAACTGTAGTTGATGTTCAAAAGCATTGCTAAGCTTATTTTTCAGGAAAAATATAATAAATGCAAAATAATTTAGGAAAAATGTTATCTTCTTGATTTAACCTTATGCTATCATGATAGATACCCATTAATAATCTTAGGTCATTTGGATGAATAATTAAAGGGGTCACCATTCCTACTCATCATATAACTTAGGTTGGTCGACAAGTAAAACTGCAGAATTGTGTTAGCATGTGGGAAGGACATATGGAGTTGGTTTAATTATATACTGATTTGGTAAGGTGAAATTGAGTTCATCATTAGGAGTAATGATGGGGAGGTTGTTGGTCTGACTAGTTTTAAGCGGTGCTCGGGATTGACGAAAGAACTTCTTTCTCGTGGAGAGAGAGAGTCAAAATACACTAGGGTTAGATTTTGTATAACATTAAATTGGATTAGGACCTTGGTAGATACCAATAAAAATAAGTGCCTTGCGAATGGAAACTTCAGGCTTCAGTCCATTGTAGTTCCTAGTACCCTCGAGAGCCCTTCACAGGGAATACCCTTGGCAATGTAAGGTTAATCTAAATCGTAAGAGTAAATGTTAAAGAAAAACTAGTAAAGAAAACTAGGACATCACCTTCACTTACCCCGATGTCTCGGGAGGTTAGCTTGGATAGGTTATCTGAGCGGTAGGCTCGGTGGTTGTGAAAAGGGGCAGGTTTGCCCAGCGAGCCGAAGACGCAGAAGGTAGTTGTAACAGACAGGATAGTCGGGGGTGCTGATGGCTCGGGATATTTATGATTTCTTGTGCATAAAGTGGTAGTCTTCAGTATTCGATGAGAGTTCACACTGATGTCGGTATACTGACTCGACGGGTGTGGTTTATACATAGCTAAGGGAAAGTCTGGCGGTAGGTCTACATATTATGTGGTGACTCAGGTGTGTCCTTTAGAGGCGTACGTAAGGGCTAGGCCTAGTAGTGAGAATACCGGCCTAGAAGTCGGGTGGCTTGACCCACAGTCTCCGTTGGTCACTACGGAGGCTCCTGGGAGTGAAGTTAGCTTCCTGATATGGGGAACTAAAGGTCTGTGAGCATAGAGCCTTGTGTGTGTGTTTCACTTGTGTGAATCATGTCATAAAATATCACTACACTCATACCTACATATAATCCTGACAACCCATCGTATAAATTGGTATGGGGATTTTTATACGATGGGAGCCTTGCAAAAAACCCTTTAACTTATAAGTTTGTATGGGCATTCATATAAGTTAAGGTTACTTATTTCTTAGTCTACCTTTCATTCACTTACTGCTCTACTCTACTTGTCTATATTACTACTTCCTTATTATAGAATTGCTATCTTACTTTTCTTTTTATAGCTCTATAGATGTTACAATTTACCTGCTAGATAGTTCCACCGTCACCTGCTTTGTTCCTACTCTCCACCATCATAGCATTCCTATCATTCCTCCCGCACGGTGCCTAGGAGCTACTGGGGGTGGGGTGGGGTAAATTAGGCTTAATCTTTTGACTAACGGTCGGTGTACCAAACATTTTAGGGAATCCAGATGGGGGACAGACAACAGCAAGAGGAGATGTGGCACCAACTATGTACGGTGCACTTGGAGGTTGGCCAGTCTAGTACAGGAGCACCAGCCTCTGGCTCCGTGAGTGATTAGTTTTACTTAGCTTCTGCGAGAGTGATGTAGAGAGGATTTGCTATACCGAGCATAAGCCCGTTTATACTGATCTATTTCGGTACTTATATTACTATATGGACTTGCTGTGATTTCTGTTTCATAGATAATATGTGATTTATGGACTTTGCTTTATTGTCTTTTATCTGTAACTTCTACTCTTGATGATCATCAATGTCGACAGAATCAGTGTTTTGTAGTGGTGACCCTCACGAGCATTGGTGTCACCGAAAAATGGCGGTTCTGGGTGTAAGACCTTATTAGAACCCTAGTTCTGATTTGTGCAAGGATTACTATTAGGATGCATAGATTGACCCATCTTGTATAGTCTAGGGTCATAGGATTTTCCAGGGTTTTGACTTTGAAGATTTCAAGTTCAGGAATTTGTTCGACGATAGTCAAACTCAGCTCGACGATCATCGATCTCAGATTGATGAACTCAGAGTTCCTTCTCATGGATGAGCTTGACAAAAGTCCAGTTGAGTTCGATGAACTTGGAGCTCCGTTCAACGATCTTTTACCTCTAATCTGCCATCTCAGCTCGACGACATCAAGTCTAAGCTTGACGATCTCGAAGCTCAGGTTGACGAATTTCATGCTCAGTTCGACGATTTCTAGACAGAGTTTTAGGCTGTTATTTCTTTCCAGAAACAGATTATTTTCAAGGCTTGATTTCAAGAAAATCATTTTGAAGGTAGAATATTCTAATGTGATTAATTTCAAGCAGTTATGGATCTGGCATTTAATGCAATATATTCTTATGAATATAGCCGTTTAGAGGCAGCATTAAATGTGGATATTATTACAGAGTTAGATTCTAATCTTTTTCCAAGGAACTTACTATTCTAGGGAATGCTCCAACTGTTCAGAGTGAATTCAAATATTTGAATTTCTCAAGCATACAGATATAAGAACATTATTTTTGATGCGCGAAATGCGACACTGCTCAGTTAACGGGTTGTTCGATCTAACAAGCTAGGGGAATATGAGGGTTGCGGGGATAGAGGAGAGGTTTGGCGGAGCAAGGGAGAAGCTTGCTCGAGCTAGGAAGAAGCATGATCGAGAACTATTGATCAGATGCTACTTTAGCGGTTGGGCTCTGATGGTTAGACCGAGAGAGGAAAAGAGAAAAGAGGGCCGCTAGCAGCGGCAACATCAGACTTTGCCCGTCGCGGCCTGAATGCCTCTCTCTTGACAGGCTTTCCTTTGATTACAATCGAAGTTACAGCTCAAGGTTGCACCTTTACATGGAAAGAAGAATAAAGGGTACAAGGAAGAAAGCTGGCGGCTAAGGAGAGAAGAATGCCAAAGGCCGCGTGGACTGACCAGGGGGGTTGGCAGGCCTCGTGGTTAGCTGATCAAGGAGCTCGCAGGACTTAGCCGGGCGGGCTGCTTGATCGAGCTGGGAGAAGCTTGGTACAGGTCGCGCGGACTGGAAACTTGAGTTCGCAAGAAGTGATGGCGAGATCTAGACACCTCTGCCGCCTCATCTCTCCTCCCTTTAGTGAGAGGTATGGGGGCCTATTTATAGGCCCGAGGATGTAACGGTCTTGGTAATGTCACCACTGGTGAGGCGGTGAGCTGAGCGAGTACAAACATTGAGTACGTTGAGTCCGCGCTAGGTCGTGCGGTCTGGGACTTTGAGATGGAGATGGCTGCTGTTGGGTGAGCTTGCGCTGGGTCGGGGGAGTACAAATACTGAGTCCGCAGAGTCCGCGCCAGGCTGCACAGACTTGGACTGGAGATGGCTGCTATTGTAGGCGAACTAGGACGTTTCCGCCCCTACTGCTGAGCGAGCTCGCACTGGGCTGTGCAAGTTGAGAAGTTAGCCCGCTGCTGGATAGAAACGGACACCGGGAAACCTAAGGGCTAGCCGGCGGACTGCAGAACGAGACTGCCCAGCCCGCTACGGAGAGGAGGTAGATCGCAGGATGCCGAGCTAGGGCTGATCTGGAGGACTGCACAACGAGTCCGCCTACCTCGCGGCAGACAGGTTGAGCAGGTTGCATGCTGGTGGCTTGTCTCCATTGCTCGACGACACGGACTGCCGACCTGGCGGACTGAAGAGTCCATGTTGTGCCTATTGGCGAGGGCCGCTGACGACTAGTAGCACCCTTTGCTTGGGGACAAGGGTTGGCGACCTGGCGAACTGACCAGCGAGGTCAGCAGATTGCGCGGTTAGTCGATATTGAGTCCGCCTACAGCTGGCGGACAGGAGGGCTGGTTGCCGCCTCTGGTTGAGCATTTTACGCGCGGTATGGGAGGATAGGGATTTCTTGTCCGCCACTCAGTTGAGTAGTTCGCACCTGAGGGGAAAAAAAGGAACCACTAGACGGTTAACCAAACGAGTCGCGCAGCCTGCAGGGGCGGACTGAGGAAGCAGTCCGCAGCCCCTATAAAACGAGCGCTACTGTGCGACCTGGGCGGCCAGACCAGGGAGACCGCCCTAGCCGCGTGAACTGAGCGGACTGAGAGGTCAGCCCACCAACCCTTGGAAGGAAAGGCTCACAGGCCATGACCTCCTGGTGTAGGCCGCGATTTGCGAGCTGGCTACCTTGGGAGGGATCGCCGATTTCAGTGTTAACACAATCCTCGCACTTTTTCAAGTTCCGAAGAGAACTTCGAAAAAGTAGGAGACCAACAAAAATTGTGATCCTTCCCTCGAGAAAAGGAAAAGGGAAGGAGAGATGGAACTTGATGTCTCTCCTCAGAAAGAAGGTTTGCTAATGCCTGTATTTTTCCTGCAAAGGGACAAATTAACATAGGCGGAAAGAGGTACATCTTACAAGTACCTGAGTTGTTTTTGCAAAACGAAGGAGGCATGAATTTCTCCTAACGGGCTCTACAAAACAACGACGAGAGGAAAGCAGAGACGAATGATAACTTGCAAGTACCTGAAGGAGGCTTGCAAGCACCTGCTAACTTTTGCAAAATGCGTAAATCACAAATATGGTATAAAATTAAGTTGCAAGTACCTGGATAGAACTTGCAAATATCAGCTAATCACTGTAAAGAGAAGCGTGAGCAGTAGATATGAAATGAAATTAAAATACAAGTACCTTGATGGAACTTGCAAATATTTGCTAATCTCTGTAAGAGAAGAGTAAGCAACATATATGATTGGAAAGTAAGATGCAAGTACCAGAAGGGAACTTGCTAATATCTGCTAATCTCTGCAAAAGAAGAGTAAGCAACAGATATGATAGAAAAGTAAGGTGCAAGTATCTGAAGGGAACTTGTTAATATCTGCTAATCTCTACAAAAGAAGTGTAAGTAGCAGATATGATAGAAAAGTAAGGTGCAAGTACCTGAAGGGAACTTATTAATATCTGATAATCTCTGCAAAAGAAGAATAAGTAGCAGATATGATAGAAAAGTAAAGTGCAAGTACGTGAAGGGAACTTGCTAATATCTGCTAATCTCTGCAAAAGAAGAGTAAGTAGCAGAGATGATAGAAAAGTAAACTAAGTCGCAAGTACCTGGTTGGAACCTGCGAATGTTGATTGTTGATATGATAAGATATAATTGGATAGCATAAGAGATTCCTAGCAAACTCTGCTATTAGCTGAATAAAGATCAAGCAGCGATAATTATTGTCTCGCGTGATCAAGTATGATATTTTATACATGAAATCCAGATCAGCAAGATGAAACCATCTTAATTTAGACTTATAACAGCATGACTTGCAAATCAAGGAGAACAATATACTTTGATTAAATGATTTGCATCGCTAGCATCTAATAAGAGAGCTTGTGGATAATCATCTGATAGAATTTTATGCAGGCAGCGCATATAAGATGATCATAAGGCAAAAAGATATGGTTGATCCTTGGAATAGGTTGAATTTAACCTGCCAACCTGTAAGAAGGCAGAAGAGACAAAGGAGGGCTATATGCACTCCCTTGAAGGGCATAGTAGATAAACAAGCACAAACAAGGAAATTCCTACGGAGGAATTGACTGATACAATGCTCTCTTGCCTCGGGTTACAAACATCGCTGATCAATTAGACTAGTTGCGCCAAGTGGCCTATTGCTTGTCTGCGAATTGATCAGCGGAATTGTCGGCCCTACGAAGGCACGGATCGAGAGTACAAATGAGTGTTCGGCCGTCACAGTCGTGAGATGATCAAAGAGACAAGATTACACTTGATCTCCATTGCTTGTCGCGATAAGATCACCATAACTGTAACGTATCCCTCAATGAGACACGATAGAACTAGCATAGGCTGCCTCCCCTAGGCACACACACTTCTCTATACTCTAGCCTGGATCCGAAATCTGAAGTTACCCATCATAGATTGAACAGCCCCCACTGCACATATGTGAAAAACTCCTTGCCATATGTGGTCATTATGGTCTTACGCTAGGGGACAATCCATGGAGGGAACAACAAGACTTGGCGATATCTCAGTTGTTAAGTGATCTCTTTGGTAAAGAGAAAAATATAGAGGAGAATCATTACAAAAAGGGAACTGTGTCAGTATGAGATCTCTAACGTAAGCTTTTATTGAATGAAAATGAAAGAACACTTAGAAGTGTTTTAGATAAAAAAAATATTCGGAGAGCGTAAAGGAAAATATAACTGGCCCAGATTGCGAATAGCTTTGCGGGCTTTCAGGAAAGAAAGTCGCTTGTCTCCTTTTTCTTTTTGATATTTTATGGATGAGATGGATTATTCTTCCGGAGAAAATGCTGGCATTTGCCATGCTTCAACATTTTCTCCATCAGTTGTTGAAGGGCTTTGCAATCTTCTGTTGCATGACCTTTTACTTTGTGAAATTTGCAGAATGAATTCGAATCTTTTGGCATATGACCTGGCAGTTGGCAAGGCTTTTTACAGTTATCCTTACCTTTCAGGACCTGGCCTAATTCCTACATAGCTGCATTCAGTTATGACTCAAACAAGCCTTCATCCTACTGTTGATGGACCAGAGCTGCTTGCAGATTTTGTGCTGGGTGAATAGTAGGGACTGGCAGTCATTGTTCTTTACTTTGGAGGAAATCCTTGCTTGAGAAGAAATGTTGATGGCGTTGGCCAATTCTTTCCTTCCCTGCTTGCGGTTGAAAATCCTTCTGAAGAAACTTTGGAGGCTGCTCATAAGAAGGAGAATTATTCACTGCTACGGGCTTGGAGATGAAATTGGGATTCCCCTGTTCAATGCAAACATAATCATGGGCGAGGCTAATCTTCTCCTGATACATCCTTGGCTGACGGAAGTAGGCCTCAAACTTGAGTTTTCCTTCTCATAGACCGACCATCAAAGCGACTCTATAGAATTCGGGATCAACATTCTCAACTTCTAAGGCTTTCCTTGGAAGCACTCAATGAAATGGGCTAAGGTCTCACTCTCGTGTTGCTTTACACGAAACAAAGCTTCTGGGCCTCTTTTTCTTATTAGAAGAAGATTTAGGCACCTTTCTCGAGTGGTTGGCAGAGTAAGTGATGGCTTGACTGGGTCTAAAGAAATTCTTTCCTTGTATAGTAACTAGAGTCTGCAGAGAGACTGCGGTCTGCGTAGGTGGATAACTTGTCGGATATGCACAAGGATCAACTGGCAGGAAAGTTGGCAGGTAAGAATATGGATGGGCTAATGGACAGACTTGTTGGTGCATAACTGAAGATGCCTGATTGATCGGAGGAGATAGGTCGATTATTTATTGCGCCTCCAACTGTTGAGCGATAGCGGCTAGAGTATGGTAGATCGCTTGAAACTGTTGGCAGTTTTACAATGTAACAGCCTTAGGAATTCCCAGAGAGCATCTTCACTGGTACAAGGGATATTTGGAAGGAGTTGGTGGTCTGACAAGAGTAACCACTGACTTCACTATCTGATCGAGATTTGAAGGTCGCGTGTTAATTGTTGATGCGCGAAATGCGACGCCGCTCAGTTAACAGGTTGTCCGATCTCACAAACTAATGGAATAGGAGGGTTACGGGGATAGAGGAGAGGTTTGGAGGAGCAAGGGAGAAGCTTGCTCGAGCAAGGAAGAAGCTTGATTGAGAACTATCGATCAGACCCTACTTTAGTGGTTGTGCTATGATGGTTAGACCGAGAGAGGAAAAGAGAAGAGAGGGCCCTCTAGCAGCGGTAACAGCAGACTTCGCCCGTCGCGGCCTGAATGCCTCTCTTGCGACGGGCTTTCCTTTGATTACAGTTGAAGTTATAGCTCGAGGTTGCACCTTTACATGGAAAGTAGAATAAAGGGTACAAGGGGGGAAGCTTGCAGCTAAGGAGAGGAGAATTCAAGAGGCCACGCAGACTGACCAGGGGGGTCGGCAGGCCGCGCGGTTAGCTGATAAAGGAGCTCCCAGGACTTAGCCGGGCGGGCTGCTTGATCGAGCCGGGAGAAGCTGGGAGCAGTTCGCGCGGACTAGAAACTTGAGTCCGCAAGAAGCGATGGCGAGATCTGGATGCCTCTGCCGCCTCGTCTCTCCTCCCTTGAATGAGAGGTATGGGGGCCTATTTATAGGCCCGAGGAGGTAACGGTCTTGGTAACGTCATCGCCGGTGAGGCGGTGAGCTGAGCGAGTACAAACATTGAGTCCGCAGAGTCCGCGCCAGGTCACGTGGCCTGGGACTTGGAGATGGAGATGGCTGCTGTTGGGTGAGCTTGCGCTGGGTCGGGCGAGTACAAATACTGATTCCGCAGAGTCCGCGCCAGGCTGCACGTACTTGGGATGGAGATGGCTGTTGTTACAGGCAGACTGGGACTTGTCCGCCCCTACTGATGAGCGAGCTCTTACTGGGCTGTGCGAGCTGAGGAGTTAGCCCGCTACTGGGTAGAAACGGATACCGGGAAACTAGAGGGCTAGCCGGCAGACTGAAGAACTAGTCCGCCCAGCCTGCTGCGGAGAGGAGGTAGATCGCAGGCTGCTGAGCAGGGGCTGATCTAACAGACTATGCAACGAGTCCGCCTACCTCACGGAGGACAGGTTGGGCATGCTGCATGCTGGTGGCTTGTTGTCATTGCTTGGCGACAAGGACTGCCGACCTGGCAGACTAAAGAGTCCAGGTCCCGCCTATTGGCGAGAGCCGCTGACGACTCGTAGCCCCCTTCTCTTGGGGACAAGGGTTGGCGACCTGGTGGACTGACTAGCGAGGTCCGCAGATCGCGCGGTTTGCCGATATTGAGTCTGCCTACAGCTGGAGGACAGGAGGGCTGGTCGCCGCCTCTAGTTGAGCATTTTACGTGCAGTCTGGGCGGATAGGGATTTCCTCTCAGTTGAGTAGTTCGCACCTGAGGGGAAAAAAGGAACCACTAGACGATTAACCGAACTAGCTGTGCGACCTACAGGGGCGGACTGAGGAAGCAGTCTACATCCCCTGCAAAACGAGCGGCTACTGCGCGACCTAGGCGGTCAAACCGGGGAGACCGCCCTAGCCGCGCGGACTGAGCAGACTGAGAGGTTAGTCCGCCCACCCTTGGATGGAAAGGCTGACAGGCTGCGACCTCCGGGTGTAGGCCGCGATTTGCGAGCTGGCTACCTTGGGAGGGATCGCCGATTTCTGGGTTAACAATTTTCAGAAGTTTTTCTGCCTTAAGAGTCATACACAGACAGTTACAGACTTACTGATTCAAACTTTCTGCCTTAAGTTTTTCTTCAAGCAAACAATCATCATTCTGAGATCAACTTCACAATCACTCAGATACATATACTGGAAGGAGAAGTTTTCTTTGAAGGCCTACACCCTGAAGCAAAGCTTCCACTCCTTATCAGATTTCTACAACTCAGGGGGTGCTTTGACAACATCAAACAAAATCCACTAGTCTTCTCAGAGCATTGAGACAGAGAAGACAATATCATTTTTACATTTCCAATTCCTGTGTAAAGGGTTTTTAACTCCCTTCAAAAGTTATCCCTTTGGTTGTCAAGTCTCCTGATCAAAAGACTTTTTTTGGTTTTTGAGCACTTGGTCAAAAGCTCAAAGGGTTTCTAGATCTCCCTTATAAATAGATCTTGTGGTGATAGGGCTCCTGAGCAAAAACCTATTGTGGCAGTGAACCTGATCAAAAACCTATAGTAGATTCCTACCAGGGTGGTAGAAGAGTGGATGTAGCCAAGTTTTAGGGGAACCACTATAATCTCCTTGTGTCATCTGGTTTGCCTTTGCTTTCTATTTTTGTGCTGAATGTTTCCTTTATATATATACATATATATAAACTCTAGAGTAAGTAAGATCAATCCCTTCACTTTCAATTGTTATCAGAGGGTAAGGTTGTTTGGTTTCATAGTCTAACATCTGAAACAAAAGATCTTTGATAGATCCCATTTACTCTCGTGTCTTTTTATATTATGGCACAAAATAAGGAGTACTCAAGCACCAGACCTCCAGTGTGCAATCTTAATAAGTTTGCACTTTGGAAGGTAAGGATTATGCTTTATATGAATTCTATTGATGAAGACATATACAATTCTATTTTGACAGGTCCCTCTACACTAACTATAACAAGACGCATAAGTGCAGTTCCACCACCTGAGTGGACTGATGCTCAAAAGAAACTAAAAATTGCAGATGCCAAAGCCATGAATATTTTGGCTCAATCAATGTCTGATGACATTTTTCAGGAAGTTGCTGAATACTCTTCAGCAAAGGATATTTAGAACTCTCTCACAATAATGGTTGCTGAAACATGGAGTGAATAAGATTCAGAAACTTCATCCTATACAACTGAAGATGAAGAAGAATCAAGAGCAAGAGAATTCTGTCTGATGGCAATAAATGCATCCTGCAGCAATTTTGATTCAGAATCTGAGTCTGAAGAAGAGCAGGTAATCTCTTCTTTTAATTTCACTTCAAAACATTTTAAAATAGATTTCCAATTATTATGTAAAGATTTGATTCAATCTGAGAAGGAAATAAAACTTTTCAGAGATAAATTAACTGAAAAAAAATAATCAATCTTCTAAAAACATAAAACTTAAAGAAGATTTAAAATATGCTCTTGAACAGATAGTTTCTTTAAAATCAGCAAAAGGGAAAGAAAAGTTAGAAGATTTAGATAAAGTAACTGAAGTTTTACATAATATTAAACCAAAATCAATTAAGAATTTTCTGAAAAATTATGATCAAAATATTTCGTCGAACCGAGATCGAAGAAATCAGCTTCATTCATCGAACTCCGATAGACGAACTATGAACGCTAGATTTCAGTATAATCATCAAATAAACTATGATCGATGAAATCCATATGATTCATCTAACCGAGATCGACGAACGTAGAACACATAAAACAACTACTATCATTCTATGAATGGAGCTCGACGAACCCACTTCCATTCGTCAAACACAGATCGACAAAATCAATATGATTCGTCGAACTCAAATTTTCAAAATAAAAAATTTAATTCATTTCAAAATATAATCGAACACAGAAATTTATGAATTCATTTACTCAATGGATCATCCCTCCTAAGAAACATAATCCACTAGGTTATAAAGATCAACCAGAGTACTCTTATATTTCCAATTATTAGTATGAAAGAAAATTAGGACCCAAGGTAACCTGGGTTGAGAACACCTAACCTTCTTTTCAAGAAAAGATCTGTCCTACCACAGAGGAACAGTGGTATTTGATAGTCTCCAGAAGCTGTGTGTCTATAGCCTCTTTTCAGAAAATCTATAGGTTGTCAAGATCTAAAGTTAAGTAAAAGGGAAGGTGAAGATTCTACAAGAGAGATTTCTCTCACCAAATCATCTTCAGTTCTTCCATCAGTAGCTCGTCAGAAAGATTCTCTATTTTTTTTATATCTATGAATCTTTGTCGTTTATAAACATTCTCATTGCACCTTTGTATATATACTGAAGATTTATAATTCAGTCAGATTTCTTTATGCTTTATGTTCTATTTTTGTAAATAGTATCCTCACCCAAATGGGGGAGATTGTTGGAACCCTAGTTCTGATTTGGGCAAGGTTTACTATCAAGATGCTTAGATTGACCCATCTTGTATAGTCTAGGGTCATATGATTTTCCAGGGTTTTGACTTTGAAGATTTCAAGTTCAGGAATTTAGTTCGACGATCGTCGATCTCAGATCGACGAACTCTCAGAGTTCCTTCTCTGAGTTGAGAATGATAAGAGTCCAGCTGAGTTCGACGAACTTGGAGCTCCGTTCGATGATATTCTACCTCTAATCTTCCATCTCATCTTGACGAAAGCTAGTCTAAGCTCGACGATCTCCAAGCTCAGGTCGACAAATTTCTTTCTCAGTTCGACGATTTCCAGACAGAGTTTTAGGCAGTTATTTCTTTCCAGAAACAGATTATTTTCAAGTCTTGATTTCAGGCAAATTATTCTAAAGGCAGAAAATTCTAATGGGATTAATTTCAGGCAGCTATGGCTCTGACATTTAATGCAATATATTCTTATGAATATAGCCGTTTAGAGGCAACATTAAATGTGGATATTATAACAGATTAAATGCTACTCTTTTTCCAAGGCAGTTACCATTCTAAGGAATGCTCTAGCTGTTCAGAATGAATTCAAATATTTGAATTCCTCAAGCATACAGATCTATGAACATTATCAGAAATTTTTCTGCCTTAAGAGTCACACACAGACAGTTACAGACTTACTGATTCCAACTTTCTGCCTCATGCTTTTCTTCCAACAAACAATCTTAATTCTGAGATCAACTTCACAATAACTCAGATACATATACTGGAAGGAGAAGTTTTCTTTGAATGTCTACACCCTAAAGCAAAGCTTCCACTCCTGATCAGATTTCTACAATGCAGGGGGAGCTTTGACAACATCAAAAACAATCCACTAGTCTTCTCAGAGCATTGAGAAAGAGAAGACCATATCATTTTTACTTTTCCAATTCCTGTGTAAAGGGTTTTTAACTCCCTTCAAAAGTTATCCCTTTGGTTGTAGAGTGTCCTGATCAAAAGACTTGGTTTGGTTTTTGAGCACCTGGTCAAAAGCTCAAAGGGTTGCTAGATCTCACTTGTGAATAGATCTTTTGGTGATAGGGTAGTAAGGGTTTCACCTTAACTCCATGACCGCACCATGACACCCCTAACCCTAGGGGAGGCCAATGGGTCACCAAGGACCCATTGGGGTCAACCAAAAGTGTCAAGTTGACCAAAGTCAACCTAAACCCTAATCAGGTTAAACTAAGCTCACACATGGTCAATTGATCCCCCTTAGCCAAAGGGACCCACCTAGACCTTCTTAAGACCTAAGGGGGCCCAATGGGTCACCAAGGACCCATTGGGGTCAACCAATGAGGCTAAGTTTAAAAAAGTCAACCCTAGCCCTAAAATGGTCAAAGTGCCCTAACTAAGGGTCAAATGACCGCCAAGGTGCCCAACCAACCCTACCCAACCCTTCCTAGACCTTAGGGGAGGCCAATGGGTCACCAAGGGCCCATTGGGGTCAACCTAAAAGGCCAATTTTACCAAAGTCAATTCAACCTAGGTTTAGGTCAAACTAGCTCAAGTTGGCCTAACCTAGCCCAATCCAATTGGGCCAATTTAGGTGGTCCACTAGCCTCATGAGGTTTAGAATTATCCAAAATACCACTCATTTTCTGGAAGTGCTGAATAGGAGAGAGAAAACTCCATTTTCCCTTTAATGGAGGAGAGAGAAGGAGAGCAAGAATTATGCCATCAATGGTGGGGAAGATGAAGCCCCTCAAGCTCCCCTTAATGGTTGGATTCAACCCCCTTGGGGGAGAGGAGTTTCCAGCCATTTCTCGGCAAGTTAAACCTAGATTCACCCCCCAAGCCATGACCGAGATCCACCATTCATGGCCAATAATTGCATTAAAGCCATCACCCTCCCTCTCCCCCAACGGAGCATTTTAAAAGCTTCCCTAGACCCCTAGCAGTCGTTTCCACCTTTTCCTTGAAGAATTCGAGCCCTTCTGTTGTACCATTGCAGAGCACCCGAAGCTTCAAAATTCGGTAATGGCGTCCTGTCGATCGGCAAGGATCCATGCCTCCCAAAAGGTCCTATCCTCCTCTCCTTCTTCGGTGCATAGATCCACAACTCTTGGCCGCAAGGTTCGGGTCCAATTGGCCCCAAATCAAGTAGGACGAAAGCTTGTTTTTTCATGCTTTTTCCTCCACTCACAACTCACTATTTCGGCTACATACGACCAACCAACCACCGTGAATCGCCAGCCACCACCTTAACGAAGGTGGTGATGGCGGTGGCTGGACGAGAAGATGCGCGGGTGGCTGGGAATTCGCCAGCCGAAATGGCCCAAGACGGGTTAATCCAAGCCGTTTACGCACTCGTGAAGACGACCAGATGTCGTCGAATGGTGCGTCAAGATTCGTGCTGCGCCTTTTATTTGATAAGATTAATATCATTAATATTCTATTTTTGTTACATAAAATATAGTGGATGTTTTGATTTATTAAAAATACTCAGTGTCCTTATATGGAAAAATGTTATATATTAAATTTATATCCCTTGATGTCTAGTTTAATATAAAATTAGTCCCAACAATTTTGGGTCTCTAGTCTGACCACAACACTCCATATGGTGCATCCTATACACAGGCTGACAAGAGACAAATCTGAGTGCCCCTACTAAACTTGTAAGACCCCCCTCCCGGAACACAAGACACGGCACGAGAGGGGTCTTATGCCCAGAACAGCCGCCTTGGGGTAGCACTAACACTCGGGCTAGCCTGTACCACAAGACGCCTATTCTGCCCGCTACAACCAATATCAATATATATATATTCCAACCCAACCAAAATAATATAAAGAAATCAAATCCACACAAAGCTATATGTCCAAAAGCACAGTAATAGAGAAGCAAAACATGCTTCTACAAAATCAGAGTACAGCTAATAAGTTGTCCCAAAGGGGCTACAACAAAACTCTCATATACTAACATCTGTAACAGACGGTTATGACTGCTCCGTCCCATCAAGCCCGGTCGTACTGGCCTGGCTGATCTGCTCCACGACCTGCTGTACCATCTGCGTGATTTTCTCCTAAAAAGGAAGACGTAGCAACCGTTAGTCCTAAAGACTAAGTGGCTTCACATCCGCTCCCCCGACGACTCCCCGACACATGGCGAAGAAATAGACAGGGTACAATATATGTATATAAGCAGGAGTATAAATAAGCAAGTGGTATAACATGTAGTAAGATATTCTAACATTTCTACCATCTATCATAGTATATGAATATAGAGTTATAACAAAAAGTAACTCAACTTATATGGATGCCCATACAAGCATATAAGTTGAGGGTCGTTCAGCAGTAAGTAACTCAACGTATAGGAGTGCCCATACAAACTTATACGATGAGGATCTTGTGTATGTAATGAAGTGCAATGTTATGTATGCGATGCAATGACACACCCATGATCATGCACATGCAAATGCTATGTCGACACAGACTAGTAGTTCCCACTTTTCGAGCAGGTAGCTAACCTATCAGGCGCCAACCGTCGTGGCAAGACGGTGACAGTAGAATGGGCACTTCTACTACTAAGCGGGTATCCACATTACTTCACTTTGGCATCCGTACGCCTCAATTGTAAGAACACAACAGCGGAGCCCATGCGTACTACGGCCCAGCGGGTTCACTTGGGTAGATGTGCACTAAGATCCTAGCCCCGAACTGGCCTATGCGTGACACGGAAGGAACCTCAAAAATAAGCACGAGGTCCAAGCCCAACCGTTCACTTGACACGAAAGGAGCCCTGAGACATGCACACCGAGGTACAAGCCCAATCGCCCAAAGTCTATCTGTCAACTCCCATCGGTGTGATGATTGGCGAGCCCGTAGACCTGCCACACTATCCTTAACCCAAGATTACGACACTGCGTGTCGACTCACACCGCATGCAATTCCACAACACCGTGGCCTGGAAGGAACCTCGGAGAAAGCACGAGGACCAAGCCCAACCATTCACTTGGCACGGAAGGAGCCCTTGGACATGAACACCGAGGGACAAGCCCAACCGTCAAACTTTACTCATCTCAACACCATCCCGACTATTGACGGCCAACGCCCCACTTACCAACTTCCACAATGCTACCCGTAGGGAGACGACTCTCTAAGCATTGGACTACCAAATATCATTCTATCAATTCAACATACATATGGCCATAGTTTATTCATCTATATGTCATACCGAATGATTTCAACATCATATAACAAAATGCGCATAAATGATAATCTACCAATTTATATCAAGCCATTTCGTTCGATTCAAGCTTGCTTCACAACTCATTATACGAATTCAAATTAAAAAACTTCAACCTTCATAACACTACGGTGGTTATCATAAAAGAGTTCACCCGAACCTCAAATTAGATTACAACATTAATTCCACCTAATTTAAATCCATGTTATACACTACCCAGAAATCTTGGTGCAAAATAAATCTTGACATCAACTTAAATAGAAGATTCCAGTGGTTATAGGAATCAGGTTAGTGCGTGTAACCCTCGATGGAAAGCTCTTTCCATCGGCTACAACTCTCATGTTCAGCCTGCAACCCAGATCAGACTATAACCTACATGAAATTGGCTCCAAAGCCTGCAGCGTAAAAAAAATAATTTCTGTGCGCCTAGCTTACAACCCTTACTTAGATCAGACATTCCTGTGGCTACAGACTTTACCCGAAGGCGTGTAACCACTTGTTGGAAAGGTAATTTCAAGGGATTCAACATTCGTATTTAGGCAAAAGCCCATATCAGACCATTTCTTTCCTGAAAAAAGCCAATAAGGTCGCTGCGAGCAGAACACAGATTCTGCACGCATCTTGAAGCGGAATGAACGACATCGGTTCATCTTCCTCCTAAAGACGATCACCCCAAATCGCAACCAAAAGTTCCTCCACCCTTATTCTCTCTCTCGAGGCCATTCCTCTTCACGAATCCACCCCCATCATCACTTTGAAGAAGGGGAGGTTGAAGATGACTAAACGTTAGACAAAGTTCTACATAGGCCTTCCTAAGAAACCTTCTCCTCACACATCAAGACTCATTTGATCCGATGTCTCACCTAAGAATATCTAAGGATCTAGCACCAAGGGAGAGTGGAGGAAGCTCACCTCATTTCCAGCGGTACCACCATTTTCGGTCATGGATCTTGTCATCCTCCTCGGCGGCATCGCTTTTTTCCTTGACGGTAGTGGCATTTGTCCTCCTCCAAAGTTTGCTCCAGCAGTTCTCCTCCTCCAGAAATCTCCCACCAGAAAATAGGGTTTGGGATGAAGAGTGAAACAGCTAGGGTTTCACTCTTTCCTTTTTATACAGAAGTGACACGGGTAGGGACACGACCGTGCCCTTACCCGTGTCCTGCTCTGGCAAAATGGTTAGACTACCGTTTCTTGCTCCTACACGGGTACTGACATGCCTGTGTCTGTACCCGTGTCCAAGTGACATGGTCATTGTTCTGGCCATGTCGACACCCGTGTCCTACTTAGGGCACTGCTCGTTTTTGCTTGCCTTGGAGCACACGGGTAGGGACACGCCCGTGTCTCTACCCGTGTCCTTCTCTGGCCAGACTCAAAGGCATGACACTCAAAGCCGTGACACTCAACGCCATGGAACATGGATTGGGACACGCCCGTGTCTCTACCCGCGTCCTGTTTGGGACAAAACACTCAAAGCCATTTCACTCAAAGCCATGGTCACTCAACGCCACTGAACACGGGTAGGGACACGCCCGTGTCCCTACCCGTGTCCTTCTCGGGATACACCACTCAAATCCATTTCACTCAATGCCATGGTCACTCAATGCCACTGAATACGGGTCAGGAAACGCCCGTGTCCCTACCTGTGTCCTTCTCAGGACACACCACTCAACCCCATGGACACTCAGTGCCACTGAACATGGGTAGAGACACGCACGTGTCCCTACCTGTGTCATACTCAACACAATTTTCAGCCTATTTCCTTGTTCTCCGCGAGTGAGCACCTGATCGCCTGCACCCCCTTGAGCCTACACCAGCTCTCCCGACACAAAAAACACGCACAAGGGGCCTAACGCGAATCGGGACGTTACAATTCTTATAAACAAAATAAAAGATTTCATCCCCGAAATCAGGCTAAAGCTATGAGGAGTGAAGCATAAAGAAAACAAAATATGCTTTTAAATAAAATTACCTGGAGCAAATAACTCCAGGTAGCGTCTTTGCATCAAATCCATTGGCTCTCATGTGAATTACTCCTTCCAATGATTAGACCATAGCACTTTCACCAGGGGAACACTTTTGCAGCGCAAGGTTCTTATCTCGTTGTCTACAATCCGCACCGGCTCCAGTCGCACAGACCTATAAGACGCCACAGGACCATCAGTTGTGGGGATGTATTGATCGGGCCGCAACAACGCCTTTCGAAGCGACGACACATGGAACACGTTGTGGAGATTCTCTAGCTCGGGCGGTAGCTCCATCCGATAGGCTCACGGTCCAACCCTTTCCAGTATAGTATAAGGACCCACATACCTCGGGATGAGCTTCTTCACACCACGCACTCACGACACTCCATGCATCGGCTGGACTTTTAGAAATACTTTATCACCCACTTGAAACTCCACCAGACGGTGCCTTGCATTATAATACTTCTCCTGCCAACTTTGAGCCTCTAACATGCGATCCTATATCATCCAAACCACCGCATCAGTGTCATCTATATACTCAATTCCCAAAGTCTTTGGGTCTTCATCTTGCACCGAAGACAAGGGGGTTCTACACCGCCTTCCATAAAGAGCTTCATGGGGCGCCATGCCGATGCTCGCCTGATGGCTGTTGTTGTAGGAGAATTCCACCAGGGGTAAGATCTTTCCCATGGCTCTCCCCTATACAAAACACATAATCTCAATAGATCCTCCAATGTCCAGATGGTCCGCTCAGACTGCCCGTCCGTCTGAGGATGGAATGCGGTGCTGAAGGTAAGGCGTGAGCCCAAATACGCCTGATACCGTACAATTTGTTCCACAAAGAGGCGTACCAAGACATCCATGTAAGCCTCCTTCTTCATAGGGATAAACCGGGCAACTTTCGTCAGTCGATCAACGATCACCAATACTGAAACATTCCCTGAGCGTGAGCGAGGTAGCACATGTACGAAGTCCATGGAAATATCCTCGAACTTCCACTCGGGGATGGGCAATGACTGTAACAAGCCGCCGGGACTCCTGTACTCCGCCTTCACCCTTTGACAGGCTTCACAATGTGTAACAAAATATGGGACATCCCTCTTCATTCCCGGCCAACACATGGACTTCCGTAATCCAGCGTACATCTTTGAAATTCCCGGGTGCACTGAATACTGAGAGCAATGCGCCTCTCTCAAGATATCCTCCCGGATTTTACCGCCCTTGGGAATGTAGTACAGGCCGCGAAAATAAACGAGGTCGTCTTTGAGTGTGTATTCGTCGGTAGTCCCGTCTTTGATTGACTTGATTGCCGGGGCCAGAGCCGCATCCACTCCTTCCTCCACTCGGATCCGGTCCCGGATATCACAAACTATGCTCATGCTAGCCAAGTACTCCGTAAATTCTGTCGAAGGAGCCTTAAATATCAAAGTAATTTCTATCTCCTCAATCATCTGAGCCAACTCCATACTCATCAACCGGGACTCTGGGCTCGAGTATGGTATTTTTCTACTCAACGCATCGGCTACCGAGTTTGCTTTTCTGGGGTGGTAGTTCAAGGTGAACTCATAGTCACATATAAATTCTAACCACCGCCGTTGTCTTAAGTTCAACTCCTTCTGAGTATGGACGCACTTCAAGTTTTTGTGGTCTGAAAAGAACTCACAGTGGACGCCATATAAATAATGCTTCCAAACCTTCAAGGCAAACACCCCTGCTCCCAGCTCCAAATCATGAACTGGGTAATTGATTTCGTGTTTCTTCAATTGTCTCGAAGCATAAGCAATCACGTGGCTGTGCTGCATCAATACAGTTCCCATCCCTTGATATCACGCGTCCGTGTAAACTTGAAATCCTTCCTTCCCAAGCGGTAGGATAAGGATGGGGGTGGAGGTAAGTCTATCCTTCAATTCTTGGAATGCAGCTTCACATTGGTGTGTCCACTCATACGACACACCTTTCTTCGTTGGGGAAGTAAGAGGAAGAGCAATCTTTGAGAATCCCTTTACGAACTTGCGGTAGTACCCGACAAGTCCAAGGAAACTCCGCACATCGACCGCCGAATTCAAGGGTGACCACTCCCTTACGGCACGCACTTTGGCAGGATCAATAGCTAGCCAAGCTCCACTGACCACATGACCCAAGAAAACAACCTCCTTAAGCCAGAATTTGCACTTGCTAAATTTAGCGTACAAGGCGTTCTCCTTCCGTTTCATCAATACCAAGGCCAGATGCTCGCCATGCTCCTCCTCCGTCCTTGAGTAGACGAGGATATCGTCGATGAAAACAATGACGAAGATGTCCAAATAGGGCTCAAATACCTTGTTCATCGGACTCATTAAAGTCGAAGGGGCATTTGTGAGCCCAAAAGACATTACGGTGAACTCGTACAACCCATATCTTGAACTGAAGGTTGTTTTCTGGATTTCCCCTTCTCGTATTCTCAACTGGTAATACCCCAAGCACAAGTCTAGCTTAGAAAACTAATGTGCTCCCACTAGTTGATCGAACAACTCATCGATCCGAGGTAGCGGGTAAGTGTTCCGCACCATCAACCGATTGGGTTCCCGATAATATATGCACAGATGCAGTGTTCCGTCCTTCTTCTTTACGAACAATATAGGGGCTCCCCAGGGTGATGAACTGGGTAGAACGAACCCTGACTCCACTAGTTATTGTAGTTGAACTCTAAATTCCATGAGTTCTCTCAGGGCCATTCGGTAAGGGGCCTTGAATACAGGCTTTGCACCCGGTATGAGATTAATGTGGAATTCAACCTCTCTGTGCGGGGGTAATCCTGGCAGTTTCTCAGGAAATACTTCGGGGAAGTCCCGCACCACCCGTACGTCTTTTATGTCCGATGCTACTTCTTTCAACTCGAACCAGCTCATAAAAACTTCATCCCCCATCATGTGCGCTTGTACAACCTGAACGGATGATAATGTCAGACGGGGTGCGAAGTTAATACCTTGGAGGATGATGTCAGAGTCTCCATATCTCAAGTAGATCTGCTTCTCCGCACAGTCGATCCTTACAAAGTGCCTGTCCAACCATGTCATGCCCAGAATGATGTCAAATTCCAGCATTTTCAAGAAAGTGGCGGGCGTAACGAAATTCCTTCCCTCAATAAGTACCTCAAGCTCGCACTTAGCGGTTGCAACCATATCTGAACCGACCGGAAGGCGCACTAGTAAGGCTATTCTAGTAAAATATTGGACACCCCCATGTCCTTAATGAAATCCTTAGACATAAAGGAGTGTGAGGCACCGGTATCGAGCAACGCATAGGTCGTCTTTCCTCCAATTATCACGGTGCCTAAGTACCAATAATCAAAACTTATTGCTATATAGCTAGTATGTCGTAAGCAACTTTAGTTTAACACAAAAACATGAAAGCTTACTGCAGGTACCTGCAATAACATTCTTGGGATTCCGTTCTTGCGCCATGTCTAGTGCGTACACTTGAACCCGGGCAGTGCCGTGGTTACCTCCTCGCGGTCCTCATCCTCGACCACGCATGTAATCCCGCCCTCAAGGGGCTGCCAGAGGGAGAGCGGGAGGGGCGTTCCCAAACAATTGCGGGCAAAAGCGTCGAATGTGACCCAGTTGGTTGCATTCAAAACACACCGGCCCAGGACGCCTCTCGAGTTGCTAAAGTTGCTGAGGCTGCGATGGTGGAGGCAATGCGAGCGGTTGCAGAACCGGATGCTCCACCCTATAGTTTCAGTGGACACGCCCTCCACCTCCTTGATATCCTCTTCCTCTTCTAAAGTCCTGTCTCCTTCTATTGCTCGGGCCAGCATCGATGACGCCCTCTACACGTCTCTTACCAATACCCAAGTGGTCCGCCTCCAATCTTTTTACCATATTGATGATCTCCGCCAAGCTAGCATCCGCTATAAACAAAAGGGTCTGCCTTAGGGGATCTCGCAACCCTTTGTAGAAACTCTTGGCATAACCTCTATCATCCAACTTGTATGAGTCTGCGAACCTTGCGAGATGTTGGACACTCGTTGGTATTCCATAACCGTCTTCGATCCTTGTTTCAGTAGAAGGAACCTCTCCTCAAGTTCATCTCGAGCAGATGAAGGAATGAAGTTCTTCAAGAAAAATTCCGAGAACTCGCTCTAACTTATCTTTGTAT
Source organism: Platanthera zijinensis (assembly GCA_039513925.1). Taxonomy (NCBI): domain Eukaryota; kingdom Viridiplantae; phylum Streptophyta; class Magnoliopsida; order Asparagales; family Orchidaceae; genus Platanthera; species Platanthera zijinensis. The sequence goes on from CM077092.1 coordinate 119,167,065, forward strand.
AGACTCGGCCTTGGAAGGTGGAGCCCATGAGTGACTTCCACCACCTCTTAGCATGTAGCTCCAAGGTAGACACCGCTAGTGACACAACCATGTTGGCTGGACAATAGATACCAGCCAGCAACTCCTGTACTATGTCAAGCTATTCCTCCGTGCACATGGCTGACTCCATCCCAAGGTAAGTTGGAGGGGAGAGAGCCTGGAAGGCGCTCAGCCAGTTAGAGCCTGGGGCCTGTTGTAGCACCAGAGGCTGCTATTCCCTAAAAGCATCCAAGATGGTGGTGAGCGTCTGCCCGAACTCGGACTGTTGGAACTGAGTGGGTATGGAAGGGGCAGGAATGCCCCCCAACGGCTCAACACACACTGGAACCTATACGAAGAATGCAAACTTATGGTCAGGTTGGCTAATCATAAGGTCAGAGTTGGACCAACTTAGTGTGAATTACATATGGGCACACCACTGCTTCCGCTAAGTCAGTTTGTCCCCAAACTGACTAGTTGAACGGGATCGGCCCATTGTTGAATGACTTCTTTAGTTGAGGATCGTTGCAAACTGATACCATTTGTAAGACCCCCCTCACGGAACACAAGACATGGCACGAGAGGGGTCTTATGCCCAGAACAGCCGCATTGGGGTAGCACTAACACTCGGGCTAGCCTGTACAACAAGACGCCTATTCTGCCGGCTACAACCAATATCAATATATATATGCCAACCCAACCAAAATAATATAAAGAAATAAAATCCACACAAATCTATAAGTCCAAAAGCACAGTAATAGAGAAGCAAAACATGCTTCTACAAAATCAGAGTATGGCTAATAAGTTGCCCCATAGGGTCTACAACAAAACTCTCATATACTCACATCTACCACAGACGGTAGTGACGGCTCCGTCCCATAAGGCCCGGTTGTCCTGGCCTGGCTGATCGGCTCGACGACTTGTTGTACCATCTACGAGATTTCCTCTTAAAAAGGAAGACCTAGCAACCGTTAGTCATAAAGACTAAGTGGCTTCACATCCGCTCCCCCGGCGACGCCTCGGCACCGGGCGGAGAAATAGACAGGGTACAATATATGTATATAAGCAGGAGTATAAATAAGAAAGCGGTATAACATGTAGTAAGATATTCTAACATTTCTACCATCTATCACAGCATATGAATATAGAGTTATAACAAAAAGTTACTCAACTTATATGGATGCCCATACACGCATATAAGTTGAGGGTCGTTCAGTAGTAAGTAACTCATCGTATAGGAGTGCCCATAAAAACTTATACGATGAGGATCTTGTATATGTTATGAAGTGCAATGTTATGTATGCAATGCAATGACGCACCCATGATCACCCACATGTAAATGCTATGTCGACACAGACTAGAAGTTCCCACTTTTCGATAAGGTAGCTAACCTCTCAGACGCCAACCGTCGTGGCCAGACGGTGACAGTAGAATGGGCACTTCTACTACTAAGTTGGTATCCACACTACTTCACTTAGGACTCCGTACGCCTATACGCTAAGAACACAACAGCAGAGCCCATGCGTACTATGGCCCAGCGGGTTCACTTGGGTAGATGTGCACCAAGATCCTAGCCCCGAACATGCCTATGCGTGACACGGAAGGAACCTTAGAAATAAGAACGAGGTTCAAGCCCAACCGTTCACTTGGCACGGAAGGAGCCCCGGGACATGAACATCGAGGTACAAGCCCAACCGCCCAAAGTCTATCTGTCAACTCCCATCAGTGTGACGATTGGCGAGCCCGTAGACCTGCCACACTATCCTTAACCCAGGATTACAACAGCGCGTGTCGACTCACACCGCATGCAATTCCACAACACTGCGGCATGGAAGGAGCCTCGGAGAAAGCACAAGGACCAAGCCCAACCATCCACTTGGCACGGAAGGAGCCCCGAGACATGAACACCGAGGGACAAGCCCAACCGTCCAACTTTACTCATCTCAACACCATCCCGACTAGTGACGGCCAACGCCGCACTTACCAACTTCCATAATGCTACCCGTAGGGAGACGACTCTCTAAGACTTGGACTACCAAATTTCATTCTATCAATTCAACATACATATGTCCATAGTTTATTCATCTATGTCATACCGAATGATTTCAACATCATATAACAAAATGTGCATAAATGATAATCTACCAATTTATATCAAGCCATTTCATTCGATTCAAGCTTGCTTCAAAACTCGTTATACGAATTCAAATTAACAAACTTCAACCTTCATAACACTACGGTGGTTATCATAAAAGAGTTCACCCGAAACTCGAATTAGATTGCAATATTAATTCCACCGATTTTGGACAACAACTTCAACCAAAGATTCCCGTGGCTACAGGAATCCGGTGAGTGCGTGTAACACCTCGATGGGAAGGACTTTCGATCGGCTAAAACTTTCATGTTCAGCCTACAACCCAGATAAGAATATAACTGACATGAAATTGTCTCCAAAGCCTGCAGCGTACAGAATGTAATTTCTGTGCGCCTAGCTTTCATCCCTTACTTCGATCAGACATTCCCGTGGCTACAGACTTCACCCGAAGGCGTGTAACTACTCGTTGGAAAGGTAATTTCATGGGCTTAAACTTTTGTGTTTAGTTTAAAGCCTAGATCAGACCATTTCTTGCCTGAAAACATCCAATAAGGTCGCTGCGTGCAGAACGGTCGCTGCATGCAGAACACAGATTCTGCACTCATCTTAAAGCGGAATGAACGTCATCAGTTCATCTTCCTCCTCAAGCCGATCACCCCATATCGCAACCAAAAGTTCCTCCACCCTTATTCTCTCTCTCGAGTCCATTCCTCTTCACGAATCCACCCCCATCATCACTTTGAAGAAGGGGAGGTTGAAGATGACTAAACATTAGAACAAAGTTTTAGATAGGCCATCCTAAGAAACCTTCTCCTCATATATCAAGACTCTTTTGAGCCGATGTCTCGCCTAAGAATATCTGACGAGTTGTAAATATACCTACTTTTATAGTATTTTTATTAAGTCATTTTACTTTATTTTTACCTTTTTTGTTTGCTTCGTTTAATAAATATGCTTCTTTTTGTAAAAAAAACAATTCTAACTTAGTTTTTTTTGTTTTCTGAAAAATTTCAGAGAAAGTCAAAATTTGACCTGTCACGCCCGTGACCATGCCCGACACGCTCGTGATAGGAACTCAACGCCTTTAGCTAGTCGACACTCAACGATTTTACTGTTCAACACTCAACGCCGTCATGTCACGCCCGTGTCCAAGCAACGTCACGCCCGTGTCGAGGTCGACACTCAATGCTTTTTCACACTCAACGCTGCTGACATCAAAACTGCCAGCTGTCCAAGTCATGCCCACTGACACGCCCGTGACTGAAACTTGTCACGCCCGTGACCGCCACGTTTCACTCCCAGAAGCTTCCAGATCATCGATCGGCATTCGAAGATCATTGAACACTGCTCGACACGCCCTTTGTCACGCCCGTGACCATGCCTATCATGCCCGTGACAGCCACGTATCACTCCCCGACCTTTAAGAATTATGCCAGCTCGTCGAGTTTGCCAAGTAAAAAATGCAACTAACCGACACGCCCCCTGTAACGCCCGTGACTAGGGCGTGTCAAACCCGAACCTTTTGTCTATAAATAAAAAATTTCTGTGAGGGCCAAGGGTTCACTTTTTTTAGCAAACTTTAGTGTGTTTTGTGGGATGCCCTTGTGGACTCTATTTCCATGTAAGGAGAACTTTCTCCCCCTCCCTTTTATGTTTGTTTTTGCTTTAGATTTAGCTTTTTAATTAGCTTTGTAATAGATATTTTCAATCAATAAAGTATGTTAGCTTTTCTCTTCTTATTCGGCTTTGGAATGAACTTGTGTGCCCACTTTATTCTCCTTTTTATCCTCTTGTTTTACCTAGTCTACCTCTTCATAAATTAGTGTAACTTGTAATTTTTCATGCTTTTAAGTGGTTGTAATGTTCATCTTTATGAAAGTGTCTGTGTGTGTGTATGAGTGTAACTTGTTTTAATTTTTCATGCAATATGTTGTAATGTTAGGTTTTATTCTAGGGTTTTATAGAAAAATGAGCCGTTATAATGGCAAAATTTTGTTTAAGTCTTCTTTTAAAGAAATCAAAATTGTATTGAAAACCTTTTAAAAGCTTATATTTTCATTCCTATGAAATTGTAAAAGAGGTTATAAAGTGTTATATTTTTTTTTACTTAGCTTTCTTTTAGGATTGTAAAATCTTTTTGTTCCTTTAATTTTTATTTTCACTTTTTCATCACTTTTATGAATTCCTATGGATGAAAATGTAAACGTTTTAATTTTTCAACAACTTTGATTTCAACTTTGTTTTCAAAAACTTTTGCTTCTTTAATTTTTATTTCATCTTTTTATTTGTTTTTGGCAAGTTGTAATGGTAGAAAAGTTGTAATTTTAATTTTTAAGTAACTTTCATTTTGTGTTATTTTTATGTGTGTGTGAGTGTATGAGGGTAGATTTTCATTATGCTATTTGAATTTCATGTTAGTGTGTGTGAGTGTATGAGGATGGTTTTATTGCTTTCATTCTCCCGCCCACTCATTTGAGTCGGAACTCGCAATTTTATTGCTTTATTCATTTATGTAGAGTGTGTGAGTGTAGGTGATAACTTTTTATGCTTTGTTTATCGCTTTCTCAATTATGTAGAGTGTGTGCGTGTGTGCATTTATTTCCGCCTACTCGTTAAGAGTTAAACGACGCTCTGCTTTAATTTACCGCCTACTCAGTTTTGAGTGGGACTTGTAATTTTCATTTTTTGTAACTTAGTTTCTTTTTATTTTTTATGCATTTATTTCCGCCTACTTGTTAAGAGTTAAATGGCGCATTGCTTTAATTAACCGCCTACTCAGTTTTGAGTAGGACTTGTACTTGCATTTATTTACCGCCTACTCATTTGAGTAGGACTTGCTTTATTTAATTTCTTTATGGTTTTGAAGTGTGTGTGAGTGCTTGCATCAATTAGCTATCAATTTATCTAAACGCCCTATTTTTTATGTTTTCTCTTATAACTGTTTAGTACTTAATTTCAAACTCACGTTTCACTAAAAACCATAAAGTCGTCCCCATACCGATGAGTGTCTTATCTCTTTTAGACTTCGGCATCGAAGAACATTGGGACATATAAAATGATTTGAAATAATTAAAGAACTTTATTTTTATTTTAATTTAAGGACTTAAGGTTTTCCCCGGGTTAAAGACGCATAGGACCACATAATTGATGTGTGGGTTCTATTTCCGTTATCCATACGCAACGTCGAGAGGCTGCACGTATGGACCGATCCCCCTTGGGTAAATAGAATTGCGTACATACCCTCGAAAGAGGACGAGCGTAGTTCTACCGAATTGGGTTCCCCACCCAATAGCGGGGTTCTTAGCGTAAAGCAGGCATTAAGAGAAATCCTTCTTCGGTCTAACGATCGGTCGAATAGTCTTAATGTTCAGGTGAGCAATATTCCTAGAGATAAGTGCGCTCATATTTATGGAACCTCCACGGCCAAGTGCCTTTTATTAATTAAAAAATAAAGTTCAATATTTTTTAAGAATTATTTTAGTCTTAATCCGATTCGATGTTGAGAGTTAACCCTTCATCGAACTAACTTAGTAAAATTCTGCTCTCTTTCTTTCCATTTTAATTAAACTAAAAATCCCACCTTATTGATAGTCAAATAATAGTCTTCCTGGGAGAGTAAATATAATCAACGCATCCCCGAGAACAATACGACCTCGGTATTCTCCCAAATACCGAGTACTACGCGATAGGTGCACTTTCCTCCTCTCGTTAGAAAACTCGATCTTCTAACTCGGCCCGCAGAATCTTACCATTTCGAACAACCTATAGTCGGTCTCTGTTCTGCAGGCCATCAAGTTTTTGGCGCCGTTGCCGGGGAGCACGGTTGTTATATTTAATCCGGGACTCTATTAATTTTATTTTATTTTCAAATAAAAAAATTTTATAACAAAAAAAATCCTTCCCCCTTTGTTGTTTTTTAGGGTGTGTGACCCGTGGACAACCTTCGAGTTCTGAAAATCTTGAATTCGACCCTGAGATCGACCGCTTTCTTACGCGTATCCGATCTCTACGTTGAATTCCCTTTTTAGACCCCGCAGAATCCACCGGAGAACCCTCTTTCTCTTCCATAGCCGACCCAAATAATGCCCAAGCGGCCGAGCGTACGATGTCTTACTACGCTCGACCCAACTTTGATGATACAGGGTCGAGTATTGTTCGGCCTGCTGTGGCGAACAATAATTTTGAAATTAAGTCAAGTGTTATACAAATGATCCAAAATGCCGTGCAGTTCGACGGACAGCCGGATGAGGACCCAAATAACCACTTGTCTAATTTTTTAGAGATTTGCGAATACTTTCAAGATTAATGGCGTCACTGATGACGTCATTCGTTTGCGCCTCTTTCCCTTCTCTCTTAAGTCCAAGGCCAAGGAGTGGATTGGTCTCCCTCCTGCGGGGATCCATCACGACTTGGGAGGAGTTGGCAGAGAAATTTCTTACTAAATATTTTTCGCCCGCAAAAACTGATAGATTGCGGGCGGACATATCCTCCTTTGTGCAAATCGAATCCGAGTCTCTTTATGAGACTTGGGGGCGTTTTAAGGAATTTTTCCGCCGGTGCCCGCACCACGCGCTGCCAACGTGGTTGCAGGTACAGATTTTTTATAATGGACTGAATAGTCAGACGCGTCAAATAATTGACGCGACTGCCGGGGGCACTCTGAATAATAAGACCCCCGAGGCCACCTAGGCTCTTTTCGAAGAAATGGCTATGAATGCCTATCAATGCAATGTCCTGCGGGCGTGCCAAAAGCAGACGGGCCTTTATGAAGTGGATGCCACTGCTCAGCTAGCCCTTCAATTCGAAAGGCTAACTAAGCAGGTGGCGGAGATGTTTGTTGCCTCCTCCACTCAGCCTTATTTTCTCACCCTAATGCCTGCGTGGTCGACGAATTCGTGGACAACATGGGGAATCTGGTGCATCCCTCCTTTCAAAACAACCCTTATAGTAGCCACTATAATCCGGGTTGGAGGAACCACCCGAATTTCTCATGGAGTAACCCGAATAACGTGCAGCGCCCTCCCCCCTCCTTTTGCGCTCTCTTTTCCGTCCCCTCCTCCGTAGCCTCTACTGGTGGAGGAAAATTTTAATCGATATGTTGCGTCCAACGAGTCCAATATCCGGAACATCACTAGATCGCTTAAAAATTTAGAAATATAGGTTGGACAGCTGGCATGACTTATGTCGGAACGCGCTCTTGGGGCACTGCCAGGGAATACGGAGCCCAATCCAAGGGATAATGCCAACGCTATAACCCTCCGTAGCAGTAAGGAGGTGGTCGATCAAAAATGGATCGATCCTCAGGTACATATTTCACCTCCGACCCCTCTTCCCTCTTCTTCGATTAAGCAGCCCTTACCGATTTTAAACGATAAAACTATTTTAAACAAGGTGTTGCCATACCCGCATAAGTCAGATAACGAGCGAGTGAACACGCAATATGAAAAATTTATTTTATTACTTAAACAAATTCATATTAATGTTCCTTTTTGCGAAGCCATCTCGCAAATGCCTAAGTATGCAAAATTTTTAAAAGAGATTCTTTCTAACAAATGAAAACTTGAAGATATTTCGCATATTTCTCTTAACGCTGTCTGCTCGGCGGCTCTTACTAATAAGTTGCCCTCGAAACAAAACGACCCGAGAAGGTTTTCCATCCCGTGTCTTTTTGGCGATGTATTAGTAAAATACGCTTTGGCAGACTTAGGCGCGAGCATTAATTTGATGCCGTTCGCTTTTCTAGTGTTTAGATTTGGGAACTCCTGCTCCTACCAATATGCACATCCAACTAGCGGATCTCTTAGTTAGGTTCCCCATCGGGGTAGTTGAGGATGTCCTTGTCCGAGTAGACAAGTTCACCTTCCCGGTGGACTTCGTCTTCTTAGACATCGAGGAAGACGCCGAGGTACCAATAATACTCAGTCGCCCTTTCCTCGCAACCTCACGTGCGCTAATCGATGTAAGTAACGGTCATCTCCTCCTTCGGGTAGGAGACGACCAAGTTACTTTTTCTATTAACCCCTCAATGGAAGACTAATCGCCGAGCGACAATTTCTGCTACTCTTTAGATTCTTTTTATGGAGATTGTTCTTCTCCGATTTTCGAGTCCGAGTTTTTAAACGAAGATAATTTTTTCACTCGAAAATTTTTATTGCGATGAGGACGCGTCTACGGATATGCCTTTTGAACCAATTGGTTCAAAATACATTAGCACTAAAACCTCGCTAGAAGAATCGCCCACCCTAGATCTCAAAACATTACCCGAATCCCTCAAATACGCCTTTTTAGGGAAAAATGATACACTCCCCGTAATCATTTCTTCGCATTTAAGCAATTCAGAGACCTCCGATTTTTGGAGGTTTTGCTTAAAAATCGCCACGCAATTGCGCGGCAAATTTCTGACCTTTAGGGGATTAACCCTTCTTTCTGCACTCATAAAATTTTCTTAAACGATAATTGCCGCAAAACCATTCAGCCGCAGCGACGTCTTAACCCAAACATGAAAGACGTCGTGAAAGCTGAGATAATTAAATTATTAGATGCGGGGATTATTTATCCCATTTCTGATAGTGCATGGGTTAGTCCCATTCATGTCGTGCCCAAGAAGGGCGGTCTGACCGTAGTGGCGAATGAGCACAATGAGCTCGTCCAACCTCGTACTGTTACGGGTTGGCGTTTGTGCATCGATTATCGCAAACTTAATGATTCCACCCGCATGGACCATTTCCCACTACCGTTCCTTTACCAGATTCTCGAGCGTCTGTCCGGTCATCAATTTTATTGTTTTCTCGACGGTTTATCGGGATTATTCCAAATCCCCATTTCCCCCGAGGACCAAGAGAAAACAACTTTTACTTGCCCGTTTGGCACCTTCGCCTACCGAAGAATGCCATTTGGCCCTTGCAATGCGCCGACTACATTCCAAAGATGTATGCTAGCAATCTTTGGCGAGCTATTAGAAGATATTATGGAAGTATTTATGGATGACTTTTCTGTATTCGGATTCTCATTCCCGGATTGTCTTCGTAATCTCGATCGTGTCCTCCAGCGATGCGAGGACACACATCTTGTTTTAAATTGGGAGAAGTGCAACTTTATGGTTCGAGGAGGTTTGGTACTCGGCCATAAGATTTCGATTAAGGGGATAGAGGTCGATAAGACCAAAGTAGAAATCATAGAAAAGCTTCCTCAGCCAACTAACATAAAATCTATTAGGAGTTTCTTAGGCCACGCGGGCATTTACAAGGGTTTCATTCAAGATTTTTCAAAAATAACAAAGCCGCTTACTCACCTCTTGGAAAAGGAATCAACTTTTTTTCTTTAGTAGTGATTGAGAGTCTGCCTTTAATTTTATAAAACAAAAACTTATGAATTCTCCAATTTTAGTGGCCCCTAATTGGTCCCTTCCGTTCGAAATTATGTGTGACGCTAGTGATATTGCCTTAGGCGCCGTTCTTGGCCAACGCGTAGAAAAACATTTTCATCCTATTTATTACGCTAGCAAGACGCTCACTTCCGCACAAGTGAATTACACAACGACGGAAAAGGAACTCTTAGCCGTCGTTTTAGCCTTCGATAAGTTTTGCTCGTATTTAACGCTTTCTAAAGTTATCGTTTTTACCGATCACTCTGCCCTTAAGTATTTACTAGCCAAAACCGACGCGAAAACCCGCCATCTTCGATGGATTCTCCTCCTTCAAGAATTTGACTTGGAGATCTGTGACAAGAAGGGTACGGAAAATCTAGCGGCAGACCACCTCTCCCGTTTAGAAAATCCTGGTGCAGAAGCGCTCGTCGAATCTGAAAAAATGACAGATTCCCCGAGGAATGCCTTCTTGCCCTTCGTTGGTCTTCATCATCTTCGCCTTGGTTCACAGATTTTGCGAACTATTTAGTCGCGCGGGTGCTTCCAAAAGAATTCTCAAGTAAGCAAAAGAAGAAATTATTTTCCGACTTGAAAAATTTCTTTTGGGAGGACCCATTTCTTTTCCGTATCTGCGCGGACCAAGCGGTTCGAAGATGCGTCACGGGTGTGGAGTGCACGCAAATATTGAGGCACTGCCACGAGGGTACAGCTTGGGGCACTATTAAGCAGACCGGACCGCTAGGAAGGCACTAGAGGCCGGCTACTTTTGGCCCACTCTCTTTAAAGACGCGCATAATTTTGTGCGCGCATGCGAAAGCTATCAGCGGTCGGGCAACATCTCACGTCGAGACGAGATGCCCCAAAACATGTTTTTAGAATGCGAAGTCTTCGATTTGTGGGGCATAGATTTTGTAGGCCTCCTACCTCCTTCTTATAAAAATACGTATATTTTAATGGCGGTCGACTATGTATCAAGGTGGGCAGAAGCGCAAGCTCTCCCCATCAATGATGCGCGAGTCGTCGTTACATTTTAAAAAAATTATTTTCTCGCTTCGGAACTCCTTGCGCTATTGTTAATGATAGGTGAACGCATTTCTGTAACGCTCTAATGGCTAAGATGTTAGCTAAATACGGAGTCACGCACAAACTTGCCACCCCCTACCACCCGCAAACAAGGGGCCAAGTTGAGGTAGTAAATCGAGAGATAAAACGCATATTAGAAAAACCGTTTCACTTAATAGGAAAGATTGGTCCGCTAAGCTTGACGACGCATTATGGGCGTATCGTATGGCGTACAAAACCGCTACGGGTTGTACTCCATTTCGATTAGTCTATGGCAAAGCGTGCCATTTACCCGTAGAACTGGAGCACCGCGCACTTTGGGCATTAAAACCCTTAAACCTCGACTCAAACTTAGCCGCTCAGAATAGAAAACTTCAACTAAACGAGCTCGATGAATGGCGTGCGAACGCTTACGAGAGCAATAAGTTCTATAAGGAGCGTTCTAAGTTATATCACGATCGAAAAATCAAAGCCCACAAATTTTTTTCTCCGGGCGATCTTGTCCTTCTTTATAATTCTCGTCTTAAACTTTTTCCTGGAAAACTCAAATCTCGTTGGTCCGGTCCCTTCTTAGTTGAAGAAGTTTTTCCATATGGGACCGTACTCGTCTCCCACCCGGAAAAAGGCTCGTTTAAAGTAAACGGTCATCGGTTAAAGACTTGCATAGCGGGAGACCCAGTGATTGAGTATAGCGAAACCATATCCCTCCTCGACTTATAAACCCGCCAATATAGTCAAGCTACGAGACTATAAACAAAGCGCTCCTGGGAGGCACCCCACACTTATTTTTTTTACGTCTTTATTTATCATGTTTTCTATTTTTCTAAATAACTGCAGGGTTCTAATGGGCTTCCCCGAGCGCGGATCAGGGACCTTTTCCGCCCCCTCTTTTTCCTTTTTTGTACCTATACCTGCTGTCTTGTTCCTCATGCTTAGCATACAACATTGGGGACAATATTGGAACTAAGTATGGAGGTGTTTTTGTATTTTCGTACTTTCTTTTTCACTTACAAAAATAAAAAAAAACTTAAAAACAAAACTCAAAAATAAAAAAATATATATAAAACACAAAAAGTAAAAAAAATTCAATTTTTTTTTGAAGTTTCATTTTTGAAACTTTGATTTATTTTTAACTCGGTCCGCGAGATCTGGCTCATCGAGCCATCCACATAACGAATCATCTCGCGACAACCTAGTTTATATTTTTGTAAATATTTTTGTAAATATTTTTTGTAAATAATTTTTGTAAGTACTTTTTGTAAATATTCTTTCTCTTTCCCCTCTCCCTTTTTCCCTCTCATCCTTGTAAATAATTTCTCTTTTTCTCCAAATTTTTTGTAAATAAAATGAAAATTTTCTTAAAAATACAAAAAACAATTTTCACAAAACTTAAAAATACAAAAAAAATTCGCAAAACTGAAAAATCCATAAAAATTTTATTTTCGACTTTTTCTTTCTTTAGTATGTATATATTAAAGAAATAAATACAAAAATACAAAAATACAAAAAAAGATAATAACTTCAAAATTTTTAAAAATTTATATATATATATAATTTATGAAACAAATAAATCAAATATATCATTCTTAAGTTTCTTGCTATCCAAAACCTTTGTTTTGAGTTTATTTATATGCGAATTTGATCAATTCTTTATTCACTATTCGTTTGTTAATTATAGATTGAAAAATCTAAATAGCCGGGGTTAAGTTTTAAAGAATTTATTATACTTTGTTAAAAATAGGAGACTCGCTTTAAGGCACTACTTCTAATTCTTCATAGATAGGAGCACGTGTACCATGTTAGAAAATAACGACTATAGAATTCAATTATGCTTACTTTTAGCTTTCTGAAAAATTGGAACGTACAATTTATAAAGGTTGATCTCAAAAAATTTTTAATTAAAAATCTAGTTCTCTTTTCTCCCCTTGCTTATCATTACCTACTTGGTATGATAAAAAAATTCCCCCCCCCCCAAAAAAAAAGATCCTATGTCAATGGGAATAAGATTTCGTTCTGTAAACATAGGCACCCAGTTAATTAAAAGATTATATGTTACAGAGTAAGAGGATAAAATTCATTACTCCTACACATATACATTGGGTTAATTCTTATTATGAAGAAGAAAAAAAAATTTCATGTTAAGGAAAATAAGATTTTATTTTCCTATAACATCCACATAAAAAAAATTTGAGGTTCGAGAAAAAATTACCTCGCCTTAAAATCCAAGCATCTTCATAAACCAACATCAACCCCCTTAGCCAATTTCATGACTCTAGAATTAATTCAAAAATCTTTTTGAGAGCATAATTCGTAAATAGCATTATTTCCGGTAAAACTCCTTTAAGCTAGAGTTCATATAATTCCAAACTATTTTTGTTAATCTAACCAATACAATTATTGCTTTCTATTTGATTACATCAAGAAGTCTTTTGGCCAAAACTTTTGCCCTGTTTAAATCATCTACATAATTTTAGGACTTAACTCTTATACCCCGTATATTTATTTAGATCTCTCTGATAATTAATTCAAGCGGTAGGAGAACTTAGAGTTCTTTATTATTCCTTATAAGTTCACCTCAAACTTTTGCTCTGGAATAGAAAAAGCTTAAGTATGGGGGTATTTGATGAGTTGTAAATATACCTACTTTTATAGTATTTTTATTAAGTCATTTTACTTTATTTTTACCTTTTTTGTTTGCTTTGTTTAATAAATATGCTTCTTTTTGTAAAAAAAACAATTCTAACTTAGTTTTTTTTTTTCTGAAAAATTTCAGAGAAAGTCAAAATTTGACCTGTCACGCCCGTGACCAAGCCTGACACGCCCGTGACAGGCACTCAACGCCTTCAGCCAGTCGACACTCAACAATTTTACTGTTCAACACTCAACGCCATCATGTCACGCCCATGTCCAAGCAACGTCACATCCGTGTCGAGGTCGACACTCAACGCTTTTTCACACTCAACGCTGCCGACATGAAAACTGCCAGCTATCCAAGTCACGCCCACTGACACGCCCGTGACAGAAACTTGTCACGCCCGTGACGGCCACGTGTCACTCCCCAAAGCTTCCAAATCATCTATCTACACCCGAAGATCGTCGACCACTGCTCGACACGCCCTCTGTCACGCCCGCGACCATGCCTGTCACGCCCGTGATAGCCACGTGTCACTCCCCGACCTTCCAGAATTACGCCAGCTCGCCGAGTTTGCCAAGTCAAAAATGCAACTGACCGATACGCCCCCTGTCACGCCCGTGACTAGGGCGTGTCAAACCCAAACTTTTTGTCTATAAATAAAAAATTTCTGTGAGGGCCAAGGGTTCACTTTTTTGAGCCAACTTTAGTGTGTTTTGTGGGCTGCTCTTGTGGACTCTATTGCCATGTAAGGAGAACTTTATCCCCCTACCTTTTATGATTTCTTTTGCTTTAGCTTTAGCTTTTTCATTAGCTTTGTAATAGATATTTTTAATCAATAAAGTATGTTATCTTTTCTCTTCTTATTCGGCTTTGGAACGAACTTGTGTGCCCACTTTCTTCTCCTTTTTATCCTCTTGTTTTACCTAGTCTACCTCTTCATAAATTAGTGTAACTTCTAATTTTGCATGCTTTTAAGTGGTTGTAATGTTCATCTTTATGAAAGTGTTTGTGTGTGTGTGTATGAGTGTAACTTGTTTTAATTTTTCATGCAATATGTTGTAATGTTTGGTTTTATTCTAGGGTTTTATCAAAAAAAGAGTCGTTATAATGGCAAAATTTAGTTTAAGTCTTCTTTTAAAGAAATCAAAATTGTATTGAAAACCTTTTAAAAGCTTATATTTTCATTCCTATGAAATTGTAAAAGAGGTTTTAAAATGTTTTGTTTTTTACTTAGCTTTGTTTTAGGATTGTAAAACCTTTTTGTTCCTTTTATTTTTATTTTCACTTTTTCATCACTTTTATGAATTTCTATGGATGAAAATGTAAACATTTTAATTTTTCAACAACTTTGATATCAACTTTGTTTTCAAAAACTTTCTCTTCTTTAATTTTTATTTCAACTTTTTATTTGTTTTTGGCAAGGTGTAATGGTAGAAAAGTTGTAGTTTTAATTTTAAGGTAACTTTCATTTTGTGTTATTTTTATGTGTGTGTGAGTGTATGAGGGTAGATTTTCATTATGCTCTTTTAATTTCATTTTAGTGTGTGTGAGTGTATGAGGATAGTTTTATTGCTTTCATTCTCCCGCCCACTAATTTGAGTCGGGACTCGCAATTTTAATGCTTTATTCATTTATGTAGAGTGTGTGAGTGTAGGTGATAACTTTTTATGCTTTGTTTATCGCTTTCTCAATTATGTAGAGTGTGTGCGTGTGTGCATTTATTTCTGCCTACTCGTTAAGAGTTAAACGACGCTCTGCTTTAATTTACCGCCTACTCAGTTTTGAGTGGGACTTGAAATTTTCATTTTTTGTAAATTAGTTTATTTTTATTTTTTATGCATTTATTTCCGCCTACTCGTTAAGAGTTAAATGGCGCATTGCTTTAATTTACCGCCTACTCAGTTTTGAGTAGGACTTGTACTTGCATTTATTTTCTGCCTACTCATTTGAGTAGGACTTGCTTGATTTAATTTCTTTATGGTTTTGAAGTGTGTGTGAGTGCCTGCATCAATTGGCTTTCAATTTATCTAAACACCCTATTTTTTATGTTTTCTCTTATAACTGTTTAGTACTTAATTTCAAACTCACGTTTCACTAAAAACCATAAAGCCGTCCCCATACCGATGAGTGGCTAATCTCTTTTAGCCTTCGGCATCGAAGAGAATTGGTACATATAAAATGATTTGAAATAATTAAAGAACTTTATTTTTATTTTAATTTAAGAACTTAAGGTTTTCCCCGGGTTAACGACGCATAGGACCACATAATTGATGTGTGGGTTCTATTTCCATTATCCATACGCAACGCCGAGAGGCTTCACGTATGGACCGATCCCCCTTAGGTAAATAGAATTGCGTACATACCCTCGAAAGAGGACAAGGGTAGTTCTACCAAATTGGGTTCCCCACCCAATAGCGGGGTTCTTAGCATAAAGCGGGCATTAAGAGGAATCCTACATCGGTCTAACGATCGATCGAATAGTCTTAATGTTCAGGTGAGCAATATTCCTAGAGATAAGTGCGCTCATATTTATGGAACCTCCACGGCCAAGTTCCTTTTATTAATTTAAAAACAAAGTTCAATAATTGTTAAGAATTATTTTAGTCTTAATCCGATTCGATGCCGAGCGTTAACCCATCATCGAACTTACTTTGTAAAATTTTGCTCTCTTTCTTTCCGCTTTAATTAAAATAAAAATCCAACCTTACTGACAGTAAAATAATAGTCTTCCTGGGAGAGTAAATATAATCAACGTGCCCCCGAGAACAATACGACCTCGGTATTCTCCCGAATACCGAGTACTATGTGATAGGTGCACTTGCCTCCTCTCGTTAGAAAACTCGATCTTCTAACTCGGCCCGCGGAATCTGACCATTTCGAACCACCCACAGTTGGTCTCTGTTCTGCGGCCATCAATATCTAAGGATCTAGCACTAAGGGAGAGGGGAGGAAGCTCACCTCATTTCCAGCGGTACCACAATTTCCGGCCATGGATCTTGTCATCCTCCTCGGTGGCATCGCTTTTTCCTTGACAGCGGTGGCATTTCTCCTCCTCAAAAGTTTTCTCCATCAGTTCTCCTCCTCCAGAAATCTCCCACCAGAAAATAGGGTTTGGGAAGAGTGAAAACAGCTAGGGTTTGACTCTTTCCTTTTTATACAGAAGTGATACGGGTAGGGACACGACCGTATCCTTACCCGTGTCCTACTTTGGCGAAACGGCTAGATTGCCATTTTGTGCTCCTACACGGGTACTTACACGCCCGTTTGTGTACCCGTGTCCATGTGATACGGCCGTGGTTCTGGCCGTGTCGACACCCGTGTACTGCTCAGGGCACTTCTCATTTTTGCTTTCCTTGGAGCACACGGGTAGGGACACGCCCGTGTCTCTACCCGTGTCCTTCTCTGGCCAGACTCAAAGACATGTCACTCACATTCATGGCACTCAATGTGTAAGAACCCATTTTTTTCTTTTAAAACACCGGGGTCTTAGCCCAGAATTGCCGCTTTGCGGTGGCACCAACTCATGGGAATGTCGCCACTATAAAACGCCAATTCTGCCGGCCCTTTTTGATCGCAGAACAATAGCATAAGTAATTATAAACTAGTCCACCATAATCACATGTATATATATAAATCTCCACGAAGGGAGAGTCCATAATAATAATAATCAGAGTACAAAAGGAGGGCTTAAGCCACGTACATGTAATCCTCACTACAAGTCACTCGCAGAAGCAAAACACAAACTAAGCGTCACCATAACTGTCACTGTACTGAGAGCACCAAAGCTGAACTGGCCCATCTCCACCAACTCCGTACTCTGCTTGTGCTGCATCTCTTGGTGCTTCTTCTTTTTCGGCCTGCAGTCGCCGCCTCGCAATCCACGTCCGCGTCTACGTCTTTGGCCTCCTGGCTGCTGATCTAGTGGGATCCCACCCATCAAGGGGCATTTGACCCATGTATGTCCCGGCTGGTGACAATGGTAACACGGTCGCGGGGTCAACTCTGTTAGAAACTACAAAACCCGTGACCCTTCCATATGGTACACCTAAAATGTTGTGGTTCGAAAACCGTTAGTCTAAAAGACTAAGCCCTATCATCCCCTACCCCTCCCCCCATGGCTCCTAGGTACCAAGTGGAGAAGAAGAAAGGGAAGGACATGAAGGTGGAGAATAAGCCAAAAGCAGGTGACAACGGACCTATGCTAGCAATTCCATAGTAAATATGACAGAAGCAGAAAGTAGGAAATGTAACCTTAACTTATGCGGAAGCGCATAAGCCAAGGGATCTTTTGTAGGGCTCCCATCGTATAAAGTGTCTGATGGAGAGGACCCCCTGCCATTCGTTCGTGCCGACATGGAGTTCTCGTTTGACCGCCGCCGCTACTTGTTCGTGGACGTTGATGGACGTTGCCGCAACCGCCGCCGCCAAAGCCGCG
This sequence comes from Platanthera zijinensis, assembly GCA_039513925.1. Taxonomy (NCBI): domain Eukaryota; kingdom Viridiplantae; phylum Streptophyta; class Magnoliopsida; order Asparagales; family Orchidaceae; genus Platanthera; species Platanthera zijinensis. The sequence continues at coordinate 119,184,676 of CM077092.1, forward strand.
TCAAAAGCCACGACACCCTCCGCCATATCCGCGTCAAAATCTCTGCCGCATTGACGCATGAGATTATAATTTTATTGCTTAATTTCTGCATTTTAATTTCAGCATTTTATGACTAATTTCAGCATTTTATTTTTGTTCAATATGGCCTATGTTTAGCCATGGTTAGTGCATTAGTGGCTAGGATTTTAGTTTGATGAGATGAAGGGTGATGGAGAGGTGTACCAAATTATATATATACATGTATGTGGAGTGGGAGAGAGGAATTGAAGAAGAAAGAAAAAAAGGAAACCTAAGAAGTATTTAGCCTCAGCCCCCCCTTCCCGATCTTTTGGCCTGGCCGAACCCGACGCCCAGAAGCCGCCTCCCTGCTGCTGCTGCCCCCCTCTCTTGGGGCTGCTTCTTGCTGCTCCGGCGACTCCTATCTCCTCTGGTGTGTCTCCGAAGAAGGCGGCTCGGTTCTTCCTCATCTGGTGCGACTCCGGTGACCCGTGGAAGTGCGACTCTTCCACCACTATCTTGCTTTCCCCTCTCCTCTCCTCCTCTCTCATTTCAGATTATTGGGTAACGATTGTCTTCCCCTAAACTTGAGATCTTCTTCTTGATTTTTGTGAGTTAGTGGAGATTAGTGATTGCATATTTTATCCTAATTATTGATTCACTTGGCATGTATAAAATCTGAATTTGAATTGCTTTTATTATCCGATTTTCGCGAAGATTTCCGTAAGGGTTGGTCTTCTTGGGCGTCTGCAAATCAGGGTTTGTTTAGCCCTTGGATTTTGGACGAATCAAGAGGATTTGGTATATCCTCGTTGATTTATTTTGAGGGCCGATTACGGACTAATTTTTGATCGTGGCTTGAGTCCGGAACACCCTCCGTATTGATATAGAAATGCTTGGAAATGAATGCTTAGGTGTTGTGTTAGGGTATGCAATATGTATGTGGATGTTCGTGTAGGTTTGTTTGGGAGAAACCCACTTGTGAGATCGCGCCGTTACAAACAAAGCTCCGCCAAAGTTTCCAATTCCGCACGCGCACTACGTGTTCGTAGAAATGCCTCTTAGGATGTTGTCAAAGCACTTTAGGTGTTCGGGTAAATGCCCCTTAGGTTTCCCCTTTGCTATTTTCAATGCTAGCATCGCGCAAGGGTGGCCTGCATCAAATTTGGTATCAGAGACAGGTTTGTCAATTTCTAAACTTGACAACGATCCGCTCGAACCGAGCTACCCCCACTTGCACTTAGGTACGTTTCGTTCGTTTTAAAATTTTTATTTTAGTTATATAAAAACAAGAACAAAAAAAAAAGTTTTAAGTGCTTTCCTAATTTGAATCCTTTTTTTTCCCGTTAGTCTGTCATGGCACGCGTTGGGAGTCCCCTTCCCCCGTGTTCCTCGGTCGGTGCCCTTCGCAAGGAGATGAACCGCCAATGTGATGACATAAGAGAAATGTTAGCACAACTTGGAGGTCGGCTTCCGACGCCGCATCTTGATGCCCCTAGGCAACAGCTTAGGACCCATGTTCCTTCCAGTACGGTTAGTCAAGCGATTGCGACACCACCATCGCGCACCTCTAGGCATGTTAGAATTCCTGCTCCGACTTACGATGGGTTAGGTGAACCGCAGGTTTTCTTACGTTGGGTAGATGATATGGAAGTTTATTTTGAGCAATATCGTCTTGTGGACCCCCACAGGATTCCCGTCGCGAGATTGCAATTAACTGGTCAAGCCCTGTCCTTCTGGGTCCATGAGGAGAGATGTTTTGGACCGTCCTTCGTTGGCTCACTTGTAGGTTGGCAACTTATGAAGAATTTGTTTACGGATGAGTATTATCCCTCATACTGCCGTTCTCAGTCCTCTGGTTATCCGAGTGTAGCGCCGCCTAAGATTTTGCCTATACCGAATAAGCACGTTCCCCCATACTCCCGTATGAGGACGTCTCCTGATTTTATTTCTCACCACCGGGACACTAGACCGCTTTTTGATTATAGGAGTGATGATAGGCCTCACGTTAGATCCGTTCCCCAAAAGGATCCTATCATTTCGAGTACACCTACACCTGCCGTGCGGGAACCAGAGCATGCTAGGTCCCCTGTTCCACCATCTGTTGTTATCTCGACTAGGGATGTTTTCCAGTCGAAGGTTAGGCCTAGGAAGCCAGTTAAGGTTGCCAAGGAGAAGGCTTTATGTTATGCTTGTGGTGTGACTGGCCACTACGTCGTGACATGCCCCACAAAACCTAGGGCTTCAGCTATGTTAGTCTCCACTTCGGAGCCACCCCAGACTACTTTTGAGATTGCTGCTGATCCTGATCTGGATGCTGGTGTGGTATCTCCTGATTTTGTTGAGGATGTCCAGTTAGATGAGAGTATCCTGGCATGTTCGATAGTGCCCGATGATTCTGCCGATTTTTCTGACGATGAGGAGACTGGATATCCTAGCGACTTGGATGATGATTTTTGGGATGTTGATGAGGCTTTGACTTGTGAGAGTACCCCTTTAGCCACTACATGTCTTGTTAGTGATATTTCAGTTCACCCTACTATTTAGTACCCTCTCGAGTCTATGATCCCTATGTCGAGTGAGCCTCGATCTGATTTTTCTGAAATTAAATCTGAGCTATCTGTGGAGCCAGAGATTGAGGATTTCTCAATTATTATTTTGGATGAGTTTCCTCTTGAGGGTAGGGTATCCTTGGACGATTATTCTGATGTTTGCCCGGACGTGAGTTTCCCGGATGAGTGTCCCTTGATTGAGTCACCGTTGTGTGAGATTCGTTTGGATTTGGATTTAGTCCCGGGCTCGATTTTATTGACCCTCCCTCCTGCTTGTGTGCCTACATTTGATATCATTTTAGGACGTGGATCCGCTAGTCATAGTCTACGCTTTTATGATATACTTACTTGGATACCCCCTACACTAGCATTGGCCCCTCGTTTAGATGTTCACGAGCTGATCTTAATAATCATTGATCTTGTCACTGCACCACTTTATCCTGCTCATGCTTCATACGAGACGGATCACTTCACGAGATATCTCTCGACGGATAGTGTTTTGTTGGTAACTATGCTTGATCTCCCTAGGCTTGTGCATTTTGATTTGGCATCTTTACGATATTGTCACCCATCAAGTCACCTTGCACATTATTTTCATTCGCCCTGACAAGAACTTCATGTATATAAGGCACCGCCTTATACCTGTGCCTTTGCTTTGCTTCACTTGCACGACTATACATACTGGAGAGCCTCTGACTACGGAGTGATTGATCGGAGTTTAGTCTTGTCGGCCCTCAAGTGGATACCTTTGGGTCCTATAATGAATTTCACACGTTGGAGCGCCGATCCTTACATAATTTTCCCGGATTTCGGATTTAATGCAATTTTTCGGATTTTTACGGTGCATTTGGTGTTTCACCGTGTTTCAATTTTTCGGATTTTATTTTGCATATCTGGTTTCCACCTGAGTGGTTTTCTACGTTACTTCTTCCTTCCACGTCAGATTCTCTTGGGTTGAGAGGTGAGATTCTCTCCGTGTCGCTCTTCCACGTGGGTTTTTTGGTTCTCGCATTGGATGGTAAGAACTGCATTGTTTTTCTTTATGCTGACACATCTGCGAGATTTTCTGCTGTTCTTGCTCATGACAGGTTCTGTTCTATTGCGGACGCCCCGTGGATGTCCGCTCTCGCTATGCCACCTGTGGATATTGCTGTCTCCTGCTATTCTCTCACTGGCCACTCATCGGTGATGAGTGATTTCGAGCGGGGGAGGATTGATGGCGAGGACCCCCCGCCATTCGTTCGTGCCGACATGGAGTTCTCGTTTGACCGCCGCCGCTACTTGTTCGTGGACGTTGATGGACTTTGCCGCAACCGCCGCCGCCAAAGCCGCGTCAAAAGCCACAACACCCTCCGCCATAGCCGCGTCAAAATCTCTGCCGCATCGACGCATGAGATTATAATTTTATTGCTTAATTTCAGCATTTTAATTTCAGCATTTTATAACTAATTTCAGCATTTTATTTTTGTTCAATATGGCCTATGTTTAGCCATGGTTAGTGCATTAGTGGCTAGGATTTTAGTTTGATGAGATGAAGGGTGAAGGAGAGGTGTACCAAATTATATATACATGTATGTGGAGTGGGAGAGAGGAATTGAAGAAGAAAGAAAAAAAGGAAACCTAAGAAGTATTCGGCCTCAGCCCCCCACTTCCCGATCTTTTTGGCCTGGCCGAACTCGATGCCCAGAAGCCGCCTCCCTGCTGCTGCCGCCCCCTCTCTTGGGGCTGCTTCTTGCTGCTCCGGCGACTCCTATCTCCTCCGGTGTGACTCCGAAGAAGGCGGCTCTGTTCTTCCTCATCCGGTGCGACTCCGGTGACCCGTGGAAGTGCGACTCTTCCACCACTATCTTGCTTTCCCCTCTCCTCTCCTCCTCTCTCATTTCAGATTATTGGGTAATGATTGTCTTCCCCTAAACGTGAGATCTTCTTCTTGATTTTTGTGAGTTAGTGGAGATTAGTGATTGCATATTTTATCCTAATTATTTATTCACTTGGCATGTATAAAATCTGAATTTGAATTGCTTTTATTATCCGATTTTCGTGAAGATTTCCGTAAGGGTAGGTCTTCTTGGGCGTCAGCAAATCGGGGTTTGTTTAGCCCTTGGATTTCGGACGAATCAAGAGGATTTGGTATATCCTCGTTGATTTATTTTGAGGGCCGATTACGGACTAATTTTGGATCGTGGCTTGAGTCCGGAACACCCTCCGTATTGATATAGAAATGCTTGGAAATGAATGCTTAGGTGTTGTGTTAGGGTATGCAATATGTATATGGATGTTCATGTAGGTTTGTTTGGGAGAAACCCACTTGTGAGATCGCGCCGTTACAAACAAAGCTCCGCCAAAGTTTCCAATTCCGCACGCGCACTACGTGTTCGTAGAAATGCCTCTTAGGACGTTGTCAAAGCAATTTAGGTGTTCGGGTAAATTCCCCTTAGGTTTCCCCTTTGTTATTTTCAATGCTAGCATCGCGTAGGGGTGGCTTGCATCAGTGTCCCATACCACTTATACGTTGGGGTGTTGGTTATACAAAAGTAAGGAGTAGCAAGTAAGTAAAAGCACAAGAATTATAACCATTGATTTATAGGGATTACCCCTATAGACCAAGGGGTCATTTTGCAGGGCCTATCGTATAAAACATCCTATACCATTTTATATGATAGGTGGCAATGTTTATGCTATGACACACAAATATGCTATGGAATGCACAAGCAAGTGCAACACACCCACACGACTCCATGCACACAGACCTATAGTTCCCCCTGTTCGGGCAGCTAGCTTCACCCCTAGGAACCTCCGTAGTGGCAAACGGAGACAGTGGGTCGGGCCCCCACTCCTAGGCGGGTAACAACACTACCAGGCCTAGCCCTTCCATACGCTCCTAGAAGAACACAACCTAGAGTATCCGCGTATTAGTGCTGGCTATATCCACCAGGCTTTCTTTGGCTAAGTGTCTCACACCGCCGAGTCAACGTACCGACGTCAGTGTGATCGAGCGTCCAGTACCGATGACCCACCACTTTTATGCACATGCAATCATGACAGTTATATTTGTACAAGTTCTCATGTTACCGAGCCTCCAGCTCTCTAGGCTACCAAGCATACAACAAGTCCCCGAGAATCCCGCTCCCTGGACTTCCAAATTTATACCAAGTCCCCGAGCATCCAGCTCCCCGGACTACCCAATCACAAACCAAATCATTGACATTACTAGTAGGCCCTTAGACTACGGACCTACTCTACCCATTCCATGCCAATTATTCTTCCTAAATGTATAAGTGTAGGTGTGAGGTGCAACTATTATTAGGGTTACTCTTGATCATTTTATTCCTAAGATTTAAGGTTAACCTTGGACTTCCCGAGGTTTACCCGGTGAAGGGCTCACAGCGGTACTAGGAGCTATGATGGGGTGAATCCCAAAGCTCCCTTTCCAAGGCACTTATTAAAATTGATTGGTTCCCTTAACCCATTCCCTTCTCATATTAAAGTGGTCTAATCCTAGGATGGCTTTGACTCTTCCTCTTCTCGGGGAGGACGATCTTCCGTCGAACCCGAAGACCACTTAACACTAGTCAATCTCACACCCTACCCATCCTGACTTCCAATAATGAACTTGATTTAAACCACCCTATCAGAGCCAGCAAACTACCAAAATTCCATCTCCCAAGTTCATTACCCACTCTAGTTCAGCTTCTGCAGTTTTACTAAACGCAGACCATCCTAAGGTTTACGAGGTATGCAAGGGGTGGTACTCCAAATTGTCTTCCGAATCTCCTATTATATTTACTGGAGGTCTACCACGACATAATTAGTCTAAATCCAGAAAATAATAATTTTCCTATTTCATCTGGCTTTTAATTTATTTATTCTCAGCCTCCCAATGCCCTAGTATGAACATGAAGTGCACTAATGAGCCAACAATAAATCACCATAAAATCATTAAAAATCCAATGAGGCATTTAAGCAGTAATTCCAAATTTGAGAAATTTCAGAGGTGTTTAGGCCTACATTTCCTAATTTACCATTTTAGGCCACTTTTACTATATTATGAAGCAAGTACTGTAAATATATATCGAAAAATCACAATAAAATTATAGAAGCTTTATGATGACCTAAAACCATCAGAAACAAAGTCCCATAATTTTTATCCAATATTTGGGCTCTGAATTTATTTTAATGTAAACCACTAATTTTCCTAGCTTAGAGAAGGAGGTACTATTTTTAATAATCTAAAAATCCAGGGAAATTTATAGGATGACTATCATGGTCTGAAACACCCACTGACCAAATTTCATAATTTTCTAAATAGTAATTGGGCATTATATGTATTTTTGACTACATATCACAATTAGTACGTTAAAGAATAAAGTACCCAAAATAATCAGATAAAACTCTCAAGAAAAATACATAAGGTATAACATGCTATAAGATGCCCTAATCCAAGATTTAATAATATTCCAGTGCATATAAATTCCAAAATCATCAAGATAAATATCTAGGGCACAATTAGAGTTGTAAATGAAGTACTGTATAAATTAACCCAAAAGCCTCAACAAAATTATATTATGGCCATTTGGATCAGAAAATCACTTTGCCCAAACTTTACTTGATTTGAAGTTCAGTTGATTGCTTAATAATTCAAATTAAGGTTGGTGACCTAAACTAGGGTTAGGGTTTTAGGTAGGCTAAAGGTCTCCAAATACCCTAAAATTTTTACCAATGGACTTTAGTACCCTTATGGTCCTCTTCACCAAATTTCAAGTCAGTCTAAGATCGTTTGACCCCATGACCTTCACAACTCACCAAGTCCCCATTAAGGGACCTACCTAAGGGTTCTAGGGCTACCCTATCCCAAACCACCCCAAATTACATTGGAAGGTGTGTCATGCCCCAAACAGCCAGTGGACAAAATATCATCCTCTGTTGAGGTTGTTTGACCACTCAAATCCCAAAAGGAATTAATTGACCTAATTAACCCTATAAGGGCCAACCTAGGGTCGAGTTAAAACTCAATCAAAACACTTTCAAGTGAGGTGGAGTTAATACCAGAGATCTATCATTTCCCCTAAGATCTCCCACCCAAATTTGGGGGGATTTTGAGGTGTTTAGGACACCTAACTAAATTATACATGAATTATTAAATTTTTACAAAAACTATAGAAAAATATTCTCAAAAAATTCTGATTTTTTGATAAAACCTAGGTATGGCTAATAATAGCCCATACCCCAAATTTCAAGTCATTTGGATGTCTGGATTGATGTGGGCATCCAAATCAATCTCAGGACAACCCTATGGATAGACCTCACCAAAATGTGTGTTGTGGTCTAACCAAGACTCCAAATCGAGTGAAATTAATTTTTAATTAAACTAGACTTCAAGGGCTACATTTTCTATGTTGACTACTTTTTATGTTTCAGCCCCTACAGGCTGTAATTTTCAGTTTAAACCTAGTGCACGATAAAGGGGGATTAATTCCTAATTATACAATATATAATATAATAAAATGCTACTGTTCATCTTCTTCTTTACCCGAACCCGAACAGCACCAGAAAAATAAACAATTCCTTTAGCTTTTATAAAACTATTTCCCGGCCACCCATCCATTTCCCTGGCCGGCCACAACCACCACCACCTCTATTGAGATGAGGGCTACCGTCGGGCGGCGGCACGGCCGCCGGAGAGGCGGTTTCCGACGAACCTGCTACCATGAAATTTCGGAAAAAACATGGAAATGCTCACCCGATCTAGCTCTTTTTAGCCTAATATCTCTACTAATGATTTCTAAGATCTATCCATATAAGAAGAGGTAGAGGAGGACCTTATTCGAGGTTTGGAGTCAAGCCAATCGTCGGGATGCGATTGGCGCGGTGGTGGCGTCGCCGGAAGTCTTCAACAGCAAGGTAATGAGCTCTAAATTTATCTGGAAAGGGTGAAACCTTCCTATCTAAGTCTAGGGAGTCTTTTGTAGGAGAACAAGGCTTCGGGAGGGAGTAGAAACGGTCCAGCAATTAGTGCCTCTTATATGAGCAAGCTCGGCCATGGTGGAGGGGAGCTAAAACGGGTTTGTAACAGCTGGAGGAGGGCTGGAAACTCCTCCTCTCCCTGAGAGGAGTTGAATCCAGCCGTTTCAAGGGGAAGAGGGAAGGCCATGGCATCAAATTCCATTGATAGCCATGAAGGCTGGGGCTCGGCCATGGCTAGAGGAGAGGATTCGGCTGCCACGTGGCATAGCCGGTCAAACTTCATAAAATAAGACTTAACTAAGTCTTAATAAGAGAAAATGGCCCATTAAGACATTCTGGACCGCTTCCCGAAATGGCCCGGTTCAACTGAACCAGCACCCAGCCAAAAAGATCGGCCAGAAAAAAAAACTAAGTAAAATGGCGTTGAGTGAGCTCTGCTCACTCAACGCCATCCATGCTACGGCGTTGAGTGAGCTCAGCTCACTCAACACCATCCCAGTTACGGCGTTGAGTGAGCTCTGCTCACTCAACGCCATCAGAATGGCCTCCCAGACTATGGCGTTGAGTGAGCTCAGCTCACTCAACGCAATCCGGATTATGGCGTTGAGTGAGCTCTGCTCACTCAACGCCATCCAAAATAAGCCCCTTTTAAACGATGGCGTTGAGTGAGCTTAGCTCGCTCAACGCCGTCCTGATTATGGCGTTGAGTGAGCTGAGCTCACTCAACGCCATCCATATTATGGCTTTGAGTGAGCTTAGCTCACTCAACGCTGTCCAGGTTATGGCTTTGAGTGAGCTTAGCTCACTCAACCCCGTCCATGTTATGGCATTGAGTGAGCTTAGCTCACTCAATGCCATCCAGATTATGGCTTTGAGTGAGCTTAGATCACTCAACGCCGTCCAGGTTATGGCTTTGAGTGAGCTTAGCTCACTCAAAGCCGTCCAGGTTTTGGCGTTGAGGAGCTTAGCTCACTCAACGCCCTCCAGATTATGTCTTTGAGTGAGCTTAGCTCACTCAACGCCGTCCAGGTTATGGCATTGAGTGAGCTTAGCTCACTCAACGCCCTCCAGATTATGGCTTTGAGTGAGCTTAGCTCACTCAACGCTGTCCAGGTTATGGCTTTGAGTGAGCTTAGGTCACTCAACGCCATCAGGACCACGGCGTTGAGTGAGCTTAGCTCACTTAACGCCATTCCAAGGTCACGGGCGTGAAGGATCGGTCACGGGCGTGTCTGACCTATGTTGAATTTTCTGAGCTCGACGATCGTCTTCCTGAGGTCGACGATCGTCGAAGGGAGTCACGCCCTAGGTCACGGGCGTGACGGGTTGGTCACGGGCGTGACCACCCCTTGACTCAAAATCTTTGTCGACAAACTTTGATTCCTGGGCTTCCTTGGGTTCTGTTTCGACAAAACCACTCCAAGGGGTCTAGTCGGAAATGGGATGTTACAAATTCCAATAAACAAAACAAAGATTTCGTCCCCGAAATCAAGGTTAAGCCTACGGGGCTCCTATCGGGAGAATAAAAAAAGGCTTGTAACATCCCATGAGAGTCGAAAGATTTACATCTCTACGTTACGTTTGCTATGTGTGGTTTGAAGGTGTTTGTCAAATCTAAGACCAATTCATCCAGTTGACTAGGTATATACCCCAATAAACAAAAGATTAGCCCCTATTCTTGAAATTTCAGTCCTACTAGTTTAAAATAGGAAAGTAAATTGAACGTCTTGAGAGGTTATTAGGTATATCTTGCTGAATAGCTCTGGATACCTTTGTCGTATCAGGTCCTGCGGTTCCCAGGTATGCTCCTCCTGACCGTGGTTCCTCCACGGAACTTTTGACTAACGGAATTTTCTTGCGACGCAAAGTCCGTACTCCTCTTCCATCGATTCAAATCGGCTCCAAGTGAACTGACCGGTCAGAAGCTACAGGTCCATCTATGGTTAAAATCTGCTGCTCCGGGCGCAGTAGAGCCCTTCTAAGTGGAGAAACGTGGAATACGTCGTGCAAAGCTGCCAGCTCTGGTGGCAACTCCAGCCTGTAAGCTAGGGCCCCGATCTGCTCCAGGATCCTGTAAGGGCCCATATACCTAGGGCTGCGCTTCTTCCTCCGACCACGCACCCGTGAAACTCCATGCATGGGCCAGATCTTCAAAAACACTCGGTCCCCCACCTGAAACTCCACCTGACGATGCCGGGCATCATAATACTTAGCATGTCTACTCTGCGCTTCTAACATCTTGTCTCTTATCAGTCTCACCTGAGCCTCGGTGTATTCGACAAAATACGATCCCAACGCCTTCGATCCTCATCCTGAATCAAAGGAAGCGGGGTCCTGCATCTCCTTCCATACAAGGCTTCGTAAGGCGCCATCCTGATGCTAGAATGGTAGCTGTTGTTATAGGAGAACTCGACCAGGGGTAGGAGCTTCTCCCATGGTTCCCTGTGGTCCAAAATGCATACCTCAGAAGATCTTCCAGCGTCCGATTGGTGCGTTCTGTCTGCCCATCCGTCTAGGAATGGAATGTGGTGCTGAAGGTCAATCGCGTGCCTAAGTAAGCCTGCACGAATCTCCACTCCCTGGAAGTGAACCGACCATCCTGATCCGACACGATCGTCTTGGGCACCCCGTGGTATCGAACAAACTGCTCCACAATCTCCGCACTAGTACCCCCACAGAGTCATCCTTCTTGATCGGAATGAATCTGGCCACCTTCGTCGACCGATCGACGATAACCCAAATCGAGTCGTTTCCTGTCCGTGATCGGGGAAGTCCACGAATAAAATTCGTCGCGATGTCCTCAAATTTCCACTCCGGGGGTACATGTTCTGAGATACATCATCCTTCTGATGATACAACATACGATTAAATCTTTACCTTCTCAGATATCCCGAATCTTGTTACCCGTCATCTAATTTCACGTGATAATAGTTAATTCTCGTAATTACTCCGTCTTATTACCATGTCATTGTCTTGGTAACACTACGGGTCATCATTCCAAACATGTTTTTTTACAAAAATCTTATGTTCGCCCGAATAACGTCGAATTATATCGACTTCAATCTCACTATGTTTGTTACGCCACTTTCCCTAAACTAGGTCCAAGGGAACCCAAGCCTATACTAATTTGCCCAATAAACAAAAGTTTAGCCCCCAATAAACAAAAGATAAGCCCCTACCTATCTTGGGCTAAGTATCTTTTATATTACCCCGTTACATCTGTCCTAGCTGGGTGCACAATCCCTAGGGCATCAATCTTCGACTTGGGGTTCCACCCTGAAACTCGTTAATATACTCCATACTTAAACTCTTTGAGTCACATTTACGACAACCTTATCCGGGTCAAAATGTTCCCAATCCCAAATGAGTATCTTCCGAACTTTAATTCCTATCCGACCCTCAGTGTTTGTCTCGGTGGTTCCCTATAGGTGATTTTATTACCGGTATTGAGGGTTAAGACTACTTGTCTTTTACCATTCTGCTAATGTATTATTGGTCTCAATTCTCCTTAAAGTAGTCTACCGCTTTGAATAATCCTTGATTGGGATAGTAGGGACACCTGAGTTTACGTCTTAGGTAGTCATTCTCGTGCTAAACTCCTCCTTTATTCTCTTTGGGTATGTCCTTACCTTAACCAAATTCATACCCAAGGTTTATTTTGAACTAGGGCATACTATAAATTGTCATGGTTAGTCGCGAGTCCTAGTTGGTTGAGTCTAACTCGTTGGTTAGAGGGTTATAAGATGAGATCTTCGCAGCTGGAGGTGTTCCCTGCTGGGGGCAGGGTTTGCCGCAGGCTACAAAGAGGAATTCTAATTAATGATGAAGTGGACTTTCATATGTGATTTCCCTTATGGGCACACCACTGCTTCCGCTGCTTAGTTTGTCCCCAAACTAAACTCGAGCGGGGGTGACCCAGGGTTAGTTGACTGCTACTTTTCCGATCGAGGTTTCCTCTGATACCACTTGAAAGACCCCATTTTTTTTTCTTTTAAAACACCGGGGTCTTAGCCCAAAATTGCCGCTTTGCGGTGGCACCGACTCACGGGAAGGTCTCCACTACAAAACGCCAATTCTGCCGGCCCTTTTCGATCACAGAACAGTAGCATAAGTAATTATAAACTAGTCCACCATAATCACATGTATATATATAAATCTCCACGAAGGGAGAGTCCACAATAATAATAAATCAGAGTATAAAAGGAGGGCTTAAGCCCAGTACATGTAATCCTCACTACAAGTCACTTGCGGAAGCAAAACCAAAACTAAGCGTCACCGTAACTGTCACTATACCGAGAGCACCAAAGCTAGACTGGCCAATCTCCACCGACTCCGTACTCTGCTTGTGCTGCATCTCTGGGGCTTCTTCCTTTTCGGCCTGTAGTCGCCGCCTCGTAATCCACATCTGCGTCTACGTCTTCGGCCTCCTGGCTGCTGAGCTGGTGGGATCCCACCCATTAAGGGGCATTTGACCCTTGTATGTCCCGGCTAGTGACAATGGTAACACGGTCGCGGGGTCAACTCTGTCAGAAACTGCAAAACCCGTGACCCTTCCATATGGTACACCTAAAGTGTTGTGGTTCGAAAACCGTTAGTCTAAAAGACTAAGCCCTATCATCCCCTACCCCTCCCCCCATGGCTCCTAGGTATCGAGTGGAGAGGAAGAAATGGAAGGACATGAAGGAGGAGAATAAGCCAAAAGCAGGTGACAGCGGACCTATTGAAAGTTCACCTAGTGTTAACTATCTTCACCTATGGGGGGGGGGGGAATAGGTGTCTCTGTCGCGTATTTGCGGAACTATGATTTTACCTGCACAAGAAAACAAAACAACCAAGCACAGAAAATACACAGACAATTTATAGTGGTTCCCCGATTTGGGTACGTCCACTTTCCCCCTTCAACCTATCTCCCAACACGGGACGACTCGGTCACTTCACCAACAGGATTGAAATCCAATCCTTGCACTCACGGAAGGAACCCTTCCACACGTAGGAGTCAACACTCCCACAGTCCGGGTTGCACCCAACCCTTACAACTAGGGACCAATCGGTCCGTTACAAAGAAATTAAAAACTAGCTTGTAAGAAATACAAACAACGTTTGGAGAGAAGGTGACCCTCTTCGTTTGACGACGTGCTCTTGAAGTCAACGAAGAGTGCACAGCCCTAGATCTCACTTGGAGTGAATCTTTCCCGAGACCGGAGGCGTCTTGAGGCGGCGGCAACGTTCTCGGAATCAGCAGCGGCGATGAAGAGCATCAGCAGTGCCAACTTGATTCAGACTTCGTAGCAAAGGAAGCAAGATCTACCAACGGTCACACAAGGATCGATCGTCTCGATCGATTCGGAAGGGGAAAGTTTTTCCCGATCAACGAATCAAGAGACAAGGGATCTCTCGTTAGACGCGTGAGATGCTATGCTAGCCTAAGCTTCTGTCGCCGGAGATCTGGAAGACCCTGAGATCAACAGCGGCGACAACCGTGCGAGCGGCGGAGATGACCGGCGGAGCAAGATCGCGAGATTAGGGTTTGTCGTCGGCCGCTCGTTCTTTTTGAAATACCGTATATCCGTATCTTTTACTGTTCACAATGTATCGTATTTATACCCTAGGTCAAGAAGATGACCGTTATGGGTCCCACCAAAGTAAGGACCAAAGTCCGGTTCAAACAGCTGCAGGTAACTTGGACCGGTCCAGAACTTTCAGAAAAATTGCCAAGTCAAAATCGGCGAGAATCGTAGGTGATTCTCGCCGAATCGGCGAGAATCACTTACGATTCTCGCCGACTTCTGCTTAGCCGAAATCTGACTGCACAGATACAGAAGCCGGGGAGAATTGGCGGGAGTCACTTTTGATTCTCACCGAATCGTCGAGAATGCAAGGTCATTCTCGACGAATCGGCGAGAATCATAAGTAATTCTCGACGATTCTGCCTTAGAAAATTTCCCTGACTGTGACGAAGCTGCCGGCTTCAACCGGCGAGAATCAGCTAGTGATTCTCGACGACTCGGCGAGAATCACTAGTGATTCACGCCGAATCGGCGAGAATCACTTAGTGATTCTCGTCGATTTGTACTTAGGCTGTTTCTCCTCTTTCTTTCCTTGAGCTGGTCTTTGGCCCATCCTTGCTCCTTGTCTGCTCTTGCTTTATCATAGCCCTGTACCTGAAATTAAGTACACCCCAATAGAGAGAGTACACGTAGGCCAACACACTGATCTGCTCAACGAGGGATTACGTTGCACAGACCCGTGTATATTGACCCACTGCACCCTGACATTGGTGTGTACTTAGCATGGAATATCTGCAAGTACAACTAGAAATATTTCATCAAATACATTATCTATTTACCTTGGCTTGCACAGGGGCTTCTTCAAATCAGGTACATTGTGGATGCAATACCCAACAATCTCCCCCTATTTGAAGAAGCCTAAACCCTACAAGCTAAGGTGAATAGAGCATATAGGAATGAAAAACCGAAGCTTAAAAATGAGGTGATAGGGATAAGCATTACCCGTTACTTGAGAGCAAACGAGAGCAAACGAGAGCAATTGAGCTACCTTAGCCTTAGCCGAGAGGGTAATCTCCCCCTTTTCGGCTTCTGCAAATTTGGGTCTGGTGCACCGGACACCATGCTCCCCCTCAGTTCGTGCACTTATGTTGTCACTTGAAATGCTGGCAGATGCTCCCCCTAGAGGCACGAGCCAGGAGCGTCTGGAGGCTTTATTCTTCATAGTTGAGCATCCCCAATTAAGTTTTGAAGAGACTGAACTTGGCCTCGTCTAAGGGCTTTGTGAAAATATCTGCAATCTGCTTGTCCGTGGGGACATAGCAGAGAGAGATGTCCTTGTTCTCCACGTGCTCCTGAATGAAGTGGTAGCGCACTTCAATATGCTTTGTTCTGCTATGCGATACTGGATTGTTTGCGATGGCAATTGCACTTGAGGAGTCGCAGTACATGGGTACTTCCTTGAACTGAAGATCATAGTCTGCTAACTGGTTCCTTATCCATAGGAGTTGTGCGCAACAGCTCCCTGCCGAGATGTATTCAGACTCTGCTGTGGAGGTGGCGACACAATTTTGCTTCTTGCTGTTCCAGGAGATAAGCCTTCTTCCAAGGAATTGGCACGTCCCGGAAGTGCTTTTCCTGTCATCCCTACTCCCTGCAAAATCAGCATCTGAAAAACCTATTAGCTTGACATCATTGTTTCTCGGGTACCACAAGCCATGATTTGGAGTACCTTTAAGGTATCTAAGAATTCGCTTTGCAGCGACATAGTGAGATTCCTTAGTGTTCACCTGATATCTGGCACAAACACATGTGGAGAACATGATATCTGGTCTACTGGCAGTAAGGTAGAGCAGGGATCCAATGATGCTTCTGTATTTGGTTTCATCGAAAGGTTTGCCTTTCTCATCCTTATCCAGAGACATAGTGGATCCCATTGGAGTCCTCATAGAGGTTGCATTCTCCATTCCGAATTTCTTGAGGAGTTCATTTGTGAACTTCGTCTGAGAGATGAAGATTCCATCCTCAGACTGTTTCACTTGAAGTCCCAAGAAGTACTTCAGCTCCCCCATACTGCTCATTTCAAACTTTCCTTGCATAAGTCTTGAAAACTTTTTGCAAAGATTGTTGTCCGTGGAGCCAAATATAATGTCGTCAACATAGATTTGCACCAGCAAAATCTTGCCTTTGACTTCTCTGAGAAACAATGTCTTGTATATTTTTCCTCTAGAGAATTTGTTCTCAAGAAGAAAACTAGACAAAGTTTCATACCAAGCTCGAGGAGCTTGTTTTAAGCCATATAGTGCTTTATTAAGAAAATATACATGACTAGGATAAGTAGGATTGACAAAACCTGGAGGTTGAGCGACGTATACTTCCTCTTTCAACTCTCCATTCAAGAAAGCTGATTTCACGTCCATCTGATAAACTGTGAATCCTTTGTGGGAGGCATAAGCTAGGAATAGCCGGATAGCTTCGAGCCGTGCTACTGGTGCAAACGTCTGGTCAAAATCAATCCCCTCTTCCTGACGGTAACCTTGAGCCACTAGCCTGGCCTTGTTATTTATGATGACACCATGTTCATCCAGTTTGTTCCTGAAGATCCACTTGGTGCCAATCACATTTTGCTTGTGAGGTCTGGGCACAAGCGTCCAAACGTTGCATCTTTCGAACTGATGCAATTCATCTTGCATGGCCAAAATCCATGCAGCATCTTTGTTTGCCTCGTCGAACTTCTTTGGCTCAACCTGTGACAGGAAGCTAAGATGCAGAATCTCGTTAATAGTACCTCGGCGAGTTCTGACTCCGTCACGAGGATCTCCGATGATCTGATCTCTGGGATGATCCCGCATGTGTCTGAGCTGTAGAAGTCTGGCGTCAGGAGCGTCGACTACTTCTTGGACATCGCCTTCTTCTAAAGGAGTTGCTCCATTTTGATTTTCAACTTCTCCGATCTGCGTAGAAGTGGATACCTTGACGTATGTTGGAGGTGCATCTTTCTCGGGCTCATCCAGTTGCAACCGTTCAAGTCTGTCACCTGCATCTTCAGGAAGAAGACTAGAAGTCTTGCCATTAAGCAAACTTCCTTCATCAAATACAACATTGATTGACTCCTCTACCACTAGGGTTTTCTTGTTGAAAACTCTATAAGCCCGGCTGCGGCTACTATAACCCATAAATATGCCTTCGAAGCATTTTTCACCGAACTTAGTACGCGGGTACTTCCCATTATTCAGTACATAACATTTGCAGCCAAAGATCCTCAGGTAGGACATGGTTGGTTTCTTGCCTTTCAGTAGCTCATAGGGAGTCTTACGATGGCTTTTGTTAATCAATGTCCGGTTTTGTACATGACAAGCCGTATTGACAGCCTCGGCCCAGAAGTATTCTGGGAGAGAAGCGTCATTCAACATTGTCGTGCTTGCCTCAATGAGTGTTCTATCTCTCCTCTCCGCCACTCCGTTCTGTTGAGGAGTGCGAGGGGAGGAGAATTCATGAAGGATACCAAGTTCTTCACAGAACTCTGTCATAGCCCCAGACTCAAACTCTGTTCCGTGGTCACTTCTGATTTTGACCACCGAGCAGGTAAGTTCGTTCTGTATCTGCTTGACAAAATTAGTGAAGATGTCAAACGTATCCGACTTGCGTTTTAAGAAGAACACCCACGTAAACCGAGAGTGATCATCTACAATCACTAGCGTATATGACTTCCCTCCTAAGCTATGAACTTGCATAGGACCAAACAGGTCCATGTGCAGAAGGTAAAGACAACTGGAGGAATCTTTGTCTGGGATGCTCTTAAAGGTAGCCCGAGTCTGCTTGCCCATTTGACATGCAGGACATGGACTATCTTTAATGCACTTAATAATGGGAGCATCCCTTACTAAGTCTTTTGAAAATAGCATATTAATTGTCTTGTAATTAATGTGTGCCAATCTCTTGTGCCATTGTTCGCAAAGAGATGCACTGCCTTTTGCTACTAGGCATACAGGGGTAGAAGAGTCTAAACTAAGAAAGTCTAAACAGAAAATATTTCTGCTCCTAATGCCTGTTAATACGGTCTCCGAAGAGTCACATGATATTATCAGGCATTTATCCTTGCAGAACTTAACGTCATACCCTTAATCACATAACTGGCTTACGCTGATCAGGTTATGATTTAACCCTTCAACATAAGCTACGTCATAGATAGAGAGTATACCGTTGGAAATCATACCGTAACCTCTGGTGACTCCCCGATCAGATCCCCCAAAGATGACTTTGGGTCCATTCTCGACTGGGGTGTACTCCCGCAGCAGGCTTCTTGTCCCAGTCATATGACGGGAGCATCCACTGTCCAAATACCAAATAGGAGTTTTGTTGGCCTTTGGACATCCCTGCAAAACAGAATTAATTTGCCTTAGGAACCCAATCAAACTTGGGTCCTAGATTCCTTGTTAGCATACTCCCCCTCGATTGGTTAACTCTACGAGTGGTCGGCCTCGCATTGCTAACATAAGGAGTCTCATTATACCTTGGATTAAACCAACAATCCATGGCAAAGTGACCAATTTTGCCACAGCACCAGCAGTCAAACCTGTTATACTTCCTCTTGGGCGCCTGCTTTACCCTTGAAACGTGGGGTCCAACTGGGGCCGAAGACCTGGAGGTGGAGGCAACATGATGACCACAGTCACATGACTTCTTTACCTCTTGGCTTTTCAGTGTAACATGTTTGGCCTTAGGTGCCAGCTTCCTATTATGGCCGCTAGAGAATTGACCATAATTTTCCAAGTGGATTTCCTCATAGGGTGCCTTGAAGACACTCTCACTGAAGTTACGGGGAAAGGTCCACCCATCATATCGGCTCTTCGGCTTTGCAACCGAGGGCCTGAAGTGATGCCCATATGTTGACTCAAAGTCATGTTGGTTACAGGGAAAGCTAGGCTTTCTGAACTCAACAGGACTGAGTGGGGCCTTTCCTTTCTCATCAGCAGAGGCTTTCTTGGCAGCCTTATTCTTTCTCCTGTTCCTGTTTCTCCTGGACGAGGAACTGGACACACCTACATGCCCCAAGCCAGCTCCTTTGGCCTGAGCAGAGAAGGTATCAACTAATGGGAGAACAGTTTTTGGCATAGAGAAGCTCTTGACGATCTTCCTTTCTGCCGCAAGTAGTTCTTCCAACTTGTCGACTTCTTCCTGCTTGAGATCAAGGAGCTTAAGAGACTCTGAATGCTTTGAAGTTAGTTCCAAGTGCTCCTGTCGGAGAGAGATCAAACTGGTGATCTCTTCCCTCAGGGATACACTTTCACTTTTAAGGGATTTTACTTCCTTCTTCGCAGCCTTCATTCTCTTTCGACATTCCAGAAAAGTATTGAGCAGAAGCTCATACTTATCGAGAAGCTTAGCTTCACGGGCAGAAGAGCTATCCTCAGCATCATCATCCTGAGACTCAGGATCAGAGTCAGAGTCGGAGAGAGGGGTGTGATCTTTTACCTTCCCCGTAAATGGGGGGCAATCTCCTTCTGAGTCAGAGCGACCCATTAGCCCAAAGTAGGCCTCCTCATCATCGATGGTGTCTGACGTGTCAGATTCACTCAGCGTCTTTGGCTTCTTTGCGATGTAACTCCTCTCCTTCTTCTTGTCTCTTGAGGACCTGTGCTCCTCTCCCTTTCCCTTTTCCCTCTTGCCTTGATGGCAGTCGGCCACGACGTGTCCTGGCTTGTTGCAACCAAAACATATAATGTCAGAAGAGCGGTGTTTATTCGGTTTGGAAACATACCTGTCAGAGGAATAGTTCTTCTTCTGATCCCTTGAGGAGGAGCCGGTTCTCTTTCTCTGATTCCTCAGCTTGAGGAACTTCTTGAATTCCCTTGTGATAAGGGATAAATCTTCCTCAGATAACTCTGATCCGGAGGAGCTTGGCTCAGAGTCTTCCTCTTCATCCCTCTTCCATGCCCGGGAGGAGGCGACACCCTTACCTTTTCTGGAGTGAATGGCTTTCAGGGCCACCGTCTTTTCCTTGGCCGCGGCTTTCTCTGCTTCCTCTTCAGCCTTCCTTGTGTTCAACTGAAGCTCATAGGACATGAGCTTCCCGAACAGAATCTGAGGGTCGGTTTCCGCAAGTCTGCCAAACTCGCGGATGGCGCAGATCTTTGTGTCCCATTCCTTAGTGAGGGACCTAAGGAATTTATCATTGAGTTCACCGTCAGTGAACACTCTTCCATATCCTTTGAGTGCATTGACAATCTTGAGGAAGTTTTCGAAGGTGACTCCGATCTCCTCCTTTGGCCCTTGTCTGAAGGCCTCATATTTCTGATTGAGGAGGGATCTTCGATCGTCCCTCACTTCATCTGTGCCCTCCATTAAGACAATCAGACAGCTCCAGAGATCCTTGGCTGTCCTCAATTGCTGAAGTTCTGCATCATAGAGTCGTCAACTGCGCTCACCAGGATGTTCTGAGCTTTCTTGTCGAGTCCGAACAGCACCATTTCGTCCTTGTCCATTTCCGAAAGTTGCTTGGGTACTTTCCTGGTAGGATCAATGGTGGAGGCCTTAGTGGGAATGTAAGGTCCCTCCTCCACTATCATGAAGAGCCGAGGGTCGACCGCTTCCATGTAGAATCTGATTCTTTCCTTCCAGATAGGAAAGTTCAGTCTGGTGCATACTGGGATTTTGCCGGAGTGCTTGAGTCCGTCCATGGAGGATATCTGTCTGCTTCTTGACACTGGGGGCAGGATTCTACTCAAGGTGTGAACCTTTTTGATGAGTAACCTCCCTCTGATACCACTTGAAAGTTCACCTAGTGTTAACTATCTTCACCTATGGGGGGGGGGGAATAGGTGTCTCTGTCGCGTATTTGCGGAACTATGATTTTACCTGCACAAGAAAACAAAACAACCAAGCACAGAAAATACACAGACAATTTATAGTGGTTCCCCGATTTGGGTACGTCCACTTTCCCCCTTCGACCTATCTCCCAACACGGGACGACTCGGTCACTTCACCAACAGGATTGAAATCCAATCCTTGCACTCACGGAAGGAACCCTTCCACACGTAGGAGTCAACACTCCCACAGTCCGGGTTGCACCCAACCCTTACAACTAGGGACCAATCGGTCCGTTACAAAGAAATTAAAAACTAGCTTGTAAGAAATACAAACAACGTTTGGAGAGAAGGTGACCCTCTTCATTTGACGACGTGCTCTTGAAGTCAACGAAGAGTGCACAGCCCTAGATCTCACTTGGAGTGAATCTTTCCCGAGACCGGCGGCGGCTTGAGGCGGCGACAACGTTCTCGGAATCAGCAGCGGCGATGAAGAGCAGCAGCAGTGCCAACTTGATTCAGACTTCGTAGCAAAGGAAGCAAGATCTACCAACGGTCACACAAGGATCGATCGTCTCGATCGATTCGGAAGGGGAAAGTTTTTCCCGATCAACGAATCAAGAGACAAGGGATCTCTCGTTAGACGCGTGAGATGCTATGCTAGCCTAAGCTTCTGTCGCCGGAGATCTGGAAGACCCTGAGATCAACAGCGGCGACAACCGTGCGAGCGACGGAGATGACCGGCGGAGCAAGATCGCAAGATTAGGGTTTGTCGTCGGCCGCTCGTTCTTTTTGAAATACCGTATATCCGTATCTTTTACTGTTCACAATGTATCGTATTTATACCCTAGGTCAAGAAGATGACCGTTGTGGGTCCCACCAAAGTAAGGACCAAAGTCCGGCTCAAACAGCTGCAGGTAACTTGGACCGGTCCAGAACTTTCAGAAAAATTGCCAAGTCAAAATCGGCGAGAATCGTAGGTGATTCTCGCCGAATCGGCGAGAATCACTTACGATTCTCGCCGACTTCTGCTTAGCCGAAATCTGACTGCACAGATACAGAAGCCGGGGAGAATTGGCGGGAGTCACTTTTGATTCTCACCGAATCGTCGAGAATGCAAGGTCATTCTCGACGAATCGGCGAGAATCATAAGTAATTCTCGACGATTCTGCCTTAGAAAATTTCCCTGACTGTGACGAAGCTGCCGGCTTCAACCGGCGAGAATCAGCTAGTGATTCTCGACGACTCGGCGAGAATCACTAGTGATTCACGCCGAATCGGCGAGAATCACTTAGTGATTCTCGTCGATTTGTACTTAGGCTGTTTCTCCTCTTTCTTTCCTTGAGCTGGTCTTTGGCCCATCCTTGCTCCTTGTCTGCTCTTGCTTTATCATAGCCCTGTACCTGAAATTAAGTACACCCCAATAGAGAGAGTACACGTAGGCCAACACACTGATCTGCTCAACGAGGGATTACGTTGCACAGACCCGTGTATATTGACCCACTGCACCCTGACATTGGTGTGTACTTAGCATGGAATATCTGCAAGTACAACTAGAAATATTTCATCAAATACATTGTCTATTTACCTTGGCTTGCACAGGGGCTTCTTCAAATCAGGTACATTGTGGATGCAATACCCAACACCTATGCTAGCAATTCCATAGTAAATATGACAAGCAGAAAGTAGGAAATGTAACCTTAACTTATGCGGAAGCTCATAAGCCAAGGGATCTTTTGCAGGGCTCCCATCGTATAAAGTGTCCCAGACCACTTATACGTTGGGGTGTCGGTTATCAAACAGTAAGGAGTAGCAAGTAAGTACAAGCACAAGAATTATAACCATTGATTTATAGGGATTACCCCTATAGACCAAGGGGTCGCTTTGCAGGGCCTATCATATAAAACGTCCCATACCATTTTATATGATAGGTGGCAATGTTTATGCTATGACACACAAATATGCTATGGAATGCACAAGAAAGTGCAACACACCAACATGACTCCATGCGCACAGACCTTTAGTTCCCCCTGTTCAGGCAGCTAGCTTCACCCCCAGGAACCTCCGTAGTGGCAAACGGAGACAGTGGGTCGGCCCCCCACTCCTAGGCGGGTAACCACACTACCAGGCCTAGCCCTTCCATACGCCCCTAGAAGAACACAACCTAGAGTATCCGCGTATTAGTGCTGGCTATATCCACCAGGCTTTCTTTGGCTAAGTGTCCCACACCGCCGAGTCAACGTACCGAGGTGGTGTGATCGAGCGTCCAGTACCGATGACCCACCACTTTTATGCACATGCAATCATGATAGTTATATTTGTACAAGTTCTCATGTTACCGAGCCTCCAGCTCTCTAGGCTACCAAGCATACACCAAGTCCCCGAGCATCCCGCTCCCTGGACTTCCAAATTTATACCAAGTCCCCGAGCATCCAGCTCCCTGAACTTCCCAATCACAAACCGAACCATTGACATTACTAGTAGGCCCTTAGACCACGGACCTACTCTACCCATTCCATGCCAATTCTTCTTCCTAAATGTACAAGTGTAGGTGTGAGGTGCAACTATTATTAGGGTTACTCTTGATCATTTTATTCCTAAGATTTAAGGTTAACCTTGGACTTCCCGAGATTTACCCGGTGAAGGGCTCGCAGCGGTACTAGGAGCTATAATGGGGTGAATCCCAAAGCTCCCTTTCCAAGGCACTTATTATAATTGATTGGTTCCCTTAACCCATTCCCTTCTCATATTACAGTGGTCTAATCCTAGGATGGCTTTGACTCTTCCTCTTCTCAGGGAGGACGATCTTCTGTCGAACCCGAAGACCACTTAACACTAGTCAATCTCACACTCTACCCGTCCTTACTTCCAATAATGAACTTTATTTAAACCACCCTATCCAAGCCAGCAAACTACCAAAATTCCATCTCCCAGGTTCATTACCCACTCTAGTTCAGCTTCTGCAGTTTTACTAAACGCAGTCCATCCTAAGCTTTACGAGGTATGTAAGGGGTGGTACTCAAAATTGTCTTTCAAATCTCCTATTATATTTACTGGAGGTCTTCCACGACATAATTAGTCTAAATCCAGAAAATAATAATTTTCCTATTTCATCTTGCATTTAATTTATTTATTCTCAGCCTCCCAATGCCCTAGTATGAACATGAAGTGCACTAATGAGCCAACAATAAATCACCATAAAATCAGTCAAAATCTAATGAGGCATTTAAGCAGTAATTCCAAATTTGAGAAATTTCAGAGGTGTTTTGTCCTACATTTCCTAATTTACCATTTTAGGCCACTTTTACAATATTATGAAGCAAGTACTGTAAATATATATCCAAAAATCACAATAAAATTATAGAAGCTTTATGATGACCTAAAACCATCAGAAACCAAGTCCCATAATTTTTGTCCAATATTTGGGCTCTGAATTTATTTTAATGTAAACCACCAATTTTCCTAGCTTAGAGAAGGAGGTACTATTTTTAATCATCTTAAAATCTAGAGAAATTTACAGGATGACTATCATGGTCTGAAACACCCACTGACCAAATTTCATAATTTTCCAAATATTAATTGGGAATTATTTGTATTTTTGACTACATATCACAATTAGTACGTTAAAGAATAAAGTACCCAAAATAATCAGATAAAACTCTCAAGAAAAATACATAAGGTATAACATGCTATAAGATGCCCTAATCCAAGATTTCATAACATTCCAGTGCATATAAATTCCGTAATAATCAAGATAAATATCTAGGGCACAATTAGAGTTGTAAATGAAGTACTGTATAAATAAACCCAAAAGCCTCAACAAAATTATATTATGGCCATTTGGACCAGAAAATCACTTTGCCAAAACTTTACTTGATTTGAAGTTCATTTGATAGCTTAATAATTCAAATTAAGTTTGATGACCTAAACTAGGGTTAGGGTTTTAGGTAGGCTAAAAGTCTCCAAATACCCTAAAATATTTACCAGAGGACTTTAGTACCCTTATGGTCCTCGTCACCAAATTTCAAGTCAGTCCAAGGTCATTTGACCCCATGACCTTCACAACACACCAAGTCCCCATTAAGGGACCTACCCAAGGGTTCTAGGGCTACCCTATCCCAAACCCCCCCAAATAACATTGGAGGGTGTGTCATGCCCCAAACAGCCAGTGGACAAAATATCAGCCTCTGTTGAGGTTGTTTGACCACTCAAATCCCAAAAGGAATGAATTGACCTAATTAACCCTATAAGGGCCAACCTAGGGTCGAGTTAAAACTCAATCAAAACACTTCCAAATGAGGTGGAGTTTTTACCAAAGTTCTAACATTCCCCCTAAGATCTCCCACCCAAATTTGGGGGGATTTTGAGGTGTTTAGGACACCTAATTAAATTAAACATGAATTATTAAATTTTTACAAAAACTATAGCAAAATATTCTCCAAAAATTCTAATTTTTGGATAAGACCTAGTTATGGCTAATAATAGCCCATACCCCAAATATCAAGTCATTTGGATGTCTGGATTGATGTGGGAATCCAAAACAATCTCAGGACAACCCTATTGATAGACCTCACCAAAATTTGTGTTGTGGTCTAACCAGGACTCCAAATAGAGTGAAATCAATTTTGAATTATACTAGACTTCAAGAGCTACATTTTCTATGTTGACCACTTTTTATGTTTCAGCCTCTACGGGCTGCAATTTTCAGGTTTAACCTAGTGCACAGTAAAGGGGGATTAATTCCTAATTATATAATATATAATATAATAAAATGCTACTGTTCATCTTCTTCTTTACCCGAACCCGAACAGCACCAGAAAAATAAACACTTCCTGTAGCTTTTCTAAAACAATTTTCCGGCCACCCAGCCATTTCCCTGGCCGGTCACCACCACCACCACCTCTGTTGAGATGAGGGCTACCGTCGGGCGGCGGCACGGCCGCCGGAGAGGCAGTTTACGGCAAACCCGCCACCATAAAATTTCGGAAAAACCATGGAAACGCTCACCCGATCCAGCTCTTTTGAGCCCGATATCTCTCCTAATGATTTCTACGATCTATCCATAGAAGAAGAGGTAGAGGAGGACCTTATTCGAGGTTTGGAGTCAAGCCGATCGTCGGGATGCGACTGGCGCGGTGGTGGCGTCGCCAGAATTCTTCAACAACAAGGTAATGAGCTCTAGATTTATCTGGCAAGGGTGAAACCTTCCTATCTAAGTATAGGGAGTCTTTTATAAGAGAACAAGGCTGCGGGAGGGAGTAAAAACGGTCTAGCCATTAGTGCCTCTTACATGAGCAAGCTCGGCCATGGTGGAGGGGAGCTGAAACGGTTTTGTAACAGCTGGAGGAGGGTTGGAAACTCCTCCTCTCCCTGAGAGGAGTTGAATCCAGCCGTTTCAAGGGGAAGAGGGAAGGCCATGGCATCAAATGCCATTGACGGCCATGAAGGCTGGGGCTCGGCCATGGATGGAGGAGAGGAGTCGGATACCACGTGGCACAGCCGGTCAAACTTCATAAAATAAGACTTAACTAAGTCTTAATAAGAGAAAACGGCCCATTAAGACATTCTGGCCCGCTTCCCGAAATGGCCCGGTTCAACTGAACCAGCACCCAGCCAAAAAGATCGTCCAGAAAAAAAACTAAGTAAAATGGCGTTGAGTGAGCTCTGCTCACTCAACGCCATCCATGCTACGGTGTTGAGTGAGCTCAGCTCACTCAGCGCCATCCAAGTTACGGCGTTGAGTGAGCTCTGCTCACTCAACGCCATCAGAATGGCCTCCCAGACTATGGCGTTGAGTGAGCTCAGCTCACTCAACGCCATCCGGATTATGGCGTTGAGTGAGATCTGCTCACTCAATACCATCCAGAATAAGACCCTTTTAAATGATGTCATTGAGTGAGCTTAGCTCACTCAACGCCGTCCAGATTATGGCATTGAGTGAGCTGATCTCATTCAACGCCATCCATATTATGGCTTTGAGTGAGCTTAGCTCACTCAACGCCGTTCAGGTTATGGCTTTGAGTGAGCTTAGCTCACTCAATGTCATCCATGTTATGGCGTTGAGTGAGCTTAGCTCACTCAACGCCGTCCAGATTATGGCTTTGAGTGATGTAACGCCCCGTCTTTTCAGCGATTATTTTTATTCTCGTTTGGCGTTACGATGACGTGATTCCGTGGCTTGTGCCATGTGTGGAGTATGGTTTAGCTCCTTAGAACTGAGTGCCCTGTTTGGTAGCCTGTTGGCAAGATCTCCCTAGCAAACCGAGTCGTTTTGGTGACCCGGTGTGGCCTCTCGGGGGGATGTTTGTGTTTGGCTTTGTTTGGGCATAACTCGAGTTCTGTTCGTCGAAAGTTAATTTCGACTTCGCCGTTGTGTTCGTAGCGTGGGTATTTAGCTACGGTGCGAATTTCGTCGAATTCCGAGGTAGTTTGGTTTTCGCGTCAATTTGGTGCTTTATGTAATTTTGTAATTAATTATATAATTATATAATTATATATATATATATATAGAATGAATAGGGCCGATCTTCATCTTCTTCACGTAAGAAACCGCCGGTCCTTGTACGAGAGAAACGAGTAACCGCCGAGCCTTCCCTTCGGACGCCGATTCCCGGAGCGTTTGTGGACGGAATTCGATTCCGAGGGTGGATACGGATTGCTCTCGTCGAGACCTTCATTCCTGCGGTAAGAAATTCGATTTTCGTGGAGTTTTGGAAGGATTGGAATTTTCAGTTTTGGAAGTTTTCCGCCATTAATGGCCGAGTCTTTGTTCTAGGTGTTGCGGCCGTCTTGATCCGTGCGAAGAGGAGGAAAGCAGTCCAAAGCTTCGCTGAGATTTGAGGCAAGTGGTATTCTTGCCCTTGCCAAGTGTTTTCTTTTATTTTATTTGATGAAATTGAAATCCCGGTTAGCCCAGGTTAGAGGCCTTGTTGTTCTCGTTTTCTTGCTAACTATAGGGCTTAGTTCTTCCTACTGAAACCCCCCTAGGTTGTGATGTTTGGAATCCAAATTGTCGGCGCGAAGCCGTTGTTTTCCTTTAATTTTGATTGATGCTCTGGTTCGGGCGTAGCCGAGAGGGAGAGTTAGGAGGGGGGTGTGGTTGCCAATTTCCTTCGTTATGGTATTATTCGAATGGTTAGGCATAGTTTATACGGTAGTAGCGTGCGACGTTGATAGTTGTCTACTGCTACTGCAGTGGCGTGAGTCGTGTGCGCGTTCCGGTGTCGTTCGGAAAATTCCAAACGGTACAGGTTTGCCGCGCACGGTCATTAACCTTTAGGGCGCACGACCACTGGTCGTGTGCCTCTGTTCGTGCGCGTATAAATTTCAGTTTCCAAAGTTCTGTCTCGGGCAATCGCACGAGCGCTGACATCAGTGCGCACGACCACTGATCGTGCGACACTGATCGTGCGCAGTTGCTAGGTTTTCTGTCAGGTTTCCAGGTTCGTTTCGCACGATCATCAGCCGATGAGTGCGCACGACCACTGATCGTGCGTCACTGATCGTGCGCTTTGTATAATTCCTTTTGCTAGGCGAATTTAGATGGTTTCGAGTGCGGGAGTTTAGATACTCAAGTGGCAGGCAATTACTTGAGTTCTGGATCTTCTGCCTTGGTCGTTCGACTGTCGTCGAGCTCCGTTTTCTTTAGTGGGTTTGTGGGTAGTAACTTAATTTTGGCGGCGAGTGAGGCTAGCTCACTCAAGGCCAAAGTTTAGGTAGGCACTGAGTGGGTTTCACTCAACGCCTAGTCGTGTTGGTTTATTTCAACACTCTTCCTTTACCTTGTAGTTCGTTTCCGAGTGGTTTTCCAGTTGTATTTCTGGGATTTTCTTGTCGGCCGTTTTCTTTATTTTCCTAAAGGCCGAATCGTGGGTCGTGGATAGTAGTGGTGGTTGTAGCTCTTTGTGGGGGTGGAGTTGTGTGATATAGCCAAGGCCACCCATGGATTTCTTGCTCCAGGTACGGGCTGGGCATGTCGGGTGGAAGGTCCCTTGTGTTTTCACGTGTTGACCCTCGAGCTTTTGACTTGGACATGGTGGATTGGGGGACTGCGTTTGCCTTCGATCCGGTTCCTCATTGTTGTTTTTACTACTATCACTTCCCGCAGTTTAGGGTGTTAGAAGTTTCTTCTTTGGTGGTGTTGCAGCATTCTGGCTCTTGGTAGCCTAGTAGGCCCTGCAGGATGTTGTTCCTGGGCTGGGTCGTTGCTGTTTCTTTGCACGTTGTGCATTTCTTGTTGTCCTGTTTTGGACAGTTGTGACTCTTTCTACTGCATGTTTTCTGTTATTTTGTCCTTTTGGTTGACTCTTTCATGCAGTTTTACCTTGATTTTTGCTTGCTGAGGTATTCTGTTTTCTTTTGGAATACCCCAGGTTCTGAGCTGTAGCCGGTCTGGTGGCTAGTTGGAGGTGTTGTTGTTGGTGGACTCCCGGACTTTGGAGTTTTGTTTACCTTGTTTGTGAGGTTGTTTTCAGTACTTTCTTACAGACATATATGTGTGCTGGTGGGTTCGTGTCAGGTTGTTGGCGCCCACTAGTAGTTTTTACCTTGTACTAGATATATACTATTGCTGCTACCATTTATTTTCTGGAGATAGTCTACTTGCTTTGAGAAGGTTTTATGCTAGGTTGCTAGTTATTTTTAAACTATAAATACTATTATAAATGAAGCTCATGATCAGCATGTTTTTATAAACTTAATCACTATATTCCAAATCACGTACGAAAACCGTTTTCTTATATATATTATGAAAGTGAAGGGATAGATACTACTCTAGAGGGGGGGTGAATAGAGTTATCAAATTTTGCACAGACAAAACTTAATATTCTATCCAACTCCCTTGGAGTGAAGTGCGGAATGAAAAGATTATAGATATTGATTTAACCTTAAAGCCTAACACAAGTGTTGTGTACAAACACAAGCTAACTGTAATTACAGTTAAGCTTGGAAAAACCTAAACAGCAACTAGCAGCCTAGTTATATCTATTCACAGCCACAGTACAGGAATTAAACAGTTGAATCCAGACGACACAAGGAAATTTATAGTGGTTCCCCAAACAACTTGGGTACGTCCACTCTTCTACCCAAACGGTAGGAATCCACTGCAGGTTTTTGATCAGGTGCCCTGCCACCAACAGGATCTTCTTCAGGTAGATCCAGAGACCCTTTAGACTTTTGATCAGGTGTCTAAAAACCAAGCACAGGTTTTTGATCAGGTGCCCTGCCACCAAGGGATACTTTTGAAGGGAGTAATAACCCTGTACAGGAGGGGGAAGAAGGTTAAGATGTCTTCTCTATTTTACAATAGATTAGAGAAGCACAAAAAGCTTGCACTGAGCTAGAATGCTCTAAAGAATCAAGGCTCCCCCTAGCTCAAGAATGTCCAGGTGAAGTCTTGCTTCAGTGCAGAGAAACTCTTCAGAAAACTCTGAAGGAAAAGCTACAGGAAGAATGT
The DNA here is from genome assembly GCA_039513925.1 of Platanthera zijinensis. Lineage (NCBI taxonomy): Eukaryota > Viridiplantae > Streptophyta > Magnoliopsida > Asparagales > Orchidaceae > Platanthera > Platanthera zijinensis. The sequence continues at coordinate 119,214,953 of CM077092.1, forward strand.
AAACAATAAAAAGAAACAGTCTTCAAGTAGCAATCTTCTTCTTCTTCTTCTTCAAAGAAACTCTGAGTTGAACTTCCTGAAAGCAGGAGAACTCAGGTGAAGAAGAGATGAAGATCTTAACACTTCTCAGTTAGATGGAGTTTGCTGAGAGCAAGAAGCTTGAGCTTGATGAAGGCTTGAGTGCTTTTGAATATGTGTGTAACACTCGCTTCTATTCACTTCTGTTAACTAGCTTGAATCCTTCTGCAAAGGGTTCTTTATATAATCATCAGCAAGCAACGGCTCTCTTCCATTTGAATTATTTGTCTTCTTCTAAGCCTTGAGACCTGGGCTGTAAATATCAAGAAGACAGAAATATCTCTGCAGCAAAACATTCTATAAAAAGGAATAAACCTCTTTCTAAGAAGCTGCAGGCTTAAATCAAATAATCAGATAGACTAAATAAAGTCACATCAGAAACAATCTCTTTATAGCAAAAGAAGACTTTTCAGTCTAACGGCTATAAAGGGCTGTCAGCAGATAAAGTAAATTAAAATGACAGCTAATAAGACAAACAACTTTATCTTAAAAGATTTAAACTCAGGCAATAAGAATAGAGCAAATAATGCCTGGAAACTTTATCATACAGCTTAAAATACTGTGCCAGAAAATGTATTAATTAATTAAATATAATAAATAAATACAAAATACAAAGGCAGACAGAAAACGTCGAACGACCTTTGAAGATCGTCGAACGACGCCAGGAGATCGTCGAACTATCGGGCAGATAGTCGAATGATCCAGATAGTCGAGCTATCAAATAGATAGTCGAGCTATCACAGCAGATAGTCGAACTATCAGGACAGATAGTCGAACTATCAGATAGTCGATCTATCTAGGACAGGTAGTCGAGCTATCAAGCGCACAGAGATAGTCGAACTATCAAGCAGATAGTCGACCTACCTCAGAAAACAGATAGTCGATCTATCAAAAGATAGTCGAACTATCAAAACAAACCAGATAGTCGATCTATCAACAGATAGTCGAACTACCAGCGCAGAACAGATAGTCGACCTATCAACCGATAGTCGAACTATCAGCGCAGAACAGATAGTCGAACTATCAACAGATAGTCGAACTATCAGCGCAGAACAGATAGTCGAACTATCAACAGATAGTCGAACTATCAGCGCAGAACAGATAGTCGAACTATCAACAGATAGTCGAACTATCAGCGCAGAACAGATAGTCGAACTATCAACAGATAGTAGAACTATCAGCGCAGACCAAGGCGTCGACCAACTGATAGACGATCGTCGATCAGTCGATAGACGATAGTCGAACGGCGTTCGACTATAGTCGAACGAAAAACCTACTTAACCAAATTCTCAATTTGGAAAAGCGAGGACTCTACAGCTAGACTCCTAACCATTGACCATAGATATTTCTTGGGTCAAGGGCACAAAGAAGAGGACTAAACTCAAATCAAACTAGGGTACCAACAATCTCCCCCTATTTGAGTTAAGTCTCTCAGAATCTAAAACAGCTAGCAATAGAATACTCAAAATAATTTCAGCAAATAGTTAACAATAAACTGGCAGATTATCAATCAGATAAATAAATAATCAAATATATCACAGCAGTTTAATCAGACTATTAAGAATCTTTAGGGTCAGGTAATGGATCAGAAGAGCTAGAGACAAAAGAAATTTTTCTAAGCGGGTCATCTGATTCCTTCTTTGACATCTTCAGATCCTGAGCCCCAATGATCTTTAGTTCTGTAGCTCTGGGGACAACAGCTTCAGGATGTTTTTCCATGTACTTTGCTGGATCAAATATCTCAGGATTGACTTGGAATTTTTCAAATTCTTTCTTTCTATATGCTGACATCGTAGTAAAGCCAGTTGTATCTTTACCTTCGGCTCTTGCTTTTCTTATTTGGGCTGCTCCTACAAGCTCTTGAAAGCGAGCCATCCTAAAGTTAGGATCGAGCTCAGGATTTTCATATACGGGCTCTGGAGAAGCAGCATCAGCTATTTTATCTAGATAAGACATTAGAATAAACTTAGCAAAAGGGACTTGCTAGAAGGTTTTAAAACACTGTAAACTATTTACCTTTCGAAACACTTTTCTCAGATTGAACTGGAGAAGGAGGTGGGGAAAAAGTTGGTCTTTGGGCCACAACCTCCTTCACATGTCTTTGAGAACCATAAGATGATCTGCCTTGAGAACTTTGATGACCTTGTCTAGGTTGGGGCTGAGCAGACGCAGATTTTCCATAGGCGGCAGATTGATTAGCAGGTAGATTCCCAGAGGCTCCTGCACCTGGAGGTGGAGGAGGACCTTTGGGAGTCCATCTGGAGACTGGACTGTCATACCTCTTAGTTCTCTTCCTTTCTTTTTGCTGATTTTTCGAAAACCTCATCCAATGCTGAAAATCTTTGGATTTGGGGTCAATGCCCTTCAAAATATAATAGGGAATGTCATTATCCTTATTTGGAGGTGGAGGAGGAGCAGCTTTTCTTTTCTTAGCAGCAGATTTCTTTTTCTTTGATTTTTCAGAAACATCTGAATCATCATCATCATCAGAATGGGATGATGGAGGGTTCTCATAGGGATCATAGGCTTCAGAGACAGCCTTTTCTTTAAGCTTTGAAACAGATTTCTCCCTTTCTTCTTCCATGGCATCCAAAGCCAGAAGGGAGTCTAAATCTAAACCAGGAGAGTCATCCCAGATGGATGACTTCTCAAATTGCAAATCTTTCTCTTTTTCTTGTAAAGATTTTACTCTTAAGTCCCAAGCAGCCCTTGCTTGAATTTCTTCCAAACTTAAAACAGGAGAATCAACTTTGATTTCCTCTTGATTTTCATCCTCTTTATCATTTAAAAACACATCCAATTCTGGATCTAATTGAATATCAGAATCACTTGGAGCAGCCTCAGAAACAACTGCTATTATCTGGGCAGTTAAATCTTCTTTAATAATATCTGTAGAATCAAGAACACAGATCTGCTAAATAAGCTTGAATCATTCCTTCAAGGTATTCACCAGCAAGCAAATAAATTGACTCATCAATAAACCGGATTAGGGAATTACCTTCATATTTAACCATCTCCCAGCAGTCATTCAGATATTTAGTTATGATTCCTTCCAAGAATCTGGCAATCATAGGAGAGGTTAGATCTTCTAAGCATACTTTCACTGCAATTTCTGATAGCAGGATTCCATCTGATATTTCTTTCTCAGTCAAAACTGGAGCTACAACTTGCTTAACTGGAGCAATCTCTTCCTCAGCTGGAGCAACCACTTCCTCAGCTGGAACAACCTCTTCTGGCTCAACTTGAGCAGATTCTGGCTGGGCAGACAAGACAACATCTGGAGCTATTTCTATTTCAGCTGGAGGAGAGGCAGGAAGGTCTGAGACATCTTCATTGAACATCTCCCCCTGCCTGATTTCAGTAGCTACTGAAACCAGGCCCCTAGAGGAAGATGGCTCAGCAGATTTAGAAATGGATTGGATGGAGGCAGTTAGACGGTCAATGGAGGTAGCAAGGGGAGCGATTGCCTCGTCAATCATGGTTTTGATTGACGGGGTAATCAGCTCCACGATGCGGATGATAATCTCTGGAGAGATATCAAAAGAAGATGGAAGAGAGGTGGATGGAGCAGCAGCAGATATGGTATGGGAGCTGGGATGAGAAATAATGGGAACAGGGGATCGAACTGGAGATACAGCAGGAGAGGGAACAGGGGATGGGGAATGAACTGGGGAATTAACGGGAGATGCATGAGGAGTAAGAATTCTCTCTGATCCTAACAAATCGAAGCTGGGAGCAGATATCCTAGCCAGATGAGCAGGTAGAGGAGAAGATGGAGGAGATAGAGGAACAACCACGGTTGTTTCAGGTGCAGCAGAAGAAGAGGGTCGTACCTCAGCAGAAGTTGATGGTACTTCAACTGTGGTAGACGGCAAAACAGAGGAGGAGGAAGGGATAGCTGAGCCAGCTTCAACAGGTTGAGGAGCGACTGATGCAGTCCTAGTGTCCTCAGATTGTGCTGGAGCAGATTTCACGAACGTCCTCTTCCACTTTGAGAACAGATGAGGATCCATCTTCTTGCTGGCATTGATTGTAGTTGCGGCAGAACTCAGCAGCTGGGGGAATTTCTCCTTAAGGAAAATTCCAATAACCCTTCCCAGGGTGACTTCCTTCTTTCCTGTCTTCTTCCTGATTAAATCAAACAGAACTGCAACCCAATCGATCCTCTTTCGATTAACAATTGCACACATAAGTGTGAATTGCTGTCTTGTTATGTTATCATGGGCAGAGTGCTTCCCAAGGAGCACTTTTCCGACTACCTCAGCGAGGAACTTGATCTTGAAAGGGAAATTTACCTTGAGCAACTTGGAGGGAATGCCTTCAGCATGTCCCAGCTCGACGAGCATCCTTCCGAACTCCTGAGCGTCTTGCTCATAATCTTCGTCACCAATAACTAAACCAAAAACATCAGAAAGAACGGCCGGAGTCAGGATAACTTCTACTCCGCCGATGGTACCGATCATCGATTCGTCTGTGGAAGACGACGTGAACGCCCATTCTTTTATCTCTGGAATGTTGATCTTGATCCTTTCAGACATCAGCTTCTCTAGACCTTGATCCCTGCAGAGCTGGAGAACTTCCACTATTCCGGCATCGCAACTGCTGAAAGCTTCGAAATCCACACTGAATCCGGCGTCAAACTTTATTACGGCTAGAACAGCTGGAGAAATCGCCATGGATTCGCCGGAGAAAACACGAGAAAGCTGGAGAGAGAACGAGAAAGACGAAGTGCCAGAAAATCGCAAGCGGGAAAGCAGAATGCGAAAGGGCACGCTCCGTCGATGATAAAGCACACGATCTTTTAACCTAGGTCGACTATCGGCTTTATATTGGACCGGAAATAGTCGATCTATTAAAAAGATCTTGAACCGATAGTCGAACGGCCGTTCGACGATCGGCTCAGAAGCAGAATAGTCGAACCATAGTTCGGCTAATTCTGACTTCACAAGCAACAAGCTGTCGTCGAGTAGAGATCGACGATAAGCTCAGCCTGTTCGACGATGGTCGAACGTCGATCGACGATCTTCAAAATGATTTTCAAAATCATAATCAGTATCATAGAAACCTAAATGAAAATAGAAACCCTAGGTTTGTTGACCCATCATCTGCATGGAGAATCCCACCTAGGAGATCTCACCCACTAGGTTATCACCCTCAGCCTGCATTCTCTTATATTTCCAGTTTTTCTTATGTGAAAAACAAGGGACCCAAGGTTACCTGGGTCCACTCTGTCTAAATAGTTGTTTTGCAGGTGAAGGCCTATCCAATCACTCAAAATAAGTGGTATTTGGATAGTGGATGCTCTAAGCATATGACAGGAAACAAAGAGCTTCTGTCAAAATACAAAGCTAAGCTCGGCCCAAAGGTTATCTTTGGAGACTCCAGCTGTGGTCAGACAGAAGGATATGGCAAGATCACCATTGGAGCAGTTACATTCAAGAGAGTTGCTTATGTCAATGGACTGAAGCATAACCTGATTTCCGTCAGCCAGCTATGTGATGCTGGCTACCAGGTTTCTTTTTCTAACTCCTCTTGCAATATTACTTTAAATAATAATGTTGTTTTAATAGGTAATAGAATAGGCAATATATATTTAGTAGATTTTAATTCATCTCACTCTGAAATCTGCCTGTTTAATGAATTAACCCTTAATAATAATTCTTTATGGCATAAAAGGCTTAGTCATGTAAACCTCAAGAACATATCTAGGTTATCTAAGCACAACCTTGTTAGAGGTTTACCTTCTTGCCCCTACAAGAAGGAGAGCCTATGCAAGGCTTGTCAGCTAGGCAAGCAAACCAAGAATTCATTTAAATCTGTTAATAAAAGTGATTCTCCTAGAATCCTGTATTTATTACACTTGGACCTTTTTGGCCCAATAAATGTACAGAGTTTAGGAGGGAAGTATTACACATTAGTAATTGTAGATGACTTCTCTAGGTTCAGTTGGGTTTTCTTTTTGAGAACTAAGTCTGATAACTTCAAAGCCCTTACAGACTTTCTACTTTGTGTGCAGACTGAGTACTCTACTCATGTGGCCTTGATCAGAAGTGATCATGGTACTGAGTTTGACTCTCTTCTCATGCAAGAATTCTGTGAGAGAGAAGGTATCAAACATAGCTTCTCAGCTCCTAGAACTCCCCAACAAAATGGGGTAGTTGAAAGGAAGAATAGAACACTAATTGAAGCTGCTAGCATATTGTTGGCAGATGCTAACATGCCTCTATCCTATTGGGCAGAAGCTGTTAGTACAGCCAACTATGTCTTGAATAGAAGTTTGATACATAAACTTAAGTGTAAAACTCCTTATGAGTTGCTTAAAGGAAAGAAACCAAAAATTAATTACTTTAGAATTTTTGGCTGTACTGTTTATATTCATAACAATAATAAAGAATATATTAGAAAGTTTGAAGCAAAAGCTTCAATGGGAATTATGCTTGGATATTCCCAAGTAAGCAAAGCTTATAGGGTTTATAACAAATCAACCTGTAAGATAGAGGAATCTGTGCATGTGACTTTTGATGAGTCTCAGATGTTTTACAAGGAGAAAGAAAATTCTCCTTCCTCTAGTTCTTTGCAGGTACATGATGCCCCTCAAGAAATCCTTCAACTTTCAACTCTTCAGATCACTGAATCAGACAGTGATGAAGACATTGCTGAAGCCGTTGAAGCTGTTGCTATACCACCAACAGTAGATCAAATTCCTCCTGAGGAATTAATCCCAACTGTTGCTGAAGATCACATCCCACCTGCTGATATTGTCACACTTAGAGATCATCCCACATCTCAAGTGATTGGAGACATATCAGCTGGTGTACAAACAAGACATCAATTAAGACAGGATGTGATGCATGCTTGTTTCCTCTCACAGGTTGAGCCCCTCACCCTTAAAGATGCAGAGCTAGATCCCCACTGGATCATTGCAATGCAAGAGGAACTCAATCAGTTTGAGAGATGTAAAGTTTGGACTTTGGTTCCAAGACCTAAAGGCCAACTGATCATAGGCACCAAGTGGGTGTATAGAAACAAGTTAGATGCAAATGGAATAATAGTAAGGAATAAAGCTAGGCTTGTAGCTCAGGGCTACAGACAGGAGGAAGGTATAGACTATGACCAAACCTTTGATCCTGTTGCAAGGCTAGAAGCAATAAGGATCTTCTTGGCCTATGCAGCCTACATGAAGTTTAAGGTGTTCCAAATGGATGTCAAAAGTGCATTCCTAAATGGTGAGCTTAAGGAAGAGGTGTTTGTTGAACAACCACCAGGGTTTGTTTCTTCAACTCAGCCTTCTCATGTTTTTAAGTTGCAGAAAGCTCTTTATGGACTAAAGCAAGCTCCTAGGGCCTGGTATGAGACCTTAGCTAGTTTCCTGTTAGAGCACAACTTCACTAGGGGAGTAGTTGATAGAACCCTTTTCGTCAAGCATCACAAGGACACAATCCTGTTAGTTCAGGTGTATGTAGATGATATTATCTTTGGCTCCACTGATCCCAAACTGTGCAAAAAGTTTTCCAACTTGATGCATTCTAAGTTTGAGATGAGTAGCATGGGTGTGCTGTCTTACTTCCTTGGTCTCCAAGTTAAGCAAGATGCTGATGGTATCTTCATCTCCCAATCCAAATATGCCAAGGAATTGGTAAAGAAATTTGGGATGGCTGATGCTTCAGCAATGCCTACACCCATGGCTACTAATGTAGTTATTGATTCTGATGATCACGGCAAGCCAGTTGATCAAAAGAATTATAGGGCCATTGTTGGTTCCCTATTATATCTAACTGCAAGTAGGCCAGATATAATGTTTGCTACATGCCTTTGTGCTAGATTCCAGGTCAACCCCAAGGAATCTCATCTGATTCTTCTAAAAAGAATCCTGAGATACCTGAAAGGATGTCCAAATCTAGGACTTTGGTACCCAGCTGAGTCAGAGTTTGAATTAATTGGATATTCTGACTCTGACTATGCTGGTTGCAGAGTTGACAGGAAGAGCACCTCAGGAACTTGCCAGTTCCTGGGAGAGAGATTGGTCTCTTGGTTCTGTAAGAAGCAGGCTTCTGTCTCAACTTCAACTGCAGAGGCTGAATATATAGCTGCTGCCAGTTGTTGTTCACAGATCCTGTGGATTCAAAACCAGCTTGTGGATTATGGTTACTCATACAAGAACACCAAGATCATGTGTGATAGTACCAGTGCTATTTCTATTGCACAAAATCCAGTGCACCACTCTAGAACCAAGCACATTGAGATTAGGCACCATTTCCTGAGAGATTGTGTGGAAAAGAACAAGATCTGTCTTGAGTTCATATCCACTGAGTTTCAGAGAGGTGATATATTCACCAAGCCTTTAGATGAACAGAAGCATCTGTTCTTTTTAGTCCAACTAGGCATGATCAATGGACGAGACTAAGTGTGACGATATCTGCCTATGTTGAGGTCTGCTTGAAGATCGTCGAACGATGATCGAAGATCGTCGAACGGATTGAGCCTATCGTCGACCTCTGGTTAATGATAGCTTATCTGTTTGAAGATCGTCGATCGACGTTCGACCATCATCGAACAGGCTGAGCTTATCGTCGATCTCTACTCGACGACAGCTTGTTGCTTGTGAAGCCAGAATTAGCCGAACTATGGTTCGACTATTCTGCTTCTGAGCCGATCGTCGAACGGCCGTTCGACGATCGGTTCAAGATCTTTTTAATAAATCGACTATTTCCGGTCCAATATAAAGCCGATAGACATATGCTTCAGTCCATTGACATAAGCAACTCTCTTGAATGTAACTGCTCCAATGGTGATCTTGCCATATCCTTCTGTCTGACCACAGCTGGAGTCTCCAAAGATAACCTTTGGGCCGAGCTTAGCTTTGTATTTTGACAGAAGCTCTTTGTTTCCTGTCATATGCTTAGAGCATCCACTATCCAAATACCACTTATTTTGAGTGATTGGATAGACCTTCACCTACAAAACAACTATTTAGACAGAGTGGACCCAGGTAACCTTGGGTCCCTTGTTTTTCACATAAGAAAAACTGGAAATATAAGAGAATGCAGGCTGAGGGTGATAACCTAGTGGGTGAGATCTCCTAGGTGGGATTCTCCATACAGATGATGGGTCAACAAACCTAGGGTTTCTATTTTCATTTAGGTTTCTATGATACTGATTATGATTTTGAAAATTATGTTGAAATCGTCGATCGACGTTCGACGATGGGTGCTCAGATCGTCGACCTTCGTTCGACCATGGAGCATCCGATCGTCGAGCGGCGTTCGACGCTCTTTGCATTTCTTTGAAAAACTTCTTTCTCTTTTCTCTCTTAGCTTTATTTAATGTTTTATTTACAAGGTTTACTTGCTCAGTGTTCTTCTTTCCACTAGCTGAAATGAAGTTCACTGGAGTTGAAAGGTTATTTTTAAGGAGGACTGGGGGTTCACTGGGAGAAGCTCCTAAGCCTAATTTATCATTACCTGACCTAGTGTTAGTCATGCTGGTAATTTCTAACAGCTTAAGGCTTCTACCATTAAGGGATTCTTCTAATCTCTTAGACTTAGCTAATTCTATTTTAAGAAATTTGATTTCTTCACTACAAGTAGTGAGTTCTTCCTTTAACCTAACATTTTCAGAGGCTATTGATTCAGAGTCAGCTAGCCTATTTCTAAGTTCTTTTATCTCTTTTTCTGAACTAATTAAATCTAAACATAGAGATTTAAAATCTAACTTAAACTCTTCTGAAGTAAAATCATAAGATGAAAGTACCTCATCTTCAGTAGGCATTTCTTCATCTGAGTCAGAACTCTCTGCAGCAGAGTGGTTGCTGCAGGCATCTATTGCCATGAGGCAAACTTCTTTTGCCTTCTTTTCTTCTTCATCCTCACTAGAGCTTGAGGATGAGGATTCTTCATCAGAATCACTCCAGGTTTCAGCAATGAAACCTCTCTCCTTCTTCTTGTTTTTGTAGGAGGATGGCTTGGAGTGCTTCCTGTGTTGTTCTTTATCTTTTCTCTTTTCTTTGTTTTTCTCCTCTGGACACTCTGGCAAGATGTGTCCAGGCTTCCTGCACCCATAACAAATAATTTCTTTAGTTGGAGTACGATCATACCTTGGCTTTTCTTCATACTTTGAAGATTTTCTTCTGAACTCTTTTCTCCCCATTTTGAGAAATCTCTTGGCAAACAATGCCATGAGCTCCTCATTTGATTGGCTGCCTTCTGAGGCTTCAGCAGCTTTAAGAGCTAGAGATTGCTCTTTTCTTGTTGGAGTGGGGGTCTTGGCTTCTGCTTCAGCTTCTCTTGTCTTCAGCACTTGCTCAAAAGATTTGAGCTTGCCGAGAAGGGCTTCAGTTGAGATCTCATTTGTACTTCTGGCTTCCTTGATTGGCCAGATCCTCAAATCCCATGTGCTAGGAAAGCACATAAGGATCTTATCATTGACCTCTGTCAATGAGATATCCTTGTCAAGGGTCCTCAGCTCATTGATGATTGAGCTGAGCCTGGTGTACATCGCTTCAACTGATTCAGCATCAGTCTTCTTGAAGTTCTCATACTGTGAGATAAGGTTGGACCTCCTGTCCTTCCTTTCATCAGCTGAACCAGCTACAATCTGGTTCAGTGTGTCCCACATGGCCTTAGCTGAGGAGCAGTCAGCCACCTTCTGGAACACCTCATCAGACATAGTCTGAGCCAGTATGTTCATTGCTTTGGCATCAGCAATTTTGGCCTTCTTGTACTCATCATTATAGTCTGGAGGAGGCACTGCACTCATATCAGATGATGAGGCAGTGGCAGCAGCAGGTGCTCTTGGGGGACCTGACAAAATAGAAGCAAAAATACTCTCATCAATAGAGTTCATATAAAGTTTGATCCTTGCCTTCCAGATGCCAAACTTTGCTAAGTTGCATGCTGGAGGTCTGGTGCTAGAATAATCCTTAGACTGGGCCATGATAGTGAATATCTATAAGCTCTTGGTATCTATCAGGATCTTGTGACTTAGGTGTTAGCCTATACAGTCAGTCAACCTCCCTCTGATACCAATTGAAAGTGAAGGGATAGATACTACTCTAGAGGGGGGGTGAATAGAGTTATCAAATTTTGCACAGACAAAACTTAATATTCTACCCAACTCCCTTGGAGTGAAGTGCGGAATGAAAAGATTATAGATATTGATTTAACCTTAAAGCCTAACACAAGTGTTGTGTACAAACACAAGCTAACTGTAATTACAGTTAAGCTTGGAAAAACCTAAACAGCAACTAGCAGCCTAGTTATATCTATTCACAGCCACAGTACAGGAATTAAACAGTTGAATCCAGACGACACAAGGAAATTTATAGTGGTTCCCCAAACAACTTGGGTACGTCCACTCTTCTACCCAAACGGTAGGAATCCACTGCAGGTTTTTGATCAGGTGCCCTGCCACCAACAGGATCTTCTTCAGGTAGATCCAGAGACCCTTTAGACTTTTGATCAGGTGTCTAAAAACCAAGCACAGGTTTTTGATCAGGTGCCCTGCCACCAAGGGATACTTTTGAAGGGAGTAATAACCCTGTACAGGAGGGGGAAGAAGGTTAAGATGTCTTCTCTATTTTATAATAGATTAGAGAAGCACAAAAAGCTTGCACTGAGCTAGAATGCTCTAAAGAATCAAGGCTCCCCTGGCTCAAGAATGTCCAGGTGAAGTCTTGCTTCAGTGCAGAGAAACTCTTCAGAAAACTCTGAAGGAAAAGCTACAGGAAGAATGTAAACAATAAAAAGAAACAGTCTTCAAGTAGCAATCTTCTTCTTCTTCTTCTTCAAAGAAACTCTGAGTTGAACTTCCTGAAAGCAGGAGAACTCAGGTGAAGAAGAGATGAAGATCTTAACACTTCTCAGTTAGATGGAGTTTGCTGAGAGCAGGAAGCTTGAGCTTGATGAAGGCTTGAGTGCTTTTGAATATGTGTGTAACACTCGCTTCTATTCACTTCTGTTAACTAGCTTGAATCCTTCTGCAAAGGGTTCTTTATATAATCATCAGCAAGCAACGGCTCTCTTCCATTTGAATTATTTGTCTTCTTCTAAGCCTTGAGACCTGGGCTGTAAATATCAAGAAGACAGAAATATCTCTGCAGCAAAACATTCTATAAAAAGGAATAAACCTCTTTCTAAGAAGCTACAGGCTTAAATCAAATAATCAGATAGACTAAATAAAGTCACATCAGAAACAATCTCTTTATAGCAAAAGAAGACTTTTCAGTCTAACGGCTATAAAGGGCTGTCAGCAGATAAAGTAAATTAAAATGACAGCTAATAAGACAAACAACTTTATCTTAAAAGATTTAAACTCAGGCAATAAGAATAGAGCAAATAATGCCTGGAAACTTTATCATACAGCTTAAAATACTGTGCCAGAAAATGTATTAATTAATTAAATATAATAAATAAATACAAAATACAAAGGCAGACAGAAAACGTCGAACGACCTTCGAAGATCGTCGAACGACGCCAGGAGATCGTCGAACTATCGGGCAGATAGTCGAACGATCCAGATAGTCGAGCTATCAAATAGATAGTCGAGCTATCGCAGCAGATAGTCGAACTATCAGGACAGATAGTCGAACTATCAGATAGTCGATCTATCTAGGACAGGTAGTCGAGCTATCAAGCGCACAGAGATAGTCGAACTATCAAGCAGATAGTCGACCTACCTCAGAAAACAGATAGTCGATCTATCAAAAGATAGTCGAACTATCAAAACAAACCAGATAGTCGATCTATCAACAGATAGTCGAACTACCAGCGCAGAACAGATAGTCGACTTATCAACCGATAGTCGAACTATCAGCGCAGAACAGATAGTCGAACTATCAACAGATAGTCGAACTATCAGCGCAGAACAGATAGTCGAACTATCAACAGATAGTCGAACTATCAGCGCAGAACAGATAGTCGAACTATCAACAGATAGTCGAACTATCAGCGCAGAACAGATAGTCGAACTATCAACAGATAGTCGAACTATCAGCGCAGACCAAGGCGTCGACCAACTGATAGACGATCGTCGATCAGTCGATAGACGATAGTCGAACGACGTTCGACTATAGTCGAACGAAAAACCTACTTAACCAAATTCTCAATTTGGAAAAGCGAGGACTCTACAGCTAGACTCCTAACCATTGACCATAGATATTTCTTGGGTCAAGGGCACAAAGAAGAGGACTAAACTCAAATCAAACTAGGGTACCAACATATTATATAAACTAAGTGTAGTGTCTTGCATAGCATGAGTGGTTCTCTTGGGACCCTTATGCGCTCTTTAGGGTGTAAAACCTAATTAAAGTATTTTCCACAGCGTTTAAATATAGTTTTCTTTTGTGGACTAGATGATCCACTGAGCCGAGGGATACGGACTCTAAACATAATTGATTTTCTATTCATTAAGCTCATGATTTTCTTGCATAAAGATTGTAGTTGGATTTGCCTGAGCGTCAGCAGTTATCCCCTGCTTGACGTGGCATCATGACGCGTGTTTTCTCTTACTCTGATAATTCTTAATTCGGAGAAAATGCGGGTTGTGACAGTTGGTATCAGAGGGAGGTTGCTTGACAAGTTAGTTGGGCAACCTTCCTTAGATGCTGTTAGTAGTTCAGCATCATGTCATTCACACACCGATATGTCATCAGCACGTCTTGGCAAAGGCACGAACACTACACTCATAGCATAACATGAAGTATACGAGGCATATTATGTAGTATGGGATGCATAATATGTGTTCGTATATGGATCCACCATAGGGGCTACATGTGAGGGTTATGTAGTATGGGATGCATAACCTCACCACATGACTGCGACTAGCACGTTTCTTTTTCGTTGCATGGAAATGTTATGTAGTATGGGATGCATAACATTTTCATGTGTACGCCGCTCATATCATGCATTAGGGCCTTCTTTTTAGAATGCATAGCACAATCATGCATATCATATCATTGCATAAGCACAACGCGCCGAGCTAAAGATTTGCAGGATGACATATGTACACACATAAGTTTTCAAACTAACATAAGTTCATGCATCCGATCTAGGCACAAAAGTTAGTGAGGTGGTGGTTAACCATCCTAGGATAGGGCATATCATCTAATTATTGTGAAGAAGATAAACTCTCAGAGCAAGTTTAGCAGCTTTAAGTCTATATCTACATATGTATTGTTTGTACTGGTAGTCGGTTCTAGTCGTGGGATTTGGTTCTGATTTGCGTTGTATTGATTTGTTTTTTTAGCATGGCTAGGCGTCCTGCGACCCGATCGACTCCCCTGTCTGAGGGTGAATCTTCTGGAGCTCAGAACGATGCGGTGATCGAGGGTCTGCGCCAGAGTAGCGTAGCTATGGGGAGGCAGTTGGAGGAAGTGCAAACCCAGATTCAGTCTTTGGTGGCAGTTGTGGCAGGGCAGGCTCAGGGTGCGCAAGTTCCTGCAGGGGGGTTAGCTGTTCCTCCTCCTCCTGCACCCTTGAGGCCTCCAGTGGTGGTGCCAGCAGAGATGGCCTTCATCTCGCAGTTTCAGAGGCTGAGCCCTCCCACTTATGATGGGAAGGCAGATTTCATGGTGATAGACGATTGGCTGATCTCCATGGAGGAGATGTTCTCGTACTCAGGGATTGCAGATGATCAGAGGGTGATGATAGCCGCCTATCAGCTTAAAGGATTGGCTAAGAGTTGGTGGCTGAGAGAGAAGGAGAGCTTAGTGGCTGGATGCTCGTGGGAGTTGTTCAAGGAGATGCTGTTGAGGAAGTTCTTACCCTCGGTCGAGCGTGACCGCCTCATGAATGATTTCCTCTATCTGAAGCAAAGGCAGCTCACGGTGGGTGAGTATGAGATAGAGTTTAGTAAGTTGAGCCATTTTGCCCCTAGATTGGTCAGCGTGGAGGCTGATCGAGTTAAGCGATTCCTCGGTGGTTTGAGGAGTGAGGTGCAGCAGTTGGCCAGTGCTTATGGGTCAGTGACTTATGCTGGAATGGTAGAGGCTGCTCTTAAGGTTGAGGCCATTGAGACGGCGAAGAGCAGAGGCCAGCAGTTGAGGAAGGATAAGAGGAAGTTGGTAGAGGAGAAGAAACCCCTGGTACCCGATGCTGTTCCGGGAAAGAGGAGCAGGGTGGTGTGCAGTTTTTGTGGCCGGTCAGGCCATCCTGTTGAGAGGTGTTTCAAGAAGGCGGCAGCTCAGAAGAAGGAGAAGGTTCATGCTATTCAGGGTGCTCCTGGGAGAGATGTCTCCTGTTCAGTTTGCAAGCGATCCGAGCATGATGCAGCCCAGTGTTGGTCCAGGGTTAGAGTCTGTTATCAGTGTGGGCAGAAGGGTCACGTTAAGTCGAGGTGTCCTCAGGTCCAGTCAGCTCTTCCTGCAGTTCCATTGCAGGCATTACCTCCACCTCAGCATGTGGACAAGGGAAAAGGGAAGCTGAACGTGATTTCTTCCGAGGAGGCTCAGACTTCGACCCAGGTGATCTCAGGTTAGTTGTTTGTTGTTTTCTTTCTAGCCTGGTAGTTTAGTTGCTAGATTATTTGCGGTACTGTTGTGCTAGTTCCTTAGCTTTGTGCGTTCCTATAGGGAAATTTAAGGTGAAGAACCGCTGGGCGCGTGTTCTGTTTGACTCCGGCGCTACCCACTCGTTCGTGGCTAGAGCCTTTGTGGAGCGTCTTCGGTTGTCTCTAAATCGTGTTCGGGATTCCTTCCGTGTCAAGTTTCCCTCTAGTGAATCTGTGTTGTCAGATTTGGGTATTTTGGATTGCCCGGTTTTGTTGGGGGATTTTCTTGCGAAGGCGGATCTGAAGATGATTGATCTAGAGGACTTCGATGTCATTTTGGGCATGGACTGGCTCTCTCGGTATGATGCGGTCATTCAGTGCAAGGGAAAGCGCTTGGACTTCATCAGGGACGACGGTCAGCCCGGCAGCGTGTATGCTGATCCGTGTCAGGATTCTCCTGTTCTCTCTGCGGTATGTGTTCAGAGATTGTTTCTTTCTGATTATTGTGTTTGTTTAGTCTCGGTGGTTGGAACCGTTGTTAGCGTGCCACGCTTGGAGGAGATTCCTATATTTCGTGGTTTCGCCGATGTTTTTCCTGATGATCTTCCTGGTATCCCTCCTGAGCGGGATGTGGAGTTTGTTATTGATTTGGAGCCGAGTACGCATCCTATTGCTAAGGCGCCGTACCGGATGGCCCCTCGTGAGTTAGAGGAGTTGCGAATTCAGTTAGATGAGTTGTTGGCTAAAGGTTTTATCAGGCAGAGTTCGTCGCCTTGGGGTGCTCCTGTTTTGTTCGTAAAGAAGAAAGATGGGTCGATGCGGCTTTGCATCGACTATAGAGAGTTGAACAAGGTCACTATCAAGAACAGGTACCCTCTGCCGAGGATCGATGATTTATTTGAACAGTTGCGTGGTAGCACGGTGTTCTCCAAGATCGATCTTCGTTCGGGCTATCATCAGCTCAGGATCCGTGGGGCAGATATTCCACGGACTGCGTTTAGGTCGAGGCATGGGCACTTTGAGTTTTTGGTGATGTCGTTTGGTCTGACCAACGCACCATCAGCCTTCATGGATATGATGAACCGGGTGTTCAAGGATTTCCTAGACAAGTTCGTTGTGGTCTTCATTGATGACGTGTTGGTTTATTCTCGCAGTGCTGAGGAGCACGAGCAGCATTTGCATTTGGTCCTATCAGAGTTGAGGAGCCACAAGTTATTCGCCAAGTTGAGCAAGTGCGAATTTTAGTTGCCTCAGGTTTCTTTTCTAGGCCACGTGGTGAACAAGGATGGGATCTCGGTTGACCCAGAAAAGATTGCAGCAGTGACGGATTGGAGTAGGCCGAATACTCCTAAGGAGATCAGAAGTTTCTTAGGGTTGGCTGGCTATTACAGGAGATTCGTGGAAGGTTTCTCTTCTCTAGCCGCACCATTGACCAAGCTGACTCAGAAGAATGTGGCTTTTGTTTGGAGCGAGAAGTGCGAAGAAGCTTTTCAGGAGTTAAAGAGGAGATTGTGTACTGCTCCCGTTCTGACCCTTCCTACTGAGGGCATGGATTATGCTGTGTATGTGGATGCTTCGCATATAGGTCTGGGATGCGTATTAATGCAGGATGCAAAAGTAATTGCTTATGGGTCAAGGCAGCTGAAAACTCATGAGCGGAATTATCCTACGCATGACCTTGAGTTTGCAGCGGTTATCTATGCGTTGAAGTTGTGGAGGCACTTACTTTATGGGGCTCAGTGCAAGATTTTTACTGACCATAAGAGCCTGAAGTACGTGTTCACGCAGAAGGAGTTGAATCTGCATCAGCGGCGGTGGCTTGAGTATGTGGCGGATTATGATGTGGAAATCCAGTATCATCCGGGCAAGGCCAATGTGGTGGCCGACGCCCTGAGCCGAAAGACGGGAAAGATCTTTAACCTCTCCGCCGATCGATTAGTCGAGGAGTTCCTCCTTATGGATATTTCAGTGGGATGCTGTAGTTTACAGAGTAGCTTATCAGTGGAAGAGCCGTCCTGGATTTCTTTGACTAGATTGCATCAGAAGGACGATCCGGATCTGTTGCACCTTTTTACCAGGACAGAGAAGGGAGAATTGCCAGATTTTTTCTATTGATGATGCGGGTACTTTGATGTACCGCGGCAGGTTTTGCGTTCCCGCTGTTGGGGACATTAAGAGTATGATTTGTAGTGAGGCTCATGGTTCCAGCGTTGCCTACCATCCAGGATCTACGAAGATGTACCGTGACTTAAGGCAAATTGCTTGGTGGTATGGTATGAAAGGAGATATAGCCCGATATGTTGCTGAGTGTCACACTTGCAAGCGTGTGAAGGCCGATCATGGAAGGCCTGGTGGTAAGTTGACTCCGCTAGATATCCCGACTTGGAAGTGGGAGAGTATATCTATGGACTTCATTACGGGTTTGCCAAAATCCCCGAGAGGATTTGATTCTGTTTGGGTTATAGTGGATAGATTGACGAAGTGTGCTCACTTCGTGCCTTATAAGATTGATTACCCGATGAAGATGATAGCGGAGTTGTACTTGTCTGAAGTCATCCGACTCCACGGTGTGCCGGTTAGCATCATTTCTGATCGAGACTCCCGGTTTACTTCTCGTTTTTGGCAGAGTCTGCAGGAGGGTTTGGGTACGGATCTGAGGTATTCTACTGCGTACCACCCTCAGACCAATGGGCAGACGGAGCGGGTCAATCAGATTGTTGAGGATATGATCCGGTGCTATATTTTAGACCACGGTGGAGCGTGGGATGAGCGTCTGCGACTCATGGAATTTGCTTACAATAACAGTTATCCGGAAAGCTTGCAGATGGCTCCGTTCGAAGCCTTGTATGGGAGGCGCTGTAGGACTCCGTTGTTTTGGGCTGAGGCTGGTGAGAAGCCTTTGTTGGGTCCTGATGCTCTAGAAGAGATGGAAGTCGCCGTGAAGCTTATTCGGGAGAAGCTTCGTTTAGCCCAGGAGAGGTATGAAAAGAACGCCAATCGGCGTAGGTCTGCTTTGGAATTTTCAGTAGGGGATCTTGTATACCTCAAGGTTTCTCCAATGGTTGGTGTGAAGAGATTTGGTAAAAATCAGAAATTGGACCCAAGGTATGTGGGCCCGTTTGAGGTCTTGGAGCGGATTGGTGTGTCTGCATATAGATTGGATTTGCCAGCGAACTTCCCTGGTGTTCATAATATTTTTCATGTTAGCCAATTGCGGAAGTGTGTGCGCAGCAGTGGGCAACTCTTGGATGTTGTGCCCCAGTTAGAGCCCAACCTCTCTTTTGTTGAGGTGCCAGTTCGTATTTTGGATACTCAGGAGCGTGTGTTGCGAAAGAAGTCCATACCGATGGTGAAAATTCTATGGAAAAATCAGGATTTGGAGAGCGCGACTTGGGAGCTAGAGTCGGCCATGAGGAGGGCGTACCCTCACCTGTTTCGCTGATTTGATCGGTATGTTTCCCTTTGTATCTTCTGTTTGTTACTTTTTCCTTCTTTTGTAGGAGGGTTGTGCGTAAAGTTTCGGGACGAAACTTTCTTTTAGGGGGAGTGACTGTAACGCCCCGTCTTTTCAGCGATTATTTTTATTCTCGTTTGGCGTTACGATGACGCGATTCCGTGGCTTGTGCCATGTGTGGAGTATGGTTTAGCTCCTTAGAACTGAGTGCCCTGTTTGGTAGCCTGTTGGCAAGATCTCCCTAGCAAACCGAGTCGTTTTGGTGACCCGGTGTGGCCTCTCGGGGGGATGTTTGTGTTTGGCTTTGTTTGGGCATAACTCGAGTTCTGTTCGTCGAAAGTTAATTTCGACTTCGCCGTTGTGTTCGTAGCGTGGGTATTTAGCTACGGTGCGAATTTCGTCGAATTCCGAGGTAGTTTGGTTTTCGCGTCAATTTGGTGCTTTATGTAATTTTGTAATTAATTATATAATTATATAATTATATATATATATATAGAATGAATAGGGCCGATCTTCATCTTCTTCACGTAAGAAACCGCCGGTCCTTGTACGAGAGAAACGAGTAACCGCCGAGCCTTCCCTTCGGACGCCGATTCCCGGAGCGTTTGTGGACGGAATTCGATTCCGAGGGTGGATACGGATTGCTCTCGTCGAGACCTTCATTCCTGCGGTAAGAAATTCGATTTTCGTGGAGTTTTGGAAGGATTGGAATTTTCAGTTTTGGAAGTTTTCCGCCATTAATGGCCGAGTCTTTGTTCTAGGTGTTGCGGCCGTCTTGATCCGTGCGAAGAGGAGGAAAGCAGTCCAAAGCTTCGCTGAGATTTGAGGCAAGTGGTATTTTTGCCCTTGCCAAGTGTTTTCTTTTATTTTATTTGATGAAATTGAAATCCCGGTTAGCCCAGGTTAGAGGCCTTGTTGTTCTCGTTTTCTTGCTAACTATAGGGCTTAGTTCTTCCTACTGAAACCCCCCCTAGGTTGTGATGTTTGGAATCCAAATTGTCGGCGCGAAGCCGTTGTTTTCCTTTAATTTTGATTGATGCTCTGGTTCGGGCGTAGCCGAGAGGGAGAGTTAGGAGGGGGGTGTGGTTGCCAATTTCCTTCGTTATGGTATTATTCGAATGGTTAGGCATAGTTTATACGGTAGTAGCGTGCGACGTTGATAGTTGTCTACTGCTACTGCAGTGGCGTGAGTCGTGTGCGCGTTCCGGTGTCGTTCGGAAAATTCCAAACGGTACAGGTTTGCCGCGCACGGTCATTAACCTTTAGGGCGCACGACCACTGGTCGTGTGCCTCTGTTCGTGCGCGTATAAATTTCAGTTTCCAAAGTTCTGTCTCGGGCAATCGCACGAGCGCTGACATCAGTGCGCACGACCACTGATCGTGCGACACTGATCGTGCGCAGTTGCTAGGTTTTCTGTCAGGTTTCCAGGTTCGTTTCGCACGATCATCAGCCGATGAGTGCGCACGACCACTGATCGTGCGTCACTGATCGTGCGCTTTGTATAATTCCTTTTGCTAGGCGAATTTAGATGGTTTCGAGTGCGGGAGTTTAGATACTCAAGTGGCAGGCAATTACTTGAGTTCTGGATCTTCTGCCTTGGTCGTTCGACTGTCGTCGAGCTCCGTTTTCTTTAGTGGGTTTGTGGGTAGTAACTTAATTTTGGCGGCGAGTGAGGCTAGCTCACTTAAGGCCAAAGTTTAGGTAGGCACTGAGTGGGTTTCACTCAACGCCTAGTCGTGTTGGTTTATTTCAACACTCTTCCTTTACCTTGTAGTTCGTTTCCGAGTGATTTTCCAGTTGTATTTCTGGGATTTTCTTGTCGGCCGTTTTCTTTATTTTCCTAAAGGCCGAATCGTGGGTCGTGGATAGTAGTGGTGGTTGTAGCTCTTTGTGGGGGTGGAGTTGTGTGATATAGCCAAGACCACCCATGGATTTCTTGCTCCAGGTACGGGCTGGGCATGTCGGGTGGAAGGTCCCTTGTGTTTTCACGTGTTGACCCTCGAGCTTTTGACTTGGACATGGTGGATTGGGGGACTGCGTTTGCCTTCGATCCGGTTCCTCGTTGTTGTTTTTACTACTATCACTTCCCGCAGTTTAGGGTGTTAGAAGTTTCTTCTTTGGTGATGTTGCAGCATTCTGGCTCTTGGTAGCCTAGTAGGCCCTGCAGGATGTTGTTCCTGGGCTGGGTCGTTGCTGTTTCTTTGCACGTTGTGCATTTCTTGTTGTCCTGTTTTGGACAGTTGTGACTCTTTCTACTGCATGTTTTCTGTTATTTTGTCCTTTTGGTTGACTCTTTCATGCAGTTTTACCTTGATTTTTGCTTGCTGAGGTATTCTGTTTTCTTTTGGAATACCCCAGGTTCTGAGCTGTAGCCGGTCTGGTGGCTAGTTGGAGGTGTTGTTGTTGGTGGACTCCCGGACTTTGGAGTTTTGTTTACCTTGTTTGTGAGGTTGTTTTCAGTACTTTCTTACAGACATATATGTGTGCTGGTGGGTTCGTGTCAGGTTGTTGGCGCCCACTAGTAGTTTTTACCTTGTACTAGATATATACTATTGCTGCTACCATTTATTTTCTGGAGATAGTCTACTTGCTTTGAGAAGGTTTTATGCTAGGTTGCTAGTTATTTTTAAACTATAAATACTATTATAAATGAAGCTCATGATCAACATGTTTTTATAAACTTAATCACTATATTCCAAATCACGTACGAAAACCGTTTTCTTATATATATTATATAAACTAAGTGTAGTGTCTTGCATAGCATGAGTGGTTCTCTTGGGACCCTTATGCGCTCTTTAGGGTGTAAAACCTAATTAAAGTATTTTCCGCAGCGTTTAAATATAGTTTTCTTTTGTGGACTAGATGATCCACTGAGCCGAGGGATACAGACTCTAAACATAATTGATTTTCTATTCATTAAGCTCATGATTTTCTTGCATAAAGATTGTAGTTGGATTTGCCTGAGCGTCAGCAGTTATCCCCTGCTTGACGTGGCATCATGACGCGTGTTTTCTCTTACTCTGATAATTCTTAATTCGGAGAAAATGCGGGTTGTGACAAGTGAGCTACTCAA
This sequence comes from Platanthera zijinensis, assembly GCA_039513925.1. Taxonomy (NCBI): domain Eukaryota; kingdom Viridiplantae; phylum Streptophyta; class Magnoliopsida; order Asparagales; family Orchidaceae; genus Platanthera; species Platanthera zijinensis. Next base: position 119,237,042 of record CM077092.1, read on the forward strand.
CGCCGTCCAGGTTATGGCTTTGAGTGAGCTTAGCTCACTAAAAGCCGTCCAGGTTATGGCGTTGAGTGAGTTTAGCTCACTCAACGCCGTCCAGATTATGGCTTTGAGTGAGCTTAGCTCACTCAACGCCGTCCAGGTTATGGCATTTAGTGAGCTTAGCTCACTCAACGCCGTCCATATTATGGCTTTGAGTGAGCTTAGCTCACTCAACGCCGTCCAGGTTATGGCTTTGAGTGAGCTTAGCTCACTCAAAGCCGACCAGGTTATGGCGTTGAGTGAGCTTAGCTCACTCAACGCCGTCTAGATTATGGCTTTGAGTGAGCTTAGCTCACTCAACGCCATCCAGGTTATGGTGTTGAGTGAGCTTAGCTCACTCAACGCCGTCCAGATTATGGCTTTGAGTGAGCTTAGCTCACTGAATGCCATCCAGGTTATGTCTTAGAGTGAGCTTAGCTAACTCAACTCCATCCAGACCATGGCGTTTAGTGAGCTTAGCTCACTCAACGCCATTCCATGGTCACGGGCGTGACAGATCAGTCACGGGCGTGTCTGACCTATGTTGAAATTTCTGAGCTCGACGATCGTCTTCCTGAGGTCGACGATAGTCGAAGGGGGTCATGCCCTAGGTCACGGGCGTGAAGGGTCGGTCACAGGCATGACCACCCCTTGACTCAAAATCTTGGTCGACAAACTTCGATTCCTCGGCTTCCTAGGGTTCTGTTAAGACAAAACCACTCCCAGGGTCTAGTCCAAAATGGGATGTTACACAACGCCATGGAATATGAGTAGGGACACGCCCGTGTCTCTACTTGTGTCCTGCTCGGGACAAAACACTCAAAGCCATTTCACTCAAAGCCATGGTCACTCAACGCCACTTAACACGGGTAGGGACACGCCCGTGTCCCTACCCGTGTCCTTCTCGAGACACACCACTCAAAGCCATTTCACTCAAAGCCATGGTCACTCAACGCCACTGAACACGGGTAGGGACACGCCTGTATCCCTACCCATGTCCTTCTCGGGACACACTACTCAACGCCATTTTATTACCACTCAACCCCATGAACAGTCAGCGCCACTGAACATGGGTAGGGACACGCCTGTGTCCCTACCCATGTCATACTCAACATGATTTTCAGCCAATTTCCTTATTCTCCGTGACTGTGCACCTGATCGCTTGCACCCCTTTGAGCCTACACCAGCTCTCCCGACACCAAAAACACGCACAAGGGGCCTAGCGCGAATCGAGACGTTTCAAAACCACTAATCCAAATGCTTTGAAATTTGGGTCTTAGCTTAGTCTCACCTATGTCTCTGACATATCCGAAAATGGTAATTTTTCGAGAACAATTTTTTTATATTTTTTGTAAAAATTTAATAAAATATGTATGAATTAATTAAGGGGTATATGGACCTCGAAATCAACCAAAATTTCGGTGGATGGTCCTATGGTCAATATATGGCTTTGGTAAAAATATCAACCCATTTGGGGTTGGTTTGAATAGGTATTGGTATCACCAAAGTTTGGTCCCTTGAGGGTAAATTAGGGAAAAAAAGTACTTGGGGCATGGAGGGGCCAATTCTCACCCAAAAGGGGTGGGACTTTGGCCAGAGCCCCAAGATAAGTTAAAACACCCTCAATTGGAGTTTGGGGTGGATTGGGGTGGATTTGCCCTAGGACCCTAGTTCAAACCCTAAGGTTGAACTTTGGGGGTTTGTTAAAGAAATAGGGTGATTTGTCCTTGTATGGACTTGGAGTTTAGTCCAAGTGATCTTAGGATGGTGAATAACCCTAGGAAGTAATTCTAGGACTTTTAGAGTTTACATCCCCCTTGAAACAACTTTGAACCATTTAGGGAACTTTTACACTTGATTTTATTACTGCATCATAGGACTTTGGATGATCTTTAAATTTAGGCAGTGGCTAAATAATATTACTATTAAGCTCTGGATATTTTAGTTTGAATTTTAGAATAATATTTAAGATACTTCATTCACAACCCTTTTAGTTGCCCAAATCATTAATGAATTTATTAAGAGATATCTACTCATTGAATACTTATGCAATTTGGTAAGAGGAACTTTTAAGTCATTCATGAGCTCTATGAATATTTATAGAATTATTGAAGGACTATCTATATGAGTTGCTTCACAAGGTGCATATATTGTTTTGTTTTAAATGATTTAATGATGTAACCAAATAATCTTGGAAAAATAATTATCCTGGGTCAAAAGTCTCCCCTTCCTAGTTTTGTCATCCGGTAATTTTCCTATAATATTTGGATGAATAATTCTATTTTTCACCTAAATATCCTAATATTGCAGTTGTTTATTCAATAAATTATTGATGGTCATATTCATCGTGCAAAATTTGGATTTTTGGGTATTTACTATTTTTTGTTGGTATTAACCTATCATAATTTTGTTAAGACTATGCATGGTCAAAAAACTGTACTTGATGTTCAAAAGAATTGTTGGTTTAATTTTAATGAAAATATAATAAATGCCAAAAAAAATTAGGAAAAATATTATCTTCTGGATTAAACCTTAAATTATCATGATAGACCCCGAGTAATAATCTTAGGTCATTTGGATGAATAATTGAAGGGGTCACCATTCATACTCATCATATAACTTAGGTTGGTCAGCACATAGTAAAACTGCATAATTGTGTTAGCATGTGGGAAGGACATATGAAGTTGGGATGATGATATACTGATTTTGTAAGGTGAAATTAAGTTAATCAATAGGAGTCATGATGGGGACGGTGTTGGTCTGACTAGTGTAAAGTTGTTCCCGGGATCGATAAAAGAACGTCTTTCCCGTAGAGGGAGAGAGAGTCAAAATATACTAGGGTTAGATTTAGTATAACATTAAATAGGATTGGGACCTGGGTAGATACCAAAAATAATAAGTTTCTTGAGAAAGGGATCTTTGGGCTTCAGCCCACTGTAGTTCCTAGTGTCCTCGAGAGCTCTTCATAGGTAATACCCTAGCAGGCCAAGATTATCCTAAACCGTAAGAATAAATGTTAAAGAGCAACTAGTAAAGAAAAACTAAGACTTCACCTTCACTTACCTCGATGTCTCGGGAGGATATCTTGGCTAGGTTATCTGAGCGGTAGGCTTGATGGTTATGAAAAGGGGCAGGTTAGCTGGGCGAGCCGAAGGCTCGTAAGGTAGTTGTAACGGAAGGGATAGTACGGGGAGCCGATAGCTCGGGATATTCATGATTGCATGTGCTTAAAGTGGTGGGTCTTTGGTATTTGATGATTGTTCACATCAACATCGGTACGCTGACTCGATGGGTGTGGTTTATATATAGCTAGGAGAAAGTCTGGTTGTGGGTCAGCATAGTACGTTGTGACTCTAGTGTGTCCTTCAGAGGCATACGTAAGGGCTAGGTCTGATAGTGTGAATACCTATCTAGGAGTGGAATGGCCCGACCGACTTTCTCTATTTACCACTACAGAGGCTCCTGGGAGTTAAGCTAGCTTCCTAACAGGGGGAACTAAAGGTCTTTGCTCATAGAGTCATGTGTGTGTGTTGCACTTGTGTGAATCATGGCATAACATATCACTACACTCATACCTGCATATAATCCTGACACCCCGAGATTTTTTATACGATGGGAGCCTTGCAAAATACCCCTTAACTTATAAGTTTGTATGAACATTCATATAAGTCAAGGTTACTTATTTCTTAGTCTACCTTTCAATCATTTACTTCTCTACTATACTTGTCTATATTACTGCATGCTAATTATATGAATTTCTAGCTTGCTTTTCATTTTATAGCTTTATAGATGTTACAATTTTTTTGCTAGATTGTTCTAACGTCACCTACTTTGTTCCTACTCTCCACCATCATAGCTTTCCTATCATTCCTCCTGCACAGTGCCTAGGAGCCACTAGGGTAGGGGTGCGGGAAATTAGGCTTAGTATTTTGACTAACGGTCGGTGGACCAAACATTTCAGGGGCTCCGGATGGGGGATCAGGAGTAGCAGCACGAGATACGGCACCGGCAGAGTACGGTGCACTTGGAGGTGGGCCAATCTAGTACAGGAGCACCAGCCTCCGACAATGTGAGTGATTAGTTTTACTTATCTTCCGTGAGAGTGATGTAGTGAGGATTTGTTGTACCGGGCATAAGCCCGTTTATATTCCTATTATACTGATCTATTTTTGTACTTATATCACTATGAGGACTTGCTGTGATTTCTGTTTCATAGATTATATGTGATTTTTGGACTTGGCTTTATTGTCTTTTAGGTTTAACTTCTTCTCTTGATGATCGTCAATGCCAGTAGAATCGGCGTTTTGTCGTGGCAACCCTCCATAGCGTCGGTGTCATCGGAAAATTGCAGTTCTAGGCGTAAGACCCGGTGGTGTAGAAAAAAAAATGGGGTCTTACACAGTCACATACCCACACCAGGAAAACCCACCAAGGCAAAAATTCACCAAAAAAGCATCAGGTTGGTGGTCCTTTATCCACTGCTAACCTTATCATAAACATACAACCAAAACACTGTCAACCATAGTCAAACACAGACAAACCACAACCAAAACACTGCGCTTCTCCAATATTGAATGGAGGAAAAAAAATCCCAGAAATTGACCAAAGACCAAACCCGATGAATTAGATACAATTCGACCACTAAAATCCAACTCCATACTGATTCGTCGAGTATAATCGGCGATTACAGCAAGCATTCGATGATTTTTACATAACAAAACCAATCCATAAGGGGTATACAACTATTTGGCGGAAAAAATCCTAAGTCCACGGGAAAAAGCATCTAGTACACTCGACGCCACGCTGAGTGCATTCAACGCACTCGATGCCAACCAGCTAACTCAACGATTCTGACTTCACTCAACGCCGCATTGAGTTCACTCAACGCCGCATTGAGTACACTCAACGCTTTGACTTAGCCTCACGGGCCACTCAATGCCAAAGCTTCACTCAATGCCAAGTGAACTTCACTCAATGTCGGGTTGAGTGAATTAAGCGTACCCAATACTTTTAACTTAGTCTCAGTACTACTCAACGCCCAAACTACAGTCAACGCTATTTCACTCAACGCCAAGTCTTATATTCGATGAACTCAACGCTTAATACTCGACGAATTCAACAACACTCAATGCCAAGCATTACCCGCCGAATTTCAACGGATACTCGACGAATTAAAAAACACTCAACGCCAAGCATTATACTCGACAGACTCAACGCCTAATACTCGATGAATTCAGCAACACTCAACGCCAAGCATTACCCGCCGAATTTCAACAGATACTCAATGAATTCAGCAACACTCAATGCAAAGCATTATACTCGACGAATTCAACGCCTAATACTCGATGAATTCAGCAACACTCAACGCCAAACATTACCCGCCAAATTTCAATGGATACTCGACGAATTTGACTTAGGCTAAGACTGATTTCGGCGGTTTTGACTTTTGTCAAAATCGACTAATTTTACTAGACTAATCGGCCATATAAGACGAAATTAAATTAAGCTAACTGCTAAACCCAATTAAATCCACCCACTGCTATACATGGCAAATTAATCTAGGGCTAACTAACATATATTCGACGTATTTGTGCCTAGTTTAATCAGTTAAACATGACGAAAAAACACATCCCACCTGGAAAATCTACCCTATGCGTCAGGTAGGTCTTGTACTAACCCTACCCTATTCCCAAATTCTAAGAAGGGAAAGGAAAATAACAGAGAATGCAAGGAATGAAAGCTTGGTAAGGGGAAGAAATCACCACTTGCCTCGAACTTGCTGAAATCCGATCATAGAATCACTCTTCTTCACTGAACTAGCCACAAGAACACCTAAGAAACAACTCCTGAAACCTTTCAGGATGAAGGAGGGTCACAACGAAATTCCTAACACAGAAAATTTCACGAAATGGGAAATACTTAACGCACAAACATAGATCTTGGTGAGAGCTAACCGGATCTACTCTTCGACGATGATTTCGTGCACCAAAGCTCCTACAAACGTCTGTCGAAAGCTTCGCAAGGTCCGCTGCTCTCGTCCTTCTGCAAAAACAGTCCGACGGTTTGGGGAAGAATTGTTGGGATTTGTCTCCACAATACCTCAGATTTGTAGGAGGTCAGACCTTGAACTAAGATGAATTAAGATGTATTTGATATTGTGTTCAAGTTGTATGTGTGCAGGTTCTCATTGCCAAGTGTAGACCAATGTCAGTCTATAATGGGTCACCAAACACAGGACCATACAATGTAATCCCTCATTGTGTTATCCAAAGTGTTGGCCCATGTATAGCCTCTCTATTGGGATACACTTCCTATACAAGCACTTGTATTGGTGGACTGAAGTGTTGAAGTTTATTTTCTCAGAAGAAATTTTTCTAAGTCCACATACTCGAGTAGCCTTCTTCATATACTCGAGTAAGTGACTTAGTACTCGAGTAGATCCTCAGACATACTCGTGTAGACTCTGTATACTCGTGTAGACTCTGTATACTCGTGTAGATAAGTTTATACTCGAGTAGATAGTTAGTCACTCGAGTAAGTCATATATTACTCGAGTAGATCCTTCTGTTCTTAGATCCGAAATTTTCTCTAAGTCCACATACTCGAGTACCTCCTTTTATACTCGAGTAAGTGAGTCTGTACTCGAGTAAGTTGGGTTACATACTCGAGTAGACTGTATTATACTCGAGTAGATGATAACTTGCACTCGAGTAGTTGGTTAGTTACTCGAGTAAATGTTCTATTCATACTCGAGTAGATCTGTGCTTCTCATCTCAAAAAAATTCTAAGTCTATATACTCGAGTAGTTCCCTATATACTCGAGTAAGTGACTCTGTACTCGAGTAGTCGTTATTCATACTCGAGTAGTTCTTTTTCCCCTCACTCGAGTATCTCCAACCCTATCACTCGAGTGTTGATCTCTGAATCACTCAAGTAGCTTCTCTTCTTATACTCGAGTATACTCCTTCTATCCACTCGAGTATATACCATCTGATACTCGAGTATGTTTCTTCTATGACTCGAGTATATCTATTTAAATTTTCCTGAAATTCTCTAAGTCAATTTTGCTCTGTATTTCAAATTAATCATTTCTGATTGGTCCACGTGTCATCCCTAATTAATTTTCTGACTGTTGGAGTCCACCTATAAATAGGTCCTCTCAGATTTGACTAATAACAAGTTTACAGAGATTTTATTTTAAGAAAAAGAAAAAGTTCCGTGAACCCTAATTTCTCACGCCGCCGCCATTGACGTTCACGGAAGAAGCTCTGGATCGACGATCTTCGATTGCTGTTTTTCAACTCTGATTCTCCAGCGATCCAGACGAAAGTTAATCACTCGATCTCGCCGAGCCTCAAAGATTTCAGATCTACTTTCTCAATCGAGGTGATTCCGTTTTTCAGATTTGTGGATCTCTCTCAAGTTGTCTTCAACATACTCTGATTAAGCCAAAGTTCTTAAGGAAGAAGACTATCAAGATCCAGATCTGAGAATATTACTGTTTGTATTTTATTTTCAAACCAAATTTCATTGTAGGAGTTTTTCTCCGAGATTTGTAGGAAGGCTTTATCTTCCGAGTTTTGTAGATCTGGTTTGGATCGAGTTTTGTAGGAACGTGGTTCCGAGGTATAGGATTGTTTTCAATCCGAGATAGTGGAGTAGCCGAGTCTAGTGATTTGCTAGATCGGTAAGTAAAGTGGACGTACCCAAGATTGGGGAACCACTATAAATCTCTTGTCGTCTGTGATTGCTTGATGTGTGCTGTGTTATTTTTTAATTCCGCATTTGACACGCATTTCACCTATTCACCCCCCCTCTAGGTGATTTAGGCTAACAACTTAGTACTCTCAATTGGTATCAGAGGGATGCTGATCGTTAAAAGGTTAACACCTTGATCTTATCCTTCTAAGTTGTTTCTTGATAGTATCAAGCATGAGTAAGACCAAGGATTTTGCTAAACTCCCTATCTGCACCAAGAACAATTTTCCTATGTGGAAGGAAAGAGTAAAGTTCTTCATAGAAGCAGTAGATCCCCGGATCTTCATGATTGTTGAAGAAGGTCCCCACATTCCTATGACTACTTCCACCATAGATTCCACCAAACAAGTTCCCAAGAAATTGATGGATCTAGACAAGGATGAGATTGCACTTATCTCTCTGAACAAGAAAGCTAAAAATATTATAGCAAGTGCAGTCGATGACTCAATGCTGCAGAATCTGATTCATTGCCAATCTGCCAAGGAGATGTGGCAATCCCTAGTGACTCTAATGGAAGGGACTGAAGAAGTAAGGGATGATCGAAGGTCCCTACTGAACCAAAAATATGAAGCCTTTAGGCAAGGGCCAAAGGAGGCTATAGCTGACACATTTGAAAACTTCTTCAAGATAGTCAATGGTCTAAGAGTGTATGGCCGAGTCTTCACAAATGGAGAGCTGAATGATAAGTTTCTGAGATCTCTCACCAAAGAATGGGATAACAAAGTTTGTGCCATCCGAGAGTTTGGCAGACTAGCAGAGACAGATCCACAGAACCTATTTGGCAAGCTGATGTCATATGAACTGCAAATCAACTCCAAAAAAGCTGAAGAAGAGAACAGTCGTTGCTCCTCAAAAGAAAAGTCAGTTGCTTTAAAGGCCAATAGTTCAAGGAAGGGCAAAGCTGCCTCACCAGCCCCTCCTCAAGAAATAAGTGAAGAAGAAGGCTCCGAGCCAAGCACCTCAGGCTCAGAACTATCTGAAGGAGAGTTCTCATTGCTCTCCCGGCAATTCAAGAAATTCTTAAATAAGGAGAAGCAATGGAGAGGCAAAAATGCCTCATTCAGAAGATCACGATGTGACGGTGATCAGCGAAAGAAAGGCTCAAGTAGCCATGACAGGTATAACTCTAAACAGAACAAACAGATTTCGACTGACATCGTTTGTTATTGTTGCAATAAGCCAGGTCACGTTATCGCGGACTGCCCGCACAAGAAGAAAGAGGGCGGCAGAAGAGAGGAAAAGAAATCCTCATACCACAAGAAGAGGACAGAGAAGAGTCTAGTAGCCAAGAAGAGCAAAACTCTTAGCGACTCCGACTCATCTGAGTCGAGTGAAGAAGAGGAAGCTTACTTTGGGCTCATGGCTCACTCAGATGATGAACAAGTTCCCCAGTTCACTGGGGAGGTAAAATCTCACACTCCTCTCTCTGAGTCTGATGATGATAATGAGCAAGAGGGCTATTCCTCTGAAGATGAATCTGAACTCATGGGTCAGTATAAGGAGTTACTCACAGCCTACGAAAAATGTCGTAGATTTGTGAAAACTCAAGCCAAAGAGATAAAATCTCTACAGGCTAGTGAGAGCAGCTTGAGAGAAGAAGTCAATAAGACTAACTCTCTTCAAGAGAACCTCAATGTTGCTATGGAGGAATACAATAAAGCTCTCAAGCACCTCGACCTTAAAGAGAAAATCATCAAAGAATTGGAACAACAACTCGAGGCTGAAAAGAAACTTGTTGAGAGTTTCTCTAAGCCTAAGACAGTTCTTCCAATCGTTGCTGAGTTCTCTGCTAAGGCCAAGGGTGCTGGTTTAGGCCACATTGGTTCTTCTAGTAAATCCTCTTGGAGAAACAAGGCTAAGAGAAAGAATAAGGCGTCCTAGAAGGCTCTAGCTGAGGAAAAAGGGAAAGCTCCCTTGGAACCTGTTCTGTTCAAGAAAGTTATCTTTCCTACGAACGAACTCGACTATGAGTCTACCTATGGACACTTTTCTAGGCCGATCCCTGAGAAGCCTAAGTCAAGATACCAAGGTTGGACTCGTCCTCGTAACTTCGGCGAGAGTGTCTTCAAAGCACCTTATGAAGAGATTCAACTTCAAAGATATGGACCTTATGCTCATGGTCATAACATCAAGAAGACACCCAAGGTAAAACCTATTGTGGAAAAGCCTATGAAGGAGAAGACTTCATGTAGCTGTCTTCATCATGAAGCCTCCTCCTCCAAAAGTAAGGTTCCTGCTAAACCATCATTTCAGAAAATCAAGCAGGAATACACTAGGCAAATATACAACAGGTTCGACTGTTGGTGTTGTTGCAGAATTGGTCACTTTGCCATCGATTGTTGGTTCAATCCTAGTAATGCTGCAACCCCTCAAGTTAGCAACGTGAGAATGACCACTCATGAGGCTAATACTCGTAGGGGGAGTTTTCTAACTCGAGACCAAGGACCCAAACATATTTGGGTTCCTAAGGCTAAGTGATTGTAATTGCAGGTATGTCCAAAGGCCACCAAAATGCGAATCTGGTATTTGGACAGCGGATGTTCTCGGCATATGACTGGGACAAGAAGCCTACTCCAGAATTTCACCTCAGTCTGCAACGGACCAAAGGTCATCTTTGGAGGTTCAGATCGAGGGATAACAAAAGGCTATGGTACGATTTCTAACGGTAGCGTTTCCTTTTCGGATGTAGCCTATGTTGAAGGATTGGAACACAATCTCATCAGCATAAGCCAACTATGCGATAAAGGATACGTAGTTGAATTTCATGCTGACAAGTGTTTGATAAAATCGGTTAACAACATGGAAACTATTTTATCAGGCACTCGAAGCAGAAATATTTTCTGTTTAAATTTCATTTGTATTGACACTTCTACACCAGTATGTCTTTTAGCAAATAGTAGTGCATCTCTTGCTGACCAATGACACAAGAGACTAGCACATATTAATTTCAAAACTATTAATATATTATTCTCTCAAAACTTAGTACGTGATGCCCCCAATGTCAAGTGCGTTACGGACAATCCTTGCCATGCCTGTATCAAAGGCAAGCAAACAAGGAATTCATTTAAAAGCATAATAGGCAAGGATTCCAATAGAAGCTTACAGCTTCTCCATATGGACTTGTTTGGTCCACTGCAAGTTAGAAGTTTGGGAGGTAAGGAATATACGTTGGTTATTGTGGATGATTACTCGCGCTTTGCGTGGGTGTTCTTTCTGAAACACAGGTCAGATACCTTCGGTATTTTCACTAATTTTGTTAGGCAGATCCAGAATGAATACAACTGTTCCGTAGTCAAAATCAGAAGTGACAATGGAACGGAATTCAAGTCTGGAGCCATGACAGAATTCTGTGAAATTCAAGGTATCTTTCATGAGTTTTCCTCTCCTCGTAGCCCACAGCAAAATGGAGTAGCTGAGAGAAGGAACAGAACACTCATAGAGGCTTATCGAACCATGTTGAGTGATGCCTCACTTCCAGAGTATTTCTGGGCTGAAGCAGTCAACACCGCTTGTCACGTGCAAAATCGAGCACTCATCAACAAGAATCATGATAAGACCCCCTACGAACTTCTAAAAGGCAGGCAACCAACCATTTCATACTTTAGAATCTTTGGCTGTAAGTGCTTCGTACGTAACAATGGCAAGTATCACACCACCAAGTTTAGCGAGAAAAGCTTTGAAGGTATTTTTGTAGGTTATAAAAGCCACAGTAAGGCCTATAGAGTATTCAATAGAAAAACTCTGGTGGTAGAAGAGTCGATACATCTTGTATTTGATGAGATGAGTCTGCTGCAAAGCAACTTGTCTAGTGTGCCTATTGTAGATGCAGGTACAAAGTTGAAAGAACTTAGCTTGGATGAAACTACTAAAGATAAGGATGAGACGTTCATCAAGATCACCTCTACAACCCCCATTGAAGAGGTAGATGATCAAAATGAAGAACATATCCCCGCTGAAGATGCAACTCCAGTGGCTGAAGACATCTCAGATGCAAGGACTTTAGAGTTCAGACACTTGAACGATCATCCTGTTGACCAAATTATAGGAGATCCTCGGGATGGCGTCAGAACTCGTCGAGGTACAACTAACGAGAATTTATTCTTAAGTTTTCTGTCACAGGTTGAACCAAAGAAGTTGGAGGAAGCCAACTCCGACGCATCCTGGATTCTAGCCATGGAAGAAGAGCTAAATCAGTTCAAACGATGCAAAGTTTGGACACTTGTTCCTAGACCCAAGAGTAAGAACGTCATTGGGACAAAATGGGTCTACCGGAACAAGATGGATGAAGATGGAACAATTATAAAGAATAAAGCCAGACTTGTCGCCAAGGGCTATCGTCAAGAAGAAGGAATCGACTTCGACCAGACTTATGCTCCAGTAGCAAGACTGGAGGCGATCAGGTTATTTCTTGCCTACGCTGCACTTAAGGGATTTACTGTCTATCAGATGGACGTCAAGTCCGCCTTCCTAAATGATGACATAAAGGAAGAAGTGTATGTAGAGCAACCGCCAGGTTTTGTTGATTCAACCTTTCCTAATTATGTTTATTTACTGCAAAAAGCACTATATGGTCTTAAACAAGCTCCTCGAGCTTGGTATGAGATGCTGTCCACCTTTCTTCTTGAGAACAAGTTCACAAGAGGAAAGATAGACAAGACATTATTTCTTAGGGAAATAAAAGGCAAGATTTTGCTAGTGCAAATCTATGTCGACGACATCATTTTTGGCTCTACAGATAACAACCTCTGCAAGAAGTTTTCTAAACTTATGCAAGGGAAGTTTGAAATGAGCAGTATGGGAGAGCTGAAGTATTTCTTAGGGCTTCAAGTGAAACAATCTGAGGATAGAATTTTCATCTCACAGACTAAGTTCACTAAAGAGCTACTTAAGAAATTCGGAATGGAGAATGCAACCTCTATGAGGACTCCAATGGCCTCAGCTATGTCTCTGGACAAGGATGAGAAAGGGAAACCTTTTGATGAAACCAAGTACAGAAGCATAATTGGGTCCTTGCTCTACCTTACTGCAAGTAGACCAGATATAATGTTCTCAACATGTGTATGTGCTAGATTTCAGGTGAACTCTAAGGAATCTCACTACATTGCTGCAAAGCAAATCCTGAGATACCTCAAAGATACACCAAATCTTGGCTTATGGTACCCAAGAAGTAATGATAGTGAACTAATTGGATTTTCAGATGTAGATTTTACAGGTAGCAAAGACGACAGGAAAAGCACTTCCGGGACTTGCCAATTCCTCGGAAGGAGACTTATTTCCTGGAGCAGTAAGAAGCAGAACTTTGTAGCCATCTCAACGGCTGAATCAGAGTACATTTCTGCAGGCAGCTGTTGTGCACAGCTTTTATGGATCAAGAACCAGTTTGAAGACTACAACATGAAGTTCCAGAACATTCCTTTATTTTGCGACTCATCCAGCGCTATAGCAATAGACAACAACCCAGTCTCCCACAGCCGGACCAAGCACATAGAGCTTCGTTATCATTTCATCCAGGAGCATGCGGAAAATGGAGACATAGATCTACAATATGTCTCCACAGACAGGCAAGTTGCAGATATATTCACTAAGCCGCTGGACGAGTCCAAGTTCTCGTTCTTCAAAACGGAACTCGGACTGCTCAACAAAGAAGACTAGTGATGGACTCACAAATCAAGAAGATATCAGTGGTGTTGGCTGATCAGAGATAAAGTTTTCAGTGGCAATAGACATCTACCAAGGAAAATTGTCTTTCAAGTATTAGATACTCGAGTATATCAAGACTTACACGAGTAAACGGAAAATACTCGAGTAAAAATTCTGACCTACTCGAGTATTTGACAAGATACTCGTGTATGAACTCTACTTACTCGAGTATGTTTTGTCTACTACTCGTGTATGGTGTTACCTACTCGAGTATGCTCCGCCCAATACTCGTGTATGATGCTATCTACTCGAGTATACAGACTTCTATTTTGGATTTCTAATTTTTCTATTCGCACCGAGCTATTTGCCGCTTCATTCAAGTATGAAATTATATTTACTTTTCCTAAAACCTAATTAGGATTATATATATATATATAGAAAAATCGGGAAACCCTTTCCACTTCTCATTCACTCGAGTAGCCGCCGACTCCTCATCTTCCGAAAATCACAGAGCATCGTCTTCTTCGTTTCTCTCATCCTCCAGAATCGCAGATGGCCCCCTCCTCTAAAATCAGCATCGGATCTGAACTCGCCCCCGCGGGTATAGCTGATCTTTCAGATGATTTCCGCAATCTTCTAATTTTGTTCGAAACCGCCGGATTGTCGTTCGTTCTCTTGTCGCCGTGCCGAGTCATCTTCCCAGCAGTTGAGGAGTTCTATCAGAATCTGAAGGTAAAGCGTAATGGAAAGCTCCTGAAAACCAAGGTCAGAGGGATAAAAATTCAACTGGATAAAGTTTCTCTTGCAACTCTGTTAAAGCTTCCAGTGGTCGATGAAGATGCCGAAATGACTGCAGACGATTCAGTAAGAACTAGCTTATTCTGTGGAGCTAACCCTCAAGCCCATTCCTTTAGCAGGGCCGACTTCAACTCAGAAGGAAAGTTCCTAGTGGATGTTATAGCAAAGGTACTGTTGTGCAAGACGTATTCCATTCGAGACATTTCTATAGAAATGTTTGACATAATGCAAGCTATTATCTGCCGCAAACAGTTCCAGTTTGGACTGTTGATCCTAGATAAAATCAGAGACAGCATTAAGCATCCCAGCTTTGGCAGAATTATCTCCCTCCTGCTTCATGAGATTAACCCATCAGTCTTTAACCTATCCAAAGGGACTCCCCTACATCACATGAAGAAAGTTTCCATATCCTCCATCCAGAGATATGATATTAAAATTCTGAATTTTGCCCAGGCATCCAAAGCTGCTGTTCCTTCAAAAATATCCCAAGAACCCAGTGTATCTGAAGACAGGATTCCATCTCCTCCTCTACATCAAACTGCTGCTACCTCTGGTGCAATAGTTGAGGGGGAGCCTGCCTCTTCTCATCCTAAGTACCCAGCTTCCTCAGAACTTTCAGAACTAGCAGATGTCAGAGTTTCTCCTCCTCCAGCAAATCCTGAATCAAAGATTCCAGATCCAGCAACCTTACTGTCTACACCAGAAGATATAAATAAATTCATTGATGAGCTCAGCTCAGATGCTCCCCTGTTTCAGAATGAATCAGCTGTAAAGTCTCCTGCTCAGGATCCAGTTCAGACTCCAGTTCAGTCTCCTGCTCAGACTCCTGTACAACCTCCTGCTCAGTCTCCAGCTACAGAGTCCAGCCAGCCTGAATAGATTCTGTTATCTGATGATGAGGAAGTATCTCCAGAACCAGTGGATGCTCCTCTGAGGACACTGGACTTCACCCTTCCTCCCTTCATCAACACTGAAGATTCAAATTTGGTAGAACCCTTCAAAAGAGCTGTCAGTTCAGTGAAAATTACTGAAATCCCTCCATGGAATGCTCCTGCTCCTTCAGTCCCTGCACCAACCCCAGCTCCTTCTTCTTCTTCTTCAGATCTGGTGAGTAAGATTGCACAGTTGCTCATTGAACAGAGAAAGTACTTTGATGAATCTCTAGCCTCAGTAAATAACAAGGTCACTACTCTTGAAAAGGAGATGAGTAGAGGCTTTGCTGAAATTCAAGCCAATACTGATGATCTCAAGAGATTGTTTTAATTGGGTGGAAAAGCTATGGATCACACTATTACAAGTATAGGTGAACTAAGGAATCAAGCTGAATCTGTTGCACATAATCAGATAATATTGGACAAGAATGCTGAAGCAAATGTGATGAAAGTATGTGAAGAAGTTGGCACCTTCAGAGATGAAGCAATTGCCAAGCTAGCTGTAGATATCAGCAAGGGGGAGAAAGTTGTCAAAGAACAAGTTGAAAAAGTAGTTGAAAAGCTGTCTGAACAAGCTCAAACAACTGTGGATGATCTTGTCAAGAATATGAAAGCAGATATTCTATCTCAACTCCAATCTGTCAAGTTCTACATCTATGATACAACTGTATGGGTAAATAATCAGAACTTCCCAAATTCTCAACTCAACCCTACCATCATTCCCAAGTTCTTGGACCCTCTTGAAGAACATCCTCCAGCAGATGCTCCAGCTCAGGCAGACATTCCAGGAGATGTGCCAGCCTTCTCACCCAGACCTGCTGGTGATGTGACTGAACCTCCTCTATTTTATACTGATATTTGGCAAGATGATCTTCCTCCCAGTTCTCAAGGTGTCCCAAAGAAGAAAAGGAAATATGGTGACGGCTCTTCTGCCAGCCGTTCTGCACCTAGAAAAGAGCCTGCCCCAGCTTCTGAAGGTAGATCAGAAATTGTTCATTATGAAGTTTGGAGTCCAACCTCCAAATCTCTGATCCTTGATACCCTGAAGCTAGTAACAGATCTTGGTGAGCACAGAGATCAGTATTACAGTTATTCAGAATGGAAGGCTTATGAAGCATCTCAGATCAAGATCAGACTTCATGACAGGAATTTGGGATACAACAACCCAGCTGCTCCTCCTAGGCCCAGAACATATTTTCCTAAACCTTTCAGTTACCTAGAGAGGCAAGAGCTGAAGAGAGAAAGAATGCACAAAGGAGCCCCTTCTTGAGTCAATGAGAATGTGGAAATGGACTGTTTAATCTGTTAAAAACATTTCTATATATATATATTTTTGATTCTGATTATGGCTATTTGATTCTTTATCCTGCTTCAGTTTATATTTTTTTTGTATATGTGTGTTGTTCTTTTTACTCTAAGTAATTCACCTTAGTGTAGAGGGTGCTGACATCTACAAATAGGGGGAGATTATTGGGATTTGTCTCCACAATACCTCAGATTTATAGGAGGTCAGACCTTGAACTAAGATGAATTAAGATGTATTTGATATTGTGTTCAAGTTGTATGTGTGCAGGTTCTCATTGCCAAGTGTAGACCAATGTCAGTCTATAATGGGTCACCAAACACAGGACCATACAATGTAATCCCTCATTGTGTGATCCAAAGTGTTGGCCCATGTATAACCTCTCTATTGGGATACACTTCCTATACAAGCACTTGGATTGGTGGACTGAAGTGTTGAAGTTTATTTTCTCAGAAGAAATTTTTCTAAGTCCACATACTCGAGTAGCCTTCTTCATATACTCGAGTAAGTGACTTAGTACTCGAGTAGATCCTCAGACATACTCATGTAGACTCTGTATACTCGTGTAGACTCTGTATACTCGTGTAGATAAGTTTATACTCGAGTAGATAGTTAGTCACTCGAGTAAGTCATATATTACTCGAGTAGATCCTTCTGTTCTTAGATCCGAAATTTTCTCTAAGTCCACATACTCGAGTACCTCCTTTTATACTCGAGTAAGTGAGTCTGCACTCGAGTAAGTTGGGTTACATACTCGAGTAGACTGTATTATACTCGAGTAGATGATAACTTGCACTCGAGTAGTTGGTTAGTTACTGGAGTAAATGTTCTGTTCATACTCGAGTAGATCTGTGCTTCTCATCTCAGAAAAATTCTAAGTCTACATACTCGAGTAGTTCCCTATATACTCGAGTAAGTGACTCTGTACTCGAGTAGTCGTTATTCATACTCGAGTAGTTCTTTTTACCCTCACTCGAGTATCTCCAACCCTATCACTCGAGTGTTGATCTCTGAATCACTCAAGTAGCTTCTCTTCTTATACTCGAGTATACTCCTTCTATCCACTCGAGTATATACCATCTGATACTCGAGTATGTTTCTTCTATGACTCGAGTATATCTGTTTAAATTTTCCTGAAATTCTCTAAGTCAATTTCGCTGTGTATTTCAAATTAATCATTTCTGATTGGTCCACGTGTCATCCCTAATTAATTTTCTGACCGTTGGAGTCCACCTATAAATAGGTCCTCTCAGATTTGACTAATAACAAGTTTACAGAGATTTTATTTTAAGAAAAAGAAAAAGTTCCGTGAACCCTAATTTCTCACGCCGCCGCCATTGACGTTCACGGAAGAAGCTCTGGATCGACGATCTTCGATCGCTGTTTTTCAACTCTGATTCTCCAGCGATCCAGACGAAAGTTAATCACTCGATCTCGCCGAGCCTCAAAGATTTCAGATCTACTTTCTCGATCGAGGTGATTCCGTTTTTCAGATTTGTGGATCTCTCTCAAGTCGTCTTCAACATACTCTGATTAAGCCAAAGTTCTTAAGGAAGAAGACTATCAAGATCCAGATCTGAGAATTTTTATTTTCAAACCAAATTTCATTGTAGGAGTTTTTCTCCGAGATTTGTAGGAAGGCTTTATCTTCCGAGTTTTGTAGATCCGGTTTGGATCGAGTTTTGTAGGAACGTGGTTCCGAGGTGTAGGATTGTTTTCAATCCGAGATAGTGGAGTAGCCGAGTCTAGTGATTTGCTAGATCGGTGAGTAAAGTGGACGTACCCAAGATTGGGGAACCACTATAAATCTCTTGTCGTCTGTGATTGCTTGATGTGTGCTGTGTTATTTTTTAATTCCGTATTTGACACGCATTTCACCTATTCACCCCCCCTCTAGGTGATTTAGGCTAACAACTTGGTACTCTCAAGAAGATAATGAATAGGGTTTCCCTCTTATCGTAAGGCTATTTATAGGGAATAAATAATATAATATATTATTATTATAATCAAAACGTCCAAATGACAAAAACTCGCACTAACTCGGATTTCTATGAAAATCACACCGTACCTAAATATCAATGCTACGAGTTCAATGGAGAAGTCGAAATCGAAATCAGAAAAACCAAACTCGAGTAAATACTCCCCAAATTCTAAACAGCAAAGATCCCAAAAACGCTCCGCCGTTTTCCAAAACAAACCACGGCTCGCAAGGGAATATCAAAACATAGGAGAAATTAGCCAAGATAATTCTCCCTAACCAAAACCTTGGATACCAACGAGCAAAAGTCACGCTCAGACAGCGGTACCCACCAACTATTCGTCAACGTAATGTCCCGATGTCAAAATACATCACTAAAGGGGTTTTAAATAAATCTTGGAAAATCAGGGGCGTTACAACCACCCCTTGTAAAAGAAAGTTTCGTCCCGAAACTTTACGCACAAAAGATTCCACTATGGAAGGAAAATAATGAAATATTATAGAATGGAAATACATACTTAAAGAAACAAGGAGAATAGATGAGGATGAGCCTCCCTCATAGTTGACTCCAACTCCCAAGTCGCGCTTTCCACGTCTTGGTTTCGCCACAAAACTTTAACAATTGGTACGATCTTCCTCCGCAACACTCAATCTTGAGTATCTAGAATGCGAACAGACATATCAACATAAAAAAGTTTAGGATCCAACAGGGGCACATAATCAAGAACCTGTCGGTCGCTAAGCACATATTTCCGTAACTAGCTTACGTGAAACACATCGTTCACACCAGAAAAACATGTGGGCAAATATAACCTATAAGCTGACATTCCAATACGTTCAATAATCTCGAAGGGTCCCACATACTTAGGATCCAACTTATGGTTCTTACCAAACCTCTTAACACTAGACATTGGGTAAAATTTAAGAAACACCATGTCCCTAATGTCAAATTCAAAATCATTCCTTCACAGATTAGCGTTCTTTTCATAACTCTCCTGAGATATACGAAGCTTTTCTCTAATATACTTTACAGAAGTATTGATATCTTCTAAAGCTTTCGGATCCAACAATGGTCCTTCACCAACCTCAGCCCAAAACAAGGGAGTTCTATAACATCTCCCATATAAAGCCTCAAATGGGGCCATCTGCAAGCTCTCTTGATAATAGTTATTATAAGAAAACTCCATCAATCTGAGTCGCTCATCCCATTATCCTCCGTGGTCAAAAATATAACATCTAATCATATCCTCCAAAATCTGATTTACCCTTTCTTTTTACCATTTGTCTATGGATGATGAGCGGTGGAAAACCTAAAAATGGTACCCAATCCTTCCTGTAAGATTTTCGAAAAATGAGACGTAAACCTAGAGTCTCGATCTTACACAATACTAACAGGAACTCTATATAACCTGATTACCTCATCCAAGTATAACTCTTCTATTTTCATCATGGAGTAATCAATCTTGAATGATACGGAGTGAGCACAATTCATCAGTCTATCCACTATAACCCATACAAAATCATGTCCTTTGGGAGATATCAGCAAACCAGTAATGAAGTCCATGTAAATACTCTCCCACTTCCAACTTGGAATCTCTAAAGGCGTCAACTTTCCACCAGGCCTCCTATGATCAGCCTTAACTTGATTACAAGTGAAACACTCAGAAACGAACTTGGCTATATCCTTCTTCATACTATACCACCAAACGATCTGCTTCAGATCTCTTTACATCTTCGTAGAACTAGGGTGGTAGGCAACACTGGATCCATGAGCCTCACTACACAACTTAACTCTAATATCCTCAACATCGAGGATGCAGTATCTACTGCGTTACCTCAAATAACCCGCATCATCAATAGAGAAGTCAGGTAAATCTCCTTTCTCAGTTCTAATATAGAGGTGCATCAAATCAGGATCATCCTTTTGATGTAGCCTTGTAAGCATTATCCATGAAGGCTCTGATACATTCAAACTACTCGACCAGTCTCTACTTCAAACCGAGATACCCATCAACAGAAATTCCTCCACCAAGGATTCTATTGAAAGTCCAAAGATTTGTGCGATCTTTCTACTCAAGGCATCGACTACCACAATAGCTTTGCCCGGATGATGTAAGATCTCAATATCATAATCCGTGATATATTATAACCATCTTCGCAGACGCAGATTCAACTCATTTTGAGTGAAGACATACTTCAAACTCTTATGATCCGTGCAAATCTTGCACAATGCGCAAAACAATAGGTGTCTCCATAACTTCAGGGCATAAATTACTGTTGCGAACTCTAAATCATGTGTAGGGTAGTTTCTTTCATGAATCTTTAATTGCCATGACCCATACGCAATCACTTTTCCTTCTTGCATCAATACGCAACCATGTCCAACATTCGATTCATCCATATAAATAGTATATTCCAATTCTTTAGTAGGCAAAGTAAAAACTGGAGCAGTACATAATCTCTTTTTCAACTCCTAAAAAGCTTTTTTGCACTTATCACTCCAAATGAACACTGCATTCTTCTGCATAAGCTTAGTAAGCGACGCAGATATCATAGAAAATCCTTCCACAAACCTCCTTTAATACCCTACCAACCCTATGAAACTCCTTAACTCTTTGGGTATGGTAGGTCTATTCCAATCCATCACGACTGATATCTTCTCTGGGTTAATTGAAATTCCGTCCTTATTAACCACATGACCCAAGAAGGAAACCTGAGGTACCCAAAACTCACACTTACTTAACTTGGAAAATAACTTATGCTCCCTCAAAGCAGACAAAACTAATCGTAAGTACTGGGCATGCTCTTCAGCACTCTGAGAATACACCAAAACATCATCAATAAACACAACAACAAAACGGTCCAAAAAATCCTTAAACACTATGTTCATCATGTTCATGAAGACAGAGGGTGCGTTTGTCAAACCAAAGGACATCACCAAGCACTCAAAATGTCTATGCTAAGAATGAAAACCTGTCCGTCGAATATCCGTCTCACGAATCCTCAACTGATGGTATCTTGAATGAAGGTCAATCTTTGAATACACCGTACTACAACACAACTTGTCAAATAAGTCATCTATTAATGGCAAGGGATACCTGTTCTTAATAGTTACCTTTTTCAGTTCCCTATAATCAATGCATAGCTTCATGGATCCATCCTTATTCTTTACA
This sequence comes from Platanthera zijinensis, assembly GCA_039513925.1. Classification (NCBI taxonomy): domain Eukaryota; kingdom Viridiplantae; phylum Streptophyta; class Magnoliopsida; order Asparagales; family Orchidaceae; genus Platanthera; species Platanthera zijinensis. Next base: position 119,258,639 of record CM077092.1, read on the forward strand.
AACAACACGGGAGCACCCCAAGGTGAAGAAATCGGCCTAATAAATCTATACAATAGAAGCTCATCAAGTTAGGTATGTAACTCTTCCATCTCTCGAGGGGCCATACAGTACGGTGCCTTAGCAATAGGACGAGTACCTAGCTCAAGATCAATAACAAACTCCACATTCCTCTCAGGTGGAAGACCAGGAAGACTATTTGGGAAAACATTAGGAAACTCACACACAATAGGAATCTCCTCTACACATGGCAAACTACAAACGGTCTCCAAAACTAAAACCAAGTATGCAAAATAACCCGAATCTAAAAGCTTCCGAGCACATACCGCAGAAATAATCAGGGAATCCTAGCACGGAAAACCATAAACACTTCAGGGGTGGCTGTTATCCATCTTGAAGTCCAAACGCTTGACCTTGCATTAGAGAACCATAATATATCTGGATAATCAGTCCATGCCCAAGATTATATCGAAGTCCTCTAGGTCTATCACCTTCAAATCAGCAACAACTAGGAAATCGCCTAAAAGAATCGGACAACCCAAGATACCCTAGTACGACACCATCGAATCACCAGAGGGAAACGTAACGGGAATCGAATCGCCAATTTGATCGAGAGTCAAACGATGGTGCTCTACAAAGGCCCTAGCCACAAACAAGTGGGTAGAACTAGAATCTAAAAGAACGTCCGCCCAGCGGTTCTTTACCTTTAACTTCCCTATAAAATCGCATTCAAAACTAACCGAGCAACATCAAAACTACAATTATGAGCTAAAAATAAACTAGGTTAGTATCTAACCTGAGATCACATAGGTAGATGTCTGCGCTTCCTCCAAGGTCACAATGCTTAACTAGCCATTCCCTTTGTCCAAAAGCTGCGGTGGCGGCAAAGCCTAAAGTGGAACCGGCTGTAGGGCGGGCTGAGATTACGAACACTTCGACTTGAAATGTCCTTTCTGTCCGCACTGAAAGTAGACCCTCTCCTTACCCCAACAATGGGCAGCATCGTGCCCCTTCCGTTTGCAAAAAGCACAAACAAGTTGTCCTTTGGGAGCACTCTGATTCGTATGAACCTGCTCTTGATTTTGAGCTCCCAATCTCTTAAAACATATCTCGGACGGATGGCCCGACCGGCCACATAAACTGCACACCTCCTTGCTTCTTTTCTTCAAAGAAGAACTAGATTCCCGAGAGTTCTTACCCTCATCAGACTTCCTCTTATCTTTCCTCATATGTTGGCCTCGATTCTTTGCATTGTTGATCGCTTCGACCTTTAAGACGGCTTCTACTACTTCAGCATAACTTTCAGATCCATACGCACTGGCCAGCTGCTGGATGTCATTCCTAAGACAACCCAGAAAACGCATAACTCTAATAGATTCCGAGGATACCAGATTAGGGGAAAATCAGATCAATTTACTAAAATCCACCTCGTACTCACTAACTGTGAGTTGCCCTTGCTTCAAGTGCAAAAAATTATTCATCAAGCGGTCTTGCTCGAGTGATGGCACGAACTTCCTCGTCAATAACTCCTTGAAGGCTTCCCATGAAAATCCATCCTTAAGGTTCTCCTTCTTTCTCAAACGCCAGCCCTTTGCAAGGACTTTCAACTGGTATGCAATAACCATAACCCTCATGTCTGCAGATATTCCTGAGTACAAAAACATCTCCTCGATTACGATAATCTAATCGTCCAAAGCCATGAAGTCAGCTCTATCAACATAGGTAGGGTGTCCTAATTGTTGACAATGCGAGATAAAGTTCATCTTTGGTGGCAATAAGGCTAGAGGGACTAGAGGAGCAGGAGGAATAGGAATAGCTTGACCCACAGTAGGGTCTTGCACTCTAATCGGTTGCTCGAAAACAATAGACAACAAAGCCTTGATCTGCGACTACATCTCCAACATTTGCCTGGACAGAGCCTCATTGCACTATCACAGTCCTTCGATCACGACCTCACTCTATGCCCTGGATGACTCTCCCTCAAACTGGGGAGTCGACATTGTGTAGTTCTAGCTTACCGCTAGAACTACACAACTTAGTTCAGATAATACATGTATAAATACTTGCTCAAGCTACTAACTTGCTCTGGGAATTTATTAATGATGTCATGCTCAAACCTAGGATGATGTACCGTCATCCCACTAACCCTTATGCATAGACTATGAATGAATCAATTTTTATTCCTTTTTTACTCAAAACCATGTGTGTACATATGTCATCATGTAAATCTTTAGCTTGGCACGTGTTCTAATGCAATGCTATGTCATGCATATTGTGCTATGCAATCTAATAAAGGCCTTAGTGCATGTTATAAGAGGCGCACACATGAAATATTAGGCATCCGATAATACATAACATTGCATGCAATGGAAAGAAAAATCTAATGTGCATTCATGTGATGATTGTTATGCATCCCATACAACATAACAATCACATGTTGCCTCCTATTAGGATCCATTTACAAACACATATAATGCGTCCCATGCTACATAATATGCCTCGTATACTTCTTATCATGCTTATGAGTGTTGTGTTCGTGCCTCAGCCAAGACATACTGATGACATATCAGTGTGTGTATTTAATGGAACAAGACAACTAAAACTATCCTAAGATGGTTGCTCGACCAATTGTCAAACAACCCATCCGTCTGATACCAACTGTCATAGCCCGTATTTTCTCCGTATTTAAATGACATATCAGAGTAATATAAAATACCCACCGTGAAGCCACATTGTGCAGGGGATAACTACTAACGTTCAGGTAAGACTCCAACTCTACATTTATTATGAAATTCACGAGTTATTGTGAAGAAAATCATATTTAAGTTTAATTGGATAGCCGTCTCCCTCAGCTCAGTGGATCAACTAGTTCATAAGTAAAGATATAATTATACGCTTCAAAAAATAGTTTGTTTATATTATTTGACATCCTACATGAGCAAAAACATCCATACAGGACAACTCATGGTATGCATGACTATAGATTTAGTATAAGTATAAAAATAGTTTTTACGTTTGTCAAACATAGTGGTTTTAGTTTGAAGGATGACATGTAAGAAGTGATAGAAGTAATACTTTTATAATTTAAAATATCTAACATGCAACCTAGCATAAAACCTTACAAACAGCAAGTAAATACAACAAGTGATGCAGAAAAGGCTTAGGTGCTAGCAAGTACTTAACTTTATACAAAAATCTAGTGGGTGTCAACAACCTGACAAGAATCCACTAAAAGATTTTTATGTCTGAACAAGAATAAAACAACACACTACATCACAATCAGTGAGGAAAAGAGATAACTATAACTACTACAGAACACAAGCTAGCACCAAACCCTAGCCGCTCAATTGGCAACTTCTCCAAACCTGAGGCATTCAGAGAAAGAGCACCTCAGCAAGAAATAGTAATACAAGTGGTGAAAAAAGATTAAAAGGTTAGTAATAAACAAAAAAAAGGAATAAAGGGTTGCCAACCCTAACCCAAGATTAGTGAGAAAAGACTAACTTACGAGCACAAAGGTAAGGAATTTGCACCAAGTGCTATAAAAATCTATGCTTTATGGAACATGTAAATAAATTACTATTAGTATAAGGAATTAATTAGCCCATAACTTGGTGAACAAAAAAAACACCGGCCATTCCGGCACCTACGGTGGTGGGAATCTACCCAACACACAACCAACAAAAACTTCACAAGGGACTAAGGAATGGTGGCCTTATACCTTGGCGCACCCAAAACCGGGGAAAAACCGGCACTTACGGTGGTGGGAACCTACCCAACACACCAGTAGTCACATACCCACACCGGGCAAACCCAGCAGGGTAATAATTCAACAAAAAAGTATCAGGTTGGTGGTCCTTTATCCACTGTCAACCTAGCCATAAATATATAACCAAAACATTGTCCAATAGAGTCAAAAAACAAACCACAAACAAAACACTGGGCTTCTCTAATAATGAATGGAGGAATAAATCCCAGAAATTGACCTAAGGAAAAACCCGACGAATTAGAAATAATTCGACCACTGAAAACCAAGTACATACGGATTCGTCATGTATAGTCGACGAATACAGCAAGCACTCGATGATCTTTACATAACAAACCAATCCACTAGAGATATACAACGATTCGGCGGAAAAATCCTAAGTCTACGGGAAAAAGCATCGAGTACACTCGAAGCTGCGCTGAGTGCATTCAATGCACTCGACGCCAACCATCTAACTCAACGATTCTTCCTTCACTCAACGCCGCATTTAGTACACTCAATGCTTTGACATAGCCTCATAGGCCACTCAACACCAAGTGAACTTCACTCAACGCTACGTTGAGTACATTCAGCGCACTCAACGCTTTTAACTTAGTATCAAAACTACTCCAATGCCCATACTACAGTCAACGGAATTTCACTCAAAGCCAAGTCTTATATTCGATGAACTCAATGCCTAATACTCGACGAATTCAGCAACACTCAACGTCGAGCATTACTCACCGAATTTCAACGGATACTCGACAAATTTAGCAACACTCAACGCCATGCATTATACATGACAGACTCAATGCCTAATACTCGATGAATTCAACAAAACTCAACGCCAAGCATTACCCGCCGAATTTCAACGGATACTCGACGAATTAAGTAACACTCAACGCCAAGCAGTATACTCGACGGACTCAACACCTAATACTCGGCGAATTCAATAACACTCAACACCAATCATTACACGACGAATTTCAACGGATACTCGACGAATTTTACTTAGGCTAAGACTGATTTTCGAGGGTATTGTCTTTTGTCAAAATCGGCAAATTTTACTACACTAATCAACCATATAAGATGAAATTAACTTAAGCTAACTGCTAAACCCGACAAAATCCACCCACTACCATACACGACGAATTAATCTAGGGCTAAGTAACGTATTTTCGATGGATCTATACCTAGGTTAATCAGTCAAACACGGCGAAAAAACACATCCCACCTGGCAAATCTACCCCATGCAGCAGGTAGGTCTTGGCCGAACCCTACCCTATTCCTAAATTATAAGAAGGGAAAGGAAAATAATTGAGAATGCAAGGAATGAAAGCTTGGAAAGGGAAAGAAATCACCACTTTCCTTGAACTTGCTTAAATCTGCCGCACAATAACTCCTCTTCACGGATCTGGCCGCAAGAACACCTAAGCAATAATTCCTGAAGGAGGGTCAAAACAAAATTCCTAACACCAAAAATTTCACAAAACGGGAAAAACTTACCGCACAAACGTAGATCTTGGTGAGAGCTAACCAGATCTACTCTCCGACGACGATTTCTTGCACCGGAACTCCTACAAACGACAGTCGAAAGCTTCGCAAGGTCCGCCACACTTGTCCTTCTGCAAAGACAGTCCGATAGTTCATGAAAGATGATAATGAATAGGGATTCTGTCTTATTGCAAGGCTATTTATATGGAAAAAATAATATAATATATTACTATTATAATTAAAATGTCCAAATGACCAAAACTCGCACTAACTCAGATTTCTACGAAAATCGCACTATAGCTAAATATCGATGTTATGAGTCCAACGACGATATTTAAATCAAAATCCGACAAATCAAACTCAGGTAAATACCCACTGAAGTCTAAACATCAAATATCCAAAAAATGCTCTGCCGTGTTCCAAAACGAACCCCGGCTCGTAAGGGAATATCAAAACACGGGAGAAATTTGCCAAGCTAATTCCCCCTAACCAAAACTTTGGATACCAATAAGAAAAAGTCACGCTCAGACAATGGTATTCACCAACTACTTGTCAATGTAACGTCTTCACGTCAAAATACATCTCTAAAGGGGTTTTAAACAAACCTTGGAAAATCAGGGTTGTTACACCTGCTATTGTATTTGACTCCAATCTGGAAGATTTATGTCATTCTCTCTCGAGGAGTATATGCATCTCCTTCCACCTTTGAGTGATCTACTCACATCCACAAACTCTCGAAAAATCTAGGATACTAGTCTAAGGTAAAAATTTTATACATGAAATATGAACTCGACAAAAAAATCAAAGATAGATCAAGTGATAAATGAAAGTTTGAAAAAGAAGCTTAGTTTATTCCAGGTTTCATCATGATCAAGTCCTAGTTGAAGTTTAGCAACTTTACATAATGAAGAAATTACATTAAAAAAGAAAAGTAAGACATGATTGCATAAAGGAAAGTGCTTAAATTAAAATTAAGAAAGCAAAACTACACAATGAAATATAAAATACATAAAAGAAATGCAAGAAAATTGAAAACAAAACTACTAAATCTGCCTAAAATCTTCCTCCCTTAGCAAATGACACTGTATAGAATTTATTGTAATTTTTCTGGAGAGTCATGCCCCTAGGTCACACTTGTGACTAGGGGCGTGTAAGGTACAGAACCGTCCCTTTGAAATCCCGGGAACATTGGAGAAAAACTACCAAAATCTACTATTTTGCAGGTGAAGCCCCTACGTCATGCCCGTGACCTAGGGCATGTCGTTACTATTGCTAGAAATGGAAGGAAAAATATGGCAGGAGTTAATTTGGCATTTGTTGAAGAGGTCATGCCCCTAGGTCACGCCTGTGACCTAGGGCATGTAAGCTGTGAACGGTTTGGGTTTGAAACTATCTTCTTAATGCTGCGGCATGACTGAGCTGGATATCATGCCAAAGGGTCACGCCCGTGACTTGATGGATATGGTCGTGATATGGTGTACGCGACACATGGCACGCCCATGACTGGGGGCATGTAACTTTAAATGATGTAGCATGGCTTCTAGAACGTCTGGCTATGTCACGCCCAAAGGTCACGCCCATGACCTAATGGTCATACCTGTGACTGGGGCGTGTACTTGTGATTTTTCTAGATTTTATCCTCCTCTTCTCGGTATCAGTCCTGTAGGCTCCAAAATATTAATTTCTGCCCAAATTATCCTGAAATAAGAAAAGAAAGTAATTAATAAGAATATAAACTAAATTAAAATTAATTATTTATTAAATAAAATCTATATTAAAATAACTATAAATATTGATTTATCAATAGGCATGTTGTGAGAAGCTCATCCGAATTTGTTGGTCTGGATTAGTGATGTTTTTATTTGCATGCTAGAGAAGACTCTGAGTATAATTGTGTAATTTACGGAGTCCGAGGGGTTGTTCCTACAAACTTGTGTAGTAAGGAGGTATTGAAGATACATTCTAGGAAAATACCCAGAGAATACCACAGTTTTGATAATTGTTGGGTATTGCAAGATGACTGTGGATATTGCTAGCGATAGATCTTGGTGGGCTTTGTGTTTTGAAAGTCCAGTTTATGGCCTTGCAGGATGCTGCAGGTTTATCGTGAAAGATGTTCCAGTTGTGATTGAATCTGGAGATATAAAGAGAATTTTTGTTAGTTAATGCCAGGTGATAGTGATACCATTGGGGGTAGATCCTATATAGTACTGAGACCACAAATCATGTCTCGCATAGACTGTATGGCCAGTTCATAGAGAAAATCCCAAAGGTGTTTTATGAAAGAGAGAAGATGAAGATGACGTTCTCCGAATGTATATTCGATAAAAGCAAGTGTACCTTATAGTTTATAATATAGAATATTTAGGTTCAATATAAAGCTCGTATTACCCAGGGCCGATTGATTACTTCTACTGTGAGTAGTTACTATTATCTTACCAAATGGTTTTTTTGTTTTGTTAACTAAAAGAGCGATAAATTGCACGTTATAAAAAAGTTAAAAAATATGGACAAAGGAATTAGTACTCGATTTTTGAATCACTTCGGCATAAACTAATCAAAATGAAATAACAAACTAAATCTTAATAAAGTACATGACATCTTGACCGTGGGGGTTCACGAAGCTTGAACACACTCCTCTCGGAGAAGTGCCCAACAGAGTTAGGGAGATCCAAACGAACTCTCATCCCGTATTTGTATACCTAAATCTCGCCTTAGTGGTGAACCCTGCTTTTGGATTTGACTCCATATAGGGAGATATACGTCATTCGGTCTCGAGAGGTGCGTTCAAATCTATTTACTCTTGGGTGATCAATTCAAACTGAGCCTCTTGGCTAGCTAAGGGTGAAAACCTATGTGGAGACTTTATATCGATGATATAGTTCCACTAAATTTAAATCAAGAGTAAATCGAAGGGTAGTACTTTAAAAAGAGAAAGAAGGCTAAAATATCATAACTTGATCAACTCATCCTCAGATCATCGCGATCGAGTACTAATGAGGATTTAGTTACTCGTGGGGGAAGGGTAAGAGAGGGATAGGTAATGAAATTCATGAAAAACATAATAAGAGAGGAAGAGAAAAAGACACTTTTATTACTAAAATAGAAGGAGTTACAAGTTGAAATAAAAACTATAATTGCATGAAATAAAGACTAGCTACGTAGTAATCCCACACAATTAAAAAAATTTCACTTTTTTACAAAAGTTGCATAGGAATAACTTGAAATGAGAGAGAGAAAAAGCGCGAAAATAAGAACATAAAGACGAAGAAAAACAAGTAGTAATGCCCAAAAACTCAGCTAAACTCAAGTAATCCTCTTATAAAACTGCTCTCAGTTGCTCTAATTATGTCTGGAACAATTAGAGCTTGCTGGTATTTATAGGAATTATTTTGGGAAGTACACGCCCCCTTACATGCCCGTTTTGGGTGGCGTGTAAGCATTGTTGACTTTGGCGGATGAAAATTCGGTTGGACAGTGACTAGCATGGAAGTTTGGTTACATACCCCCACTACACACCCGTGAAGGGAGGGGTGTAAGCTCCGGCATGACGACGGCTCAGTAATGTCATCTTGTGGCGCTGAAAATGTTGACTTGGAGGGACACGCCACAGGTACACATCATGTTGATGGAATACGGTCGTGACTTGGGGCGTGTAAGCTAGATTTTTCTTGAACTTGGACCGAGGCAAATCTGTGTGGGGATTTGGCTATGCGCCCAGCATACACGCCCGTGTAAATGGTATATGACCGTGACCTAGGGGAATGTAAGGTGGATTTTTCTGGATACGGACTTCAGACCGTGGCTTCATTCGAATTGGGTTACACACCTAAGGTACACACTTGTGTAGGGGGTACACGGTCGTGACCTGGGCGTGTGTAAAGTGGAAAATGACCAAAAAGTGTCAAAATCTTGAAAAACAGAAAGTAAACGATGTTAGAAAATTTTTATACAATAAACAATTTATATGCTCAGAATGCATAAAATATATAATTTTAAATAAGGAAATATATGGATTTATCCAAGTAATATGGGCTAAAATAAGTATCATCAAATTCTCCCATACTTATTCTTTGCTTGTCCTCAAGCAAAAATTTAAAAACTAGCCAATATAAAGTAATTAATCAAAATACTTTTTTATGTTACGCATGAGTACCCTGCAAAATTTTGAGTAGGAAGAAAATGAAAGATAAACCTAAAGATTTTACTTAAATATGAAGTAACACTTTAGAATCTTTACATAGAAAAGTTAATCGTCCAAAATTCTAGCCAAAAGTCTTTAAACAAATCAATGTAATGTAATGAAGGAATAGTGCATTGAGTTGTTACTATACCCTAAGAGACAAAATATATTCATATTAATCAAAAATCAAGAATCTAAATTTGTATCTAACAACTTAACTAATCTAATCTTCTTCTCTACTTAACTAAAAATGAACCTACGAGCATGAATCAAAAGGACTAAATTAGGACCGAGACTTGGCTTAGGTATATGATTTGGAATGGTATTCAAAGATAAAACTGGTGGCTAACAATCACACTAAACCAAAGCATGCGTTTTATAGAAATTTCAATCATGAGGTAAAGTATAAGTAATTTTCCTTCTTTTTTTTAATCTTTTTGATATAACATTTGTTTTCAAACAAAAGGCCATAAATATTTTTTCTTTTGTAATTGGCCAAACACAACCTTTTTAAAACACACATTTCTTGATTAATTTTCTTTTGAGCAGACAATTTTTAGAGTTCTCAAGATATCTCACAACCCTAACATAATCATGAAATTTTTATTAAAATTCAAAATATTAGTGTGATCAAATAGATTTAAAAAAATGGCTTTTGTGAGATGAAAAGTGGAAGTAGCGAGTAAAACATGGAAAAAGTCCCAAAAGAGGTTGACTAAGTATTTATTTAAAGGTTAGCATGAAGGCTCAAACAAATTCAAAAATTGCCTAAATCTTTTTCCTGCTCCTAATATTCATTTAAAGCATAGGTTTTCAAAAATTTCGAATAGAATAAGTCCTAGATAGCAAATAGAGACTAATGAAATTATCATGAATATAACGATAATAAGCGTCTAGGATAATTCACATCTACTACACTATTCCAAAGTTAACATTACAAAAATTTTAAACACTAAATGGAAAATAGTGGATGAAGAATTTTTAAGAAAGTAAAGAAAATAAAAGAAGAAAATAGTAAAGAAGTGCAAGATTTAGAAATTTTTTTCAAATTGATAGGGTTAGGAACACATGGTCAACAATTTACTTGTACAACCTAATTAATAAGAAAGGATTAGGAAAAATTAAAACAAGCTAAGTTTATATAAAGTATTTTAAGAATAATAAAACAAAGAGCAAGTGTACTATTGATTTTACAACAATTAGTTTAAATTACAAATTATTAAATTTTAGTTTGTTTTTTTTGTTTAAAATATATTTTGTTTTGAAATTTTGAAATATCTATAGAAGGAAAACAAAAATCTAAATAACTTAATATATATAAATATAAAATATTTTTTAAGTCTTTAAAAAAACAAAGAGAAAATAATTTTGAGATTTTCAATTTTTTGAGATTTTCTAAAATAAGGAAATACTTAAATGAGGAAAGGCCCCCACACTTAATATTAAACATTGTCCCCAATATTTAAAACTAAGTTTGACGAGGAAGAAAAAAAATTGAAAGGTTGAGATGGCATCCCTTCTAGTGAAGGAGGGGAAGACTGCAACAGAAGTGCTGCAAGAAATTGTTAATACAACAACAAAATAATAATAAGGATAACTATAGGGTGCCTCCCAAAAGAGGTTTTATAAGGTCGTGAGCTTGACCCACATGGCGGCAAAAGATTATAAATTGGGGAGTGTGATGGCTTCGATTTTCCCTTCCACCAGATCGCCTCCGAGGTAGAGTTTTAAACGATGACCGTTGATGACCGTTGACTTTAAAGGAGCCATTTATAGGTGGGAGATAAGAACGGTCCCATATGACCAAACCTCTTTGACTTCAAAAGGGTTGAACAATCGAGACTTTAATTTACTCGGAAAAAGTTTGAGGTAGGAATTATATAAAAGGACAAGATCGTCGGGTGCAAATGTTTTCGAACATTTGATTTTTTGAATGTGATAGAACTTAAAATGTTCCTTATAAAATTTATTACTCTCACAAGCATTCAAACGCCATTCATCAAGTTCATTTAGTTAAAATTTCCTACTTTCGAAGGCTAAATTTGAATCAAGATTTAAAAATTTTAGAGCCCAAAAAGCACGGTGCGTTAACTCTACCAGTAGATGACTTGCTTTGTCATAGATTAATCGATTAGGCGTACAACCAATGGTGGTCTTGTACAACATACGATATGCCCATAGCGCATCGTCGAGTTTAACAGACCAATCATTCCTATTTATTGACACAGTTTTTTCTAATATGTGCTTAATCTCTCGATTCACTACCTCAACTTGGCCGCTTGTTTGGGGGGATAGGTGGTGGCGAGTTTGTGTACGACACCACATTTAGATAATATTTTTGTGAACTGAGCATTGCAGATGTGTGTACCCGTATTACTAACTATCGCGCGAGGCATACTAATGCGAGAAAATAATTTTTTAAGAAAACGGCGACTCTCGCATTATGGCTGGGGAGAGCATGCGCTTCTGAGAGATGAAGTTGTCTACCTAAATCACCTAGAGGGGGGTGAATAGGTGAGATGTGCGCCTATTTGCGGAATAAAAAATTAAGGAACTAGCACAACACAATACCAAGCAATCACAGACGACAAAAGATTTATAGTGGTTCCCCAACCTTGGGTACGTCCACTTTCCTCACCAATCTAGTAAACCACTAGACTTGGCTACTCCACTATCTCGGATCAAAACGATCCTACACCTCGGAACAACGTTCCTACAAAACTCGATCCCAAAATGGATCTACACTCGGAAGATTAAAACTTCCTACAAATCTCGGAGAGAATTTCTCCTACAATAAAGATGTTTGAAATATAACTCAAATAATACAAACATTGAATTCTCAGATCTGAATAGATCAGCCTTGATCTTCCTCTTTGTTTGTTGTGGCTTTTTCAGAAAGAACAAAGAAGAACACGGCAACCCTAGATCTGAAAACTTCTTTGACTTCTCCCGATCGGATGTAGAAGATGATGAGAAGCAAAACTTTGATCACGATCAGAAGAAGAAAACTTAGATCTGAATCAGGAATCAGAAACTCAGCACGAGCACAATGATGATCAACGGCGGCGGCGGCGGCTTCAGTGATTCAGACTTTTCCGAGAGGTAACAATGACGACGGCGGCGGCTTGTAGATCTCGAAAAACTTATATTCTCTGATAATTCCTTTTCTTTTCCTTATTAGGTTAGGTCTAATCACGTATCCCTTTTATAGGAGACTGATAACGGTCATAATCGTAATTAACGATGATATGTGGACCAATCAGAAAAGAGGAATTCAAAAATTACTTTGGAATTCTGGTCTTAGCGATTTTCAGAAAAAATCAGAGTCATATACACGAGAGGAAATGATATACTCGAGTATATGTCTATCTGCTACTCGAGTAACTAGAAGTGAAGCATACTCGAGTGAATGAGTTTCAGCATACTCGAGTATCTGGGTTCAACTACTCGAGTGACAGAAATGATCTACTCGAGTATAAAGAAGTTGGTTACTCGAGTATATCTACTTAGAGGAATTCTCAGGATAAAAGGATGGTGTTACTCAAGTATATAGAAAGGAGGTACTCGAGTACTTGGAAGACAGTTTACTTGAGTATAACAGAGGGAGTCAACTACTCGAGTATCTGAGCTATTACTCGAGTGTAGAGAGTCTACTCGAGTATATAGACTTAGAGAAATTCCTTTATATTTCCAGTCCAGGCTTACTCGAGTATAAATAAAGCATCTACTCGAGTAAATCGAGGACTACTCGAGTAAGAGAGTTAACCTACTCGAGTATCAAGTAACCTACTCGAGTATACAAAAGGAGTACTCGAGTATGTATACTTAGGATATTTTCCAGATAAAAATAGAATCCTTTACTCGAGTATATAACTTAGACCTACTCGAGTAACAAACCATTTACTCGAGTATATATAAATTTACTCACTCGAGTATATGAAGATCTACTCGAGTATACACTTATATACTTGAGTAAGAGGGATTTTTCTCGAGTATGCTTAAGTCAACTACTCGAGTACTAAGTCACCTACTCGAGTATATGGAGTATATTACTCGAGTATGTGGACTTAGTAGAATTCTTGGAATTAGGTCTTCTATCCTTCTTTGTCCATGAGTCCAAGTGCATCTAGATGAAGTGTATCCCAATAGAGAGACTATACGTGAGTCAACACCTTGGATCACACAATGAGGGATTACATTGTATGGTCCTGTGTTTGATGACCCACTATAGACTGACATTGGTCTACACTTGGCAATAGAGTCCTGCGCACAAGTAACTTAAACACAATATCAAATACAACTTAATTCATCTTAGTTCCGGGTCTGACTTCCCACAAAGCTGAGGTATTGTGGAGACAAATCCCAACAATCTCACCCTATTTGTAGAAGTCAGCACTCTCTTCACTAAGGTGAATTACTTAAAGTAAAGTAGAACAAGGATAGCATAAATGACAAAGTATAAAGCATTGAAAAATACTGAGCATGAAAACAAATAAACTAAGATAGCCATAATCAGAATTATATATAATCTAGAAATGTTTTTGAAACAGAATATCAATTTCCACAATATCATCTTTCAGGGATGGGCATCCCTGTTCTGTCTTTCTCTCACTTGATGCTGCCTCTCAAAGTATGAGAAAGGTTTTGGAAAGTATGTCTTTGGCCTAGGAGGAGCCTTCGGGTTGTTGAATCCCCATTGCTTGTCATGGAGTCTGATCTTTATCTGTGAATTCTCATAGGCTTTCCATTCTGAGTAACCGTAGTACTGATCTTTGTGTTCTCCATGGTCAACAACCAACCTCAGAGTATCAAAAATAAGAGATTTGGAGAATGGGCTCCAAATTTCTGCATGAACTACATCTGGTCTGGCTCCAGGTCTGGCTTCAGGAACGGGAGCAGGCTCTCTTCTCGGGGCTGACCGGCTAGCAGAAGCGCCGTCACCATACTTTCTTTTCTTACTAGGACCACCCTGATCAGATGGTTTTCTGGAGGAGGAGGCACCATGATCAGTGTGTCCTTTAGAGCTACCTGGCATATCATCTATCCAAACATCAGCATAGGAGAGAGGAGGGTCTGACATGTCCCCAGCAGGTCTGGGAGAGAATGTAGGCACCGTCTCTGGAGGATAGATCTGAGCATCTGATGGAGGAGCTTCTGCAAGAGGGTTCAGGCCTTGGGGGATCACAGTAGGGTCCAATTGAAAATCTGGGAAGTTCTGATTATATACCCATACTGCTGTATCATATATATAAAACTTTACCGACTGAATCTGAGCCAGAGTGTCAGCTTTCATTTCTTTTAACTTGACGTCCAGGGCAGCTTCAGACTTTTCAGCAAACTGGGCGGAGAGTTTTTCAACTTGTTCTTTTACTATTTTCTCCCCCTTGCTGATATCAACATTTAACTGAGCAATAGCCTCGTCTCTGAAGGTTCCAACTTCATTGCATACCTTGATTACATTGGTTTCTGCATTCTTGTCGGCTTGGATCTGATTATTAGCAACTGTTACAGCCTGATCTCTGAGTTCACCGATACTGGTGATAGTATGGTCTAAAGCTTTTCCACCAATCCGAAATAGTTTACTGAGCTCATCTGTATTTGCTTGAATCTCGGCAAAGCCTCTACTCATCTCTGTTTCCAGAGTAGAGACCTTGTCCTGGACAATTTTCAGAGAGTCATCAAAATACCTTCTCTGTTCTGTGAGCATGAGCTCAATCTTGCTGAGAATGTCAGAAGAGGAGGAAGAGGAGGGAGCAGAGGGTATTACAATAGCAGGAGCATGGGATAGAGCAGGAGCAGGAGCAATCCATGGAGGAATCTCTTTAATGACGACAGAGCTTACAGCTCTCTTTGTTGGGGGGAAATCTACTGAGTCTTCTGCATCAATGAAGGAGGGGAGAGAGAAGTCCAGGTTCCTCAGAGGTGGTTCTACATGTTCTGGAGACATGTCCTCATCACCGGAGACTTGGATTTCTTCATGCAGCTCTTCATCTTCAACTGGGGAGTGAGTAGGGGATTGAGAGGGAACTCTTACTGGAGATAGAGGTGCGTGATCTTCTTGGATGAAAGTTTCATCTGATCTCAGTTCCTCAATCAACTTAGCTATATCTTCTTCAGTGGACAGGAGGTCCTCTTGAATCTGAACATCTGAGCTGATCTCTGCTGGTGGAGGAGACTGAACTGCAGGAGAGGGGATTGGATCTCTGAGCTGAAGGGACTGGACTGGTGAATCTGCATGCTGTGGCTAAGGGCTAGCTGAGGAAGGCTCCCCCTCAACTACTGCACCCGAGGTGTCAGCAGTTTGACGGAGAGGAGGAGATGGGGTCCTGTCAGCCGGGGCATTGAGGCCCATTTGCTCGGCAGAGGCCTTGGATGCTTGAGCAGTATTCTGCAGCTTAAGCTCCCAATGATGAATTGATGAGATGGATAGTTTCTTCATATGGTGGAGAGGAGTTCCTTTAGCAAAGCTGAATACCTCGGAGTCGATCTCCCGGAGAATGAGGGAGATGATCCTTGCATAATTTGGACTTTTGATGCTTTCCCGAATTTTATCCAATATCATCATGCCGAACTGAAACTTCTTCCTGCAGACTATGGCTTGCATAACGTCGAATAAATTTTGGGATATATCTCTTATGGAATATGTCTTGCACCACAGGACTTTGGCGATGACATCAGCTAGGAACTTGCCTTCTGAATTGAACAATGACCGATTCAAGGTTTCACCTCCACCTTCAGGATCTCGACCACAGAATAGGGAAGTACGGTCGGCATCTTCCTTTTCTAGGTCATCTTCTTCGTCAACCACGGGCATCCGAAGCAGAGTGGCGACCGAAGTATTATCCAACCGAATCTCAAGTCCTTTTACCTTTGATTTTAGAATTGTGCCATTACGTCTAACCTTCAGATTTCTGTAAAATTCTTCAACATCAGGAAACAGGAGACGACAGGGTTCTTGAAGAACGAAGGACAATCCGGCGGTGTCCAAGAGAATCAGTAAATTTTTGAAGTCATCCGAAAGATCTGCAATACCATCTATCACGAGTTCGGAGCCGATTCCAATCTTTGATGGAGGAGCCATCGTCTAGAGAAGGCGAGCAGCGATGATCGGGAAGAAGGAGTTCGTCTGCTCTGGAATTCGAAACGCCGACTCCACCGAGAGATTGAAATGTGGAAAAAGATTTTCGGTTTTCTTTCTATTTATATATAACCCTAATTAGGTTTAGAGAGAGATTAGAAAAAAATTTAAATCATACCTGAAGGGGCGCCAACAGTCTCGGTGTGCGAAAGGAGAAAAATAGAATTTTCAAAGTGCAGGAAATCCATATACTCGAGTATATGTCGGCATACACGAGTAAGTGGAAATTGGACATACACGAGCGACTATCGACCTACTCGAGTGAGGTAAAAACATACTCGAGTGGATTTGGACATACACGAGTAAGTGGTAATATACTTGAGTGAGTGTCCAAGTACTCGTGTAGATGATCTTAAGTACTCGAGTATGTACTTGAAGTACTCGAGTATATTGCGAAGTACTTGAGTATGTCAAGTGATGTACTCGAGTATATGTCCTTTGAAAAAAAAATATTTTTCTTAAAATTTTTTTTTACCTCCACCGAGTTCTTCACTTTTGAGCCTATGGATGAGTCCATCATCACTATTCGTCTTTGTTGAGCATCCCAAGTTCCATTTTGAAGAACGAGAACTTGGTCTCGTCCAGCGGTTTTGTGAAAATGTCTGCAACTTGTCTGTCTGTGGAGACATATTGTAGATCTATGTCCCCATTCTCCACATGCTCTCGGATGAAGTGATATCGAAGCTCGATGTGCTTTGTCCGGCTGTGGAAGACTGGGTTGTTGGCGATCGCGATTGCACTGGACGAGTCGCAAAACAAGGGAATGTTCTGGAACTTCATGTTGTAATCGTCAAACTGATGCTTGATCCATAGAAGCTGTGCACAACAGCTGCCTGCAGAGATATACTCTGATTCAGCCGTTGAGATGGCTACACAGTTCTGCTTCTTGCTACTCCAGGAGATAAGTCTCCTTCCGAGGAATTGGCATGTCCCGGAAGTGCTTTTCCTGTCGTCTTTGCTACCTGCAAAATCAGCATCTGAAAAACCAATTAGTTCACTATCATTACTTCTTGGGTACCATAAGCCAAGATTTGGTGTACCCTTATGGTATCTTAAAATCCGCTTTGCAGCGGCGTAATGAGATTCTTTAGAGTTCACTTGAAATCTAGCGCATACGCATGTTGAGAACATTATATCCGGTCTACTGGCGGTTAGGTAAAGCAAGGACCCAATTATGCTTCTGTACTTGGTTTCATCAAAAGGTTTCCCTTTCTCATCCTTGTCCAGAGACATAGCTGAGGCCATTGGAGTCCTCATAGAGGTTGCATTCTCCATTCCGAATTTCTTAAGTAGCTCTTTGGTGAACTTCGTCTGTGAGATGAAAATCCCATCTTCAGATTGTTTCACCTGAAGCCCTAAGAAATACTTCAGCTCTCCCATACTGCTCATTTCAAACTTCCCTTGCATAAGTTTAGAAAACTTCTTGCAGAGGTTGTTATCCGTAGAGCCAAAAATAATGTCGTCGACATAGATCTGCACTAGCAAAATCTTGCCTTTTATTTCCCTAAGAAATAATGTCTTGTCTATCTTTCCTCTTGTGAACTTGTTCTCAAGAAGGAAGCTAGACAGTGTCTCATACCAAGCTCGAGGAGCTTGTTTAAGACCATATAGCGCTTTCTGTAATAAGTATACATAATTAGGATGGGTTGAATCAACAAAACCTGGCGGTTGCTCTACGTACACTTCTTCCTTTATGTCACCATTCAGGAAGGCGGACTTTACGTCCATCTGATAGACGGTAAAGCCCTTAAGTGCAGCATACGCAAGGAATAACCTGATAGCCTCCAGTCTTGCTACTGGAGCATATGTCTGATCGAAGTCGATTCCCTCTTCTTGACGGTAGCCCTTTGCAACGAGTCTGGCTTTGTTCTTTATGATTGTTCCATCTTCATCCATCTTGTTCCGATAGACCCATTTTGTCCCAATGACATTTTTGCTCTTGGGTCTAGGAACAAGTGTCCAAACATTGCAGCGTTT
Organism: Platanthera zijinensis; assembly: GCA_039513925.1. Taxonomy (NCBI): domain Eukaryota; kingdom Viridiplantae; phylum Streptophyta; class Magnoliopsida; order Asparagales; family Orchidaceae; genus Platanthera; species Platanthera zijinensis. The sequence goes on from CM077092.1 coordinate 119,277,173, forward strand.
GAACTGATTCAGTTCTTCTTCCATGGATAGAATCCAGGATGCATCCGAGTTGGCTTCCTCGAACTTATTTGGTTCAACCTGTGAGAGAAAGCTCAAGTGTAAATTCTCATTAGTTGTACCTCTCCGAGTTCTGACACCATCCCGGGGATCTCCAATGATTTGGTCCACGGGGTGATCCTTCAGATGTCTGAGCTCTAGAGTTCTTGCATCTGGATTGTCTTCAATCACTGGAGTGATTTCACCATTTGGAGTGATTTCATCATCTGGATCATCTACCTCTCCAATAGGGATTGGGGTGGTGATATTTATGAATTTATCACCTCCATCTTCAATAGTTTCATCCAAGCTTGTCTCTTTTAACTTTGTACCTGCAGCTTCAATGAACACACTAGAGGAGTTGCTTTGCAGCAAGCTCGTCTCATCAAATACAACATGTATAGATTCTTCTACAACCAGAGTTTTTCTATTAAATATTCTATATGCCTTACTATGGCTACTATACCCTACAAAAATACCTTCAAAGCTTTTCTCACTGAACTTGGTAGTGTGATACTTGCCGTTGTTAAGTACGAAGCACTTACAGCCAAAGATTCTAAAATAGGAAATGGTCGGTTTCCTGCCTTTTAAAAGTTCGTACGGTGTCTTATCATGGTCTTTGTTTATGAGCGCTCTATTCTGCACGTGGCATGCAGTGTTGACGGCTTCAGCCCAGAAGTATTCCGGAAGTGAGGCATCACTTAACATGGTTCTGCAGGCCTCTATGAGGGTTCTCTTCCTTCTCTCAGCCACTCTATTTTGCTGTGGAGTGCGAGGAGAGGAAAACTCATGAAAGATACCTAATCTTTCACAAAATTCTGTCATGGCCCCAGATTTGAATTCTGTTCCATTGTCACTTCTGATTTTGACTACTGAAAAGTTATATTCATTCTGGATTTGCCTAACAAAATTAGTAAAGATATCGAAGGTATCTGACTTGTGTTTCAGAAAGAATACCCATGCAAATCGTGAGTAATCATCAACAATAACCAACGTATAATCCTTACCTCCCAAACTTCTAACTTGCAGTGGACCGAACAAGTCCATGTGCAGGAGATGTAAACATCTGTTAGAATCTTTGCCTATAATGCTTTTAAAATTACTCCTTGTTTGCTTGCCTTTTACGCATGCAGGACAAGGTCTTTCCTTAACGCACTTGACATTCGGGGCATCACGTACTAGGTTTTTAGAGAATAATTTATTGATAGTTTTGAAATTAATATGTGCTAATCTCTTGTGCCATTGGTCACCAAGAGATGCACTATCTTTTGCCAAAAAGCATACTGGTGTAGATGAATCGATACAAATGAAATTTAAGCAAAATATGTTTCTGCTTCGAGTACCTGATAAAATCGTTTCCATATTGGTAACGGATTTTATCAGGCACTTATCAGCATGGAATTCTACTATGTATCCTTTGTCGCATAGTTGGCTTATGCTTATGAGATTGTGTTCCAATCCTTCAACATAAGCTACATCCGAAAAGGATACATTACCGTTAGTAATCATACCGTAGCCTTTAGTGATTCCACGGTCTGAACCTCCAAAGATGACCTTTGGTCCGTTCAATACTGGTGAGTAGTTTTGAAGTAGGCTTCTAGTCCCGGTCATATGCCGAGAGCATCCACTGTCCAAGTACCAGATTGGCATTTTAGCTGTCTTTGGACATACCTGCAATCATAATCACTTAGCCTTAGGAACCCAAACGAGTTTGGGTCCTTGGTCTCGAGTTAGAATACTCCCCCTACGAGGATTATCCTCATGAGTGGTCATTCTCATGTTGCTAACTTGAGGAGTTGCAGCATATTTGGGATTGAACGAGCAATCGATGGCAAAGTGACCAAGTCTACCACAGCACCAACAGTCAAATTTGTTGTATCTTTGCCTCATCTTCTCCTGCTTGACTACCTTGAGAGGATGTCCAACAGGGGCAGCATTTTTAGATGTAGAAGCTTCATGATGATGGCACGTGCATGGAGTCTTCTCCATCTTCGGCTTTTCTACAACAATTTTCACTTTGGGTGCCTTCTTAATATTATGACCATGAACATAAGGTCCATAGCTCTGAAGTTGAATCTCCTCATAAGGTTCCTTGAAAATGCTCTCACCAAAGTTGCGAAGGCGAGTCCAACCTTGGTATCTTTTCTTAGGCTTCTCAGGGATAGGCCTATTAAAGTGACCATAGGTGGATTCGTAGTCAAGATCATTCGTAGGAAAGATGACTTTCTTGAACGCGACTGGCTCCAAGGGAGCTTTCCCTTTCTCTTCGGCAGAGGCCTTCTTGGCCGCCTTATTTCTCCTCTTGGCCTTGTTTCTCCTAGAAGATTTACTAGGAGCTCCTTTGTGGCCTAGACCGGCACCATTTGCCTTAGCTGAGAATTCAGCAATCATAGGAAGCACAGTCTTAGGCTTCGAGAAGCTTTCTACAAGCTTCTTCTCAGCCAAGAGTTGTTCTTCCAATTCCTTGATGATTTTCTCTTTAAGGTCAAGGTGCCCGAGAGCCTTGTTGTATTCTTCGATAGATTTATCGAAGTCTTCCTTGAGAGAGTCAGTCTTAGAGACTTCTTCTCTAAGGTTGCTCTCTAAAGCTTTTAGAGATTTTATCTCCTTAGCTTGAGTTTTCACGACTTGGCGACATTTGTCGTAAGCCTTGAGTAACTCCTGATATTGCATCATGAGTTCTGATTCATCCTCAGAGGGATAGCCCTCTTGTTCATTGTCATCATCAGAGTCAGAAAGAGGGGTGTGAGATTTTACCTCCCCAGTGAACTGGGGACTTGTTCATCGTCCGTTAGAGCCATTAGCCCAAAGTAAGCTTCTTCCTCTCCGGCACTCGACTCGGATGAGTCAGAGTCACTGAGAGTTTTGCTCTTCTTAGCTAACAAACTCTTTTCTGTCCTCTTCCTGTTGTAGGACTTCTTGTCTTCTTTCTTGCCGCCCTCTTTCTTCTTATGGGGGCAATCCGCAATGACGTGACCTGGCTTGTTACAGCAATAACAAACAATATCAGTGGAATAATGTTTATTCGGTTTCGAGCCATACCTGTCGTGGCTGCTTGAGCTCTTTTTATGACGATCACCATCATTGCGTGATCTTCTATATGAGGCATCCTTGCCTTTCCATTGCTTCTTTTTGTTCAAGAATTTCTTGAACTGCCTTGAGAGTAGAGAGAACTCTCCATCAGATAGCTCCGAGCCAGAAGAGCTTGGTTCAGACGAATCTTCATCATCAGCTTCAGGAGCTGGGGCAGGAGAGCTAGCCTTAATCTTCCTTGAGCTGTCTGCCTTCAGAGCAACAGACTTCTCTTTGGATCCGGACCTGCTCATCTCTTCTTCAGCTTTTCTAGAATTGATTTGAAGCTCATAGGACATTAGCTTTCCGAACAGATTTTGCGGGTCCGTCTCGGCTAACCTTCCGAACTCCCGAATGGCGCATACCTTGTTATCCCATTCCTTGGTTAGGGATCTTAGGAATTTGTCATTCAGTTCTCCGTTGGTGAAGACTCGGCCATAAACTCTTAGGTCGTTCACTATCTTGAAAAAGTTCTCGAATGTGTCAGCTATGGCTTCCTTGTGACCTTGCCGGAAGGCTTCATACTTTTGATTCAGAAGGGATCTCCGATCATCCCTCACTTCTTCAGTACCTTCCATCAGAGTCACCAGGGATTGCCACATCTCCTTGGCAGATTTGCAATGGATGAGATTCTGCAGCATTGAGTCATCGACTGCACTTGCTATTATATTTTTGGCTTTCTTATCGAGGGAGACAAGTGCAATCTCGTCTTTATCCAAGTCCATCAGCTTCTTAGGAACTTGTTTGGATGAGTCTATAGTAGAGGCAACCATAGGAACAAGCGGACCTTCTTCAACAATCATGAAGATCCGAGGATCCACAGCTTCCATGAAGAACCTAACTCTTTCCTTCCACATAGGAAAATTATTCTTGGTGCAAATGGGAAGCTTGGCAAAATCTTTAGTCTTACTCATGCTTGATATTTCTCAAAAGACAACTCGGGTGGGATCCGATCAAGGTGTTAACCTCTTAACGATCAACCTCCCCCTCTGATACCAATTGAGAGATGAAGTTGTCTACCTAAATCACCTAGAGGGGGGTGAATAGGTGAGATGTGCGCCTATTTGCGGAATAAAAAATTAAGGAACTTGCACAGCACAATACCAAGCAATCACAGACGACAAAAGATTTATAATGGTTCCCCAACCTTGGGTACGTCCACTTTCCTCACCAATCTAGTAAACCACTAGACTTGGCTACTCCACTATCTCGCATCAAAACGATCCTACACCTCGGAACAACGTTCCTACAAAACTCGATCCTAAAATGGATCTATACTCGGAAGATTAAAACTTCCTACAAATCTCAGAGAGAATTTCTCCTACAATAAAGATGTTTGAAATATAACTCAAATAATACAAACAGTGAATTCTCAGATCTGAATAGATCGGCCTTGATCTTCCTCTTTATTTGTTGTGGCTTTTTCAGAAAGAACGAAGAAGAACACGGCAACCCTAGATCTGAAAACTTCTTTGACTTCTCCCGATCGGATGTAGAAGATGATGAGAAGCAAAACTTTGATCACGATCAGAAGAAGAAAACTTAGATCTGAATCAGGAATCAGAAACTCAGCACGAGCACGATGATGATCAACCCCAGCGGCGACGGCTTCAGTGATTCAGACTTTTCCAAGAGGTAACAATGACGACGGCGGCGGCTTGTAGATCTCGAAAAACTTATATTCTCTGATAATTCCTTTTCTTTTCCTTGTTAGGTTAGGTCTAATCACGTATCCCTTTTATAGGAGACTGATAACGGTCATAATCGTAATTAACGATGATACGTGGACCAATCAGAAAAGAGGAATTCAAAAATTACTTTGGAATTCTGGACTTAGCGATTTTCAGAAAAAATCAGAGTCATATATACGAGAGGAAATGATATACTCGAGTATATGTCTATCTGCTACTCGAGTAACTAGAAGTGAAGCATACTCGAGTGAATGAGTTTCAACATACTCGAGTATCCGGGTTCAACTACTCGAGTGACAGAAATGATCTACTCGAGTATAAAGAAGTTGGTTACTCGAGTATATCTACTTAGAGGAATTCTCAGGATAAAAGGATGGTGTTACTCGAGTATATAGAAAGGAGGTACTCGAGTACTTGGAAGACAGTTTACTCGAGTATAACAGAGGGAGTCAACTACTCGAGTATCTGAGCTATTACTCGAGTGTAGAGAGTCTACTCGAGTATATAGACTTAGAGAAATTCCTTTATATTTCCAGTCCAGGCTTACTCTAGTGTAAATAAAGCATCTACTCGAGTAACTCGAGGACTACTCGAGTAAGAGAGTTAACCTACTCGAGTATCAAGTAACCTACTCGAGTATACCAAAGGAGTACTCGAGTATGTATACTTAGGATATTTTCCAGATAAAAATAGAATCCTTTACTCGAGTATATAACTTAGACCTACTCGAGTAACAAACCATTTACTCGAGTATATATAAATTTACTCACTCGAGTATATGAAGATCTACTCGAGTATACACTTATATACTTGAGTAAGAGGGATTTTTCTCGAGTATGCTTAAGTCAACTACTCGAGTACTAAGTCACCTACTCGAGTATATGGAGTATATTACTCGAGTATGTGGACTTAGTAGAATTCTTGGAATTAGGTCTTCTATCCTTCTTTGTCCATGAGTCCAAGTGCATCTAGATGAAGTGTATCCCAATAGAGAGATTATACGTGAGTCAACACCTTGGATCACACAATGAGGGATTACATTGTATGGTCCTGTGTTTGATGACCTACTATAGACTGACATTGGTCTACACTTGGCAATAGAGTCCTGCGTACAAGTAACTTAAACACAATATCAAATACAACTTAATTCATCTTAGTTCCGGGTCTGACTTCCCACAAATCTGAGGTATTGTGGAGACAAATCCCAACAATTTCTGTGGCAGTGTCTATGATTGACTCTTCAATGCCCAATTGCGATTCCTGATCACGAGAATGGAGGCAACATAAAATGGTGCGCTCTATCTCAGAATAAAGTCCTATATTCGCTTCCTCTGGTCATATACTAAAAAGAAAGACAAGTTGGGAGAGAAATAAAGGGAAAATAAAAAGAAAGCGATAAAATTAATAACAATCCTCTTTTCAAAATAACAAAACATAAGTCTCCGGCAACGGCGCCAAAAACATGATATATAAAATCCCGGAGGTGTTTTATGAAAGAGAGAAGATGAAGATGACGTTCTCCGAATCTATATTTGATAAAGGAAAGTGTACCTTATCGTTTATAGTATAGGATATTTAGGACCAATATCAAGGTCGTATTACTATGGGAGGATATATTACTTCTACTTTGAGGAGTTTCTATTATCTTACCAAATGTTTTTTTGGGTTTCTTAACAAAAAGAGCGCTAAATTGCACGTTATAAAAAGGGTTAATAATATGGATAAAGGAATTAGTACTCGATTTTTGAATCACTTCGGCATTAACTAATTAAAATTAAATAACAAACAAAATCTTAATAAAGAACATGACATATTAATTGTGGGGGTTCCCAAATCTTGAACACATTCCTCTCGGAGAAGTGCCCAACCTAGTTTAGGAAGATCCGACCGAACTCTCGTACCATATTCGGATTCCTAAAGCTCGCCTTACGTGGTGAACCCCGCTTATAGATTTGACTCTAATTCAGGAGATTTACGTCAATCTTTCTCGAGAGGTGCGCTCAAATCTCTTTACTCTTTGGTGATCGATTCAAACTATGAGCCTCTCGGCTGGCTAAGAGTGAAAACATAAGTGGATACTTTATATCGATAATATAGTTCCACTAAATTTAAATCAAAAGTAAATCTAAGGCTAGTACTTTAAAAAGAGAAAGAAATCTAAAACATCATAACTTGATCAACACATCCTCAAATCATCACAATCGAGTACAAATGAGGATTTAGTTAGTCATGGTGGAAGGATATGAGAGGAATAGGTAGTAGGAATTCGAGACAAACAAAATAAGAGAGGAGGAGATAGAGAGACTTTTATTACTAAAATAGAAGGAGTTACATGTTGAAATAAAAACTACAATTTCATTAAATAAAGACTAACTATGTACTAATCCCACACTATTAAAAGAAATTACAAGTTTATTACAAAAGTTGCATAGGAATAACTTGAAATGAGAGAGAGAAAATGGGCGAAAATGAAAACATAAACACGAAGAAAAACAAGTAGCAATGCTCAAAAACTCTACTAAACTCAACTAATCTTCTTATAAAACTACTCTCAGGTGCTCTAATCTGGTCTGGAAAACTTTGAGCTTGCTGGTATTTATAGGAATTTTTATGGGAAGTACACGCACCCCTTACACGCCCGTGTAGGGGGGGTCATGTAAGCATTGATTATTTTGGCAGATGAAAATTTGTTTGGACAATGACTGGCATAGAATTTGGGTTACACGCCCCTAGTACATGCCAATGATGGGGGGGGGGGGTTTAAGCTATGGCATGACGACGGCTCGGTAAAGTCTTGTTGCGGTGCCAAAAATGTTGACTTTGATGGACACACCCAAGTTACATGCCATATAGATTGTACACGACCGTGATTTGGGGCATATAAGCAGGATTTTTCTTGACCTTGGACCGGGGTGAATCTGCGTCGGGATTTGGCTACAGGCCAAGCATACATGCCCGTATTAATGGTACACGACCGTGACCTAGGTGCGTGTAAGATGAATTTTTCTGGATATGGACTTCGGACCGCGGCTTCATTCGAAATGGGATACACGACCAAGGCAAACTCCCATGTAAGGGGTACACGGACGTGACCTGGGGGCGTGCAAAGTGGAAAATGACCAGAAAGTGTCGAAATCCTGAAAAATCGAATATAAACAAAGTTAGAACAATTTTTATAAAAGAAATAATTTATATGCTCAAAATGTATAAAATATTTAATTTTAAAGAAGAAAATATATGGATTTATCCAAGTAATTTTGGATAAAATAAGTATCATCAGTAGTATGTAAGCTGTGAGGCTTAGTTCCTAGCTAGGATGGCCTTGAGAGCTATTCTTTATGGGAAAGGGGAGGCCGACCAGTGTCCTATCGATTGCTTATGAAGGTTTAAGATTTTGGCGATGACATGGCGATTTTTGTAATGGGAAAAGGCTGAAATGTACCCATTCTATGTGGTTTGATTAAATTGACCTAAAGTATGTGGCAATTACCGTTGGCATGAAGGGAGAGCCGTGGTGATATGGTCTACGTTACATATTTCAGGCTAATAATGCTCAAAGTTGACCATCAAGTCCCAGACTTTTGGATGGTGGTGGGACCATTTAACTCTGGTACATCGATAATATGCCTTGAGTGCACGTAATGTTTGATACGTGGTGTAAACATTTGTGATATATTGAATAGTTCTTTAGTTGTTCCTTTATATGATATATATCTATATGAATGCTATGCCTACAGGGAAGGAATACCGTTGCCTCGGGAATGGGGTAGGGTCATTATAAATTGGTCAGCTAAAGTTGACTGTTTCATTTTTTTCCACCTTTATGGAGGAATGTCCATGTGCATGTGTTGGAGTGTTGTGCGGGAAATAGCAGATTGCAACCCTTTGATGCAATACCGGCCCTCGAAGGCCAAGCAAAGAAGTTTTTATAGTTTGCATGTGTGGCCGGCCTATGTGGCGATGTTGTAAACTACTTTTGTAAAGAACTATTGTAAGTCCTTAAGGTTGCACCTTTTTGGTGTATTCTATATGACATTCATATATAGTATATAAGTGGACATTCATGTTACTTGAGTTCTGATAATCTATAAAGCTTCTGCTAGAAAGCCCTGAGTTAGAATATGGTTGGTTGTTTTTGATTTCATAAGTGGACCTTTTGTTATATTCTACGTTGATGGATGGAGGTGTGACACAGTTGTAAACCCTAGAATCTGTAACATGTTCAACAAGTACCAAGGTCATCCTCCTTTATTGGCAGACTCGATTCTCCAGTCCGCTCAGGTCGACAAGTCTCAGCATCAGCAAGATCCAGGGCTCTCTAGCGGCGGACTCAGTTTCTAGTCCGTCCAAGTTGCCCAGTAGAGATTCCAGTAACAACCTCCTTAATTGGTAGACTCAACTCTCGAGACCGCCCACGTCATCCAGCCTCAGGTGATCAGCTTCCCAGATCATCCACCAAATATCTTCATGCGGACTCAAGAATCAGCCAGCACAGGTCGCGGCCCTTCAGCTAGGATCGTGCCCTGTATCCAGAAGGAAGCTCCTGATCACGAGCCCAGTCCGCCACTCTTGTGAAGACCATCTTGTCTTTTCATTTTTGTTTCCCATCACTGTTTCCCGGTTCTCCTGTACCCCGGGCAGCCGGTTTTTTTAGCACTGTCCGTTTGGGCAGGCCCCCGAACCTATAAATAGGGGGAAGCGGTGCACCGAAAGCACGCTGACTCGAGCCCAGGTGCCTACTGGTTAAAGGCTGCTGACTCGAATCTCAGGCTTTGCGGTCTCCAGATTGCTCTTTTTAAAGATATCTTCCTCTATATCTAATCAAGGATTTGCAATCAAAGGAAAGCCCATCGCAAGAGAGGCATTTAGGCCGTGATGGGCGAGGTCTGGTGTTGCCGTGGCTCACAGCTCTATTTCTTTCTCTGATCCGCTAGTAGATAGATGTTTACAGTCGCCTCTTTTCCTTTCATCTCCCCCATTTTCGAACTATTAGCAGGTGGTGTCCGTTTTCGCGCATCAACAATTAACATACGACCTTTAGATCTCAAGCAGTTTTTCGAAATCCGCGAACCAACATGTCAGACTGCCGAGCTCGCCGTTCAGACCGCTCCAGTTCGTTTGAGGAATCACTGTGGGATGCGATTGAACAGTATCGTTGGGAGGCTGAGTGATCTTGCAGGGAGACCGATCATCGTTTGGATACAATCAGTGAGGCGATAAGCATGCAGATCCCGAAGACACTCCAGTCCGCCAGACCCCAGCTCGCCGAACTCCGCTTCGGCAATCTCCGGCAGTCACGCCTTCTCCTCAAGCTCGCCCTAAAGCTCAGATCGTAGCTCCCCAGTAGCCTCAATAAGATCAATTTGCCTCTCTGATGGATTTCTTTAGAGAGGCGGCCTGGGGCAGTCCTGCTCGCCAGCTTGACTTCACAGACCGCTAGTCCGCATATCCCGTAGATGCTCCTGCTCCTGTCCTCCCCGCCTACCCTGCTGATTATGAAGTGCCCTCTTCTTTCGTGGATAGAATCCGATGGGAGTCAGCTCTAATAAGTTTCAGAGAACCTTGTCTTTCTCTATATATAGGGGAGAGTGATCCAGTGGCCCATCTATAGGCCTTCGAAGGGGTCGTAGCCTTGAGATGCCTCTCTGACACAATCATGTGCAAACTCTTGGTTACCACTCTCGATGGATAGACGAGAGAGTGATTCTATGACCTGCCGTTAAGCTCAATTTCTTCTTTTTGCCAATTTCCGCAGTGAGCTCCTGCTGAGGTTTGCTACCTCCAAGATAAGAAAGGATGGTCCAGCAACGCTTTTTGATATCAAGCAAAGAGACAACGAGTTAGCTGCCCGATTCGTTGATCGCTTCCAGAAAGAGATCCTAGGGGTTCAGAATGTGAAACCAGACTATTACAAAGTCGCTTTGATCCACGGCCTCTGGGAAGGTCCTATGAAGTTCAAGGCCACAACCAATGCACCAACAACTTATCAAGTGTTGATTCCTCTCCTCAACCAGTTAATTGAAGGCGAGAATGCCAACCCGTCATACATTTCATCCCTGACAGCTAAGGCTGAAGGAAGGGATGCTTCTAGTTCTTTAGTTGATCATCGTCATGCCAAGCCTCCTTGCCCCAACTATCAGCCTCCTGCTCAAAGGGCCCGTCATTTTCGTCACAAGAAACCATTCATTGGCAATCAATAGTTTTGTGATCTGAGACTGCCATTGGCCACCGCTCCCGCCTTACCAGCACAAGTTCTTCCTGTTCTTCAGGATGCTCCGCCTGCTCCAAGGCAACATTGTATCGACTCCGTGGAGGAGTTTGCAGATCTAGGCCTTAACATTAATGAGGTCATTCATATTCTGTAAATGAAGTCTGATGAGATAAAGGAAGGACTTCCAAGAGAGTGAAAACCAAGGAAATCCGATCTATTTTGCGAGTTCCACAAGGAGAAGGGACATTCGACCAAAAATTGCAGAGCCCTTCACAAGCTGGTCGAAAAGTTGATTGTTGAAGGCAAAATGAAATTTCTGGGCAAGAAAGACGATTCGTCAAAGCCGTCTACCTCCAAATGCAAGGAGGTAGTTGAAGCCCGTTGGGAATTCGAAGAGATCGAGGATGTTGGCCATCTGGGACCTATCAACGTTCAGATTGAATGCATCGTTGCAGATGATGAAGGGGCCTTGGGTAAACTCTTTTGCATTCACGGTGGAGCAGGGACCAAATCCACTCGCAAATCATCAATCACAAGGGTCTCTCGGGCAGAGGTCGCCTCTGCTTCTTCTTCTGCTCCATCAAGGGGAAATGTCACCTTTGGTCAGGAATACCTTCCCCCAACTGCCAATCCATTCAACGATGTTGTTGTTATCAGATCTGCCATTGAGGACTACACCGTGGACAAGATTCTGATTGATACATGCAGTTCTATTAACCTCCTTTTCAAGTCAACCTTTGAGGCCATGAAGACAAGAAAGCCTCTTCTCTCCACTAAAGAGCCACTCTATGGCTTCTCTGGAGAAAGGAAGGACGTCGAAAGAAGTGTCACACTTTTAGTGAGACTTGCAGGAGTAACAAAGCTGATCTAGTTCATAGTAGTCGATGCTCCAAGAAGCTACTATGAAATCTTCGGGAGGCCTCTGCTCAATAAGTATCAAGCTGTGATCTTAACCCACCACCTCGCTATAAAGTTCAATATTTATGGTCAGTAATACAGGGTCAGGAGCGACCCAAAGAAAGCCCTGGAATGTTATGTTTGCGCAGTCAACATGACTGAAATCAATCCTCCTGCTTTACCAGCTACAGCTTCAGAAGTTTATCCCAGTTATGAAGCAGCTGATGACAGATAAGGAGGTCACCTAGAACTTGCCCAAGTGACTCAAGGAGTCCCCATTATTCAAGGGGAGGAGACGAAGCTCTCCATCAATTTAGAGCTACCAGAAGATCAGAAGGCCGAATTGATCTCATGTCTACTAGAGAACCTGGATGTCTTCACTTGGCCAGTAGAGGACATGTCAGGAGTTGATCTAGATGTCACCTGCCACCATCTAAACATCGATCCAAATGTCAAGCCAGTACAACAAAAGAAAAGAGGTATGGCAACCAAGCTTGCTGATCCAATAAGAGGAGAGGTTGCAAAGCTCCTCAAGGCGAAATTTATCCGTGAAATTGAATATCCTGCTTGGGTATCTAACTTTGTAATGGTTAAAAAACTGGGGGGAAATGGCGAATGTATGTAGATTTCACACGATTAAATAAAGCATTCCCTAAAGATTGCTACCCCTTGAATTAGATAAATTCTTTAGTTTATTCCGCGTGTTCATGTCGAGAACATCTCTAGGTCGTTTGAGAACCTGCGAGAGAGAGAAAACAGTAAAAGAGGAAGTGCGAGTTGTCGGTTACTAGCGGTTAAATGAAAAGGAGACAAATGGTTGCCGCTAAAAGCGGAGACATCAGAGTTTGCCCGTCACGGCTAAAACCACTCCTACGACGGGCTTTTCAGTTTTCATAGATGAAGCGATTACAGCAGTTACCAAGGAACACCCGATCGGACAGTAGCCCACTCGGCAAAGGATTCGAGATCGCTGCCACAGACGGAGAGCTTGAGGATTCGATTCACGATGCCTAGAGAGTACTATTAATGCCTATTTATAGGCTCGGGATCCTGCCCAAGCGGGTAGGTGCTAGAATCACCAGCTGCTCGGGGGACAGGAGAGCGGGCAGCAGTGACAGGATGCACAGCTAGAGAAGAAAGAGGGCTGGCTTTTAACCGCGCGGCTACGCGGTCTTCAATAACAAGACCGGCGACTCTCAGATGGAAAAACGGCTTGCTGATTGCCACGGTCTTGCGGTTATGCGGTCAAGAATCGGACCCTTGACTCATCTTAAGGGAGAAACTGAATAGCGGTCTCCCGGGTAAACATTATCGCCTCATATTTCGGAATGTTGGAGAATTTTGGAAATGTTAGCTTTACCCGCCAGACCGACGTAGCCTTTAGTATGACCCGAAGCTATAAATACCGCCGGAAGGAGAGAGATCCAGTTATCCCCTGGGAGATAGCATACTTGGATTGCGATTAACACTTTGTTGCTCGCTATGCCGATGAAAAGACTGTTGGGAGACATGTACAGGAAATCCGGTTTGAATGCAAAACCGCTCGTTCGGGAAAATGCGGCCAAAGTTGCTAGTCCTCCCGACACAGTGACTGGGAAAACTCTTATAGCTCCTACATCGCTGATTACTCTAGCCAAAAAACCGAGCGAGGAGAGCGGGAACGGTGGGACCAAAATCGACCTGCCTGTCACCCCTAAGACCGCCATTACCCCCGACGTCGACATCACCGATAATACTCCACACAACCATGATAGCAGATTAATTTCTCCAGCCGACCCTCTTAACGACATAAGGGAGAAAGCGATGAATGCCGCTTTGACAACGGCGGATAAGATTAAACTTGAGCTAGGGATCAGCGACCCCTCCCCAGAGAAACAGAAACGCTGATCTGGGCCGACCACCGATGAGCGGGTAAAAAGGAAGCTTCGTCAAAAGGGGAAAGGGAATAAGAAGTCATCCGCTCTCAATGTCACCACGGCCCCGCTATCCGCTATTTTTGAGGAAGGGGAGATATCTGCTGACTCGCAAAAGGAGATCGAACAGCCGTCAGTGGTAACCGCATTGGCCATGCTAGATAAATTTCTTATTGCGGACGAACACTCTCTGGAACTTGACCTCCCTATTAACGCCGGTTATTTGCCGGGGATGGAGGAAATTATTAACAGTATGGCCGTAATGAGTGGTGCAAATCCCACAACCGAATCCCTTGCCGAGCTCAACAAAGAGTCTGCCATCGAAGAAGTACTTCTGGCCACTGGCCTTGCCCCTGACGACAAGACCGATTTGGACATGCACGAGCGGGTAGAAGAAACTGAGATCCCTCGTACAGGTAAGTTGTTGTCCACTTCGAGTAAGGAAAATCTCGCAAAGAAGATACTGCGGAGAAAACTTGCAGTCCGCCTGATCTCCGAAGGTAGGGAAATCCCATGACCAAGGAAATATACAAGGCGGGAAGAACCAAGTCCGCGCGACTTTGGAAAGCCTAGATAAGGAGGATCGATCCGGAGAACGTGCGACGACCAATATTCTATGACCGCGAGTTAACGGCAGCGAGAGAAAGACTTGAATTTGAGTCATTGCCTCAAAGTATTGTCCCTTTAGTGTCCATCTTATCCGTTGATGCTATTTTTTAACCGCTTGTTATGTTGCTGTTTTAGTGACAAATGGTGCGGGCTCAGCGATTATTCTTATAAACAGTCCATCTCCACCTGACGAGGAACAGAGGCCTTCTGGTGAACTTAGCCATAAGCTCGCGTGGTTAGAGGGAAAGCTTCAATCTACGGAGGAGGAGAAAGGTGCGCTAAAACTGACGGTGGAGAATTTGGCTGGAGAGGTGAACTCGGCCCGTAAAGAAGCCGCTGCAGCTTTGGAGGAGGCCAGAACTGCCCGAGAAGAGACAAAATGTGGAAGGTGCAGCTGATCGCGCAAGCCGTAGCGCACGAGAAGGAGTTGACAGATCGAGATAAATGACAAAAATGACTACTGGACAATGTCGCCCACTATCGAAACCGGTGTCATCAGGCATAGAATGAAGTGTGACACCGGCCCGGGAACCAGAGGGGTGATGGTATGGTTCGGGATGAGACCTTGTCAATGAATCAAGCAGCTTCAACTGCGCGACTTGTCGGACAAGCGGCTTCCACTGACACGGGGGTATATCTTGGCCGTGTGGGTTATGACGCTTCAAGGATTCATCGACACCATCACACTGTGCTTCACCATCTATCCGTTGCGATCTCCACGATTCTACACGCGGGTGACTTGGTTGCTCACATTGGTGGGGACCTGCAAGATCGCGACGAGCTAATAAGTGATGAGAGAAAGTGGGAAACGAATGCAAAGGGAAAATAATTTTGTATATTTATTCGAACATGGTGGCACTGTGCGGTTAAATTTAATCGCAAATTATTGTTTGAATTTTAAATTTCCCTTGCCATTATATCTTTTAATTGCTCGGTTTCATGTTCTGATATACCCGCACGGTTTTTCTACCATATGACCGGTCATTTATTATTTTCCGATTATAATTTTCCCTATAAATAGTACAAAAATTTTTTCCCTTATAATAAAATTAGAGATCATTGCTTCCACCGGATAAGAAAAATGGTATCCGAGCGATCTAGTGCTTCAGCCTTATTTCTCCGGTTAGAATTCAGGAGCTCCTCCTTGACCGAAAGCGAGCTTTTGCAATTTGTGCACAAGCATATGCACAATGACTTAATAGTCGCGCTGTTACCTTAAGTGGCGGAGCGGTTAAATTCGGTTGGAAATAACATGGCTGTCATACCCATCGATCACTTTGAACATGGCTTTTCTTTCCTCCCGTTCATCGGGCTGATAGAAATTATGGACTTTTACAGAGTCGTCCTCAGTCAGCTCACCCCGAACACAATTGGTGCCATAATGAGCTTTCTTATCTATCTGCGATCGTAGCGGGTAAAGTTCACTATGAACCTCTTCATAAATTGTTTCGTGGCCCGATCGATCAGGGCGGGTAAAAAGGAAAAAAAACTTTTCCACAGCATTATTTACTTTGGCTGCAAGGGGCTGAAGGTAGTAAATCTCCCTAACAAAGTTATGCACTGGTCGACTAGATATCTTGTCTTTACGGGTGACCTCAGAGTCCTCCCCCTAAGTCTGCAAGCCCGCACAGCTAATAACTTTAGAAAGATAGAGCTCAGAGGGAAAGAATTAGAAATCGCAAATTTCTACAAGAAGGAGCAGCTAGATATCATATATTATTTGCCACTGCGGGTAGTCACGGCCGAATACGATACGACAAACTGTAAGCGTTCTGTTGCTTTAAGAAGTTTGTATTCGTGGCGTTCTGTTAACCCCTTCCCTTTAAAGTTCTGCTAGAGGTTCCGGCAGGCAAACCAATCTCTCCAGAAGGTCCGGTGCTGACTCAAAGTGAGCTGCATAAACAGAGGCAAGCTGACCGTATTGAGGCCGATGACCCTGCTGCGAGTGAAATTCAATCCATTCCTTTCGTGTCAGATTAGATCGAGAAGCCCCTGATGGATCTCCGCAGTAAGGAGGCCGTGCGATTTCATTGGAATGGGGAACATATCTTGGTTTCCACTTCTCTTCCTCCCTGATCAAGCTCCAAACTTACTCGTCATGCCCGGGCGGCTGGCTTTTCCCTATACGTGAAGAAGAACATGAACGAGATTAAATCAGTGCCAACCGCACGTCTACCTACCTTAGTCGCCCAAGCTCGGGCGAGAAGCTTCACCCTTGACCACTTCATGGGTGAAGCCCTGGCCGAGGTTACTGGCATAGCCGAGCGACTAGAGGCATGGGTGGAGGAGTTAGAAGAAGAAAATGAAGCTCTGAAGGCTGATAACAAAAAGTTGAGGGAGATCGCCGAGGTAACAAGAACCTTACTCGTTATTTTTTATCTGGTCGGTCTCAAATTCTAACCAAATTTTATATTGCTTCTAATCTTACAGCAAATGTATTACCGGGAGAACCCGGCTTTCTTGCATGAAATCATCTCCCATTTGCGGGAAGGAGGGGAAGATATTCTTTACATCCTCAAGGAGAGAGGTTCTTTGGTACCGGAGGAACAAAAACTTACATTCGACGACCTCTTCCCCGACTTCAGAACACTGGAGGCCGAGCGGGATAATGCAGCAAGTGCGGCTAAGATAGTTGAATCAACTCCTGCTTCTGAGGCTGAGGTCAATACCCGTGATGGTGAAGAGAACGACGCCGAAGAAGTTACCGAGGAAGACTCTTGGGATAGCGGAGAGTCTGATTCTTCAAAATCTACCGGGTCGAGCGAGTCTTCGAGTGCTTCAAGTTAGTCCAGCTCGGGACGGGATCGCCAGAAGAAGAAAGCCAAGATATAGACGGGATGTATCTATTTTCTCTTTTCAGACCGCGCGAATTCTATTTTTTGTAAACTGCACGGAATATGTGTAATGGCCTTTTTTATGAATGACATTCTTTATTTTTCCTATTGTGTGATGTCGTGCGGTTGAATGGTTTTTATTTCCTCGATTAATTAACGGATTGAAATGAAGATTTCGCAACTTGATCTGCACCAGAATTCCACGTGACGGGTTTGCAGCTCGTACCCTTTTTTGTCCGTTCGATTATAATTTGGACAAGAAAATAAATACAGAATTCCATATAACAAGCATGCGACTTGCAACATTATATCTGCGCGATTACATCCAGATAAGAAAAAATAGTACAGAATTCCATATAACAAGCTTGTGACTTGCAACTTTATATCCGCGCGATTACATCCTGATAGGAAAAAATAGTACAGAATTCCATATAACAAACTGACGACTTGCAACTTCTTACCCGCGCGATTACAAGATAATTATTTATTGGTCGTGCTAGTGGTGGTGTTTGGTTCGCTGCTTCTTGTCTCTTTACCCGCTTGTCTTGACAATTTTTCTTCGAGAGACTGGCTTGACCGCTGATCCGATAATGAATAGAAGCTCCGAAAAACTCTCCCTACGATCATCCCAGTTTCACCTTGCCGCGCGGTTATGCGATAAAAACTGAATTCAGAAAAAAGAAAGGAGGTGTGCCCGATTACCACGACCTAGATTGATCAATAAGGATGAGGCTGGTGGGTGCTGAGATCGCAGCATCTCATCTCAAGGAAGATCAATAAAACCGTAATAATATCCCTTATGACGCATGGTAGAGCTAAGCACCCACCCTAACCCTCCTAAAATGCAGAGGTGGTGTGCTAGGTGCCAGCTGGGATCTGATGCCCAAAAGCCCTCCACTCGAGAATCTGCAAGCTCCCACTACACGTTGCGAAAACTCCCCACTACACGTGGTCTTGGTGGTGTTATGCTAATGACAATGTTTCTTGTGAGGGATCGAGCTAGACTCGGCGGTGTTACCCCAGGCTTAACATTTCCTCGCTTCGAGTCTTGAGAGTAAATACCACGCGATTTGTTCTAAGAATAAAACCGCTTCAAATCATCTCCGCTCCAGGTATGAGTGATGTCCTCCCCTTCATACGTTTGCAGCTTGTACACCCCCTTTTCAGAACTTCCTTTATGATAAAAGGCCCGATCCAATTGGGATTCAATTTTTCGACCGAGCCATTTCTTGCTGCAGCATCCACTTTCTTCAGAACTAGGTCTCCTACCTGAAATTGCTTGACCCTTACTTTTTGATCGAAATATCACGCCATCCTCCTTTTCACTTCCTCTTGCCTAATCGTATCCTCATCTCGAAGTTCCTCGATTTGATCCAGGCAGTATCTCATTTTTTCATCATTAATTTCAAGCCAGTCTTCCCAATTTTGCCTAGCTAGTAAGACCCTGGGCGATGGCACTTCAAATTCTATTGGGATGAGGGCCTCTGATCCATATGAGAGCTTGAAGGGAGTCTCTCCTGTGGAGCTGGAAGGTGTAGTCCTTAGGGCCCATAATACTGAGGGGAGTTGATCAGCCCAACTGCTTTTTAAACTCTGAACTCTTTTCTTGAGCAAGTTCAAGATTCGTTTATTGGCCGCTTCTACTTGGCCGTTGCTCCGGGGATGATGTACTGAGGAAAATCGGAGGTCGGTTCCTGCCTTCTTGCAAAAATCAATCATTTCCGTGTTATTTAACTGAGGTCCATTATCTGTGATTATTGCCATGGGAACTCCGTGCCAACAAATTATATCACCCCAAATAAATTTTTTGACTATTTGAGCCGTAGTTCTCGCTAGCGCCTTGGCCTAATTCCACTTAGTGAAGTAGTAAATCATAACCAAGATGAAGCGCCGCTGACTACTCGCCTTTGGAAATGGCCTGATGAGGTCCATCCCCCAAATTGCAAACGGCCATGGTGCCGTGATCGAGCAAAGTTGTCGAGCATGCTGGTGTTGAAGTGGAGCAAATTTCTGGCATTGAACGTATTTCTTGGCATACAGCTCTGCGTATTTCCTGATTGTCTGCCAAAAATATCCTTGACGTAAGATTCATTGTTCTAAGGTTATAACTCCATAATGGCTACCACATTCTCCTGAATGGATGTCTTTAAGTACGGTGGGGACTTCCTCTTCTAAAACACATCTTTCCATGGGTGAGATGAAAGTTCTTCTGTAAAGTATCCTGATATCAGGTTGTAATATGCTGCCTTAACTTTGAATCTTCTTCGATCTTTAATAGCAGGGTGATATTCTCCTTTTGATAGGTACATAATGAATGGATCTACCAAGGAGTAACGCTGGTCGACTTGCATTTCCTCCCCTTCTTCGACCGATGGCTGAAAAAGCTCAGATGCTACTTCCCCCATAGTAACGCCGAATTTCGATAAGGCATCAGCTTCCTCATTTCCGATCCTTGGGATTTGTTCAATAACAATGCTTTTGAATCTCCCGATTTCTTCTTTCACCAACACGAGATATTGTTTGAGAATTGGTTCTTGGGTTTTGAAGTTCCCGGGCACTTGCGATGCTATTACTAAGGAATCTGTTCTGACGTGGGCGAGATCGATGCCGAGCTCTTTCGCGAATCTTAACCCTGCAAGAAGTGCTTCATATTCGGCCTGATTGTTAGTAACCAGGAAAAAGAACTTCACTAAATGCTTTATTTTGACTCCATTTTGATTGATGAGGACTATCCCTGCTCCTGACGAATTCTTTCTAGAGGCTCAATCGACATAAATGATCCAAGCGGACGGAAAATTTTCTTTCTGAGCAAAACATTACTCCGTGGTTTCTACCATGAAATCTGCCAAAACTTGAGCTTTTATTGTTGTTCGTGGTACGTATGCGATTTCGAACTCAATTAGCTCGATCGCCCATTTAGCGAGTCTTCCTTAATGTTTTGGCCTTTCCAATATCCGTTTTAGGGGCTGATCCACCACAACTTGGATTGAATGTGCCTGGAAATATGGACAGAGTCGACGTGCAGAGATGACTAAGGCCAATGCTAGCTTTTCAAGGATAGGGTATCTTAATTCAGCACTCTTTAGGATATGGCTAACATAATATACTAGGAATTTCCTTTTCTTTTCCTCCCTGACAAGAACGGAGCTAACCGCCTCGGGTCCCACTCCCAGATAGATATATAACGGTTCTCCCGGGCGAGGAATTTGTAATAATGGAGTCGTTGTAAACTGTCTTTTGAGTTGTTTGAAAGCCTCATCGCATTCATTAGTCCATTCAAACTTTGAGGCCCCCCGAAGAGTCTTAAAGAAGGGAGCGCTCTTATCTCCTACCCTTGAAATGAAGCGGCTAAGATCTGTTATCCTTCCTTCTAGCTTTTGGACTTCCTTCGGGGAGCGAGGAGGTGTCATACCTAGGATAGCTTTTACCTTATCAGGATTTGGAGCCAACCGTTCAAGGGTAAGGAGGTGACCAAGGAACTTCCATTGGCTGGACCCCAAAACCCACTTCAACGGGTTTAGCCTCATCCTAAAATTCCGTACGGTTGCGAAGGTTTCTGTGAGATCTTCTAAATGCGCCGAAAATGATTTACTTTTTATGAGGAGATCATCAACACAGACATCTAGGTTCCTTCCCTTTTGGTTTTTGAAAACGGAATCCATCATGCGTTGATAGGTAGCTCATGCATTTTTAAGCCCAAAAGGCATCACTAGAAAGCAAAAACACCCTTCATTTGTGATAAAAGACGTGTGTGGTATATCGGGTTTGTGCATCTTAATCTGGTGATAGCCAGAGAACACATATAAAAAACTCATAACAGAATAACCAACTGCAGAATCTACTAAATCATCTATTCGAGGAAGGGGATAAAAATCTTTGGGGCACGCTTTATTGAGTTTTGTGAAATCTACGCACATCCTCAATTTTTCCCCCGGTTTTGGCACCATTACAACATTCGATATCCAGGCGGGATATTGTATTTCTTGAATGAATTTAGCCTTTACCAGCTTGGTGACCTCTTCCCGGATTGGACTAGCTAGTTTTGTTGCGACGTCTCTATTCTTTTGTTGTACAGGCTTATACTTCGGGTCAATATTGTGATGATGGCACGCTACGTTTGGATCCACTTCGGGCATATCTTCAGGAGACCATGCGAAGATGTCGAGGTTCTTTAGGAGATAGGAGATTAATTCGATTTTCTCCTCTTCTGATAACTCTGCATTAATGGAGAGCTTTTTCTCCTCTCCCTCAGCGATGGGCACTTTCTCGATAGGTTGAGCAGCCTCCATATGGAGTCCTTCCTTTGCATTCTCTTTGGGTTCTCCAAGCTCAACCGCTGTGACTACCGGAGGGGTTACCTGCTCGATCACGTTAGCCGTTTTCACATAACATTCTCGGGCCACTCGATGGTTACTCCTGATTCGATACTGTTTTCCTTGAGCAGAGAATTTGATAGCCAGATGGTAAGTCGACACAATTTCCCAATACTCGTTTAGTAGAGGCCTTCCAAAATTGCATGATAGCTGCTTGCCGTGTCGATTACAACGAACCGGATCATCTTGGTGATTCCCCCCAGAGTTACTAGTAGCGAAATGTTTCCTTCTGCTTCCTTCCTCTCTCCCGAGAAGCCGTAGAGTGGCCCCTCGGTAAAAGACAATGGCTTCCCGGTCTTTAGGGCCTCAAACTTCTTCTGAAACAAGAGATTCACCGAGCTTCCCATATCTATCAGAATCTTGTCTACTGTGAAATTTTCGATGACGGCTTGGATAACAACCGCATCGTTTAGGGTTGGCGATGGATGAGAGGTCATCTTGACCAAAAGTGACGAGTTCTCTAGTTGGAGCCGAGGAAGAAGTCATAGCCACCTCCTGCTTACATAACATTGAAATGGAAGATTTCCGGCTTTATTCAAGGCCTCCCCCTCCATGGATGCAAAAAAGCAGCCCGAGGGTTCCCTCATCATGAACATCCACACAATCATTCGGGTAATTCATATTACCTAGGCTGCCAACGTCAGTGATGTCCTCACATTCCTGGAGCACCTCAGCCACCTCTTTGCCCTTTGAGTTGTTTGAATTGACGGTAGCCTCTTTACAGAAAATGTTTGACATTTTTCCTTCTGAAACCAGTCTTCTTTCCAAAAAGCAAAGGGCCCGACAGTGCTCTGTAGGGTGTCCCTCTTCTTTGTGAAATTTGCAGAAATTCTTAGAGTTCGGGGGTCTTACCTCTCCCTGGGGTTTGGCCCTTCTGAAGTCTTTTCTTTACAGGACCTCAACGACTTACTCCCAAGTCATGTTAGTAACGTGAGGCTCTTCGTGCTGACTAATAGGAAGGACTTGTGGGACTACCGGAACATGAGCCATGTTCAATGGTAGCATTCGCTCTCGGAAGTGCTAATGGTTGAGAAATGGCCTCTTATGACGAAAGTTTCTACCCCTTTTAGGTGAGGACTGATGATCATGACGGGAAGGTTTTGGACATGTCGCACCATGGAAGAACTCCCTGAGCCGCCACCACCTGCCATAGAGGTTAGAGTAGAAATATAGGTTGGGTTAGCACTTTCTCCTTCAATGAACTTGTTTGCGAGAGTGATTATGGCTTAATAAGTTGCCGGAGCCTTTGTCGTGGCTTTGAACTTTAACGGGCCTTCCTGGAGGCCGTTGAATTGGGCGACCTTATAATAATCTGGGTCTACATTCTCTACTTCCAAAATTTCCCTTTGAAAACGATCTATAAATCGCGCCACGCTTTCGCCCTCCCTCTGTATAATTTTTAAAAGAGCTGCAGGACCACTTTTCCTTTTTTTAGAGGTTGAAAAGCTCAACAGAAGATCTTGGCAGAGCCCGACGAAAGAGTTAATTGAGCGAGGATGAATCTCGTGAAACCAATCTCGAGCCTGCCCATCGAAAGTCGTAACCAGCAACTTACACTTTAGTGCATCCGTCAGGCATCTAAGGGCCACAACATCTTCGAATGCTTGCAGTTGCGTAACCGGATCAGATGCACTGGTATAAAAAGGTAAACGAGGTTCTTTGAAATTGTTCAGCGCGAGCTCTCGCCTTATCCGCGCAACAAACGAAGATGGGTCCTCCATCTCAGCCGGGGTTGAAGGTGAGGCGCGGTTAGAATTTGGGAAATCAGCGAGTATGCCGGGCTGGCGGTCTTCTTCGAAGTCTAACCGCTTAGCCAGACCTGCCTGAGCAGTATCTTGGAAATAACCCATGAAAGGATTTAGCTTGTATTCCTGGGGTTGCGGTTGCGCGGTCGTCTGACATGGCTGGAAAGCGTGCTGATTAGTCGCGGGGGTCGGTAAGATTGCGGGTTCCACAGGTGCTACGGTTAGAGGCATCGCTAACCGTTGGTTAAGAGCTGCTAGAGCTTGGCCGATTGCATCAAGGCGTTTGCCGGTTTTCAACCTATCTCGCTCCATCTCCTGGCGAGATTGTTCGAGCGCCCTCCAAAGGGATTCTTCTAAAGACCCCGCGCGGTTAGAATGACGAGAATGAGAGTAGTGAGGGCATTGCCTGCCCGACATATCGAAACCGCTCGGATTCACGGACAACTCGAATTAGAAGGTCGCGTGTTCAATGTTCATGTCAAGAACGTCTCTTGGTCGCTGAAGAACTTGCGAGAGAGAGAAAACGGTAAAATAGGAATTGCGAGTTGTCGGTTACTAGCGGTTAAATGAAAAGGAGACAAAAGGTTGCCGCTAAAAGCGGCGACATCAGAGTTTGCTCGTCGCAGCAAAAACCACTCTTGCGACGGGCTTTTCGGTTGTCATAGATGAAGCGATTACAACAGTTACCAAGGAACACCCGATCGGACAGTAACCCGCTCGGCAAAGGATACAAGACCACTGCCACAGACGACGAGCTTGAGGATTTGATTCGCGATGCCTAGAGAGTACTGTTCATGCCTATTTATAGGCTCGAGGTCCTGCCCGAGTGGGCAGGCGCTAGAATCACCGGTTTCCCGGGGGACAGGATAGCGGGCATCGGTGACAGGATGCACAGCTAGATAAGAAAGAGGGCAGGCTTTTAACCGTGCAGCTACGCGGTCTTCAATTACAATAACGACGACTCTCAGATGGAAAAATGGCTTGCTGATTGCCACGGTCTTGCGGAAATGCGATCAAGAATCGGACCCTTGAATCATCTTAAGGGAGAAACATAATAGCTGTCTCCCGGGTAAACACCGCGGTTGGTTATTCTATTATGAGTTTCTTAGATGCATTCTCTGGATACCATCAAATTAGAATGCATAAGCCCGACATTCCTCATACATCTTTTATCTCAAACGACGGTTGTTATTATTACTTGGTGATGACTTTCGGGCTTAAGAACTCTTGTGCGACTTACCAACGAATGATGCATCATGTTTTCAAAGAACAAAAAGGAAGAAACCTTGAAGTATATGTTGATGATCTCTTGATCAAGAGTAAAACCTTCTAATTACACTTGCATGATCTGGAAGAGATGTTCGCTACTCTACGAAAGTATAAGATGAAGCTTAGTCCATTAAAGTGTACCTTTGGGGCGAGTAAGGGGAAATATCTTGACATCTCCTTACTCCGGAAGGACTTGCCCCTAATCCTGATAAAGTTAAAGCTATTCTTCATATGGCACCTCCTAAGCCACCAAAAGAAATTCAGCAATTAGGAGAAAGGTTGGCAGGTCTCCGGAGATTCATCTCTCGAGTTGGCGATAAGAGTACCTCTTTCTTTAGAACTCTTCGAGGAGCGTCCAAGTTTGAATGGACAGAAGAGTGTTCAGAAGCCTTTGAGCGGTTGAAGAAATAGTCAACTTCAACACCCTTGTTGTAGAGCCCCCGATCAGGGGAAATGTTGTTCTTATACCTAGGAGTTGGCCCGGAGGCGGTCATCTTAGTTCTTGTTTGAGAAGAGCACAATAGACAGTTTCTGGTTTACTATGTTAGCCATATCGTCAAAAGCGCAGAAACAAGATATCTGATTTTGGATAGGTTGGCTTTAGTATTAGTAATGTTAGCTCGGAGAATCTGCCCATATTTCCAGGCACATGCAATTCAAGTAGTGACAGATCAACCGTTGAGAAGTATGCTGGAAAAGCCAGATCATTCAGGGAGATTAGCTAAATGGGCAATATAGCTGAGTTAGTTTGAAATTTCTTATGTGCCCAGAACAGCTATCAAGGCTCAAGTACTGGCAGATTTATTGGTTGATACGGTAGAGTCCACCTCTAGTCAAGCAGAAAGATCTCCTTTGGCTTGGAGCATCTATGCTGATGGGGCCTCAGGCAAAAATTCTTCAGGAGCAGGAGTGGTTATTATTAATCCTAATGGCATCAAGCTAGAGCAAGCAATAAAGTTCTTCTTTCCAACTACAAACAATCAGGCAGAATATGAAGCTTTATTGGCCAGCTTAAAGCTTGCAAGAGAACTTGGGATTGAGCATGTTCACATCAAAATGGATTCTCTGGTAATGGCTTCACAAGTTTTGGGCAACTTTAAGATCAGAGAACCAATCTTAAAGAAATACCTTGCTATCATCAAGATGGAAATTGGCAAGTTCAAGAGCTTTACTATCGAGCATTTCTCGAGGACTGAAAATGAAGAAGCAGATGTTCTTGTTAAGCATGGACTCCCATCAGGAGGAACAACTTCTGAACTCTTCCGCACGGTAGTCGATGAAGATGTCACGATGCAGATTGATCAGCGCTCCTCCTGGATGGACCCATTCATTCTTTACCAATCTATAGGGAATTTTCATCAAACAATCAAAGAGAAGAAGAAATTCAGAAAAAAGTAGCATATTACTATTTGGTATCAGGAATTCTATATAGAAAGACCTTCTTGTCAACTATGGCGAGATGTGTTTCAGAAGAAGAAGCTCTTGTCGTTCTTCATGAAGTTCATTCTGGTGAGTGTGGATGTCACTCAGGAGCATGGACTTTGGAAAAAAGGATCCTCCAACAAGGATATTTCTGGCCTACTATGAAGAAATATTCAGAAGTTTATGCAAGGATATGTGCTCAGTGCCAGAAGTTCGCTCCGCTTCAGCATCAATCAGCTTAGTTGCTCAAATCAATCGCAACTCCATGGCCTTTGCAATATGGGGAATGGATCTCCTTGGTACTTTTCCCATGGCAAACGGATAGTGGCGTTTCATTATAGTGATGATTGATAATTTCAGCAAGTGGATCGAGGCCAAATCATTAGCTAAAACAACAACTCAGGTTGTAAAGAACTTCATTTGGGGCTAGATAGTATGCCAGCTTGGGATTCTAATGGCTATTATGACAGACAACGGGCCACAGTTCAACAATAGTGAGACGATTGATTTTTGTAAGCAGATTGGAACAGAGCTGTGTTTTGCATCACTCCATCATCCCAAAAGTATTATCCAAGTTGAAGCAGCGAACAAGCAGATTCTCAATTTGCATAAGAAGAAAGTCCAAAATCTCAAAGGTAGTTGGGCTGATCAACTTCCATCGGTTATCTGGACCTTGAGTACAACACATTCATCAGCAATTGGAGAGACTCCTTTCAAGCTCTCTCATAGTTCAGAGGCCCTCATTCCAGTGGAGTTTGAAGTTCCATCACTAAGAGTTCTGCTTGCTAGATAGGGCATGGAAGATTGGCTTTAGCTGAATAGTGAAGAGATGAAATTCAGCTTAGATGAAATAAGAGATAAAGCAGCAATAAGGATAGAAGAAGTAAAGTGAAGAATGGCCAGATACTTTTATTAGAACGTGAGGATCAAACACTTTTAAGTGGGAGACCTTGTTCTTAAAAAATTTGATGCTGCTGCAAGAACCGGCTCACTAGGGCAGTTGAATTCGAATTGGGCTGGTCCATTCATCATAAGGAAGTGCGGATGAATGGGGCATATCGTCTACAAACTTATGAAGGAAATGATGCACCATATACATGGAGTGGGGATGATATAAAATGGTTCTATTCTTGAACCAACTCCTCTCTTATTCTTCCTTTATAATATTTCAAAGATTATTAGTAATCAAAGGCCCGTTACTGACACTTTTTTGAGTTCTTTTCGTCTCCTGAACAATAAAAAAGCAAGGATAACTGACTCCAGGAGACATCGCCGTTTTCAGCTTAGACCCCCCCTTGAATCGTTGTCATTAGCATAACATCACAATGACCACGTGTTGCAGGGAGATTTCGCGCAGTGTAGTGGAAGCTTGCAGATTCTAGTGCGGTGGGCTATTGAATTTCGGATCCCGGCTGGTATCTAACCTCATCTCTGCATTTTGGAGGGACAGGGTGTGTAAAACCCCCCTCCCGGAACACAAGACACGGCACGAGAGGGGTCTTATGCCCAGAACAGCCGCCTTGCGGTAGCACCAGCACTTGAGCTAGCCTGTACCACAAGACGCCTATTCTGCCGGCTACAACCAATATCAACATATAACTGCCAACCCAACCATAATAATATGAAAGTCAAATCCACACCAAGCATATGTCCATAATATCACAAATAAAGAAGCTACAGCAAGCTTCTAATATCAGAGTACGAGAACAGAATTACCCCGAAGGGCTACAACAAAATCTCTCTCTCACTCACATCTGTAACCGACGGTAGCGACGGTACCGTCCCTTCAGGCCCTGTCACCCTGGCCTGGCTGTCCGTCTGCATAGCCTACTCCACCTGCGGGGTTTCCTCCTAAAAAGGAGACGTAGCAACCGTTAGTCAAAAAGACTAAGTGGTTTCACATCCGCTCACCCGGCGACTCCTCGGCACCGGGCGGAGAAAGGAACAGGTACAATATATAAATAACAGTAGTACAACAGGTGAAGTGAGTATACATATTATAAGCAGCAACTTCAGTAGTGTATAATAAACAAGCTCTTATTTTCAAATCTACGAACTACAGCAGCAAGAGAGTATATAACTAGAACAGTAATTAACTCAACTTATATGGATGCCCATACAAGCATATAAGTTGAGGGTCGTTCAGCAGAAAGTAACTCATCGTATAGGAGTGCCCACACAAACTTATACGATAAGGGTTTTGTGTATGTAATGAAGTGTAATGCTATGTATGCAATGCAATGACACACCCATGCACAAGCACATGCAATCGCTATGTCGACCCAGACTTATAGTTCCCACTATTCGAGCAGGTAGCTAACCTCTCAGGCATCAACCGTCGTGGCCAAACAGTGACAATAGAGCGGGCATCTCCACTACTAGGCTGGTCTCCACACTACCTGGCCTAGGCCTCCGTACGCCTCCACGCTAGGAACACAACAGCGGAGCTCACATGCGTACTACGGCTCAACGGGTTCTCTCGGGTAAATATGCACCAAGATCCTAGCCCCTGACTGGCCTATGGTATGACACGGAAGGAGCCTCGGAAATGAGCATGAGGACCAAGCCCAACCATTCACTTGGCATGGAAGGAGCCTCGGGACGTGAACACCGAGGACCAAGCCCAACCGCCCAAGGTCTAACTGTCAACTCCCATCGGTGTGACGATTGGCGAGCCCGTAGACCTGCCACACTATCCTTAACCCGGGATTACGACACCGCGTGTCGACTCACACCACATGCAATTCCATAATTCCGTGGCATGGAAGGAGCCTCGGAGAAAGCACGAGGACCAAGCCCAACCATCCATCAAATACGGAAGGAGCCTCGGGACGTGAACACCGAGGACCAAGCCCAACCGTCCAATTTTATCCAACTCAACCTCATTCCCATTAGTGACGGTCAACACCGCACTTGTTAACTTCCACAATGCTACCCGTGGGGAGGCGACACTCTAAGCATTGAGCTATCCATTCCCTTCCATCAATCCATTATACATCCTGACCATAGTTTTAATCATTTACAAATCCTTCCAAATGAATTCAACATACTATAGATAATGCGCATAATGGTGATCTACCAAATATAACAAAGCCTTTCATTCACTTAGGCTTGATTCACATCTCGGCTTAGGAACTCAAGTCCTCAAACATCAATCTTCACATTACCTCGGTGATTAACATAAAAGAATTCACCCAACCTCGAGATGAATTGCAACATCTATTCCATCGAATCCAAGTTCATATTATAATCACCTAGAATTGTATGTAATCTGGTCAGCAACTTTGACGGAGGATTCCCGTGGCTACAGGTATCGCCTGAAAACGTGCCACCACTCGTTCGAAAGGTAATTTTAAGGGATACGACTTTCATGTTTAGTTGAAAGCCCAGATCTGGTCACATCATACCAGAAATGCAACTCGAAGTCTGCTGCGTACAGGATACAGAATTCCTGGGCATTAACTCCCAACCGCAGCAGATTCAAATGGACTTTCCTGTGACTATAGGTATCGCATGGAAACGTGCAACCACTCGTTGGAAAGGTAATTTCAAGGGCTACAACTTTCGTGTTTAGTCGAAAGCCCAAATCCGCCCCCTTCTTGCTTAAAAATAGCCAAGAAGGTCGCTGTGTGCAGAATACAGATTCTGCACGCATCTTGAAGCGAAGTGAACGACATCCGTTCATCTTCCTCCTCAAGCAATTTTCCCCAAATCGCGACCAGAAGTTCCTCCACCCTTATTCTCCCTCTTGAGACCATTTTCTCTTCACGAGACCACCCCTATCATCACTTTGAAGCGAGGAGAGGTTGAAGATGACTAAGCTTTAGAACACAAGTTCTAGCATGGCCTTCCTAGAAAGGTTCATCTCACACATCAAGAGTCTTTTGAGTCGATGTCTTGCCTAAGAATAGCTACAGATCTAGCACCAAGGGAGAGGGGAGGAAACTCACTTCATTTCCGGTGTTTCCTCCGTTGCCGGCCATGGATCGCGTTACTCTTCGTTGCGGCATCCTTGGTGCAGTTGTTCTTCATGACAAAGGAAGGAGAGAGAGAAGCCCGCCTCCAAAGCTCGCATCAGCAAGCTCTCCTCCGGCGATCTGTGATATTCTCCTCTACCCTTCGCTCCCGATAGTTTGCACGGTGACGGCTCGGCAAGAAAGATTGGATGCGATGGTTAGGGTTTGGTTTACTCCCTTTTTATATTATATATTAGGCTAAGTCCCTTCCGCCACGTGTCACTCTCTAATTGGACCGCCCAAATTAGGTTTCATTTGAAGTGACCGGTCCAAAGATCATTCAGCACGAATCCCGAGGTCCAGTTCGGTTTGCCTGTACAAGCCGGTGAATCGGCCTGGGTGCAGAAAACGCACAAGTCAAATTCGGCGGGAATCAGTCAGTGATTCCCGTCGATCGGCGAGTATTGGCGGGTCATTCTCGACGAATTCGTCAAGTATCAACAATGATACTCGACGATTTTCCCTTAGCCATTTTATCGGACATCCTGTCGCTGTGTGCGTTGAGTATCAGTCAGTGATACTCGACGATCAGTGGGTATCACCGGGTATTCTCGGCGATCGGTGAGAATCGTCAGGCATTCTCGACGATTTTCCCTTAGCCTACTGCAGTTCTGAGTCCGGCGGGTATCGACCACCGATACCCGTCGAATCGGCGAGAATCAACCTCCATTCTCGACGATCGACGAGCATCAACCTCCATTCTCGACGATCGACGAGCATCAACCTCCATTCTCGTTGATTTTTACTTAGCCGAGTTCCCTCATCTCGGCTACTAGTTGGGGTATCCTTGAACCCAACCCTACACTTATTCAATGCACCTGACACCTCGCGTCAGTGCACCCCAAGCCCGAGTTGAGTCTCTTGACTCAGAACACGTGCGAGGGGCCTAGCGCGAATTGGGACGTTACAAATCCTATAAAAAAAATAAAAAGATTTCGTCCCCGAAATCAGGCTGAGGTCGTGGGGAGTAAAGCATACAGAAAACAAAATATGCTTTTAAATAAAATTACCTGAGGCAAACAACTCCGGGTAGCGTGTTTGCATAAAATCCATTGGCTCCCATGTGAATTCCTCCTTCCCATGATTAGACCATAGCACTTTTACCAAGGGGACACTTTTGCGGCGCAAGGTTCTTATCTCATTATCAACGATCCGCACCGGCTCCAGTCGCACAGATCTGTCAGATGCCACAGTACCATCAGTGGTGGGGATGTATTGTTCGGGCCGCAACAGCGCCTTCTGAAGCGACGATACATGGAACACATCGTGGAGATTCTCTAGCTCGGGCGGTAGCTCCAGCCGGTAGGCCAAAGGGCCAACCCTTTCCAATATGACATAGGGCCCAACATACCGTGGACTGAGCTTCTTCACTCCTCGCACTCGTGATACTCCATGCATCGGCCGGATTTTTAGAAACACCTTATCACCTACTTGAAATTCCACCATACAGGGCCTTGCGTTGTAATACTTCGCCTGCCGACTTTGAGCCTCCAACATGCGATCCCTTATTAGCCTAACCACCGCATCAGTGTCATCTATGTACTCAATTCCCAAAGTCTTCGGGTCTTCATCTTGCACCCAAGACAAGGGGGTCCTACACCTCCTTCCATATAAGGCTTCATGGGGCGCCATGCCAATACTAGCTTGATGGCTATTGTTATAGGAGAATTCCACCAAGGGCAAGAGTCTTTCCCACGGCTCTCCCCTATCTATCACACACAACCTCAACAGATCTTCCAATGTTCGGATGGTCCGCTCAGACAGTCCGTCCGTCTGAGGATGAAATGCGGTACTAAAGGTAAGACGTGGGCCCAAATACGTCTGTACCGCCTTCCACTCCTTGGAGGTGAAACGACCATCACGATCCGAAACTATCGTCTTAGGTACGCCGTGATACCGTACAAATTTTTCCACAAACAGGCGTACCAAGACATCCACATGAGCCTCCTTCTTCATAGGAATGAACCGGGCAACCTTCGTCAGGAGATCAACGATCACCCACACTGAATCATTCCCTGAGCGGGAGCGAGGTAGCCCATGTACGAAGTCCATGGATATATCCTCGAACTTCCATTCGGGGATTGGCAATGACTGCAACAGGCCACCGGGGCTCCTACATTCCGCCTTCACTCTTTGGCAGGCTTCACAATGCGTGACAAAGTACCGGACATCTTTCTTCATCCCTGGCCAACACCTCGTCTTTCGTAAGCCGACGTACATCTTTGAAATTCCTGGGTGCACGGAATATTGAGAGCAATGTGCTTCTCTCATAATATCCTCCCGAATTCTGCCACCTTTGGGAATATAGAGTAGGCCACGAAAGTAAACGAGGCCGTCCTTTAGTGTGTACTCGTCGGTAGTCCCGTCTTCGATTAACTTTATTGCCGGGGCCAAAGCCGCATCCAATCCTTGCTCCACTCGGATCCGGTCCCGGATATCACAAACTATGCTCATGCTGGACAGGTACTCCGTATATTCCGAAGAAGCCTTAAATATTAAGGTGATGTCCATCTCCTCGATCATCCGTGCCAACTCCATGCTCATCAATCGAGATTCTGGGCTCGAGCCGGGTACTTTCCTACTCAACGCATCGGCTACCGAGTTTGTTTTTCCGGGGTGGTAGTTCAAGGTGAACTCATAGTCGCATAGAAACTCTAACCACCGCCGTTGTCTTAAGTTCAATTCCTTCTAGGTATGGACGTACTTCAAATTTTTATGATCCGAGAAGATTTCGCAGTGGACGCCGTATAGATAATGCCTCCATACCTTCAAGGCGAACACCACCGCTCCTAGCTCCAAATCGTGCACCGGGTAATTGATTTCATGCTTCTTCAATTGTCTTGAAGCATAAGCAATTACGTGCCCGTGCTTCATCAACATCGCTCCCAACCCCTGATAAGACGCGTCCGTATAAACTTGAAATCCTTCCTTCCCAGACGGAAGGACAAGGATGGGGGCGGAGGTAAGTCTATCTTTCAATTCCTGGAATGCCGCTTCACACTGGGGTGTCCACTCAAATGGCACTCCTTTCTTTGTCAAGGAAGTAAGCGGGAGGGCAATCTTGGAGAATCCTTTTACGAACTTGCGGTAGTATCCGGCAAGTCCAAGAAAACTCCTCACATCGGCCGCCGACTTCAAGGGCGACCACTCCTTCACGGCGCACACCTTGGCCGGATCCACAGCTAGTCCTGCCCCACTGATTACATGGCCCAAGAAAGCAACTTCCTTAAGCCAAAATTCACACTTGCTAAACTTGGCGAACAGGGCGTGCTCTTTTAGCTTCTCCAGAACTAAGGCCAAATGTCTGACATGTTCTTCCTCCGTCTTCGAGTAGACTAGGATGTCGTCAATGAACACAATGACGAAGACATCTAGATAGGCCTCAAACACTTTATTCATCAAGCTCATGAAAGCCGATGGGGCATTGGTGAGTCCAAACGGCATCACTGTGAACTCATATAAGCCGTACCTTGAGCTGAAAGCCGTTTTCTGTATATCATCCTCCTGTATTCTCAATTGGTAGTACCCCGAGCGCAAGTCTAGCTTGGAGAACCAATACGCTCCCACCAGTTGGTCGAACAACTCATCGATCCGAGGTAACAGGTAGGTGTTCCGTACTGTCAGTCGGTTGAGTTCTCGATAGTCTATACATAAATGCAGGGTTCCATCTTTCTTCTTGATGAATACAACAGGGGCTCCCCAAGGCGACGAGCTGGGGCGAACAAACCCTGATTCTACCAACTCCTGCAATTGCACTCTAAACTCCACAAGTTCTTTTGGGGCCATCTGATAAGGGGTCCTGGAGGCAGGCTTAGCTCCTGGTACAAGCTTAATCTGAAAATCCACTTCTCTATGTGGGGGTAACCCTGGCAGTTTCTCGGGAAATACCTCAGGGAAATCCCGTGCTACCCGCACATCCTTCACATCTAACTTCATCTCTTTTAGTTCGAATCGTATCATGTAGACTTCATCCCCTCTCATATGAGCTTTCAAGGTCTGGATTGAGGATAACAAGATTCGTGGTGTGAAATTTATACCTTGGAAGACTACATCAGTATCCCCATGTCTCAAATAGATACGCTTCTCCGCACAGTCGATTCTCGCATGGTGCCAATCCAGCCACGCCATACCCAGGATCAGGTCGAACTCTGGTATTCTCAAAATTATGGCAGGGGTATCAAAGTTCTTTCCCCCAATGGTTATCTCTAACTCACACTTCGCGGTTGCCATCATCTCAGACCCATCTGGGAGGCGTACTCTTCGAGCAATACCAATGAAATATTGCACTCCGTGTATATCTTTGATGAAGTCTTCAGACACGAATGAATGTGAGGCACCAGTATCAAATAACGTATGAGCCGGTTTCCCGCCGACCATCACGGTGCCTAAGTGTCATTAATAATACTCAAGCTAGATGTCTAGTATATCTCAAGCAACTAGAGGATATTAATGAAAGCAAAATGACCAATTCGAATCGTACCTGCAATCATCTCTTGAGGGTTCCGCTCATGAGTCATGTCCAGGGCATACATCTGATCTCGAGCGGGTCCGGGTTTTCTTCCTCGTGGTCCTCGTCCTCGACCACGCACATATCCCCGCCCCCGAGGGGCTGCTGGAGGGAAAGCAAGAGGCGCATCACCAAACAGTTGTGGGCAGTAGCGTCGAATGTGGCCCGGTTGGTTGCATTCAAAGCACACCCGTTCCTGCCTTCCGCCGTGTTGCTGAAACTGTGGAGGTGGAGGTAATGCTGGCGGTTGTGGGACCGGACGCTCCTCTCTAAAGTTCTGGGGAAAACGCCTGCCACCCCTCCGATATCCTCTTCCTCTTTTATTGTCAAACCTCCTTCTGTTGCTGGGGCCGGCTTCCATCACGCCCTCTGCTGGCCTCTTACCACTTCCCAAGTGGTCCGCTTCTAATCTCTTCGCCATATCAATAATCTCTGCCAGACTAGAGTCTGCTATAAACAATAGGGCTTGCCTTAGGGGGTCTCGCAAGCCTTTGTAGAATCTTTTGGCATACCCTCTATCATCCAGCTCATAGGAGTCAGCGAATCTAGCCAGGTGCTGAAACTCCCGTTGGTACTCCGTCACCGACATGGACCCTTGCTTAAGTTGCAAAAATCTCTCTTCCAGACCATCCCGAGCGGCCGAGGGGATGAAATGCTCTAAGAAGGCTTCGGAGAATTCGCTCCAACTAATGTCCGTGTACACTCTTCCACGAAAAGTGGAGCCCATGAGGGACTTCCACCACCTTTTGGCGTGCAGCTCTAAGAGTGTCACCACAAGGGTCACCGCCATGTTGTTTGGACATCTTATTCTTGCCAACAACTCTTGTATAGTGTCGAGCCACTCTTCCGTACGCACTGCCGACTCTGTCCGAATATAAGCAGGAGGGGAGAGAGCTCGGAAAACGCTTAACCAACTAGATCCCGAACCATGTTGTTGTACAGGTGTCTGCTGAGATTGGGACCTAAAGGCTTCCAGAATAGTTGTGAGCGTCTGCCCCAGCTCTGATTATTGGAATTGTGTAGGTACGGACGGGGCGGGGGTGCCCCTTACTTGCTCAACATGTGCTGGGATCTACACATAAGGTACAAACCTAGTGTTAGGTTGGCTAATCTAAGGTTAAAGATGGACAACTTAGTGTGAATTACATATTGGCACACCACTGCTTCCGCTAAGTCAGCTTGTCCCCAAACTGAACCAAACAAACGGGGGTGGCACCATTGTTAAGTGACTTTCGCCTTGGAGGATCAGAGTGCGCAGCGGAAGCGTGGTGGGCCCATAACCCACAGGTCGGAGGATCGAAACCTCCCTCTGATACCATTTGTAAAACCCCCCTCCCGGAACACAAGACAACGGCACGAGAGGGGTCTTATGCCTAGAACAGCCGCCTTGCGGTAGTACCAGCACTCGAGCTAGCCTGTACCACAAGACGCCTATTCTGCCGGCTACAACCAATATCAACATATAAACTGCCAAACCAACCATAATAATATGAAAGTCAAATCAACACCAAGCATATGTCCATAATATCATAAATAAAGAAGCCACAACAAGCTTTTAATATCAGAGTACGAGAACAGAATTGCCCCGAAGGGCTACAACAAAATCTCTCTCTCACTCACATCTGTAACCGACGGTAGCGACGGTACCGTCCCTTCAGGCCCTGTCACCCTGGCCTGGCTGTCCGTCTGCATAGCCTGCTGCTCCACCTGCGGGGTTTCCTCCTAAAAAGGAAGACGTAGCAACCGTTAGTCAAAAAGACTAAGTGGTTTCACATCCGCTACCCCGGCGACTCCTTGGCACCGGGAAGAGAAAGGAATAGGTACAATATATAAATAACAGTAGTACAATAGGTGAAGTGAGTATACATATTATAAGCAGCAACATCAGTAGTGTATAATAAACAAGCTCTTATTTTCAAATCTACGAACTACAGCAACAAGAGAGTATATAACTAGAATAGTAAGTAACTCAACTTATATGGATGCCCATACAAGCATATAAGTTGAGGGTCGTTCAACAGAAAGTAACTCATCGTATAGGAGTGCCCACACAAACTTATACGATGAGGGTCTTGTGTATGTAATGAAGTGTAATGCTATGTATGCAATGCAATGACACACCCATGCTCAAGCACATGCAATCGCTATGTCGACCCAGACTTATAGTTCCCACTATTCGAGCAGGTAGCTAACCTCTCAGGCATCAACCGTCGTGGCCAAACGGTGACAGTAGAGCGGGCATCTCCACTACTAGGCTGGTCTCCACACTACCTGGCCTAGGCCTCCGTACGCCTCCATGCTAGGAACACAACAGCGGAGCTCACATGCGTACTATGGCTCAACAGGTTCTCTCGGGTAAATATGCACCAAGATCCTAGCCCCTGACTGGCCTATGGTATGACACGGAAGGAGCATAGGAAATGAGCACGAGGACCAAGCCCAACCGTTCACTTGGCACAGAAGGAGCCTCGGGACGTGAACACCGAGGACCAAGCCCAACCGCCCAAGGTCTAATTTTCAACTCCCATCGGTGTGACGATTGGTGAGCCCGTAGACCTGCCACACTATCCTTAACCTGGGATTACGACACCGCGTGTCGACTCACACCACATGCAATTCCACAATTCCGTGGCATGGAAGGAGCCTCGGAGAAAGCATGAGGACCAAGCCCAACCATCCATCAAATACGGAAGGAGCCTCGGGACGTGAACACCGAGGACCAAGCCCAACCGTCCAATTTTATCCAACTCAACCTCATTCCCATTAGTGACGGTCAACACCGCACTTGTTAACTTCCACAATGCTACCCGTGGGGAGGCGACACTCTAAGCATTGGGCTATCCATTCCCTTCCATCAATCCATTATACATCCTGACCATAGTTTTAATCATTTACAAATCCTTCCAAATGAATTCAACATACTATAGATAATGCGCATAATGGTGATCTACCAAATATAACAAAGCCTTTCATTCACTTAGGCTTGATTCACATCTCGGCTTAGGAACTCAAGTCCTCAAACATCAATCTTCACATTACCTCGGTGATTAACACAAAAGAATTCACCCAACCTTAAGATGAATTGCAACATCTATTCCATCGAATCCAAGTTCATATTATAATCACCTAGAATTGTATGTAATCTGGTCAGCAAATTTGATGGAGGATTCCCGAGGCTACAGGTATCGTATGAAAACGTGCCACCACTCGTTGGAAAGGTTAATTTTAAGGGCTACGACTTTTGTGTTTAGTCGAAAGCCCAGATCTGGTCACATCATACCAGAAATACAACTCGAAGTCTGCTGCGTACAGGATACAGAATTCCTGGGCATTAACTCCCAACCGCAGCGTTTTCAAACGGACTTTCACGTGGCTACAAGTATCACATGGAAACGTGCAACCACTCGTTGGAAAGGTAATTTCAAGGGCTACAACTTTCGTGTTTAGTCGAAAGCACAAATCCCCCCCTTCTTTGCTTAAAAATAGCCAAGAAGGTCACTGTGTGCAGAATACAGATTCTGCACGCATCTTGAAGCGAAGTGAACGGCATCCGTTCATCTTCCTCCTCAAGCGATTTTCCCCAAATTGCGACCAGAAGTTCCTCCACCCTTATTCTCCCTCTTGAGGCCATTTCCTCTTCACGAGACCACCCCTATCATCACTTTGAAGCGAGGAGAGGTTGAAGATGACTAAGCTTTAGAACACAAGTTCTAGCATGGCCTTCCTAGAAAGCTTCATCTCACACATCAAGACTCTTTTGAGTCGATGTCTCGCCTAAGAATAGCTACAGATCTAGCACCAAGGGAGAGGGGAGGAAACTCACTTCATTTCCGGCGTTTCCTACGTTGTCCGGCCATGGATCGCGTTACTCTTCGTTGCGGCATCCTTGGTGCAGTTGTTCTTCACGGCAAAGGAAGGAGAGAGAGAAGCCCGCCTCCAAAGCTCGCACTAGCAAGCTCTCCTCCGGCGATCTGCGATATTCTCCTCTACCCTTTGCTCCTGACGGTTTGCACGGTGACGGCTCGGCAAGAAGGATCGGATGCGATGGTTAGGGTTTGGTTTACTCCCTTTTTATATTACATATTAGGCTAAGTCCCTTCCGCCACGTGTCACTCTCTAATTGGTCCGCCCAAATTAGGTTTCATTTGAAGTGACCGGTCCAAAGATCATTAAGCACGAATCCCGAGGTCCAGTTCAGTTCGCCTGTACAAGCCGATGAATCGGCCTGGGCGTAGAAAACGCACAAGTCAAATTCGGCGGGAATCAGTCAGTGATTCCCGTCGATCGGCGAGTATTGGCGGGTCATTCTCGACAAATTCGTCGAGTATCAACAATGATACTCGACGATTTTCCCTTAGCCGTTTTATCGGACATCCTATCGCTGTGTGCGTTGAGTATCAGTCAGTGATACTCGACGATCGGTGGGTATCACCGGGTATTCTCGGCGATCGGTGAGAATCGTCAGGCATTCTCGACGATTTTCCATTAGCCTACTGCAGTTCTGAGTCCGGCGGGTATCGACCACCGATACCCGTCGAATCGGCGAGAATCAACCTCCATTCTCGACGATCGACGAGCATCAACCTCCATTCTCGACAATCGACGAGCATCAACCTCCATTCTCGTTGATTTTTACTTAGCCGAGTTCCCTCATCTCGGCTACTGGTTGGGGTATCCTTGAACCCAACCCTACACTTATTCAATGCACCTGACACCTCGCGTCAGTGCACCCCGAGCCCGAGTTGAGTCTCTTGACTCAGAACACGTGCGAGGGCCTAGCGCGAATTGGGACGTTACAGGGTGGGTGCTGTCTCTACCTGCCTTGTAAGGGATATCATTACAACTTTGATGATCATGTGAGGATAGCAATTCTATATGCACCTGCCAACAGATCATCCTAGCTTGTGACCCTTGAATACTCTTGGAACCCTCAAGCAGTTCCTGTAGGAGACCCACAGCTGGGTTGATCAAAGAGGAAAGCAATGCTATATGCACTTGCCCGAAAGATCAACCAAGACTATACTCTAGGCAAGAGGGTTGTAAACCTTTCTCCTCTCTTTTGGGTGAGGATTGAATGTATAACTTTTGTGACTCTATGAGGAAACCAATGGGCTCCGTTCACACATACCCTCTTGGTCACATAAGTCTGTTACTCTTTCTCATCTCGCAGGTAAAATTCAGGCAAGACGGAGACTGCATTTTTTGAGTCCGCTCAGTTCGCCAATTCTGGGGTGATCTTACAGCTCCTGTGACCCTGTGAGGAAAGCAATGGGCCCCGTGCGCACCTGCCCGCTTGGTCACCGAAGTTGTGAATCATTTCTCTGTGCGCACTATTTTTTGTGTCCGTACAGTCCGCCGATTTTTGCAGTGGGTTGTTCTTACAGCTTCTGTGACCCTGCGAGGAAAGCAATGGGCTCCGTCCCTACCTGCCCGCTTGGTCACCTTAGCTGTGGATCATTTCTTTCCAGTCAGACTCAATTCTGGTAGTATCTACAGTCCGCAAAGGCTGATCTTTCTGGCCGCCAAATTACTTGGGTGATGTTGTTTATAATTTTTGTGACCCTGAGAGGAAAGTAATCGGCTCAGTGTGCACCTGCCCGCTTGGTCACCTAAGTCTATAACCGATCTTTCTCAGCTCGTAGAGTTTATCTATAATTCTCTCTCTGTTCGTAACGTCAATTATTTTTCTTTTCTCAGCTCACAAAGGTTTATCAGCAGTATTGGTTAATTAAATTTCGGACTGGAATCGGTATTCGCCAGAGTTCGCCAACTATCCATATCTTTTTGACAAGCTGGAAAATCGCATTCTTATCATGTTAAAGAAATTACAGCGAACTACAGCTAAATCATTCCTGCTGTTATATGAACTTTGTGAGCTGTAAGTCAAGTGTCGCGTCCTGGATTATTATCAATCTTGGTTATCTTCGAGCTATACGTATCTCTAAGTTGGCGGCCAAAATTCCAAATGGTGCGGACTGGTTTTCACTAAACTCTAGTGGCGATTATTGATCATGCACATTGTAGACACTTAACAAAGTGTTGAAGAGAACAAAAATGAACAATGAAAATAACAGAAGATGCGAGCTGATCAAAATATCCTTTGTATTTATTCAAGTCAAAAATTTACATCTTTTTAATAACTAGCGACCTTGATCGAGTCCGCCACTTTACAAAAAATAAAAACAAAATACATCTTCTCATTCTCTCGATATCTTCCGCTTCTTTTTCGCTGGAGCATCACGACTTGAAGATTCATCAAAATTGATGTCAGGAGAGTAGCCCCCTGAGTCACTTCCCCTGCGATCTAAGCTCTCGCTATCCGCGGACTCGCTCTTCGGGCTTCCATCATAAGA
The DNA here is from genome assembly GCA_039513925.1 of Platanthera zijinensis. Lineage (NCBI taxonomy): Eukaryota > Viridiplantae > Streptophyta > Magnoliopsida > Asparagales > Orchidaceae > Platanthera > Platanthera zijinensis. Next base: position 119,318,121 of record CM077092.1, read on the forward strand.
GCTAGATGATGAAGCGGACTCGCTGGACTGGCTTTCCCACTGCTGGCTTGAACTAGCATCCTCGACAGCCTCACCATCGGCTAGTCCCTCTTCACTTTCTTCTTTTTCATCTTCATCTTCAACCACTGTCTTTCCTTTTGAAACTCGCTCCATTGCTTTGACTTGCTCTTCTAGCTCTGGGAAGAGCTTCAAAAAAGGGACTGTTTCCACCCCATCACTAGCAAAGGCATTATTTGCGATGTCATATGCGGTCTGCAGCAAAGCAAAATCAAGTCAGGTTGATACTATGTTTTGTAGTCTAAACTATTAGGTTTTTAATACACAAATAATGTCTTGTAAGCTTATATATTGACATCCTTTTGTACATATTTATGCCACTAATGTTTTCTCTTCTTTTTGCAGATTTTCTCAGTTTTCGGCCAAAATGACTTGACATGCCCCTCTGACACACCCTCCCTGGGTGTGTCACCAAGCGTGTAACCTGATCTCAGGAAGATTCCTACCAGAGATCAAATCAAGGGAAAAACTCCTAACACGCCCCTTTCACGCCCTCCCTGGGTGTGTCTCTGGGCATGTCAACCGCATCCCGAAGCCTGCTACCTCATTTAAAGATTATTCATTGCTCCACGTCAATTGTACTGACACGCCCCTCTACACAGGCGTGGCCCTGGGGCGTGTTCCACCTTTTTCGATGACTGATGGATTTTCGACCAATAATTGAGACGTGACGTGCCTTATACGTCCCCCCTACACGGGCGTGTCCTAGGTCATGTCCACCATTATAAAGAAGATATCATCATTCCCGCCAGAATCTAGAGCCCGAGGACAACTCCGTACATGACACGCCCCCTGACACACACTCCCTGGGCATGACAGAGGGCATGACCAACCCGTGAGAAAGCTTATAAATTCAATGGTTCCCCTTTGTGTCCAAAGAAGTTTCGGGTTGAGAGGGGAGGTGCTGCCCTTTTTTTCTTTTTATTTTTATGCTCTCTCTCTCTCTCACTTTTTCTCATTTTATGCTTTTCTTATCCCTAGCTTAGTGTACTCCTTTTGTTGTAGTTTTTGTAACTTCATTTGTACCCTAGTGTTAATGCTAGCATAGGTTTTTATTTAATTGCAAGTGTAACCCTTTACTCCAATTTGTAGCTCTCTTTTAATATTCATATAAAGTGCCCTTTTGCTTTGTGTTCTTAATGTTCTTCTACTCATCTCTCCTCCTCCACTTCTCCAAGATTAACTAATCTTCCTTGTACTCGATCTTGATGATCTGAGGTTTGAGTTGATTAAGTTATGATGCTTAAAATTTACTTTTTTTTAGGGTTTAGGCCTTCGATTTACTCCTGATTATTAAAGTTAGGAGTTATATCATAGATATATAATTTCCATCTTTGTTTTCACTCTTAGCTAGCCGAGAAGCTCGTAGTTTGAGGTGAACACTCAAGAGTAAAGAGAGTTGCATGCACCCCTCGAGAGAGGCATACGTTAAATCTCCCGGATTGGAGTGAAATCCAATAGTGGGGTTCATCGCGTAAAGCGAGCTTTAGGCCTCCGATTTGGACAAGAGTTCTATCGGACCTTCCTAAACTCAGTTGGACACGACTTTGAGAGAAGCGTGTTTAAGCTTTGGGAACCTCCATTGTCAAGGTCCTTTACCCTATTAAGTTTAGGTTTATTATCGCATTTTTAATCAACTTTTGCCGAGGTGATTCTCGATCGAGTGTTTTTCCATTTCATCGTTTCAACCCTTCGTTGTGATCGCTTTTAATAGCTCTTTATTTATCTGCAAGTAGTTCTCTTTTTAGCACAATATTTCTTTTCTTAATCACAATTATCTTTCTCTTAAACCCTCAAACAATCCTTCGATAAGATAATAGTTTTCGTGTGAGTAAGGTTACTCAACGGTTCCCTTATTTTAATACGACACTTGTGTCCCCTAGGTACAGTTCGATAGGTATACTTGCATAGTTGGATTGCAAGTTCGGCTCTCTTTTCTCTAGCACGAAAAGCGATCACCAAGTTTTTGGCGCCGTTGTCGGTGAGCAACTTTTGTTGATAATTTAAAAACACGAACCTTTTGCTCTTATCTCTTCTCTTTCTCACCCTCTTTCTTAAAAATTAAAAATTCCAAAAAAATATATTAACACTCTTAATATGAACCCACATCATAATTTTTCTACACCACCTAACTCTATCGAAAAGGGCAAAGTGGCTTAAATACCACTATCTTGTCTAGTACCTTATGAACCCTTCATCGGGTACCCTTTTGGAAGTTCGGGAGTTAAAACATTTTTAAAAAAAATTATTTCAAAAAATAGTAGTTCTCTTTTTCTAGTTTATTTTCTCTTTCTTTATTCTCTCTTCTCCTAGTGCATGACCCACGAAAATCAGTCGGTTATTTTGGACTTGGACCATGAAATTGAGGAACTCTTCGGAGAAGATCACGATTTCAAGGTCCTACTCTCAAAATACAGGTTGAGGATCCGAGTCATTCTCTACTTTAAGAATGGAAGTGCCCATCGTAGAGGAAGCCCTGCATAGGCCTATGTCCTATTATGCACGGCGGAATCTAGAGGGTACAAAATCAAGCATAGTTCGCCCTGCTATAGCTAATAATAATTTTGAACTTAAACCTAGCATAATTCAAATGGTGCAGTAGTATGTGCAATTTGACAGACTTCAAGATGAAAATTCGAACGTGCATATTACAAGCTTTCTTGAGATTTGTGACACCTTCAAGATCAATGGAGTTACAAATGATGTTATTAGGACAAGACTCTTCCCTTCTCCCTTAGAACTAAAGCTAAACAGTGGTTGATGACTCTGCCAATAGGGAGCATCACCACTCAGGATGAACTAACAAAAAAAATTCTTGACGAAGTATTTTCGGCCAGCTAAAACTGCAAAACTTAGGAACGATATTTCTGCCTTTTTTCAAATAGGTTAGGAATCTCTTTATGAAACTTGGGAAAGATTTAAAGAACTCTTAAGACGATGCCCCCATCACGCGCTGCCTGTATGGTTACAAGTGCAGACGTTTTATAATGGCCTAAATGATGGCGCGGCCCCTCCAACGCTACCTGATGAGGACCCGGTTGTCGAGGTGCTACAACATAAAGTCTTCAGGCGCAATGATGATGCTGACAGAAGCCCGCGTTACAACCTCCGTCCGCAACATCCTAGGCCCACTTGAAGATTAATTTCTTTAACATATTATGTTTTAGTATTTTATTTAACTATTTGTGAATATAAAATTATTCCATACATGTTTAATAATTTTATATTCACTTGAGGGCTTGTATTATTTTATTTCCTGCATTTAAACATTTTGGTGTGTATTTAACCGCCCGGATGGATGAGATTTCATCTCCATCTTGGACGGTTGGATGTGTTTTGAAACTCCTATATAAGGAGGCTATTATGAAGAGTTAAGGCATTGAAAGAGAAAAAGAAAACCCTATTTCACTCTTGTGAAAATTCGGCAAAAGGAGGCTCTCCCTAGCCGCCGCCCCCCCTGGTGTGAAGCCTTCCCCTTGCTACCTCCATCCCGTTCGGTGCGAATCTGGCGTGTCTTCCTCCGGTGCGACTCCAAGGAAGAAGGTCGCATCCCCAGTCGGTGTGACGTTGGTGGTTCCGTGGAGTGATTCTCCCATTTATCTTGTGTGTTTGATCTTCTTGGTTGGGTAATCCCTCTCCAAACTAGTGTTTTCTTTTTGTGAGATTTGTGGAGGATGTATTCAAAACGTCTTTTCCATGATTTTTAAATCATCGCTTGCATGTTTGATTCGAATTCGCTGTTGTTGAATCTCTTGTATTCCGGATTGGAAGATCCATTGCTGGGGCAAACTAGGCCTAGCCTTGACTTGCTCTCCAAGTTTGGCACTCTTTGTGTTAACAAGGGCTTTAATCTCAACTTGAACTCGACCGCCTTTTGAAGTTTATGCTGCTCCTAAATAAAGCATTTGCTGCGTTTGAAACGACTCAAGTTGAAGGCCTACATGCTTATGTAGGTGCGGTGAGTTGTGTGCTTGTTGGATAGGTAGGTATTAAGGTCGTTGTATCGAGTCCGGCTATCGGTGAGTTGTGTGCTTGTTGAAGAGGTAGGTCCTAAGGATGTGGTATTGAGTCCCGGAATTTTGGGAGCCAACCGACCCTTTTTCGTTCTCTTTTGGTCGGAGCCCTCCTCGTTATTTTCATATTCTGCGATGACGGTTGTTCCGCTCGCGTAAGCAGTCGCGTGCCACGACCCATCCTACATCAATTTAGTATCAGAGGAGGTTGTTTCAACACCCAGGTTGCAAACAGCCTCGCTGCTTTCTTCGTTGGTCGATCTGTTCTTTAAAAGATCTGAAAATTTCGGATTGTTCTGCATTTAGTAAAACCCTCGAAATTTTAAAACTTGTCAAAAAAATCTAAAAAATTTTCTGTAACTTCCTTCACTTATTTCCTACAACATTAAAACAGAAAATTTTTCGATTCGTCCTCGTTAGGTTAGCCTGAAAATTGGAAACGTCGTAACTCTGTCCACCTAGTCTGCAAATTGCGGGTTGAAATTTTTATTTTTCAGCAAACTTCCAGGATTTTTTTTTTAACAATCTACGTATTAAGCACGTCGGGAATCTCTAAAAATATCCTATTTTCAATATAGCTACAGCCCTAGGAAAAATCATCTTTCCAAAATTCTCCTAAACCTGCATCCGAACTAGGCTAGGAACGGAGTACACGACACCGAGGCTATAGCAGGTCTACGTACCGAAATGACTTAGCTTAGGAACATTTTAGCACAGATCCTTCAAAATAAGGAAAGACCACCCCCACCTCCCGTTAATGTTGAGTGGCCCAACCGGCGCCCACAAACTCCTGATTCGGATTCCGATGAGGACTCCCCCCGAGCACCCCATCGAGAACACCGCCACGAGAGAGGTTTTGATCTCATGAGGGCCATTAAAATTAATGCCCCCACTTACGATGGCATGGGAGATCACCAGATCTTCCTTAACTGGACGGTGGACATGGAGTGTTACTTCGAGTGGCACAACCTGACGGATCCCCAAAAGGTCCAAGTTGCCTGGATGAAGTTAACAGGTCGTCCTAAGACGTTTTGGCTGAATGAGGATCGGAGGTTAGGAACCAAACACGGAGCCCCCTTATAGGTTGGCCGGTGATGATGAACCTGTTGAACGATCAGTATGTTCCCGCGTACCATCAGACACAGATGTTCGATGAGCTTTCCACCCTTCTTCAAGGCTCAATGTCGGTGGCTAAATATATGGGTGAACTTAAGGACCGTATGGTGCGATGTGACCTTAGGGAGATCCTTGAAGTCACTTTATCTAGATTCCGAAAGGGGCTTCAACCCAATATCCAAAGGAAGCTCTTGCGATATGGGCATACGGATTTGAGCACGACTTTCAATATTTCCCTGGACATTGAAAAACACCTAGCCTCTAAGGCTCACTCCCGTTATGCTCATGCGAAGAACAAATTCACCACTGGGGCATCTTCTTCAACATATCCTGATAAGGGAAAGTTCAAATCCACCGAGTCGAAGTCAGTCGTGATCACCGCTAGGAACACCAAGAACCCTGTGAATGAGCGTATCCCTATAGGGAAGGTTAGCAAGTCTAACACCACTTGTTAATCTTGCGGCGTTCAAGGACACTATGCCTACGAATGCCCAACAAAGATGAAAGCCCTAGCCTTATTAGAGCCAGCTACCAACCCTGATGATTATGTATACGAGGCCGCAGAGGAGAGCGACCCAGAAGGAGTCCCTAGTGACTTGGAGGACGATCAGCGCCTTATGGTGATGCGTTGTATTTTGACCACCCCTCGTCTCGTAGATGACTGGAAGAGGATGAGTATATTTTCCTTGATCTTTAAGAGTGGCGAGAAGCTTTGCAAACTAGTTATTGATAGTGGTAGTTGTGTGAACGCCGTTTCTGAGAACGCCGTTAAGCGTATGTCCTTGACTGCTGAACCGCATACGACCCCCTATCAGGTTGCTTGGATCAGTAAGGTTGCTATTAAAGTAACCCAATGATGCTTAGTCCCCCTGTCATTCAAATCCTACACGGATGAGGTTTGGTGCGACTTCCTGCCAATGGACGTTTGTCATGTGTTGTTAGGCCGCCCCTGGCTCTACGACCGTGACATGACACAGTATGGTCGCACCAACACATATGAGTTCAAATTCAACAGCAGGACTATCACCTTGAGACCGACTGTGCCGAAAGAGCCGGTAGTGTTGGATAAGGATACCACTGTCCCTATAGAGAGGAAGGCGTTGAGTTTAGTTGGTAGGAAAGAATTTGTGAAGGATTCCTTCATTGAGGGTATGATGCACGCTCTCGTTCTCATGGGTGCAAAGACTGACAGTGGAGTGTTGGATGATTTACCTCGAGAGCTACGGATTTAGTTGGATGTGTTTAGGGACGTTTACCCGGACAAGCTGCCCTCGCCGTTGCCACCTCTTAGAGATGTACAACATGCCATCGACATTATCCCCGGATCATCCCTACCCAACCAACATCACTATAGGCTTAATCCCACTAGCCACAAAGAGTTACAAACCCCGATAGAGGATTTACTAAGTAAGGGATTCATTAGGACAAGTCTGAGCCCATGTGCTATCCCAGCCCTTCTTGCCCCTAAGAAGGATGGCACCTGGCGCATGTGTGTTGATAGCCGGGCTATCAACAAAATTACTATAAAATATAGGTTTCCAATCCCGCGACTAGATGACCTCTTGGATGTCCTTTCGGGTGCCACTATGTTCTCGAAGTTAGACTTACGGAGTTGTTACCACCAGATAAGGATCCGAGAGGGGGATGAGTGGAAGACATCGTTCAAATCTAAGGATGGGTTGTATGAGTGGTTGGTGATGCCCTTTGGGTTATCCAATGCCCCCAGCACCTTCTCCCGGATGATGACGCACATCTTTAGGCCGTATATGGGGAAGTTTGTTGTAGTATATTTCGACGATATCCTAGTTTTTAGCACCTCCCCCGCCGAACATATCTCCCACATCAAAGTGATCCTCACCACCTTAAGGAAGGAAACCTTATTCCTAAACCTTAAGAAATGCACATTTTATGTTTCGGAGGTCGAATTCTTGGGTTACATAGTTGGTTCTGATGGTATTCGTGTTGACCCAGGAAAGGTTCAAGTGATTAGAGACTAGCCCGAGCCAACTAGCCTTCGAGAGGTGCGTAGCTTCCACGGGTTAGCTACCTTCTATCGTCGTTTTATACGCGATTTTAGTAGCATTATGGCGCCCATTACTGACTGCATGAATAAGGGCGAATTCACATGGATGAAATCTGCCACGTTTGCATTCCGTCGTATTAAAGAGCTTATGACCGAAGCACCGGTATTGCATCTCCCTGACTTCACCACGGTCTTCGAGCTTACGTGTGATGCATCTAGCGTAGGAATTGGAGGTGTCTTGAGTCAAGGGGGTCACCCGATTAGTTATTTTAGTGAGAAATTAGCGGGCGCTAAGTTAAATTATTCCAATTATTTTAGGGAGTTTTATGCGATCGTTAGGTGGTTACATCATTGGAGACACTATCTTCTTTCTAAGGAGTTTGTCATCCTCTCTGATCATGAAGCGTTACGATTCATCAACGGTCAGCACAAAATCAGCCCGCGCCACGCTAAATGGGTATCCTTCTTGCAGGAATACACATTTAATCTTAAGCACCTTAAGGGGTCCGAAAATCGAGTCGTCGACGCACTCAGTCGCCTCACCCTCTTTCTTTCCTCCATGAAAGTCCACGTGGTAGGGTTCGAGTGCATAAAGGATGAATACGCCACATGCCTTGATTTTTAAAAGCCATATTTATCTTCCCAGGATAGCTCTCCCATGACCATCACGACCTTTTCACTTAGGGACGATTATCTGTTCAAGCAAGGGAAATTGTGTATCCCTCGCTCCTCTAGTGACTCCACATCATTTGGGAGTTACATAGTGGTGACTTGAGTGGACACTTTGGGAGAGACAAAACGATTACGCTCGTAGAGGAGAAATTCTATTGGCCTAAACTAAAGGCGATGGTTGGGAGGGTAGTGAACAGTTGCCGTACGTGTCAAGTTTCTAAGGGTACTAAGTCCAATGTAGGTTTGTATACCCCGCTACCTATCCCGTCCGTACCGTAGGAAGACGTGAGTATGGACTTCGTATTAGGCCTTCCCCCCACCCTTCGAAATCACAACTCTATTCTTGTCGTTGTGGATAGGTTCTCCAAAATGGCATATTTTATTTCTTATAGTAAGACCAACGATGCTTCTCACATAACGAAGCTGTATTTTAAGGATGTCGTTAGTCACCGTGGAGTGCCGAAGACTATTGTCTCGGATAGAGACGTAAAATTCACTTACTACTTTTGGAAAACCTTGTGGATTCTTATGGGAACAAAATTACTATTCTCCGCGGCTTATCATCCGCAAACTGATGGGCATACGGAAGAAGTCAATAGGAGCCTAGGAAACCTTCTTAGATGTCTAGTGAGCGATTACAAAGGCACTTGGGATTTACTTCTTCCACATGCCCAATTGGCCTGCAATAATTAAAAAAATTTGTCCACGGGTATGTCTCCTAACAAAATTGTTCACGAGTACAAGGCCCCTGTGCCGCTTGACTTGGTCCCATTGCCTCCAACGTACAAAACAAGCCAGTATGTACAATCCTTCGCCCAACATATTCATGACTTACATGCACGTATACGAGCTACCTTGACTGATCAATGCGAGTCTTATCAAACACACGCTAATCTATATAGGAGGGTGTCACACTTTAAAGTCGGCAATCTGGTTTTTGTCCGGTTAGTTCCCGAACGAATGCCAACTGCCACCGTTAAAAAGTTAGCCCCAAAGCGCGCCGGTCCTTTTCGAATTATAAAGAAGCTAGGTGACAACGCTTTCGTGTTGGATTTGCCTGCTGATTGGGGTATCTCCTTTATTTTTAATGTCTCAGATTTGACGCCGTTTGTTTCGCCTCCGCAATAGTTGGATTTTTTGTCGTCTTCTCCCTCTACTAAAAATTCTGATGGGTTGGGGAGTGGTAGTTCAGATGATCTCTCTCCTTCGGTCCCCGCATGTATAACATCGGATGGTAAGTTGCATTCTTTTATTCCTACTGCTGACATGTTTCCTAGGTTCCCGAAGACATTTCTCACTCTAGATGTGATTCTCGTTGCTGAGCCACTTACTACTCCTGATTGTGCTACCTACCGCTTCCTCATCCATTGGCGTGACCGCCCCTCTTCAGACAACTCATGGGTCCTCGCAACGGAGCTTCAACGTTTTGATGACGAGCTTCTCCGCCGCTATCTTTCGGACCACGCATCGGAGATACGTGAATTTGAGTGGGTGAGGATTGATGGCGCGGCCCCTCCGACTCTACCTGATGATAACCCGGTTGTCGAGGCGCTACAACATAAACAATTCAGGCGCAATGATGATGCTGACGGAAGCCCGTGTTACGACCTCCGTCCGCGACGTCCTAGGCCCACTTGAAGATTAATTTCTTTAACATATTATGTTTTAGTATTTTATTTAACTATTTATGAATATAAAATTATTCCATACTTGGTTAATAATTTTATATTCACTTGAGGACTTGTATTATTTTATTTCCTGCATTTAAACATTTTGGTGTGTATTTAACTGCCCGGATGGATGAGATTTAATCTCCATCTTGGACGGTTGGATGTGTTTTGTAACTCCTATATAAGGAGGCTATTATGAAGAGTTAAGGCATTGAAAGAGAAAAAGAAAACCCTATTTCACTCTTGTGAAAATTCGGCCAAAGGAGGCTCTCCCTAGCCGCCGTCCACCCCCCATTGGTATGAAGCCTTCCCCTTGCTACCTCCATCCCGTTCGGTGCGACTCCGGCGTGGATTCCTACGGTGCGACTCCAAGGAAGAAGGTCGCAGCCCCATTCGGTGTGACGTCGGTGGTTCCGTGGAGAGAGCGATTCTCCCACTTATCTTGTGAGTTTGATCTTCTTGGTTGGGTAATCCCTCTCCTAACTAGTGTTTTCTTCTTATGAGATTTGTGGAGGATATATTCGAACCGTCTTTTCTGTGATTTTTAAATCATTGCTCGCAAGTTTGATTCGAATTCGTTGCTATTGAATCTCTTGTATTCCGGATTGGAAGATCCATTGCGGGGGCAAACTAGGCCTAGCCTTGACTTGCTCTCCATGTTTGGCACTCTTTGTGTTAACAAGGGATTTAATCTCAACTTTAACTCGACCGCCTTTTGAAGTTTACGCTGCTCCTAAATAAAGCATTTGCTGCGTTTGAAACGGCTCAAATTGAAGATCTAGATGCTTGTGTAGGTGCGGTGAGTTGTGTGCTTGTTGGAGAGGTAGGTCTTAAGGTCGTTGTATCGAGTCCGGCTATCGGTGATTTGTGTGCTTGTTGGAGAGGTAGGTCCTAAGGACGTGGTATCGAGTCCCGTAATTTTGGGAGCCAACCGACCCTTTTTCGTTCGCTTTTGGTCGGAGCCCTCCTCATTATTTTCATATTCTATGATGATGGTTGTTCCGCTAGCATAAGCAATCGCGTGTCACGACCCATCCTACATCACTAAATCAAAATACAAAGTAAATGATAAAAGCAACTTCCGGGTGTACATTAAACCACAAAACCCTGGAAGCTGCTCTTAAGTTTTTCGAGGATATGGCCATGAACACATATCAGTGAAATGTGCCTAGACCTCACCCAAACAAACCTGCAGGTATATTTGAAGTAGATAACGTCTCCCAGCTAGCTCTGCAAGTGGAAGTATTAAGTAAAAAGATAACAGAGATGACTGCTGCCTCCTCCCCTCAGGTATGGGAATCTACAACTCCTGCTCCCGAACAATTACATTATGTTAACAATATGCCTAGGAATGATTTTCATAATTTTTCTGCTGCAAATTTTGCTGCGCCGGGCTTTGCTTTTCCGAATAGTTATAGTCCCACTTTATGAAACCACCCAAATTTTTCATGGAGTAACCCTTCTAACGCAATGCACCCGCATAAAATGATTTTTCTTCCCCACCTCCACCTCTTAAAAATTATAAAAAAAACCTCCAAGGTTGGAGGAAATGTTTTCAAAATATATGAATGTTAATGACGCAACTATAAGATGTAACACCCTATAAATCTCAACAGGTCAAATTGAGGTTCAGGCTGGCTGACACGGCCTGGGACACGGGCGTGTCCCAGGGCATGTTTGGGGTACACGGCCTGGGACACGGGCGTGTCCCAGGGCGTGTTCTTCATTGTCGACGATCGTTGAGTATCGACACAACGACACAGCCTGGGACACGGGCGTGTCCCAGGGCGTGTCATGCCCAAAAACTAGCCAGTTTGTCCCGAGAAGGACACGACGTGGAGGCCCATCCGTGTCGATCGTGACACGGGCGTGTCAAATTGTCACACGGGAGTGTCCAGTGCCCATGTGGTCTCGGGGGAAAATGCTGATTTCCGTCTCGATAGGGGAACACGCCCCTCGACACGGGCGTGTCAGGTGTCGACACGGGCGTGTCCCGGGCGTGTCGACACCCGTGTTCTGGTTTGGCTTAAGTCAGTTGTGCACCGCTTCAGGAACACGGCCTGTGACACGGGCGTGTCACTACCCGTGTTCGGCCCAGGAAATCAAATTCAGGGCTGATTAGAGCCGTTCATTTTCTTTGACCAAGATCCAATGGTCTGGGCTCTTCCCTTGGTTGATAAGGCCGGGATTGAAGAGGATAAAGCTCATTTTAGTTTCATCTTTCTCTTTCTAAAGTTAAGAGAGAGGGGAGAGCAAGGCAAGGAAGAAGAAGAGGAATCCGGCCGCCGGTGGTGCTGCTGTGGTCCAAATCGTGAGCCGAGTTTGGATTTATGAAGGAAAGGCTGCTACGAAGTCTTTCATCCGTCTCAATTTTCTCCATGGCTCCGAGGCGAATTCCAAGGGTAACGATTTCTGTCTTGGACATGTGAAGTCCTACTTTCCTGCATTTGCATAGGGAAAATCCGTCCCCGCGAGTGTGCGGTGGGTTGTGATGTCCCTTGGGGTAGATATGTGAAGTCCCCCTTGTTAGAGTTTAGAATTGGAGTACGGATCTAGGCATACTGTGTGAAGCCCATCTGGACATGTTGGTCTGGATTGGTGATGCTTTGTTTGCATTTCGGAGGAATCTCTGAGAATTTTATTGTTTGTGTGCAATCTGTGGTGCATACCTGTTGCTTGGTGCAGTAGGAAGTACTGGAGGAAGTCCAGGAAACTGTGGGAGTTGGGTTCAACTCTTGTGGTGGACGGGCAAGGTGAAGATGTACCCGCGTCAGTCCAGTCTTGAGTCTGACGATGTGAGCAACGGGATAGGCGGATTTGTACCCGCGTTATGGTTGTCTAACCTTGGGTGCTTAAGGCCCTGTTAGGATCACATAGCGAGAGTCGACGTCTTGTGTGCCGATCATGACTAGAATGCTCATTGGTGGGATCCGGTGTTTCCGGTACACCCGAATGTGCCCTGAGTGCACGGAGCGTCGGGCCGTCGTGCTGACGTTTGTGATATGTATTGACTGTGCGGTCGTGCACGTCTTGCGTGGTTTACTATATATATTATATTGGAAAATGCTATGCAGGGCTGGAATTCCGCTGCCCCGTGCCAGGGACAGGGTTGTTATAATTGGTCAGCTGAATGCTCACCGTTTCCCTGTTTGCCACCGCTTGGTGGATTGCTTCTTACAGGTACTGGAGGTGCTGGTCCGAGCGGGACTTAGCGGGCTGAAGCCCAAGCTGCGTTGCTGCCCTCGAAGGCTTTGTTTTGTTTCTTCTTGTTTTTGTGTGGCCGGACTACGTGCCGATGTCTGTAAACCACACCTTGTTAAGAGAAATTTGTAAGGACTTAAGGCCAGACACTTTGGTTGTATACATTCCTATGTTTTTGTGGACAATTCTTGTTGTACTTGAGTTCAAATTTTCAACCGTGAAGCTTCCGCTAGAATGCTCTATGTTAGGATGCGTTGGTGCTTTGATATTATTTCGTAGCGTCTCTGCCTGTTTGTGGAATATGGTGTGGGGCGCCGGCCGGACCCTCTATTATATTCTTCTTGACGGGTAGAGGTGTTACAATTTGGTATCAGCTTGTTGGTCGATCTCTTCCGAATTCGCAGACGAATTCTTTTGAGGGGTGGCGAGCACGTGTCAGTGCTGTCGTTATAACACTTAACTTGAACTCAAGAATGTCCACTTAGGAATGCAAATACACTTGTTTGTTTAACTTGTGTATTCTTTTTTATGTTTTCCGTTTTACTTGGTTTCTAAATTGTGTGTTTTACACATATAGGTGACTAGAAGTGTTGCGGGTCAATCCGAACCTCAACATTCTGTCGAAAGTGCGGCACCAGCTGAGGTGCCCACACCTCCTCCATCTGCTGAAACGGTACGTTTCATCACGGAAACGGTACTTGCTGTGATGAATGCTCAGTAGGCTAGGCAGGCACGTCCTGCAGTGGTGCCAACGCATGCTGGGGTACGACAAGAAACGGTAGAAGCTGTAGTTGATCCGCGGGTAGCAGATCAACAATTGAATCAATTCTTGAGCTTCAATCCTCCACAATTTACAGGGGCAGGGTCACCGGCCCAAGCAGAGGATTGGCTTGCAAGGATCAAGAGGATCATTAGAGCGATCAAGGTTGAGGAGGGACAGAAAGTTATGTTGGCCACTTTCCTACTGGAAGGAGAGGCTCGTTTATGGTGGCATGAGATTGAACTGCATCACTTAGCCAGTAGACAACTTGCAGAAGTCTCGATGGATGAATTTTCTCGGTTGTTCTTGGCACAACATCTACCAATGCAGCAAAGGTTATCGATGGAAATGGAATTTCAGCGGTTAACTCAAGGAGATCGTAGTGTGGATGATTACCTTCATGAATTCACACGTTTGGGAAGATATGCGGGTACCATCTTTGCTGAAGAAGAGCGTAAGACTAGTAGGTTTTATGCGGGACTGCGAGATGATCTGCGGTATTTGCTCTCGAGTTCTGTGAGTCAGCGATTTCAAGCCTTAGTCTGTACGGCTCGGTCTTTGGAGACGGAAATGAAAAGGGGGCAGGAAAGAGGGACCTTGGCTGTGACAAAGCCATAGTTCAAGCCGCCGCATCCGGAGAAGTTTGGGTACCGTAAGAGATGGGGAAAGAAGTCCAAGTCTACTAGACAAGCTCCTTCTGCGACTGTGACAGAGACATCTGGGTATGGATCTCGTGCTTGTTTTACGTGCGGGAAGTTGGGACACATCGCACGTGATTGTCGAGTTGGTCCTCCAAAGGGTGACAAGATGACGAGAGCGTCTTATGCGGAGAAAGGGAAGACTGTGGTGGAGTCTTCTGCCTCGCACGCGCAGCCCAGGGTCTTCAACCTTGGACAACAGGAGGCCATTATTCAGGCAGATGTCGTCACAGGTGCGCGCAGTTTTTAATGTTATTTTATCCTACGTGCTGTGCTTGTTTTGATTGTGATGTTTTAGGGTTTGTCCTTGTACGAGAGTATCCGGCACGAGCACTGTTTGACACAGGTGCTTCACATTCATTTCTGTCTGAAGAGTTTGTCTTTCGTGTTGGGGTACCTATCCGGACCACGAAAGATAGTGTAAAGGTGTTGTTACCTAACAGATGTTTGATGTGCGCGGATAAATCTTGCGGTCTGGATGTCAAGATAGGGAGTCGGGTATTCAAGGTGGAAACACTAGTATTGCCGATCAAGGAATTTGATATAATCTTTGGTATGGACTGGCTGTAAGAGCAGCGTGCATATATAGATTGCACGTCAAAAGAGGTCACACTTGGGCAGAATACCGAACAAGAGACCAAGTTCATTGGTATACAAGGGATTAGTGGGATGTTGTTATCTGCTCTCCAAGTCGTTAAGGCAGTTCGGAAGGGTGCGGAGTTGTTCTTCACACTCGTAGAGGCGGTTGGCGCCGAAGGCCAGTGTGAGTGACGTGCCGATTGTGTCGGAATATGCTGATGTGTTTCCAACAGACCTTCCGGGGTTACCTCCCCAAAGGGAAATCGACTTCGCTATCGAGCTGGTGCCGGGTGCGAAACCTATGGCCCGTTCGCCGTATCGGGTAGCGCCAAAAGAGATGGACGAACTAAAAGTTCAGTTGCAAGAACTGTTGGAGCAGGGATACATACGCCCAAGTATGTCACCTTGGAGCGCGCCTGTTCTTTTTGTGAAAAAGAAAGACGGTAGTTTGCGGCTATGTATTGATTATCGCGAACTGAATAAGCTGACGGAGAAAAACAGGTATCCGATTCCACGGATCGATGACTTGTTTGATCAGCTAGCAGGCTCAACCGTCTATTCCATGTTAGATTTGAAATCCGGGTATTACCAATTGCAGATTAGGGAAGGTGACATTCCCAAGACAGCGTTTGGCACACGCTACGGTCATTATGAGTTCACAGTGATGCCGTTCGGCTTATGTAATGCGCCTTCGGTATTCATGGATCTCATGCATCGAACGTTCCGCGAATACTTGGATCTATTTGTGATTGTGTTCATTGATAATATCCTCGTGTACTCTCAGTCGGAGGATGATCAGGCAAACCATTTGCGGTTAGTATTGCATACCTTGCGGAGAAATAAGCTGTATGCCAAGTTCTCTAAGTGTGAGTTCTGGCTCTCTTCGGTGGCTTTTTTGGGCCATGTGGTAAGTGGAGAGGGCATAACGGTGGATCCGGCAAAGATAAGTGCCATTCGTGATTGGCCAGTGATGTCTTTGGTGGCCGAAGTCAGCAGTTTTCTTGGACTAGCAGGCTACTATAGACGATTTGTGGCGAACTTCTCCCGGATTGCTTTGCCTTTGACTACGTTGACGAGAAAAGATCAGAAGTTCGTTTGGACGCCGGAGTGCGCGCGAGCTTTTGAGGAGCTTAAAGGTCGTTTGACCACGGCGCCTGTTTTGACGTCGCCTTATGGTACAAACGGTTTTGAGTTATACAGCGATGCGTCAAGATGCGGCTTAGGCTGCATTCTCCTGCAGTTTGGCAAGGTGATCGCTTATGGCTCACGTCAATTAAAGGTGCATGAGCGTAATTACCTCGTCCACGACTTGGAGTTGGCGGCGGTGATCTTTTCGCTAAAGTTGTGGCGGCACTATCTTTATGGCGTGAAGGTAGATATTTATACAGATCATAAAAGCTTGAAGTATCTGCTCGATCAAAAGGATTTAAATATGCGACAAAGGAGGTGGATGGAATTGCTAGGGGATTATACCTTCGACATTCAGTATGTTCCCGGAAAGGGAAATGTGGTCGCTGATGCCTTGAGTCATCGGATTCCCGTGCGGGCAAGTTGGTTGCGGATACATGACGAGCGTCTAATCCAGGAATTGGAAGCGTTGGAGATATCTTGTGTTGAGAGGAATTCTTCGGCCGATGCATGCTTGAACTGGATGGAGGTTCAATATGACCTTGCGGATAGGGTTCGGCGGGCAACGGATCTTGATGAAAGTATCCAACGCTATGCCAAGGAAGGGTCTGGTGACCAATTCTCCTGGGATGACGGGTTATTACGGAAGGATGGCCGACTGTGCGTCCCTTGTGCGGGTAAATTGCGAGAAGAATTGTTATATGAAGCACACTTTACAAAGTACTCAATTAACCCTGGGAGCACAAAGATGTACAAGGACATGAAGAAATTGTTCTGGTGGCCTGGTTTAAAGAAGGACATAGCCGAGTATGTTGCTAAGTGTCGTACTTGTGCTTTGGTAAAAGCAAAATGTCAACGGCCGAGTGGTTTCCTGAAATCATTTCCAGTTCCGCAGTGGAAGTTTGAGGATATTTCCATGGATTTCGTGCACGGGTTGCCGAGATCGCAATGTGGTAATGACTCAATTTGGGTGATTGTAGACCGGTTGAGAAAAGTGGCTCACTTTCTACCGAACAAACGGGACGATTCAGTGGAAACATTGGCAAAACTCTATATGGAGCAGATTGTTCAATTGCACGGTATTCCCCGAAGCATCGTCAGTGACCGTGATGGGCGATTTACTTCAAAGGATTGGAGGCTAATTCATCAGCGGTTGGGCACGAAGTTAGCATTCAGTACGGCCTTTCATCCGCAAACGGATGGCCAAACTGAACGGACCAACAGAACAATGGAGGATATGCTCCGTATGTGCGCCCTAGACTTCGGTAAGAAGTGGGAATATCATCTTGTTATGGTGGAATTTGCCTACAATAATAGTTACCAAGCGAGCATCGGCATGGCACCATTTGAAGCTCTGTATGGTCGCAAGTGCCGTACACTGTTAGCTTGGGCAGAAACTGGCGAATCCAAACTTTTGGGACAAAAGGCAGTCGAGGATGCTAACTCAACAATACGCTCTATTCGAGAAAGACTACTAATAGCCCAGGATCATCAAGACAAGTATTACAATGCTAAG
The DNA here is from genome assembly GCA_039513925.1 of Platanthera zijinensis. Lineage (NCBI taxonomy): Eukaryota > Viridiplantae > Streptophyta > Magnoliopsida > Asparagales > Orchidaceae > Platanthera > Platanthera zijinensis. Next base: position 119,335,554 of record CM077092.1, read on the forward strand.
CACCGGAACGTGGAGTTCGCGGTGGGTTACTTGGTCTATTTAAATATTAAACCCTTCAAAGGCGTATCTCGGATTTGGCGGTTGAAAAAGCTAAGTCCGCGATACCTTGGTCCGTTTGAAGTGGTGGAGCGAGTTTGGGAAGCTGCCTATCGGCTAGCTCTTTCATCGGAATTGGGAGGACTGCATGATGTGTTCCACATCTCAGTACTACGAAAAGAAGTCAAGGATCCAGCTCAAGTAATTGAGAATGATCGGGTGCCGGTTGAGTATGGGCTAACGACAAAGGTGAGGCCCATTCGGATCGAGGATCGAGCCGATAAACAGTTGCGGAACAAAACGATCGGGATGGTCAAAGTCCGGTGGGACAATTATGGCCGAGAAGAGCTAACATGGGAGCGGGAGCAGACCATGCGAGCCGAGTTTCCTGAGTTATTTTCGTAACCTGTTCGCTTTTTTGTATATGTAATCAACACATATATGTCTCTGATTGTGTTATGTTGTTTTCTCCCTGCTGTCTTAAAATTTCGGGACGAAATTTAATTAAGGAGGGGAGGATTGTAACACCCAAGAAATCTCAACAGGTCAAATTGAGGTTAAGGATGGCTGACATGGCCTGGGACACGGGTATGTCCCAGGGCGTGTCTGGGGTACACGTCCTGGGACACGGGCGTGTCCCGGGGTGTGTTATTTATTGTCGACGATCGTTGAGTATCGACACATCGACAAGGCCTGGGACACAGGCGTGTCCCATGGTGTGTCATGCCCAAAAATTAGCCAGTTTGTCCCGAGAAGGACACGGCGTGGAGGCCCAACCATGTCGATCGTGACACGGGCGTGTCAAATTGTCACACGGGCGTGTCCAGTGCCCGTGTGGTCTCAGAGGAAAATGCTGATTTCCGTCTCGATGGGGGAACACGCCCCTCGACACGGGCGTGTCAGGTGTCGACACGGGCGTGTCCCGGGCGTGTCGACACCCGTGTTCTGGTTTGGCTTAAGTCAGTTGTGCACCGCTTCAGGAACACGGCCTGTGAAACGGGTGCGTCACTACCCGTGTTCGGCCCAGGAACTCAAATTCAGGGCTGATCAGAGCCGTTCATTTTCTTTTACCAAGATCCAATGGTCTAGGCTCTTCCCTGGGTTAATAAGGTCGGGAATGAAGAGGATAAAGCTCATTCGAGTTTCATCTTTCTCTTTCTAAAGTTAAGAGAGAGGGGAGAGCAAGGCAAGGAAGAAGAAGAGGAATCCGGCCGCCGGTGGTGCTGCGGTGGTCCAAATCGCGAGCCGAGTTCGGATTTACGAAGGAAAGGCTGCTACGAAGGCTTTCATCCGTCTCAATTTTATCCATGGCTCCGAGGCGAATTCCAAGGGTAACGATTTCTGTCTTGGACATGTGAAGTCCTACTTTCCTGCATTTGCATAGGGAAAATCCGTCCCCGCGAGTGTGCGGTGGGTTGTGATGTCCCTTGGGGTAGATATGTGAAGTCCCCCTCTTTTAGAGTTCGGAATTGGAGTACGGATCTAGGCATGCTATGTGAAGCCCATCTGGACGTGTTGGTCTGGATTGGTGATGCTTTGTTTGCATTTCGGAGGAATCTCCGAGAATTTTATTGTTTGTGTGCAATCTGTGGTGCATACCTGTTGCTTGGTGCAGTAGGAAGTACTGGAGGAAGTATAGGAAATTGTGGGAGTTGGGTTTAACTCTTGTGGTGGACGGGCAAGGTGAAGCTGTACCCGCGTCAGTCCAGTCTTGAGTCTGACGATGTGAGCAATGGGATAGGCGGATCTGTACCCGCGTTATGGTTGTCTAACCTTGGGTGCTTAAGGCCCTTTTAGGATCACATAGCGAGAGTCGACGGCTTGCGTGCCGATCATGACTAGAATGCTAATTGGTGGGATCCGGTGTTTCCGGTACACCCGAATGTGACCTGAGTGCACGGAGCGTCGGGCCGTCGTGCCGACGTTTTTGATATGTATTGACTGTGCGGTCGTGCACGTCTTGCGTGGTTTGCTATATATATATTATATTGGAAAATGCTATGCAGGGCTGGAATTCTGCTGCCCCGTGCCAGGGATAGGGTTGTTATAATTGGTCAGCTGAATGCTCACCGTTTCCCTGTTTGCCACCGCTTGGTGGATTGCTTCTTACAGGTGCTGGAGGTGCTGGTCCGAGCGGGACTTAGCGGGCTGAAGCTCAAGCTGCGTTGCTGCCCTCAAAGGCTTTGTTTTGTTTCTTCTTGTTCATGTGTGGCCGGACTGCGTGCCGATGTCTGTAAACCACACCTTGTTAAGAGAAATTTGTAAGGACTTAAGGCCAGAAACTTTGGTTGTATACATTCCTATGTTTTTGTGGACAATTCTTGTTGTACTTGAGTTCAAGTTTTCAACCGCGAAGCTTCCGCTAGAATGCTCTATGTTAGGATGCGTTGGTGTTTTGATATTATTTCGTAGCGTCTCTGCCTGTTTGTGGAATATGGTGTGGGGCCCCGGCCGGACCCTCTATTATATTCTTCTTGACGGGTAGAGGTGTTACAATTTGGTATCAGCTTGTTGGTCGATCTCTTCCGAATTCGCGGACGAATTCTTTTGAGGGGTGGCGAGCACGTGTCAGTGCTGTCGTTATAACACTTAACTTGAACTCAAGAATGTCCACTTAGGAATGCAAATACACTTGTTTGTTTAACTTGTGTATTCTTTTTTATGTTTTCCATTTTACTTTGTTTCTAAATGGTGTGTTTTACACATATAGGTGACTAGAAGTGTTGCGGGTCAATCCGAACCTCAACATTCTGTCGAAAGTGCGGCACCAGCTGAGGTGCTCACACCTCCTCCATCTGCTGAAACAGTACGTTTCATCACGGAAACGGTACTTGTTGTGATGAATGCTCAGCAGGCTGGGCAGGCACGTCCTGCAGTAGTGCCAACGCATGCTGGGGTACGGCAAGAAACGGTAGAAGCTGTAGTTGATCCGCGGGTAGCAGATCAACAATTGAAGCAATTATTGAGCTTCAATCCTCCACAATTAACTGGGGCAGGGTCACCGGCCCAAGCAGAGGATTGGTTTGCAAGGATCAAGAGGATCATTAGAGCGATGAAGGTTGAGGAGGGACAAAAAGTTAAGTTGGCCACTTTCCTACTGGAAGGAGAGGCTCGTTTATGGTGGGATGAGATTGAACTGCATCACTTGGCCGGTAGAAAACTTGCAGAAGTCTCGATGGATGAATTTTCTCGGTTGTTCTTGGCACAACATCTACTAATGCAGCAAAGGTTATCGATGGAATTGGAATTTCAGCGGTTAACTCAAGGAGATCGTAGTGTGGATGATTACCTTCATGAATTCACACGTTTGGGAAGATATGCGGGTACCATCTTTACCGAAGAAGAGCATAAGACTAGTAGGTTTTATGCGGGACTGCGTGATGAGCTGCGGTATTTGCTCTCGAGTTCTGTGAGTCAGGGATTTCAAGCCTTAGTCTGTACGGCTCGGTCTTTGGAGACGGACATGAAAAGGGGGCAGGAAAGAGGGACCTTGGCTGTGACAAAGCCAGAGTTCAAGCCGCCGCGTCCGGAGAAGTTTGGGTACCGTAAGAGATGGGGAAAGAAATCCAAGTCTACTGGACAAGCTCCTTCTGCGACTGTGATAGAGACATCTGGGTATGGATCTCGTGCTTGTTTTACGTGCGGGAAGTTGGGACACTTTGCACGTGATTGCCGAGTTGGTCCTCCAAAGGGTGACAAGAAGACGAGTGCGTCTTATGCGGAGAAAGGGAAGACTGTGGTGGAGTCTTCTGCCTCGCACGCGCAGCCCAGGGTCTTCAACCTTGGACAATAGGGGGCCATTATTCAGGCGGATGTCGTCACAGGTGCGCGCAGTTTTTAATGTTATTTTATCCTGCATGCTGTGCTTGTTTTGATTGTGATGTTTTAGGGTTTGTCCTTGTACGAGAGTATCCGACGCGAGCACTGTTTGACACAGGTCCTTCACATTCATTTCTGTCTGAAGAGTTCGTCTTTCGTGTTGGGGTACCTATCCGGACCACGAAAGACAGTGTAAAGGTGTTGTTACCTAACGGATGTTTGATGTGCGCGGATAAATCTTGCGGTCTGGAGGTCAAGATAGGGAGTCGGGAGTTCAAGGTGGAAACACTAGTATTGCCGATCAAGGAATTTGATATAATCTTTGGTATGGACTGGTTGTAAGAGCAGCGTGCCTATATAGATTGCACGTCAAAAGAGGTCACACTTGGGCAGAATACCGAACAAGAGACCAAGTTCATTGGTATACAAGGGATTAGTGGGATGTTGTTATCTGCTCTCCAAGTCGTTAAGGCAGTTCGGAAGGGTGCGGAGTTGTTCTTCACACTCGTAGAGGCGGTGGCGCCGAAGGCTAGTGTGAGTGACGTGCCAATTGTGTCGGAATATGCTGATGTGTTTCCAACAGACCTTCCGGGGTTACCTCCCCAAAGGGAAATCGACTTTGCTATCGAGCTGGTGCCGGGTGTGAAACCTGTGGCCCGTTCGCCGTATCGGGTAGCGCAAAAAGAGATGGCCGAACTAAAAGTTCAGTTGCAAGAACTGTTGGAGTAGGGATACATACGCCCAAGTATGTCACCTTGGAGCGCGCCTGTTCTTTTTGTGAAAAAGAAAGACGGTAGTTTGCGGCTATGTATTGATTATCGCGAACTGAATAAGCTAACGGAGAAAAACAGGTATCCGATTCCACCGATCGATGACTTGTTTGATCAGCTAGCAGGCTCAACCGTCTATTCACTGTTAGATTTGAAATCCGGGTATTACCGATTGCGGATTAGGGAAGGTGACATTCCCAAGACAGCGTTTGGCACACGCTACAGTCATTATGAGTTCACAGTGATGCCGTTCGGCTTATGTAATGCGCCTTCGGTATTCATGGATCTCATGCATCGAACGTTCCGCGAATACTTGGATATGTTTGTGATTGTGTTCATTGATGATTGTGTTCATTGATGATATCCTCGTGAGTTCTGGCTCTCTTCGGTGGCTTTTTTGGGCCATGTGGTAAGTGGAGAGGGCATAACGGTGGATCCGGCAAAGATAAGTGCCATTCGTGATTGGCCAGTGATGTCTTTGGTGGCCGAAGTCAGGAGTTTTCTTGGACTGGCAGGCTACTATAGACGATTTGTGGCGAACTTCTCCCGGATTGCTTTGCCTTTGACTACGTTGACGAGAAAAGATCAGAAGTTTGTTTGGACGTCGGAGTGCGCGCAAGCTTTTGAGGAGCTAAAAGGTCGTTTGACCACGGCGCCTGTTTTGACGTCGCCTTGTGGTACAAACGGTTTTGAGTTATACAGCGATGCGTCAAGATGCGGCTTAGGCTGCATTCTCCTGCAGTTTGGCAAGGTGATCGCTTATGGCTCACGTCAATTAAAGGTGCATGAGCGTAATTACCTCGTCCACGACTTGGAGTTGGCAGCGGTGATCTTTTCGCTAAAGTTGTGGCGACACTATCTTTATGGCGTGAAGGTAGATATTTATACAGATCATAAAAGCCTGAAGTATCTGCTCGATCAAAAGGATTTAAATATGCGACAAAGGAGGTGGATGGAATTGCAAGGGGATTATACCTTCGACATTCAGTATGTTCCCGGAAAGGGAAATGTGGTCGTTGATGCCTTGAGTCGTCGGATTCCGGTGCGGGCAAGTTGGTTGCGGATACATGACGAGCGTCTAATCCAGGAATTAGAAGCGTTGGAGATATCTTGTGTTGAGAGGAATTCTTCGGCCGATGCATGCTTGAACTGGATGGAGGTTCAATATGACCTTGCGGACAGGGTTCAGCGGGCAACGGAGCTTGATGAAATTATCCAACGCTATGCCAAGGAAGGGTCTGGTGACCAATTCTCCTGGAATGACGGGTTATTACGGAAGGATGGCCGACTGTGCGTCCCTTGTGCGGGTAAATTGCGAGAAGAATTGTTATATGAAGCACACTTTACAAAGTACTCAATTCAACCTGGGAGCACAAAGATGTACAAGGACATGAATAAATTGTTCTGGTGGCCTTGTTTAAAGAAGGACATAGCCGAGTATGTTGCTAAGTGTCATACTTGTGCTTTGGTAAAAGCAAAATGTCAACGGTCGAGTGGTTTCCTGAAATCATTGCCAGTTCCGCAGTGGAAGTTTGAGGATATTTCCATGGATTTCGTGCACGGGTTGCCGAGATCGCAACGTGGTAATGACTCAATTTGGGTGATTGTAGACCGGTTGAGAAAGGTGGCCCACTTTCTACCGAACAAACGGGACGATTCAGTGGAAACATTGGCAAAACTCTATATGGAGCAGATTGTTCGATTGCACGGTATTCCCCGAAGCATCGTCAGTGATCGTGATGGGCGATTTACTTCAAAGGATTGGAGGCTAATTCATCAGCTGTTGGGCACGAAGTTAGCATTCAGTACGGCCTTTCATCCGTAAACGGATGGCCAAACTGAACGGACCAACAGAACAATGGAGGATATGCTCCGTATGTGCGCCCTGGACTTTGGTAAGAAGTGGGAAGATCATCTTGTTATGGTGGAATTTGCCTACAATAATAGTTACCAAGCGAGCATCGGCATGGCACCATTTGAAGCTCTGTATGGTCGCAAGTGCCGTACACTGTTAGCTTGGGCAGAAACTGGCGAATCCAAACTTTTGGGACAAAAGGCAGTCGAGGATGCTAACTCAATAATACGCTCTATTCGAGAAAGACTACTAATAGCCCAGGATCGTCAAGCCAAGTATTACAATGCTAAGCACCGAAACGTGGAGTTCGCAGTGGGTGACTTGGTCTATTTAAAGATTAAACCCTTCAAAGGCGTATCTCGGATTCGGCGGTTGAAAAAGCTAAGTCTGCGAAACCTTGGTCCGTTTGAAGTGGTGGGGCGAGTTTGGGAAGCTGCTTATCGGCTAGCTCTTTCATCGGAATTGGGAGGACTGCATGATGTGTTCCACATCTCAGTACTACGAAAAGAAGTCAAGGATCCAGCTCAAGTAATTGAGAATGATCGGGTGCCGGTTGAGTATGGGCTAACGACAAAGGTGAGGCCCATTCGGATCGAGGATCGAGCCGATAAACAGTTGCGGAACAAAACGATCGGGATGGTCAAAGTCCGGTGGGACAATTGTGGCCGAGAAGAGCTATCATGGGAGTGGGAGCAGACCATGCGAGCCGAGTTTCCTGAGTTATTTTTGTAACCTGTTCGCTCGTTTGTATATGTAATCAACACATATATGTCTCTGATTGTGTTATGTTGTTTTCTCCCTGCTGTCTTAAAATTTCGGGACGAAATTTAATTAAGGAGGGGAGGATTGTAACACCCTAGAAATCTCAACAGGTCAAATTTAGGTTCAGGATGGCTGACACGGCCTGGGACACGGGCGTGTCCCAGGGCGTGTCTGGGGTACACGGCCAGGGACACGGGCGTGTCCCAGGGCGTGTTATTCAATGTCGACGATCGTTGAGTCGACGATCGTTGAGTATCGACACATCGACAAGGCCTGGGACACGGGCGTGTCCCAGGGTGTGTCATGCCCAAAAATTAGCCAGTTTGTCCCGAGAAAGACACGACGTGGAGGCCCAGCCGTGTCGATCGTGACACGGGCGTGTCAAATTGTCACACGGGCGTGTCCAGTGCCTGTGTGGTCTCGGGGAAAATGCTGATTTCCGTCTCGATTGGGGAACACGCCCCTCGACACGGGCGTGTCAGGTGTCGACACGGGCGTGTCCCGGGCATGTCGACACCCGTATTCTGGTTTGGCTTAAGTCGGTTGTGCACCGCTTCAGGAACACGGCCTGTGACACGGGCGTGTCACTACCCGTGTTCGGCCCAGGAAATCAAATTCAGGGCTGATCAGAGCCGTTCATTTTCTTTGACCAAGATCCAATGGTCTGGGCTCTTCCCTTGGTTGATAAGGCCGGGATTGAAGAGGAGAAAGCTCATTTGAGTTTCATCTTTCTCTTTCTAAAGTTTAGAGAGAGGGGAGAGCAAGGCAAGGAAGAAGAAGAGGAATCCGGCCGCCAGTGGTGCTGCGGTGGTCCAAATCGCGAGGCGAGTTCGGATTTACGAAGGCAAGGCTGCTACGAAGGCTTTCATCCGTCTCAATTTTCTCCATGGATCCGAGGCGAATTCCAAGGGTAACGAGTTCCGTCTTGGACATGTGAAGTCCTACTTTCCTGCATTTGCATAGGGAAAATCCGTCCTCGCGAGTGTGCGGTGGGTTGTGATGTCCCTTGGGGTAGATATGTGAAGTCCCCCTTGTTAGAGTCCGGAATTGGAGTACGGATCTAGGCATGCTGTGTGAAGCCCATCTGGACATGTTGGTCTGGATTGGTGATGCTTTGTTTTCATTTCGGAGGAATCACCGAGAATTTGTTTGTTTGTGTGCAATCTGTGGTGCATACCTGTTGCTTGGTGCAGCATGAAGTACTGGAGGAAGTCCAGGAAACTGTGCAAGTTGGGTTAAACTCTTGTGGTGGACGGGCAAGGTGAAGCTGTACCCACGTCAGTCCAGTCTTGAGTCTGACGATGTGAGAAACAGGATAGGCAGATCTGTACCCGCGTTATGGTTGTCTAACCTTGGGTGCTTAAGGCCCTGTTAGGATCACATAGCGAGAGTCTACGGCTTGCGTGCCGATCATGATTAGAATGCTCATTGGTGGGATCCGGTGTTTCCGGTACACCCGAATGTGCCCTGAGTGCACGGAGTGTCGGGCCGTCGTGCCGACGTTTGTGATATGTATTGACTGTGCGGTCGTGCACGTCTTGCGTGGTTTGCTATATATATATCATATTGGAAAATGCTATGCAGGGCTGGAATTCCGCTTCCCCGTGCAAGGGACAGGGTCGTTATAATTGGTCAGCTGAATGCTGATCGTTTCCCTGTTTGCCACCGCTTGGTGGATTGCTTCTTACAGGTGCTGGAGGTGCTGGTTCGAGCGGGACTTAGCGGGCTGAAGCCCAAGCTGCATTGCTGCCCTCGAAGGCTTTGTTTTGTTTCTTCTTGTTCATGTGTGGCCGGCCTGCGTGCCGATGTATGTAAACCACACCTTGTTAAGAGAAATTTCTAAGGCCTTAAGGCCAGAAACTTTGGTTGTATACATTCCTATGTTTTTAGTGGACAATTCTTGTTGTACTTAAGTTCAAGTTTTCAACCGTGAAGCTTCCGCTAGAATGCTCTGTGTTAGGATGCGTTTGTGTTTTGATATTATTTCGTAGCGTCTCTGCCTGTTTGTGGAATATGGTGTGGGGCCCGGCCGGACCCTCTATTATATTCTTCTTGACGGGTAGAGGTGTTACATAAGAAGCCTAGCCGGATCCGTTAAAAATCTAGAAAATCAAGTAGGACAACTAGCTAAAATTATATCTGAGCGACCCGCCGGGTCTCTTCCTGACAATACCGAGCCCAACCTGAGAGAGCAACCGAAAGATATAACTCTTCGGAGTGGGAATCAAGTTTCTTGTATTGTTAGCGAAGAGCCCGAGGCAAGCTCCGCCCCCATTTTGAATATTCCACCACCTGCTTAAAAGAAGTTATCACTCCTCTCTCTGCTTTAGAAAAAGGACTCGCTCCACCACCTTTTTTTTTAAAATTATCCAACTCCATCATACCCTTCCCAACTTAAAAAACAACGTATAGATGATCAGTATACCCGTTTCTTAGAAGTGTTTAAGAAAATCCACATAAATCTGCCTTTCCACGAAGCAATCTCCCAGATGTCGAAGTACGCTAAGTATCTTAAGGACCTTCTGACTAATAAGAAGAAGTTAGAGAACTTGTCGTATGTCACGCTAAATGTCGAGTGCTCTACTGTCTTGACAAATGGTTTACCAAAGAAGATCAGTGATCTGGGTAGTTTTTCTATACCGTGTGTCTTTGGTGATCTTTTTGTCAAGCACGCATTGGCCGACTTAGGTGCAAGTATCAACCTGATTCCCCTCTCGTTATTTAAGAAGTTAGGAATTGGTAGCCTCAACCCAATATGCATGAGTATCCATCTCGCCAATAGATCAGTTAAGTACTCGTTAGGGATAGTGGAGGATGTTCTAGTTAAAGTCGACAAATTCATCTTCCCGGTGGATTTTGTCATATTGGACATCGAAGAAGATGTCGAGGTTCCCCAGATCATTGGCTACCCTTCCTTGCCACTGCCCGAGCTATCATTGACGTAAGAAATGACAAGCTCTTCCTACGAGTAGGTTACGATGAAGTGACCTTCTCTATCACCCCTTCAATGAAAAAAACCCTGGAGAATGACGACTCCTATTTCTTCTTAGATACCTTAAGTGATGAATCTTCCTAAAACATTTCTGATGATGAATTTTCCAATTTTTGTTCTTCCTCAATTCTTCCTACTGAAAGTCTACAAGAAACCGCCATGTCTATTGATTCACCCACCTAAAATTTTCCGTCTAAGTTAAAAGTCTACGAAGATATTATTTTTGAAAAAGAAAGAACTTCCAAAATATCTTATGAAGAACCCCCTACCCTAGAATTAAAAGAACTACCAAAACATCTCAAGTATGCCTTCCTAGAGAAAAATTCCAAACTGTCAGTGATAGTTTCGACCTATTTAACTGAATTACAAAATGACAAACTCTTTCTAGTTTTACGTAAACATCGCCGAGCTATTTGCTGCTAGATATATGATATCAAGGGCATAAGCCCATCTTTCTGCACCCACAAAATATTTATAGAACATAATTCATGTAATTCAATCCAACCTTATTGTCGTATAAATCCAAATATGAAAGAAGTCGTAAAGGGGGAGGTTATGAAACTCTTAGATGCAGGAATTATCTATCCTATTTCAGATAGTAAGTGGGTTAGCCCTGTCCAGGTAGTGCCCAAAAAGGGAGGGATAAATGTATTTAAAAATGAAAATAATGATTGGTGGCGAATGTGTATTGACTATCATAAGTTAAACGACGCCACCCGCAAGGACCACTTTCCCTTGCCGTTCATCGATCAAATCTTAGAGCAATTATCCTGTCATAGCTTTTACTGTTTTCTCGATGGCCTCTCGGGGTATTTTCAAATCCCCATCTCTCCCGAGGACCAGGACAAAATTACGTTTACTTGTCCCTTCGACACCTTCTCTTACCGAAGAATGTTGTTTGGATTATGCAACGCGCCAGCTACATTCTAGCGATGTATGCTTGATATCTTTGAAAATTACGTAGAAAGAAAAATGGAGGTATTTATGGATGATTTCTCCGGGTTCGTTGATGCTTTTGATAGTTGTTTAGAAAACCTCGAAAAAGTCTTAGAAAGATGCGAAGAAACTAACCTTGCCCTAAATTGGGAAAAATGCCTTTTTATGGTGAGGGAAGGGTTAGTTTTGGCTCATAAGACTTCTGCGAGAGGAATTGAAGTAGACAGATAATATAGAAGTTATTGAGAAGCTGCCCCGCCTACGAATGTCAAAGCTATAAGAAGTTTCTTAGGACACACTAGTTTCTACCGTTGCTTCATAAAAGACTTCACCAAAATTACCAAACCCCTTACTCAACTCTTAGAAAAAGACGCCTCATTTATTTTTGATGGCCTTTGCCTATCTGCCTTTGAAATAATTAAAGAAAAGTTAATTAATGCCCCTATTATTATAGCTCCGATGTGGGACCTTCCCTTTGAAATTATGTGCGCTGTGAGTTGTTTCGCGGTGGGAGCCGTACTAGGACAACGAATATCTAAAAATTTCCACCCCATCTATTATGCAAGTAAAACACTAACATCGGCACAAGAGAATTATACCACTATCGAGAAGGAGCTCCTTGATGTTGTTTTTGCTTTTGATAAATTCCGTCCTTATATTACGCTTTCAAAAATTATTATTTTTACGGACCACTCGGCTCTCAAGTATCTTCTTGCTAAGACGGATGCCAATCCACGCCTAATTCGCTGGGTCTTACTCCTCTAGGAGTTTGACTTAGAAATTCGTGATAAGCGAGGAGCCGAGAATTTGGCCGCCGACCATCTCTCACGATTAAATAATCCGTATATAGAAAATTTAGATGAAAAATCTTTTAATGATTATTTTCCTGATGAGAAGTTGCTTTCAATTAACACATCCCCCTCTCCTTGGTTTGCACACATAGCCAACTATTTAGTGGCTCGTGTGCTGCCAAAAGAGTTTTCCTCTCAACAAAAGAAATTCTTTTCTGAGTTGAAGAACTATTTTTGGTATGTCCCGCATATTTTTCGAGTTTGTGCGGACCAGGTAATAAGGAGATGTGTTTCTTTTGAAGAAGGATTAGATATTCTAAAATACTTACATGAAGTACTGACTGGTGGTCACTATCAAGCTGCTCGCACTGCTCACAAGGTGCTTTCCGCGGTTTTTTACTGGCCTAGCCTGTTTAAAGAGGCACAAGTCTTTGTGAGTAGGTGTGATAGTTGCAAACGGTCGGGAAATATTTCCAATAAAAATGAAATGCCGCAAAATTATTTCCTCGAGTGCAAAGTTTTTGACCTCTGGGGAATTGATTTTGTTGGCCCTCTTCCTTCTAGCTTCGGAAATAAGTACATTTTAGTTGTCGTCGATTATGTTTCACAATGGGCTGAAGCCCAAGCTCTTCCTACTAACGATGCCCGAGTCGTAATTACATTTTTGAAAAAAATATTTTATCGATTTGGTAGGCCGTAAGCCATCGTTAGCGATAGGGGTTCACACTTTTGTAACGTGCAGTTTTCCAAAATCCTTATTAAATATTGCATTATGCATAAGCTTTCAATTGCCTACCATTCCCGAAGTAACAGACCAGTCAAAGTAGTGAGCAAAGAGATAAAAAGAATATTAGAAAAGACTGTTTCCACCTCTAGAAAAGGCTGGTCAGTCAAATTAGACGATGCTCTATAGGCCTACCGAACAGCGTACAAAACTGCCATCGGATGTACGCCGTATCGGTTGGTTTATGGAAAATCATGCCATTTACACAAATAATTAGAACACCACGCTTTTTGGGCCTTGCGATTTTTAAATTTTGATCCCCACTCTGTCGATGAACTTAGAAAATTTCAACTTAACATGCTCGACGATTGGTGCTTCTACACATACGAGAATAAACAAATATTATAAAAAGCGGACAAAACGATTTCACGACAAGCACCTAAGGCACCCAAAAACCTTCAAACCGGGAGACCTAGTCTTTTATATAATTCATATTTACGTTTATTTTCGGGCAAGTTAAAGTCTCGTCGGTCTTGGCCATTTTCTATTAAATAAGTTTTTCCATACGGTACTGTTTTAATTTCACACCCTGATAAGGGTGATTTCAAAGTAAATGGTCAGCGTCTTAAACTATATTTTTGTTGTGATGTCAGTCCGAACTATATTAATGTTATTCTGCATGATCTGAAATTTGGATAATTTAGGACTTTTTATTTGTCAAAAACAAAAAATATTATTTCGAATATTATTATTATTTTGGACAATAATCTTTTGGACACCGTTTTTTGATACGTCGAGCTCAAATAATGTTTTAAACAAAGTGCGCTCTTGGGAGGCAACCCAAGTTATTTTTCTGTTTTCTTTATTTTACACTTTTTTGCCCCGTGTTAACCCCAGAATCCGCAACATGTTCAGCAGGACAGATCCTCCTCCTCTTTCGGCAGACTCGGTTTCGGCAGTCCGCTCAGGTCATCGAGACCATGTAGAATCCATGGCTCCTCAGCGGCGAACTCAGTTCCCAGTCCGCCCAGGTCGCCTAGCCGGATTTCTAGTTGCTCCTTCAGCGGCAGACTCGAGTATCCAATCTGCCCAGTCCATCCAGCCTCAGCTGATCAGCTTCCAGATCATACAACAGCTCTTCAGACCGACTAAAGAGTCAGTCTGCACAGGTCGTGGACCTTCCTCCAGGATCGCGCCTTGTAGCTGTTGCGCGCTAGGGTTCGAAGAAAATAAACGCAACCGAACTAGCAACCCGATGAGGCAAGTATACCTATCGAATTGTAGCAAGGGGACACAAGTGTCGTATTGAAATCCGGGAACTGTTGGCTAAGCTTACTCACACAAACGCTATTATCTTATCGACGGAAAAACTAGGGTTTTAGAAAATCTAAGCGCAATGGAGAAATTAAAGCAAACTAGAAAGAGAACTACCGCAATTAAGTTACGCTATTAAGAAAAGAACTATGCTAGAAAGGAAACTACTGCAGTTAATTAAAGAGCACAAGATAGGAGATTACTACTAAAGGAAGAAAATATGAAATGGAAATGCACCCGATCGAGATTCACCTCGGCTAAAGACGATTAAGAAAATGCGATAAAAATTTAAACTTAATAGGATAAGGGTCCTTGACCGTGGAGGTTCCTAAAGCTTGAACACGCTTCTCTCGAAGTCGTGCCCAACTGAGTTTAGGAAGGTCCGACCGACTCTCATCTAAATCGGAGGCCTAAAACTCGCTTTACGCGGTGAACCCCACTATTGGATTTTACTCCAATCCGGGAGATTTGGACGTCTGCCTCTCTCGAGGGGTGCGTACAACTCCCTTTACTCTTGAATGCTCACTTCATTCTTTCGGCCTCTCGGCTAGCCCAGAATGAAAGCAAAGGCGGAGAGTATATATCGAAAATATACCCCCAACCCGTGATTAATCAAGAGTAATTCAAGGCCCTAACCTAAAAAGAAAAGATTGATTAAAACATCATAACATAATCGCTCTAACCTCGGATCATCAAGATCGAGTACAAGGAGGATTAGTTAATCATAATGGAGTGGAGCGGGGGAGATGAGTAGAAAAACATAAGAAGAACACAAGCTAAGGGAAGAACAATTTTATTAATGAAAAAGGGCAAGTTACACTAATGAAAATAAAATTACAAGTGCATGAAAATTAAAACCTATTCTAGCCCTACATTAAGCACTAAGCAAGAAGAAAATTACATTAAAAGCTAGAACAAACTAAGATTAAACTAGGGTTAACCAAAAAGTACAAAGAGAGGGGGAGAGAGAGAGAGAGAAAGCATGAAAAAGGATCAAGAAACAAAGGGGCAGCACCTCCCCCACTCAACCAAAGCTTGCTGAAATGGGGAGGAGGGGGGCTCAATTTATAGAAAATTTCTCGGGTTGGTCACGCCCTCCGACACGCCCTAGGGGGGTTGTGTCGGGGGCGTGATAGGTACGGATTTGACCTCGGGCTCTGGATTCTGGCGGGAGGGATGATTGCTTCGGTACGTCGGTGGTCACGCCCTAGGTCACGCCCGTGACAGGGGGGCGTGACAGGCATGTCATGTCCAAATCATTGGTCGGAAATCCGTCAGTCGCCGAAAAAGGAAGGTGTTACGCCCATGTCACGGGCGTGACATGGGGCGTGATAGTACTATTTGCGTGCTGAGGCGGAAGGGCATTTAATGCGGCGGCAGCTTTGTGGCAGAGGGCGACACGCCCCTGGTCACGCCTAGTGACACGCCCAGGGAGGGCGTGATAGGGGGCGTGACAGCGGTTTTGACCGTTTTCTGTCCATTCCAACAGGTGTCCTCGGGATCGGGTGACACGCCCTAGGTCACGCCCAGGGAGGGCGTGACAAGGGGGCGTGACAGGCCATTTTGGCAATTTTTCTGAAAACCTGCAAAAAGACAGGAAAAAGTTAGTGGCAATAAAATTTACATAAAAAGGATAAAAATAAACTAATAATAGACATAATTTGTACAATATAAAATATAAAATACGATAATAGTTTAGGCTACAAAACATATTATCAAATTCCCCCAAGCTTAAGCTTTGCTTGTCCCCAAGCAAAAATATAAAAACTAGATATTTATAAAAATGACTAATCAAAAAGTTCTAATTATGCCTACACAAGTACTATGCGAAATTCTTAGTAGGGAAAAGGTGAAATGTAAGTCTAAAACAATTATTTAGGTATGGTAAAACTTTTGTAAACTTTACTTAATAAAAACAAATCATCCAAAATTTTAACGAGATTTTTTTAAATGGACTTAAGTAAAGCAACGAAAATGAAAAACACGCATTGAGTTGTTACTAGATCCAAGCAACGTATTATAATTATATCAATTTAATTATCAAAAATCTAGGTTTAAATCTAAAACTAAAACTGATTTACTGTTTTTCTTTTCTTAGTTGTTAAATAAAAAATCAAAAAGCGTGAATCAAAAGGACTTAAATAGGACAGAAACATTTGGTTTAGGAAAATGATTAGGAGTGGAATTCAAAGATAAACGTGAAGGTTTTAAAATCACACTAAACCAAAGCAAAGAGTTTCAAAAATTTTCATAAAAATATATACACATTTTTTTCTTTTTTTTTCATTTTTTTTTTCTTTTCCATTTTTTTCCTTTTTTTTTTCAAAACAAAGGCCATAAATATTTTTATTTTCCTTTTTGAGTTGGCCAAACAAAAAATAAACATCACTTTTGAACATACTTCTTTTTTTTTTCGAAAACCTTTCTCCACAAAAATCACAAAATACCCTATCAAAATCGTCAAAATAATTTATGAAACTCAAAAAGGCTAGTGTGATTCGATAGGTTGGAAATTTTGGCTTTGGTGAAACTGAAATGAAAGGAGGAGCTATCAAATGAAATCGGAAAAAGGCTCAAAAACGGCTAACTAGTGGTAAAAGTTTTTTTAGGTTGGCAGGAAAGCTCAAACGAAAACAAAAATGGCCTAAATCATTTTCACGCTTTTGAATTTATTTAAAACAAAGGTTTGAAAATTTTTCAAAAAGCGAGTCCTAGATAATAAAAGAAGATTGATGAAATTAACTTGAAAATAGAAATAATAGGTGACTTGGATCGTTCACATCTACTACGTTATTCAAAAGTTGACTTTACAAAAATTATTCAAAAACGAAAAAGAAAATAGTGGATGATGAATTTTTAAGAAAGTAAAGGAAATAAACAACAAAAAACCATAATAGAAATGCGAGTTTTAGAAAAATATTTCACCTTAACATGCTACCGTGAATTAGAAACACAGCATGGCCAACATTTTACTTGTGAAACATAATTAAAAAGGACGATTAGAAATATTATAATTAACTAAGTTGTTTATAGGAGATTTTGAGTAAAACAAAACTAAAAACTAGGGGTACTATTGAAATACCAAAATGTCTAAACTATTCAAAAACACATATATATATTTTTTAATTTAATTTTGTGGAATATTCTCTTTTTTTGGATTTTGGAATTTTAAGATATTGATTTTTTTTGGAAATATTTACAATATATACAAAAAGAAGATTATTTACACTACGCAAAAATGAAGGAGGAAATCCTCCCCCAAGCTTAAAACAGACATTGTCCTCGATGTCTAAAGAAGGGGATTGGAGAAGGAGAGAAAAATAAAGTACAGAATTGAAAGACAGAATTGAAATACAGGTACTTCCCCGGATTTATTTGCTGCGAAAGCTGAGTGATGTCGCTCCCCGAATGTCTTCTTTGGACTTTGTGATGGATTCAGCAATGTTGGAGCAGGCGATCGCAGAAGCTTCAGCTTGTCGAAGCCGTCCGAGGCAAAAATTGTAAAATAAAGAAAACAGAAAAAGATAACTTGGGTTGCCTCCCAAGAGCGCCCTTTGGTTAAAGCGTCGTTGAGCTCGACGCATCAAAAAAAATAATATTGTCCAAAAATATTGTTGTCCCGAAATAAAATTGTTTTTAGCAAAAAAAATAAAAAGTTCAAGATTAAAGTTCGTGAAGCAGAAACTTAATAGTGTTTGGACTGACATCATCATCACCAGAGAAATACAGTTTAAGACGCTGACCATTCACTTTGAAATTACCCTTATCAGGGTGAGAAATTAAAACAGTTCCATAAGGAAATACTTCTAAAACAGAAAACGGGCCAGACCAGCGAGATTTTAATTTGCCCGGAAATAAACGTAAACGAGAATTATATAACAGGACTTGGTCGCCCGGCTTAAAGTTTTTAGGGTGCCTTAAGTGTTTATCGTGTAAACGCTTCGTCCGCTCTTTATAAAGTTTATTATTTTCATAAGCATAAGAGCGCCACTCGTCGAGTTCATTTAGTTGAAATTTTCGAAGGTCACCGACTGAGTGGGGGTCGAAGTTTAAAAATTTTAAGGCCCAAAAGGCGCGGTGTTCTAACTCCACGGGCAGATGGCACGATTTTCCATAGACCAGCCGATACGGCGTACATCCGAGGGCGGTTTTGTACGCTGTTCGGTAGGCCCATAAGGCATCGTCAAGTTTGGCTGACCAGTCTTTTCTAGAAGTTGAAACAGTCTTTTCTAATATTCTTTTTATTTCTCTATTAACTACTTCGACTTGACCGTTAGTTTGGGGGTGGTAGGCAGTGGACAGTTTATGCGTAACGCCGTATTTAGTAAGGATTTTTGAAAATTGCGCGTTACAGAAATGGGAACCCCTATCGCTAACGATTGCGCGAGGCGTACCGAATCTAGAAAATAATTTTTTTAAAAACGTGACTACAACTCGGGAGTCGTTCGTAGGAAGAGCTTGGGCCTCAGCCCATCGTGAAACATAATCAACAGCGACTAAAATATATTTGTTTCCGAAGCTAGAAGGAAGGGGGCCAACAAAATCAATTCCCCAGAGGTCGAAAATTTCGCACTCTAAGAAATAATTTTGCGGCATTTCATTTTTATTAGAAATATTGCCCGACCGTTGGCAACTATCACACCTGCTCACAAAGGCTTGCGCGTCTTTAAACAGGCTAGGCCAGTAAAAACCCGCGCAAATCACCTTATGAGCGGTGCGAGCAGCTTGATAGTGCCCACCTGTCGGACCTTCATGCAAATGTTTTAGAATATCAATTCCTTCATCAAAAGAAACACATCTCCTTATCACTTGATCCGCACAAATTTTGAAAAGATGCGGGTCCTCCCAAAAGTAGTTCTTCAGCTCAGAAAAGAATTTCTTCTTCTGCTGAGAGGAGAACTCTTTTGGGAGCACCCGGGCCACTAGATAGTTGGCGATGTGCGCGAACCAAGGAGAAGTAGATGTATTAACTAAAAGCAGCTTCTCATCAGGAAAATAGTCATTAAAAGATTTTTCATTTAATTTTTCTATAAAGGGGTTATCTAATCTTGATAAATGGTCGGCGGCCAAGTTCTCGGCTCCTCGCTTATCACGGATCTCTAAGTCAAACTCCTGGAGGAGTAAGACCCAGCGAATCAAGCGAGGCTTGGCATCCGTTTTGGCAAGAAGGTACTTGAGGGCTGAGTGGTCCGTAAAAACAATGATTTTTGAAAGTGTAATGTAAGGGCGAAATTTATCAAACGCAAATACTACAGCTAAGAGCTCTTTTTCGGTTGTGGTGTAATTTTCTTGTGCAGATGTGAGGGTTTTACTAGCATAATAGATGGGGTGGAAGTTCTTAGATATGCGTTGACCTAATACGGCTCCCACCGCAAAACTACTCGCATCGCACATAATCTCGAAAGGAAGGTCCCACACCGGAGCTATCATAATTGGCGCGTTAATTAACTTTTCTTTAATTAATTCAAAGGCAGAAATACAAGAGTCATCAAAAATGAATGGAGCGTCTTTTTCTAAGAGATGGGTGAGGGGCTTAGTGATCTTGGAGAAGTCCTTTATAAAACGACGATAAAAACCAGCGTGGCCTAGGAAACTTCTTATAGCTTTTATGTTTGTAGGCGGCGGCAACTTCTCAATAACTTCTATCTTGGCAACGTCTACCTCAATACCTTTAGCAGAAATTTTATGACCCAAAACTAACCCTTCCCTCACCATAAAATGGCATTTTTCCCAATTTAGGGCAAGGTTAGTTTCTTCGCATCGTTCTAAGACTTTTTCGAGGTTTTCTAAACATCTATCGAAGGAGTCGCCGAACACGGAGAAATCGTCCATGAATACCTCCATAATGCTTTCTACGTACTTGTCAAATATTGCGAGCATACATCGTTGGAATGTAGCCGGCGCATTGCATAATCCAAACGGCATTCTTCGGTACGCGAAGGTGCCGAAGGGACAAGTAAACGTAGTTTTCTCTTGGTCCTCGGGAGAGATGGGTATTTGAAAGTACCCTGAGAGGCCATCGAGAAAACAATAAAAGCTATGGCCGGAGAGACATTCTAAAATCTGGTCGATAAATGGTAGAGGAAAGTGGTCCTTACGGGTGGCGTCATTTAACTTACGGTAATCTATGCACATACGCCAACCCGTCACCGTCCGTGTCGGGATTAATTCATTATTCTCATTACTAACTACGGTTATCCCTCCCTTTTTTGGAACTACCTGAACGGGGCTAACCCACTTACTGTCCGATATAGGGTAGATAATTCCTGCGTCTAATAGTTTCATAACCTCGCCCTTAACTACTTCTTTCATATTCGGGTTTATACGGCGCTGAGGTTGGATAGAGTTACGCGAATTATCTTCCATTAAAATTTTATGTGTACAGAAAGATGGGCTTATGCCCTTGATATCAGAAATTTGCCAAGCAATAGCCCGGCGATGCTTACGTAGAACTAGAAGAAGTTTATCGTTCTGCGTATCCGTGAGGTAGGCCGAAACGATAACTGGTAACTTGGAGTCTTTTTCTAAGAAAGCATACTTAAGGTGTTCGGGAAGTTCTTTAAGTTCTAAGGTAGGGGGTTCTTCATAAGAGGATTTTGAGATTCTTTCTTTTTCAAAAATAATATCTTCATAAACTTTTTTATAAGGAACGTAATAAGGGGTGGGGCTAGCAGCCAAGACGGCTTCTTGTACAGATTCAGTGGTAAGGAAAGAGGAAGAACAAAAATCAGAAAACTCTTTTTCAAACTCAGAAAGACAATAAGAAGATTCATCACTTCCTTGCAGTGATTCTGTTGTAAGAGAAGAGGAGCAAAAAGTAGAAAATTCTTTTTCAAAGTCGGAGAGGCAGTAGGAAGAATCATCACTCACGGCGTCTACGAAAAAACATGAGTCATCGTTCGCTAAGGTGTTCTTCATCGAAGGGGTGATAGGAAATGTGACTTCGTCGTCGCCTACTCGAAGAAAGAGCTTACCATTGCTTACGTCAATGATGGCTCGGGAGGTGGCAAGGAAGGGTCGGCCAAGGATCAGGGGAACCTCGACGTCTTCTTCGATGTCCAAAATGACAAAGTCCACCGGGAAGATGAACTTGTCGACTTTCACTAGAACGTCCTCCACTATTCCTAACGGATACTTGACGGATCTATCGGCTAGCTGGATACTCATACGCGTGGGGTTAAGGCTACCAATCCCTAACTTTTTGAACAACGAAAAGGGCATCAGGTTTATACTTGCGCCTAAGTCGGCTAACGCGTGTTTAACAAAGAGATCACCGAAGACACACGGGATAGAGAAACTACCCGGGTCACTGATTTTCTTCGGCAAACCGTTTGTTAAAACGGCGGAGCACTCGGCGTTAAGCGTGACGTGCGAAAGATTCTCTAACTTCTTCTTGTTTGTGAGGAGGTCTTTAAGATATTTGGCGTATTTCGGCATTTGCGAAATAGCCTCGTGGAAGGGAAGATTAATGTGGATTTGTTTGAAGATTTCTAAGAAGCGGGAGTACTGATCATCTTGACGTTGTCTATTAAGTTCAGAGGGGTATGGAGGAGTTGAATTATTTTTGAAGATGGGTGGTGGAGTGAGATTATTTTCTAAAGTGGGGGTGATTACTTCTTCAGCAGAGGGTGAAAGCGGAGCAGAGCTTTGATTTTTAAAAGCGGGAGCGGAGCTTTGATTTTTAAAAGTAGGAGCGGAGCTTGCCTCGGGCTCTTCACTTACCATACCGGAGACTTGCTTCCCACTCCGAAGAGTTATAGCTTTCGCTTGCTCTCTCGGTTTGGGTTCGGTATTGGAAGGAAGAGACCCTGCGGGTCGCTCAGAAATTATTTTCGCGAGCTGTCCTACCTGATTTTCTAAACTTTTTACGCTTCCGGTTAAAGTTCTTATGGTAGCGTCATTTGTGGTGATATATTTAGAAAGTAATTCCTCCAAGCTCGGAGGTTTTGGGTAATTTTGAAGAAGTGGTGGTGGTGGTGGTTGTGCAGAAAAATCATTTTGCGGAGGTGGGCGCATCGCATTCGATGGATTACTCCATGAAAAGTTCGGGTGATTTCTTAAAGCGGGGTTATAACTATTCGGAAAATTAAAACCAGGCGGATGAAAATTCGCAGCAGAAAAATTATTTAAAGCAGTTCTAGGCAAATTATTAACATAATCTAAATGTTCTGGAGTAGGGGTTGCAGATTCCCATACCTGAGGGGCGGAGGCAGCAGTCATCTCCGTGATTTTTTTGCTTAGGATTTCTACTTGCAGAGCGAGCTGGGAGACGTTGTCCACTTCATAGATACCTGCAGGCTTGTTCGGGCGGGACCTAGGCACATTCCACTGATAAGTGTTCATGGCCATATCCTCAAAAAGCTCAAGAGCGGCTTCCGGGGTCTTATGATTTAAAGTACCGCCAGAAGCTGCGTCTATCATTTGCTTCGTGCTTTGATTTAGCCCGTTATAAAACGTCTACACTTGTAACCATACAGGCTGCGCGTGATGTGGGCATCGTCTTAATAATTCTTTAAATCTCTCCCAGGTTTCGTAAAGGGTTTCAGAGTCTATTTGTCCGAAGGCAGAGATGTCGTTCCTAAGTTTTGCAGTTTTAGCTGGCGGAAAATACTTCGCCAAAATTTTTTCAGTTAATTCATTCCAAGTGGTTATGCTATTTTTCGGAAGTGTGTTAAGCCACTGCTTAGCTTTAGTTCTTAGAGAGAAGGGGAAGAGTCTTAGCCTGATCGCATCATTTATGACACCATTTATCTTGAAGGTGTCGCAAATTTCAAGAAAGCTAGCTATATATGCGTTCGGATCTTCATCTTGAAGTCCGTCAAATTGCACATATTGCTGCACCATTTGAATTATGCTAGGCTTTAGTTCAAAGTTATTATTTGCTATAGTAGGACGGACTATACTCGATTCTGTTCCCTCGAGGTTTGGTCGTGCATAATAGGACATAGTCCTTTGAACGGCCTCATCTACGTTGGGTTCTTCCATTCTTAAAGTATTAAATGACTCGGAGTCCTCAACCGGCACTTGGATAGTAGGACCTTGAAATTGCGATCTTCTCCGAAGAGTACGCTCAATTTCGTGGTCCAAGTCCAAAATAACCGACGGACTCCCGCGGGTCATGCACTAAAAGAACAGAAAAGAAGAAGAGAAAGAGAGAAAGGATAAACTAGAAAGAAAAACTAGATTTAGAAAATTAAATTAAAATTTTTTTTTTCTTTTTGAAATAGATTTTTTTTATAGATTAACTCCCGAACTTCCCAAGGACTACCCCGTGAAGGGTTCGCAAGGTGCTAGACAAGACAGTGGCGCTTAAAGCCCTTTTCCCTTTTCGAGAGAATTAGGTGGCGTAGAAAAATTGTGAGGTTGGTTTCTATTAAGAGCGGTGATAAATTTTTTTTTGATTTTTTTTAAAACTTTAAAGAAAGGGGATGAGAAAGAGAAGAGATAAAATTAATAGGTTCGTGTTTTCAAAATATCAACGGAAGTTGGCTCCCCGGCAACGGCGCCAAAAACTTTTTGCGCGCTAGGGTTCGAAGAAAATAAACGCAACCGAACTAGCAACCCGATGAGGCAAGTATACCTATCGAATTGTAGCAAGGGGACACAAGTGTCGTATTGAAATCCGGGAACTGTTGGCTAAGCTTACTCACACGAACGCTATTATCTTATCGACGGAAAAACTAGGGTTTTAGAAAATCTAAGCGCAATGGAGAAATTAAAGCAAACTAGAAAGAGAACTACCGCAATTAAGTTATGCTATTAAGAAAAGAACTATGCTAGAAAGGAAACTACTGCAGTTAATTAAAGAGCACAAGATAGGAGATTACTACTAAAGGCAGAAAATATGAAATGGAAATGCACCCGATCGAGATTCACCTCGGCTAAAGACGATTAAGAAAATGCGATAAAAATCTAAACTTAATAGGATAAGGGTCCTTGACCGTGGAGGTTCCTAAAGCTTGAACACGCTTCTCTCGAAGTCGTGCCCAACTGAGTTTAGGAAGGTCCGACCGACTCTCATCTAAATCGGAGGCCTAAAACTCGCTTTACGCGGTGAACCCCACTATTGGATTTTACTCCAATCCGGGAGATTTGGACGTCTGCCTCTCTCGAGGGGTGCGTACAACTCCCTTTACTCTTGAATGCTCACTTCATTCTTTCGGCCTCTCGGCTAGCCCAGAATGAAAGCAAAGGCGGAGAGTATATATCGAAAATATACCCCCAACCCGTGATTAATCACGAGTAATTCAAGGCCCTAACCTAAAAAGAAAAGATTGATTAAAACATCATAACATAATCGCTCTAACCTCGGATCATCAAGATCGAGTACAAGGAGGATTAGTTAATCATAATGGAGTGGAGGGGGGGAGATGAGTAGAAAAACATAAGAAGAACACAAGCTAAGGGAAGAACAATTTTATTAATGAAAAAGGGCAAGTTACACTAATGAAAATAAAATTACAAGTGCATGAAAATTAAACCCTATTCTAGCCCTACATTAAGCACTAAGCAAGAAGAAAATTACATTAAAAGCTAGCACAAACAAAGATTAAACTAGGGTTAACCAAAAAGTACAAAGAGAGGGGGAGAGAGAGAGAGAAAGCATGAAAAAGGATCAAGAAACAAAGGGGCAGCACCTCCCCCACTCAACCAAAGCTTGCTGAAATGGGGAGGAGGGGGGCTCAATTTATAGAAAATTTCTCGGGTTGGTCACGCCCTCCGACACGCCCTAGGGGGGGCGTGTCAGGGGGCGTGATAGGTACGGATTTGACCTCGGGCTCTGGATTCTGGCGGGAGGGATGATTGCTTCGGTACGTCGGTGGTCACGCCCTAGGTCACGCCCGTGACAGGGGGGCGTGACAGGCATGTCATGTCCAAATCATTGGTCAGAAATCCGTCAGTCGCCGAAAAAGGAAGGTGTCACGCCCATGTCACGGGCGTGACATGGGGCGTGACAGTACTATTTGCGTGCTGAGGCAGAAGGGCATTTAATGCGGCGGCAGCTTTGCGGCAGAGGGCGACACGCCCCTGGTCACGCCTAGTGACACGCCCAGGGAGGGCGTGACAGGGGGGGCGTGATAGCGGTTTTGACCGTTTTCTGTCCCTTCCAACAGGTGTCCTCGGGATCGGGTTACACGCCCTAGGTCACGCCCAGGGAGGGCGTGACAGGGGGCGTGACAGGCCATTTTTGCAATTTTTCTGAAAACCTGCAAAAAGACAGGAAAAAGTTAGTGGCAATAAAATTTACATAAAAAGGATAAAATAAACTAATAATAGACATAATTTGTACAATATAAAATATAAAATACGATAATAGTTTAGGCTACAAAACGTATTATCAGTAGCCAGATGAAAGATCTAGATTGCGAGCCCAGACCGCCCCTCTTGCGCAGACTGCTTGTCTTTTCTTTTTCGATTCCTTTCACTATTGCCCGGTTCTCTTGTACCCCAGGCAGCCGGTTATTTTAGCACTACCCATTTGGGCAGGCCCCCAAACCTATAAATTGGGGGAAACGGTGCACCCAACGCATGTTGACTCGAGCCCAGTAGCCTACTTGTTAATGTTGGAGTTACCATGGTGATCTAGAAGTGATCAAACATGTAATCTCACCGCCAACGCGATATGAGCCTGCAGGGTCGCACATAAGAGCAGTGGAGAAGTTGGAAGATTGACTTTGTTGGTAAAGGTTACCAATCACCATAAAGTATGGGGTCCGACAATCGTTGCCAAGAAAGTTCATTGAGAATGGTTAGTCAAGAGTCGTCGAGTATGACTCGACGACTAAGACTGTTTCGACGAGAGTCGTCGAGTATGACTCGACGACTAAGGTTATTTCGGCGAGAGTCATTGAGTATGACTCGACGACTGTGGCTGGGTGACGAATATCGTCGACACCATTTGACTATTGTCGTCAAACGCGGCTCGACGATTATCGTCGACCACCGCTCGACAATTGTCATCGAACGCGGATCGACGAATGTCGTCGACCGCCGTTCGATGATTATCGTCGACCGCCGTTCAACGAATATCGTCGATCGCCGTTCGACGATTGTTGTCGACCGCCGATCGACGAGAATCGTTGAGAGCCGTCGAGTATGACTCGACGACTAAGGCTGATTCGTCGAGAGTTATCCTTGATTCTCGTCGATTCTGGATCTGATTCTCGCCGAACCTGAAACTCATTCTCAACGAATGATTATGTGACCCTATACTGTGTGGTCTGCGGATAGCGATACTTTTAGGTGTAACATCCCAATGTTACTTCTAGACCCCTTAACTTAGATTGGGTTAGGCATGGGGTGGGTGTTAGGGTAATGAGCTAGGTTTGACCCTAGATAGTGGGTTGTAGCCATGTGGGGCCCACTATGGGGCCAAAGTCAAACTAGGTCAAACTAGCCTAAACAGGGACCTTAGCAACACCATGACCCCACCATGATGCCCTAACCCTAAGTACAATCTAAGTGGACCCCAAGGTAGGTCAGGGGGTCAACCAGTTGACCATGATGGGTCAAGTCAACACCTTTGACCTAAATAGTGAAAATGGTGCCCTAGCCCAATTCACTGGGTTGGGTCCACCCAAATCAACCCAAATTCATCATGTGGGCCTAAAGTGACCCTATAAACCCTAGGGGAGAGAAAAATAGGGCCTCTCAATAGTACTTTTGGGAGAACATCTAGGAGAGAGAAAAGAAGAGAATAGGAGAGAGAAAGTGCCTAGGAAATTATTTTGGGCCACTTGGGCTCATCCCACCAACCCACCATGGGTTGGCTGACCAGGTAAGGGTATTAGGAGGTGTGAGGACCCACCATGCAGCCTTGGGTCAAGCCCAAGCCCAAACCCGACCCAACCTAACCTATTTCATTAGGTGAGCCAACTCCCCTCCTCACCATCCACCCACCTTGGCCCCAACCTTGGAACCCGACCACTAGGGTCTAATTAAGTCAACTGGAGTGGTGGGGCCCACTCACCAGCCACCTAGCCGGCCAAATCAATCAAACCGAGCCCCACCTTGGTGAAATCGCCTAGGCTTTGGTGAAATCGCCCCCCCATCTTTAACTCAGCCCCAAACCACTTCCCCCTCTCATTTCCCATTCACTCCTACCCCTGAGACAGAGAGAGAGAGAGCCGGAGACCACAGCTGCCATGGCCAACAGAGGAGGAAATCGCCGGAGCTTGCATGCCATGGGAAATCGCCGCCACCCTCAGCCACAACCGCCGCCGTTGGTCCGTATCCCCTCCCCTCTTACTGTACTAATATCCTAGATCATCTAGGTTAGAGGTCGAGCTCAAACGAGCTCGACATAGGAATCAAAAAGCTTGGAAAAAGCTTTAAAAATGGCGGCCTGGAGGTTTTTCGGGTTGGTTGCGCCGCCGCCGTCCGCCGCTCTCCGCCGTCCAGTCGCCGGCCAGATCAAGCTCCGGCCACCGTGAGGCCGGGGAAGCAATTGGCCGGAGGCCCCGCCGCCGGCGATGGCCGGAATCCACCCCGCAAGGGACACCTGCTCGGGTTTTGGCCTGCATGCAATGCATGGGGAAGAAGACTCAGCAGCCGTCAGATCTACATCAAGATCTGTGCTGGCTGATATAAATTTCTTAATATTAAATACATATATGAATAGTAAGATTAAATGTCACAATATATCAGACACCTTGCATGTTGTTTATGAGGTACCTAGAGGCCCCACCTTAGGATGAACCCTGAATAAAAAAGTTAGGTAGATGGGTTAACTTTGCAATGCCACAAAAATCATGACTTTTGGACCAGTAGGCTGCCCTGTAGGGCTGTTTTGCTAGGACTGCCCCTAAACTAGGGCAGAAACCAAATTTGATGCCCAAGTCAAACCAAGCATCACCATGACCTGAAATTTTGGTCATGGGTGTATTTAGGGTATGCCTATGCCCTGCCAAAAATTTGGAATTTTTGGAAGAACTTTTTCTATAGTTTTTATCAAAATATCAAAAATTAAATTAAGGGCATAATTGTAATTTTAGGCACCCAAATGACCCCAAATTTTGGTGGTATGTCCTTGGGGACATTATTGGTGTCTGGTATAAATTTCAAGGCAATTGGACCCCTGCATGAAGGGCTATTCCATGTGTTTGTGTAGGCTAATTTAGGCCTTGGTGTGCAATTAGCAATAATTTGTATTTTGTGTATTTAACTTAACTGAGGCACCCAAAAGCCATGCAATAAATTCCAGTGATACTTTAGGGCATGTTTCACCCCTAGAATTATTTTTGGGATTTTTGGAATTAAAAATACCACTTAATGGAATTTTTCAAATTATAGGTCCTTTTGTAAAATAAATGGGAAAAATAGGTTTTTGGCTATAGAAAACTTTCAGTTTCAGCCAAGTCAAAGTATGGTGTTTTAATTGACTTAAGAAAATTTCATATCTCTGTTTGGCAACTGTTAGAGCAAAATTCATGGAAATGACCATTTTACCCTTTTGGTAAATGTTTATGAATTGGTATAAATACTTGTTGGAAAATTGTGAAAATAATCCTAGAGTTGCATAATTGTTATATTAGTCTTGTAGATTTATATCAGAATTTTTGGGTACAATTTTAATTATTAATTAGCATAATGGCATTTTTGGTAAATAATTAGGAATGGATTTTGATAGACCATTACCCTGTAGAAATTAATAAAACTCTGCCATTAGTCATAAAATAGTAATATAAATGCTCAGTAATATTCCTGGAATTTTGGTGTATATATTTCTTGTACTTCATTTGGAAAGTGATAAATAGGTAGAAATTGTATTAATTATGGGAAAAAATAGAAATATAAAAAGAGAAATTATGAAATGTTGTAGACAGTAATATTTTATTCATATGCAACTCAGGAAAAATTCCCTAGGTCAGAAGATGTTAATTGATGGTACTTCATGTGCAAGGTGACCTAGGGAATAATTGTAAAAGATTTAATTAAAGGCCTTAATGACCTAGGAAAATCATGAAAATCAACACACTCATTTTATTAGTCCATACCACCCTAGGATAAATATTTGGGGTCAGTTGGATCAAGGATTTAGAAGTTCGATTTCGGGGTGGTGTTAGGTCATGAGGTGCGCATAGTAAAAGTAGGCTGGACTATAGGTCGCCAGGGGATAAATCAACAACTGAGTTAGAGTCTAAGTTCGGAAGTATAACCCTGGGTGGCAGATGCATTATAGAGACGAGAGTAAAAGTGCAACATTAGCCATGCCTAGGTAGGGTTGACGGAAGACCGTCACTCCTTAATCTATACCTTAAATCACTAGGTCACTCTATGTAACAGGAGAGAGAAAAGGGGGTCTGGGGTAAGAAACAACTAAAGTAAATATCCTTGAGAAAGGGAGCTTTGGGATTCAGCCCATCGCAGCTCCTAGTGCCCCTGAGAACCCTTCACCGGGAATACCTTGGGCAGTCCTGGGACTAACCTTAAGACTCTAAGTGTGATAATCTGTAGATAAGAGTAGTCTAATAGGCTAAGTGATCTGGACATGTGCTCACTCGTGCCGGGTTGGAGGGACTTGGAGTCTTTTGACTACTTGCTCACCCGTGCAGAGTTGGAGGAAAGAAATTGGCTTATATACACTCACCCGGCCAGGGTTGGAGGGTTTGTAGCATATACTCACCCGTGGCGGGTTGGAGAGATTTGAGACAGGATAGTCCTTGGAGCTGGAGGCTCAATATATAATACTTGCATGTGCATACACTAGTGGCGGGCCATGCGGTACTGGCCGGTCGTCACACCGACGGCAGTACGGTGGACCAGGCGGGTGCGAGGGTTAGAAGGACCAGTAGGATGTTTATACTGGAGTCTGGAGGACTTTTCCTAATAACGCGCACCCGACCTAACAAGACTGACAGGTAGTCAGCAAAGTGGTACGCAGAGACTCTAGAGTGCACTTGTAGGTGTACAGAGGCGTACAAGAGAGGTCTAGGCCTGGTAGTGTGTATACCCGCCTAGAAGGCGGAGACGCCCGCTCCGCTGCTGCCGTAGCCACAACGGTAGTACCTGAGAGTGATGCTAGCTCTCGAAAAGTGGGAACTAAAGGTCTGTGATCACGGAGTCGTGTGTGTGTGTTGCACTGCATGTTCATATCATACCCACCATATAGATGCATAACATTAATCTTCATAACAATTTAAGTCACCTAATGTATAAGTGGTATGGGACGCTTATACATTAGGACCTGCTTTACGATCCCTTAGCCTATAAACCTGAGTGGGCATGTTTATAGGTTAAGGTTATTTTCCTTTATATATATGCTTGTGACTCTGACACCCCATTGTATAAATGGTATGGGACATTCTATACAATGGGAGCCTTGCAAGAGATCCCTTGCTTATGCGTACCCGCATAAGTGGAGGTTACATTTCATTATATTTTGATTATATATACTCTGTTAGTTTCCTGTCACCTGCTTGCCTTTGCCACCCCTTGTTGTCCTCCGCTTCGTCCTCCCGCACGGTGCCTAGGAGTTGCAGGAGGAGGTGCTGAGGATACGACTTAGTCTTTTGACTAATGGTCGGTGACCTTACTATTTTAGGAGCTCGAGGAGGTGGACCAGCACGTCGAGGAGGCAGGGCTTGAGGAGCAGAGGCCGGCACCTGCTACTACTACTACCGGAGCACGTCTACAGGTGTGATGTGAGAGAGTTTTGGTTTTTCCGCTGCTGTGTATGAGAGTGAGAGAGAGATCTCAATGTACTGGGCATAAGCCCTATTTACTTTCACTTCTGTGCTCATTATGGACTGGCTTTTATTTCATTTGATATATATATGTGATGTGGCTGTGGACTTGCTTCTGCTTTTACTCTGATTTATCATGCAATTATTCTCATATTGGCCGTACAGGATATGATCGTACTAGCCGGCAGAATCGGCGTCTTGCGGTGACGACTAACCCGTGCGTTAGTGTCACCGTAAGGCGGCGGTTCTGGGCATAAGATCCGGGTTGCCTCGGATTTGAGGAACAGGATCTTACAAACTGGTATCACTTGAAACCACGATCATATGAGAATACAGTCCACCACACTGGAACACCCCGCTCCAGCATTAGTTTGCGGACAAACTATGCAGCGGAAGCAGTGGTGTGCCCATGCGTAAAAAGCCACATAATCAATCCATCAAACAATGAGTTAGGCCAATTTTGACGTTAAGTTTTCCTTTATGCAGCCTCCGCAGGATACGGTTCCTCCCCCTCCGGCTGCCATTCCGTTCATGCAGACTGAGATGGGGCAAACCCTGACGGCTATCCTGGATGCCTTCAGAGCGCAGCAAGCCCCGGTTCAGCTGCCCAACTGATAGTTTAACTTTCAAGGCAGCCTAAACACCTAGAGGGGGGGGGGGGTGAATAGGTTCTGCTTCTCTTTCTAAAACTTCTAGACAGAATTCAATTTATTAACTAATATGAAAACACAGCAATCACAGAAAACAAAACATCACAGATTGCACTATGATTTATAGTGGTTCCCCAAGGTCTGGGTACATCCACTTTCCCCCTTCACCTATCTAGCTGTATGCTAGATTCGGCCAAACTTCCACTTATCTCAGATCAATAGATCTTACAACTCAGAACCCAACAGGTTCCTACAACTCAGGCACAACTGCCCTACCTCAGCCTTGCCCCAAGGCCTACAACTCAGAGAATATCCTTCTCCTACACTCAGGCAATCAGCCCTACCACTCAGAGTTCAACACTCCTACACTCAGCCTTTATAACATAGGCTTACAACTCAGATCTGTATAAACAGATCCTACAGAAATATAGAAAAGATAGTTTAAATTGTCTTGCCAGGTTGAGAGAGAAAAGGCAATGACAAATCTTAATCAGCTGATGCAATCAACTGTTTCTTAGCCTTCTTCAAAGCTTCTTGAAAATGTACTTAGCTGAGTTGATTCCAAACAGCTTCTTGAGAATCCACTGGTGGATTCCTTCTTCTTCTTCAAATTCTGACTTGATCTCTCTCTATCCAGAACTTTGAATGATTCTTCTGAATTCTGATTAGAACTCTTCTTAGATCTATCCTTAGATAGTCTTCTTAGATCTCCCGGAGAAGATCTTCTTAAGTGCCTAGCACTTTCTTGAAATGAGTAGAATGTAATCCCTCTCTACTTTCTGATCCAATGTATTTTAAAGGATCAGTTCTATATGTAGTTCAGTGTCTTTTTCTCCTTCTGAATCTGTCTATTTATAGACATTCTTCATGGTAACCGGCTGATCCGGTTTCTAACCGTTTTCTGACAAGTCTGACAACTTCAGTTAACTGGTGATAACCCACAGCTGTCAAGTCTTCAAACAAGTCCTGTGCCTTAGTGTTGAAACAGTCTGTCAGAAAGTGTCGAGACCATCTGTCTATTTGTGTCGACACAATTGACTTTGGTGTCGACACTGCCTTCAGTGATGTCGACTAAATTGCCTTTGTGTCGACACATCTTCTTCTGAAACTAACTTGGTCTTTGACTCTGCAGTGTGTCGACACAAGTCCTGTGTGTCGACACAGTTGTTGTAGAATCATAACTTTAGTAAGTGTTGACTTGGCCTTCAGGTGTCGACTATTTTCTTCTGTGTCGACATATTCAGATGATGTCGACAAACTGGAGATCGTCTATACTCTTCAGTGTCGACACATTCTCCCAATGTTGAGGTCGACGTTTTTCTTCTGTGTCGACACAATTTCCCAGTGTTGTGTCGACTTACTTCTTCTGAGTCGACACAATTTCCCAGTGTTGTGTCGACTTACTTCTTCTGTGTCGACACTTTTTCCCAGTGTTGTTGTAGACTATGTTATGTGTCGACACTTTTTCCCAGAGTAGTGTCGACTTACACCTTCTGTGTCGACACACTTTCCCAGTGTTGTGTCGACAACTTTCTTCTATGTGACGACACATGTTCCTTTGTGTCGACACTTGGACTTAGAATTTTTTCTGTAAACTTTAACAATTCTTTACCTGCACATGTCAACTCAAAACAACATCAAATACAACATGATGTATATCATTGAGCTAGGTTGGGCTTCTTCAAATCAGGTACACATTTTCCAATGTACCCAACAATCTCCCCCTATTTGGAGAAGTCATAACCCTTATAGCCAATGATATACACCATTTAGAAATAGTATAAAATGATGATATATGACAATACACAGGGATACTTAATTATAAACAAAATAATAAGAACATCATGGATAAAACAATCTATCACAGATTTAACAATATTTTGTTTATTACTGGGTAATGTTTGATTACATGGTTTTTCTTTGACTGATCACATTACATCATTACAAAACATTATGAAAGAACTAAAACATTATCAGGATTGATCAGGTTCTCTAATAACAATCCCTTGGCCAGATTTAATTTTAGCTGTCACAGGAGCTTTTGATTCTTCAGCCATCTTTTTTCCTTTAAGATCAGCTTTCTTCTTAGCTTCTTCCTTGAGCCTTTGCCTTTCAAAATAGTGAAAAGGCTTTGGGAAGTATTTGCTTGGCTCCATAGCATCAGGTGGAAGTCTTCCCAGCTTAGCTTTCCTTCTGAATTGTACAATGGCTTCTTGTCTTGTCTCATACTTCTGCCATTCCTGCTCATTGTACCACTTGCCCCTTTCATGAACTTGATCTTTGACAGCTTTCCATGCAGTGAGTATTATATTTCTGGAAGTAGGACTCCACTGCTCAAAATCTGGCTTCAGCTCAGCCTGCTCTCTAAATCTTTTCTTTGACAGTAGAGCATCTTGCTGTTCTTGCAAATTTACCTCAGGCTTATCAACCTTTCCAAAGATAACATTTACAACCTCCTTTGAAGGACTATACATATATTGCACTTGCTGATCCAATATATCAAAATCTGGAGGGGGGTATATGACTTGGGCAACCTCAGGTTGGTCACCTTCAAGTAGTCCTGTTTGCAGACCTGACTCAGCCACCATGTTATCATCACACAATGGTGGATATCCCAATGTGGCTCTTATACTATTGGTCACCCATTTGGCATGCTCAGAGCCTGCATGAATCAGCATCCTCTCCCCCTTTATGGCTTCTCTTGATACATGATCTCTAAGATCTTCTTTCTGGAATCGAATTTGGCCATCCAAATAATTCACTCCCTCTTTGAAAAATGGTCTTAACTTTTGAAGCTTTTCTGATATTTCCTGTTGAGAGGTTGTGATGGCAGTCTTAACAGATGCAATAGCAGCCTGAAAATTCTTATCAAATTCTTCCATTTCTTTGGCTCTATTTGCAGGCATCCCTGGAACAATCTTCTTCACCTCTTGAATGATCTCATTATGAGATTCAGTTAAATTGTCATTCATTCTTATTTGATTTTCCAGAACATAACCTTGCTTCAAAGCAATATCATCCACCTTTGTAGAGATAGCCTGCTGTTGTTTAGCCAGATAAACTACAGCATTGCCACCCTTGTGGAAGCAATCTGTCATTTCAGTTTTATTTAAGTTGACTTGAAATTGGATAGATTTGATATCTTGGGCTAAGTCAAACTGCAGATTTTTGTTGCTTTCATCAACATATTTCTCAATGGCCACCCTGTGGTCATCCAATTTCACCTGTAAATCCACCAAGAACTTGTTATAATCAACTTCAGGAGGTGGTGGTGGAGGTGATGTCTGTAAAGCCTGTTTATAAGTCTTGCTTCTTCTTTTAAATACAACCAGTTTTCTTTTCTTAGCCAACCTGGCTTCTTCAGTTTCAGATTCAGAAGTACTCTCAATGTGAACTCTATCTGCTTCAGTGCCATGTTGCTCAGTTTCAACATGTACTGGCTCCCCCTCAATTCTTTGCTCCTCCTCTATTTCTTGAACTTTTTCATTCTCTTGAACTTTCTCCACTTCTTGTTCTAGCTCTATGTCAAGAGGCTGCTCAACATCTTGGTCCTCTTCTATTCTATCAGTAGCTATGTCATCATTAGGAAATAACTCATCCAGAGTGTATTCTTTTTGAACTGGAGCATCTGAAGATAAGTCATTAGGTGCATCCTTGTGCACATTCTCAGGCAGCTGCATATCTGGAGTAGGAGAAGACACATGCTCCCCCTGAACCTGTGCAGACAAAAAAAAAAACTTTTAGAAAGTCTTTTATAGTAAAATACATTTGCTCCCCCTACACCTGTACCACTTGTACCTGAGCAGGGGTAGATACATTTTGAGCAGGAGATTGAACTGGCTCCCCCTGCATCTGTGCAGATGTATCTACTTGATGAACTATAGTGGAGGCAGGTTGTTCTTCACTCTGTATCCTAAGTGGGTCCTCTTGTTGTTGCTCAGCCTCGTGAGCTGGAGAAGGGGATCTTACAGGGGTGTCTGGCCTGCTCTCTTCAGGCACATCCTTAGACAGCACCCTTTCCCACCTGGAGAATAGTCTCATGTCCATCCTTCTCATATGATTGATTTTAGATCCTGGCAGTTGCTGCATCACTTCAGGAATTGCTCCATTGAGATAAAGACTTATGATCCTAGCCATGTTAGGCTTCTTGATCCCTTCTTTAATCTTGTCAAATAGGATTACTGACCAATCAGTAGGAATTGTAAAGGCAATCCTGGTCATCAGGTTGAACATATAGGCAGAAATCCTATCATGTCCACCTGTCTTGCAGAGAATTACTTTCCCAACTATTTCAGACAAGAACTTTCCTTGCTGATTCATACCTTTCCTATTGAATGCAGCTCCAATCTTCATGTTTGAATCCAAACCACACCATAGAAGGGCTTCCCTTGTCTTAGAACTAGGAACCTCTTCTTCATTTTCAACCACATGTAATTGCAAAAACTTTCTCAAACCTCTTTGAGTAATCTTAATCTTAGTCCCGTGAACAATGGACTTGATCTTGAGTTCAGTAGAATGGACTGATGCTGAGATAAAGAACTCATGCACCTCCTTTTTCCAGATCTTGGATGGTTCTGAGACAAGAAATTCTAACCCTGATGCAGAGAGAAGGGTGATAACTCCTTGAACATCAGGCGGCGCCTCTGCAAACGC
The DNA here is from genome assembly GCA_039513925.1 of Platanthera zijinensis. Classification (NCBI taxonomy): domain Eukaryota; kingdom Viridiplantae; phylum Streptophyta; class Magnoliopsida; order Asparagales; family Orchidaceae; genus Platanthera; species Platanthera zijinensis. Next base: position 119,371,541 of record CM077092.1, read on the forward strand.
CTGACGCACCAATTCATACCCTTCATTAACATTTTCTTCAATCTTTGGCGCCATCGAGTCGTCGAGAAGGCTTGTGAGAGGAGAGAAAGAAAGAGTGTCGACACAGGGTTTGAATCTCGAAAACCTTGAAAGCGTGTCGACAATAAGAGCTTTTGACCTATTTATAGCTTCTGTTGAAAGAAGTTCAAAAGGCGCCAAAAACAGTCTAAATGTGTCGACACAGACGGAATGTGTCGACACAAGCTTCTATTAACTCGACATTTCTTCAGCCTACTATGTGTCGACACCAATATGTGGTTATGTCGACACCTTGGATACATAGTAGAAAGACAGAAATTCTGTGTCGACACTAAGGACAAGTATCGACACATATTTTGTAAGTGTCGACACCATAATTCTGGTTGAGTCGACATTACATTCCTGGTTAAGTCGACAATAAACCTCTTAAGTGTCGACACATATTCTCTGTGTCGACACACTATTTCTGACTTGTCGACATAATTTCTCTGAGTCGACACATTATTACTGAATGTGTCGACACATTCTTACTTAGCCAATTTCCGTAACTTCAATGTGTCCTTTTTAACACTTGATTATTGTTGTTACTACTTTTACTTACTTATTAACCATTTCAATAGCATTGTTAATGATTTTATTTAATACATTAATTCAATGGTTAACATACCTAATTCAATTTTGAATTTATTGAATTTGGTTTCATCTAAAGGCTTAGTAAATACATCTGCTATTTGATAATCTGTTTTTACAAATTCCAATGAGATGTCACCTTTTTCTACATGTTCTCTAAGAAAATGATATTTGATTTCTATATGCTTAGTTCTACTATGAGAAACTGGATTATTAGCAATAGAAATAGCACTCTTAGAATCACATAAAAGGGGTGTTCTACTTACCTGAATACCATAATCTTTAAGCTGATGCTGCATCCATAATAGCTGTGCACAGCAGCTTCCTGCAGCAATATACTCTGACTCAGCTGTGGAAATTGCCACACTAGTCTGTTTTTTACTACTCCAAGATATTAGTCTTCCTCCCAGGAATTGACAAGTACCTGTAGTACTCTTTCTATCCTCTCTACATCCTGCAAAATCTGCATCTGAATAGCCTGTTAGTTGAAAATCTCTATTCCTAGGGTACCAAAGACCTAGAGTAGGAGTGCCCTTTAGATATCTCAGAATCCTTTTTACTGCAGTATAATGAGATTCTTTAGGGCAGACTTGGTACCTAGCACAGACACATGTTGCATACATAATGTCAGGTCTACTAGCAGTGAGATATAGTAGTGACCCAACTATTCCTCTATACAATGATTCATCAACAGGTTTACCTGCCTCATCTTTGCATATTGGCATACTTGTGCCCATAGGAGTTCTCATGGAGGAGGATGACTCCATACCATATTTTTTAATTAATTCCTTGGTGAACTTAGACTGGGATATGGATAATCCATCATCAGTCTGTCTTACTTGGAGTCCCAAGAAGAACTTAAGTTCTCCCATACTGCTCATCTCAAACTTCCCTTGCATAAGTTTGGCAAACTTTTTACAAAGGTTGTTTTCAGTAGATCCAAAGATTATGTCATCAACATAGATCTGGACTAAGATGATCTTTCCTTTGGATTCCCTAAGGAATAGAGTTTTGTCTATCTTTCCTCTTGAGAATTTATTCTCAATGAGGAAGGTAGACAGGGTTTCATACCAAGCCCTTGGAGCTTGTTTTAACCCATACAAAGCTTTCCTAAGCTTGTACACAGAATCAGGTTTAAGAGGATCTACAAAACCTGATGGCTGCTCTACATATACTTCTTCTTTAAGATCACCATTCAGAAATGCTGACTTTACATCCATCTGGTATACTTTGAAGTCTTGGTAGGCTGCATAGGCAAGGAACATTCTGATTGCCTCCAGCCTTGCTACTGGAGCAAAGGTTTGATCAAAGTCAATCCCTTCTTCCTGCCTGTATCCTTTTGCAACCAATCTTGCTTTATTCTTTATTATTATTCCACTTTCATCTAGCTTGTTCCTATAGATCCACTTAGTCCCAATTATGTTGTGGCCTCTTGGTTTAGGAACAAGCTCCCAGACCTTGCACCTTCTGAACTGATTCAGCTCCTCTTGCATAGCATCAATCCAGTACTGGTCTTGGATAGCTTCTTCAAACTTCTTAGGTTCCATTTGAGACAAGAAACTAGAATGCAAAACTGTGCTTTGATTTCTGCTTCTAGTTTGCACTCCTTGTCTTGGATCACCAATTATCTGATCAGTAGGATGATCTCTTAGATATCTTATAGCTGGAGGTAGATTCCCTTCAGGTTGAGCATCTCCAGCTTCTTCATTCTGCTGTTCCTCTTGGTTTTCATCAGCTTCCATTATCTCTTGTACTCCCCCTGGACAGCAGCCTTCATTTTCCAATGCTCCCTCTTCCTTTGAAGCTTCAGCAATGGAGAGCTTGTCCATCTTCTTGCTTATACCTGTTGAGTCATTTGATCTACAAGACAATTCACAATTGATTAATCTTGTTTCATCAAATACAATATGCACAGATTCTTCAACAACTTGAGTAGTTAAGTTGAAGACTCTATAGGCCTTACTATTTGTGCTGTACCCAACAAATATCCCATCCTGGGATTTGGCAGCAAACTTAGTCAAATAAGACTTACCATTGTTAAGTATAAAGCACTTGCAGCCAAAGATCCTAAAATAGGATAGATTTGGTTTTCTGCCTTTCACAATCTCATAGGGAGTCTTCCTGTGGCTTTTGGTGATAGAAGCCCTATTGATGACATGACAAGCAGTGTTAACTGCCTCAGCCCAAAAATATTCTGGGAGAGAGGTGTCACTCAATAGAGTTCTACCAGCTTCAATTAATGATCTATTCTTTCTTTCAGCAATTCCATTTTGCTGAGGTGTTCTAGGTGAGGAGAACTCTTGGAAAATCCCAAAGTCTATACACAAGTTTGTCATGCTTTCAGATTGAAACTCAGTACCATGGTCACTTCTGATTTTGACCACTGTACTGTTCAGTTCATTCTGAATTTGCTTTACAAACTTAAATAATACACTTGGGGTTTCAGATTTTTGTCTCAGAAAGAACACCCATGTAAATCTAGAATAGTCATCTACAACCACTAGTGTGTAGACCTTCCTACCTAGACTGTGAACTGGCATAGGACCAAAAAGATCCATATGCAAGAGGTATAAGCACCTCACAGAATCCTTGTTTTCAAGGCTTTGAAATGAGGTTTTTGTCTGCTTGCCCTTTTGACAAGCTGAGCATACCCCTTCCTTTATACACTTAACTTGAGGCCCATTCCTCACTAGTTCTTTACTAAAGAGTTGGCCAATTGTCTTGTAGTTTAGATGAGCCAATCTCTTGTGCCACTTAACACAATGAGAAGCATTGTCATCAGCTACAAGACAAATGGGGGATGCCTTATTCTCACATTTAAAATTAAGGCAATACACATTTCTCTTCCTATACCCAGTCAATATGATCTCTTGATCACTTGACCTTTTGATATGACATCCATCCTTACCAAATGAAATGTCATATCCTAGATCACTCAGCTGGCTTATGCTTATTAGATTATGTTTCAAACCTTTTACATAGGCCACTTGGGTGATAGTAATTAGGTTTGAAGAGATGTTACCAAATCCTTTGATGACTCCTTTTTCAGATCCACCAAAGATCACTTTATGTCCATCTTTGACAGATGAATACTCCTTCAGCAGCCCCTTTGTTCCAGTCATGTGCCTGGAACAACCACTATCCAAGTACCATATAGGGGCATGGTAACTTGGATTCACCTGCAATACAGAATTACTTACCCTTAGAACCCAAGTAAGTCTTGGGTCCTTGGTTCAGGTTAGCCTTAATAAAGTTATCATAACCTCTTCTAACAGGTAGACTCTTATTCTTTATAACACTTGTGTTATACCAGCAGTCCAATGCAAAATGACCCCTCTTGCCACAGCACCAACATTCAAACTTATTGTATCTAGATCTAGATACATCCTTGTCAGAAGCATTTCTGTTCATTGCTGGTGCTGTTGCAACTTCTCCTACTGGTTTCTTAAAGCCATAGGGCTTATGACCATAGGTTGGCCTGCTTGCCTTAACACCCTTGTTCTTCAGAACATTTGTCTTGATATGATCCTGAATGTCTTCATGATCATATATGTTAGAAGACACTTTCTCCTTACCAAACCTTATGGGGACTGAAAGGTTTAGTGGCTGAATAGGGGCTTTGCCTTTCCTCTTGAATCTGCCAGCCCTGGAGTTACCCTTAAATCCTAATCCAGCCTTACCCTTCTGAGTGACAAATTCATCTATCAAGGGTAAGACAGATTTTGGCTTAGAGTAACTAGCCACTAAATCCCTTTCAATTCTAAGTCTGTCCTCCAGACTCTTTACTTGATCATTAGTATAGTTAATTGTGCCCATCTGAATAATAGTTATATTCTTCAGCTTGGCAATTTCAGCTAACTTTTGATCAAGGACTTTTTCTAACTCAGTTGTTGCAACCCTTAGATCAGCAATTTCCTGAGCCTGTGATTTAACCAGGTTCTTGCTTTTCTTAAGGGCCTGCAACAAGTCCCCATACTTGTCTATCAATTGATAGACATCTCCTTCAGATTCAGATGCATCTTCATCACTTGATGCAGATGTAGCTGATTCTTCACTTGTACTACAAACATATGTACTGGAAGGACAGTTTACCTCATTAGGACCAGACTGATTCTGGCATAGGTCCTCTTCTGATCTAGTCATCAAACCCATGCATTGATGTTCATTGATGGAGTCTAGCAACTGCATAAACTCCTCTTCCTCAGATGCAGCATATAATCCAATATATGCTTCAGCTTCAGATCCTGATTCTGAAGTTGACTGGTCTGACAGACTTTTATCTTTCTTTGCTACAAAGGATTTCTCCTTCTTGCCTTTCTGATAAGTCTTCTTCTTTTCTGAAGATTCCTTCCTTTTGTCAGGACAATCAGCCACTACATGTCCAGGCCTATTGCAACAATAGCAGACAATCTTTGAAGTAGTGGCTTTGCTGGGCTTTGACCTGCTTTTCTCTTTCCTAGATGACCTTCTTTTCTGATAATAGTCATCTACTTGCTGTGATGAGGAAGGCCTAGACTTCCATTGCTTCTTTTTCAAGAACCTTTGAAATTGCCTAGTGAATGCAGCAAAGTCTGCATCTGAATCACTGCTGACTGAACCCTTATCTGAATTTTCAGAACTACCTTCTTCAACTTCCTTAGGAGGAGATGGTGATTTCCTCCTATTCTTTCTGGTGGCTTCAGCATTAAATGCCACAGTCTTTTCTCTATGCTCTCCTCTTGAGTTTCTTTCCTCCTCCTTCCTTACCATAAGTTGCATTTCATAGGATAGCAACTTTCCAAACAGAGTTGGAGGAGATATCTCTGCCAATTTTGCCACTTCTCTTATGGCACAGATCTTTGTATCCCAATCCTTTGATAAGGATCTTAAGAATTTGTCATTCAGTTCATAGGTACTGAAGACTCTTCCATAGGAAATTAGCTCATTCACAATTCTATAGAATTTCTTATAGCACTCAGTTATGCTATCAGATTTTCCTTGTCTAAAACTTTCATACTCCTGATTTAGCATAGATTTTCTGTCCAGCCTTACTTCTTCTGATCCCTCCATGTAGACAATCAATGTGTCCCACATCTCCTTGGAGGTCTTGCAGTGAATCAGATTCTGAAATGTTGAATCATCTATGGCACTGACAATGATGTTCTGTGCCCTTTTGTCCATGGTTGCCAAGATGATTTCATCCTTGGTCATTTCAGAATAAGTCTTTGGTGTTTGGATATTTGCATCAAGAACAGATATCTTCATTGGTATGAAGGGGCCTTCCTGTACTGTGATGTAAATCCTTGGGTCAGATGCTTCCATAAACAATCTGACTCTTTCTTTCCAGATCCCAAAGATTTCCTTCTTGCATATGGGTAATTTCATTGACCCTAGCTCCTTATGATTCTCTCCAGAACCCATCTTCTTGATTCTTGAATCTGCCTATCAGATCTACCTCAGACTGTTAAGTCCTTTTTGAGGAACCTCCCTCTGATACCACTTGATAGTTTAACTTTCAAGGCAGCCTAAACACCTAGAGGGGGGGGGGGGTGAATAGGTTCTGCTTCTCTTTCTAAAACTTCTAGACAGAATTCAATTTATTAACTAATATGAAAACACAGCAATCACAGAAAACAAAACATCACAGATTGCACTATGATTTATAGTGGTTCCCCAAGGTCTGGGTACATCCACTTTCCCCCTTCACCTATCTAGCTGTATGCTAGATTCGGCCAAACTTCCACTTATCTCAGATCAATAGATCTTACAACTCAGAACCCAACAGGTTCCTACAACTCAGGCACAACTGCCCTACCTCAGCCTTGCCCCAAGGCCTACAACTCAGAGAATATCCTTCTCCTACACTCAGGCAATCAGCCCTACCACTCAGAGTTCAACACTCCTACACTCAGCCTTTATAACATAGGCTTACAACTCAGATCTGTATAAACAGATCCTACAGAAATATAGAAAAGATAGTTTAAATTGTCTTGCCAGGTTGAGAGAGAAAAGGCAATGACAAATCTTAATCAGCTGATGCAATCAACTGTTTCTTAGCCTTCTTCAAAGCTTCTTGAAAATGTACTTAGCTGAGTTGATTCCAAACAGCTTCTTGAGAATCCACTGGTGGATTCCTTCTTCTTCTTCAAATTCTGACTTGATCTCTCTCTATCCAGAACTTTGAATGATTCTTCTAAATTCTGATTAGAACTCTTCTTAGATCTATCCTTAGATAGTCTTCTTAGATCTCCCGGAGAAGATCTTCTTAAGTGCCTAGCACTTTCTTGAAATGAGTAGAATGTAATCCCTCTCTACTTTCTGATCCAATGTATTTTAAAGGATCAGTTCTATATGTAGTTCAGTGTCTTTTTCTCCTTCTGAATCTGTCTATTTATAGACATTCTTCATGGTAACCGGCTGATCCGGTTTCTAACCGTTTTCTGACAAGTCTGACAACTTCAGTTAACTGGTGATAACCCACAGCTGTCAAGTCTTCAAACAAGTCCTGTGCCTTAGTGTTGAAACAGTCTGTCAGAAAGTGTCGAGACCATCTGTCTATTTGTGTCGACACAATTGACTTTGGTGTCGACACTGCCTTCAGTGATGTCGACTAAATTGCCTTTGTGTCGACACATCTTCTTCTGAAACTAACTTGGTCTTTGACTCTGCAGTGTGTCGACACAAGTCCTGTGTGTCGACACAGTTGTTGTAGAATCATAACTTTAGTAAGTGTTGACTTGGCCTTCAGGTGTCGACTATTTTCTTCTGTGTCGACATATTCAGATGATGTCGACAAACTGGAGATCGTCTATACTCTTCAGTGTCGACACATTCTCCCAATGTTGAGGTCGACGTTTTTCTTCTGTGTCGACACAATTTCCCAGTGTTGTGTCGACTTACTTCTTCTGAGTCGACACAATTTCCCAGTGTTGTGTCGACTTACTTCTTCTGTGTCGACACTTTTTCCCAGTGTTGTTGTAGACTATGTTATGTGTCGACACTTTTTCCCAGAGTAGTGTCGACTTACACCTTCTGTGTCGACACACTTTCCCAGTGTTGTGTCGACAACTTTCTTCTATGTGACGACACATGTTCCTTTGTGTCGACACTTGGACTTAGAATTTTTTCTGTAAACTTTAACAATTCTTTACCTGCACATGTCAACTCAAAACAACATCAAATACAACATGATGTATATCATTGAGCTAGGTTGGGCTTCTTCAAATCAGGTACACATTTTCCAATGTACCCAACACCAACCCAGGATCGAACTGGTTGAGTGCATTCAAAAGTCTGTCCCCGCCGCTGTACCGCGGGACAGAAGACGCGGTAAAGACAGAGGAGTGGTTGGAGACCATCCAGGAGCTGCTAGCCGGCATCAGCTGCCCCGTCAGACAGGCAGTTCCCCTTGCCACCTCGGCACTAGACGCTCATGCAAAGAGGTGGTGGAAGTCGGTGCGGGACTCTACATTCGCCGACCGGGAGCTGATGGACATATCTTGGGAGGAGTTCAGCGACGTCTTCTTGGAGCATTTTGTATCTTCCACAGACCGAGATACCTTGGAGGCGAGGTTTCTGAGCCTCCAGCAGGGGAGCCGATCAGTTATTGAATATCAGAGAGAGTTCTCCCATCTGGCGAGGTTTGCAGGCTTCCATGACTGGGACGACCAGAAATACGCGAAGAGATTCTATCACGGGCTCCGCGACTCCTTGAGGCAGCCCTTACTGTTCATTGCCCACGGTACCATGGCGCAGATCATCGAGATGGCAAAGAAGCTGGAGGCTGACCAGCTGTTGGTGCAAGGCAGGGGGAAGAGATCGTTGGATGGACAGTCGTTTGGGGAGAGCAGCAGATCGTCTCAGAGGGGAAAGACGATTGGATACAGGAGAGGTGGGGGACGTCGTCGTCCCAACTATAGGCAGGATCAGGGGCCTCCTCCACCTTTGGCTCCCCCACCTATGCAGATTCCCGGACCGATGAGACAGGATGATCGAGGTCAGAGGCAGATCACCTGCTTTGGTTGCGGCCAACCTGGGCACATCAGGACGCAGTGCCCGCTTCAGGTCCACCCTCTTCCTCCTCCTCCACCTCCAGTGGCCCCTCCAGCTCACCAAGGCCGAGGACGAGGACGAGGACGGGGACGAGGCCGAGGCCGAGGATATCACGGCTGAGGCCGAGACCGGGAGCAGGTATACGCGCTGGATCTCACGGAACAGAGGGACCCAGAGGAGGTGATTACAGGTACTTAAAATTTTGTAAGATTTATAAATTTTAAAATTTTCTCTTTCTAAGAATACCTTAGACATTAATAGTAATACTATTCTTTGAACTCAAACGAACCCAGGCATAGTGATGATTAGCGGCAAGCCCGCTCACACCCTCTTCGACACGGGTGCGTCACACTCCTTCGTATCGGACTCGTTTATTGAAGGATTAGAAGGAGTGGAGAAGTTTTCCGGTTTGGAAAAGAGAGTGCGACTCCCTGATGGTACGGAACTTCGAACCACAGACTGCTGCAATATGGATGTCGAGATAGGAGGCAAAGCGTTCGAAGCCCCGGCAACAGTTCTGAGCCTACCGGATTATGATCTGATCCTAGGCATGAATTGGCTTCATTGGAACTACGCGCAGATAGATTGCCCCTCGAAGAGGATCACACTCAGACACGGGGACTCCCACGTCATCATTGAAGGTATCCGTTCCATTCCCCGACTCTCTTTATCTTCAGTACAGGCCGTTAAGGCCTATGAACAGGGAGAAGAGGTATACCTCATTTGTTTCGAGATGGCTGTGGTAGAGAGTTCCATAGCTGATATTCCAGTGGCACGAGATTACGCTGATGTCTTTCCGGAGAAGTTACCTGGGCTACCACCATCGCGGGACTTAGACTTCAAGATCCAGTTGGTGGCAGGGGCAAGACCAGTGTCCCGAGCACCCTACAGAATGGCCCCTAGAGAATTGGCAGAATTCAGGACACAGTTACAGGAACTGGTGGAATCGGGTTTTGTACGACCGAGTTCTTCGCCTTGGGGAGCACCTGTTCTATTTGTGAAGAAGAAGGACGGATCGCTGAGGCTATGTATAGATTATAGAGAACTGAACCGATTGACGGTTCGGAATACATATCCATTGCCACGGATAGATGAGCTCTTCGATCAGCTTCAAGGAGCTTGCTGGTTTTCAAAATTGGATTTGCGCTCGGGTTATTATCAGCTCCGCATCAGAGAAGAAGATATACCGAAGACGGCCTTCAGCTCCCGTTATGGCTTATATGAGTTCACGGTGATGCCGTTCGGGCTCACGAATGCTCCCTCGGCCTTTATGACGCTCATGAACAGGGTATTCGAGCCTTATCTGGACCGGTTTGTTATAGTCTTTATTGACGACATTCTGATTTATTCGCGATCTCGAGAGGAGCACGCAGAGCATTTAGCACTGGTATTGCAGAAGTTAAGAGAATTTCAGATGTATGCGAAGTTCTCAAAATGTCAATTCTGGCTTCAGGAAGTGACCTTCCTAGGACACACAATCAGTGGAGCTGGATTAGCTGTGGATCCTGCTAAGATAGAGGCAGTACGGGATTGGCCACGGCCAAAGACAGCGTCAGATATCCGTAGCTTCTTGGGTCTGGCAGGTTATTATCGTAAGTTCGTGGAGGGGTTTTCAAGGATAGCCCTCCCCCTCACGTCCTTGACGAAAAAGGATGCCGCATTTGACTGGACAGAGCGGTGCGAGTCAGCATTTCAAGAGCTCAAGGATCGGCTCACTTCGTCCCCCATCCTTGCACTTCCCTCGGGAGTGAAGGATTTCAGATATATACAGATGCGTCCTATCAGGGGATGGGTGCAGTCTTAATGCAGCACGGACATGTTATCGCTTATGCTTCGCGACAGCTGAAGAAGCATGAGCATAACTATCCTGTACATGATCTCGAGCTCGGGGCCGTAGTCTTTGCCCTCAAGACATGGAGACATTACCTCTACGGGATTCATTGTGACATATACTCCGATCATAAGAATCTCAAATACATCGACACGCAGAAGGTTCTGAACCTGCGACAGAGGAGGTGGCTTGAGTTCCTCTGCGATTACGACTATAAGATGCACTATCACCCGGGAAAGGCGAATACTGTAGCAGATGCTTTGAGCAGGAGAGCCGGCACTTCTGGACCGGAGTCCCGGGTGATGTCTATGGAGCTACTACGCATGATGGAGGATATGCAGATTACCATGGTTTCGGAAGCCGAGCCAGTGCTCTATCGAGAGTACCTGAACTCTTTGGTCAGCAATGATGATATACAGAAACGCATTCTTACACATCAGAGATTGGATACTGATCTAGAGCCTATCTTTGACGCTCTAAAAGGAGGCAAACATGAGGATTATACGCTGGAGGACGACCTTCTTCGATTCCGTGGCCGAGTGTACATTCCAGCAGGAGGTGAGATCCGGGATGACATCCTCAGAGAGGCACACTACTCCAGATATTCAGTGCATCCCGGTATCACCAAGATGTGGGCTGACTTACGGCGGACCATGTACTGGCCAGGAATGAAGAGGGAGATCATATACCTGGTGACACACTGCGAGACCTGCCAGCGAGTGAAGGCCGAATGCAAGAGCCCAGGCGGTATATTACAGCCACTGCCAGTCCCAGAGTGGAAGTTCGAGGATATCTCTATGGATTTTGTTCACGGACTCCCTCGCTCTCATTCTGGGCACGACTCCATCTGGGTCATTGTAGACAGGTTGACCAAGGTAGCACGGTTTATCCCGGTCAGAAAAGATGCCCCGGTTGCCGTACTGGTGAGGTTGTTTGTAGAGCAGTTCATCCGGTATCACGGAGTACCCAGGTCTATTGTTTCAGATAGGGATGGTCGCTTTACCTCCAGGGAATGGAGGGCAGTGCACGCGTACTTGGGATCCAGACTTTCCTTTAGCACTGCCTTCCACCCGCAGACCGATGGTCAGACGGAGCGGACGATACGCACTATGGAGGACCTGCTCAGGTTATGTATTTTGGATACAGGGAAACCTTGGGAGAGGCTACTGCCGTTGATCGAATTCTCATACAACAACAGCCACCAGGCCAGCATCGGGATGGCTCCTTACGAGGCGCTTTATGGGAGAAAATGCCGGACTCCGCTATCCTGGGTGCAAGATGTGGATACTCGAGCCCTTGGGTCAGACTTTGTAGAGGATACGGAGGCTCAGATTCATTTGATCAGGGATCGGCTTCTGGAGGCTCAGAGCAGACAAGCGAAATATTATGATGCTCGACACCGGAAAGTGGAGTTCCAAGTTGGGGACAGGGTTTTCCTGAAAATCCGACCGGTACACGGTATTTCTCGGATTCGGAGACATAAGAAGCTCAGCCCCCGGTACATGGGACCATACCTGATTCTGGAGCGTGTGGGCCCCTTGGCTTATCGGCTGCAGCTACCTCCGGAGCTGAGCAGCCTACACGATGTGTTCCATGTCTCTTCTTTGCGAAGAGCTCTCCTTTGCCCTGAGCAGCATGTCCCTACTGCAGCTGGACCGGTAGAGCCTGACCGTTCGGTTAGATTGGAGCCGATCCGGATCGACGATTCAGCGGTTCGAACGTTGAGGAAAAAGAAGGTTCCACTCGTAAAGGTGCTGTGGTCCAACCATGGACAGGAGGAGCACACCTGGGAACCTAGGGATCTGATGCTGGAGCATCATCCAGAACTATTTACATCAGGTACTTTTATGTTATTTTCTACAAAATTTCCTTAACAATTTCTGCAACTGGAACCCGTAGACCCAAACTTAAATTTCGGGGACGAAATTATTTCTTTTGTTTATAGGATTTGTAACATCCCAATGTTACTTCTAGACCCCTTAACTTAGATTGGGTTAGGCATGGGGTGGGTGTTAGGGTAATGAGCTAGGTTTGACCCTAGATAGTGGGTTGTAGCCATGTGGGGCCCACTATGGGGCCAAAGTCAAACTAGGTCAAACTAGCCTAAACAGGGACCTTAGCAACACCATGACCCCACCATGATGCCCTAACCCTAAGTACAATCTAAGTGGACCCCAAGGTAGGTCAGGGGGTCAACCAGTTGACCATGATGGGTCAAGTCAACACCTTTGACCTAAATAGTGAAAATGGTGCCCTAGCCCAATTCACTGGGTTGGGTCCACCCAAATCAACCCAAATTCATCATGTGGGCCTAAAGTGACCCTATAAACCCTAGGGGAGAGAAAAATAGGGCCTCTCAATAGTACTTTTGGGAGAACATCTAGGAGAGAGAAAAGAAGAGAATAGGAGAGAGAAAGTGCCTAGGAAATTATTTTGGGCCACTTGGGCTCATCCCACCAACCCACCATGGGTTGGCTGACCAGGTAAGGGTATTAGGAGGTGTGAGGACCCACCATGCAGCCTTGGGTCAAGCCCAAGCCCAAACCCGACCCAACCTAACCTATTTCATTAGGTGAGCCAACTCCCCTCCTCACCATCCACCCACCTTGGCCCCAACCTTGGAACCCGACCACTAGGGTCTAATTAAGTCAACTGGAGTGGTGGGGCCCACTCACCAGCCACCTAGCCGGCCAAATCCATCAAACCGAGCCCCACCTTGGTGAAATCGCCTAGGCTTTGGTGAAATCGCCCCCCCATCTTTAACTCAGCCCCAAACCACTTCCCCCTCTCATTTCCCATTCACTCCTACCCCTGAGACAGAGAGAGAGAGCCGGAGACCACAGCTGCCATGGCCAACAGAGGAGGAAATCGCCGGAGCTTGCATGCCATGGGAAATCGCCGCCACCCTCAGCCACAACCGCCGCCGTTGGTCCGTATCCCCTCCCCTCTTACTGTACTAATATCCTAGATCATCTAGGTTAGAGGTCGAGCTCAAACGAGCTCGACATAGGAATCAAAAAGCTTGGAAAAAGCTTTAAAAATGGCGGCCTGGAGGTTTTTCGGGTTGGTTGCGCCGCCGCCGTCCGCCGCTCTCCGCCGTCCAGTCGCCGGCCAGATCAAGCTCCGGCCACCGTGAGGCCGGGGAAGCAATTGGCCGGAGGCCCCGCCGCCGGCGATGGCCGGAATCCACCCCGCAAGGGACACCTGCTCGGGTTTTGGCCTGCATGCAATGCATGGGGAAGAAGACTCAGCAGCCGTCAGATCTACATCAAGATCTGTGCTGGCTGATATAAATTTCTTAATATTAAATACATATATGAATAGTAAGATTAAATGTCACAATATATCAGACACCTTGCATGTTGTTTATGAGGTACCTAGAGGCCCCACCTTAGGATGAACCCTGAATGAAAAAGTTAGGTAGATGGGTTAACTTTGCAATGCCACAGAAATCATGACTTTTGGACCAGTAGGCTGCCCTGTAGGGCTGTTTTGCTAGGACTGCCCCTAAACTAGGGCAGAAACCAAATTTGATGCCCAAGTCAAACCAAGCATCACCATGACCTGAAATTTTGGTCATGGGTGTATTTAGGTATGCCTATGCCCTGCCAAAAATTTGGAATTTTTGGAAGAACTTTTTCTATAGTTTTTATCAAAATATCAAAAATTAAATTAAGGGCATAATTGTAATTTTAGGCACCCAAATGACCCCAAATTTTGGTGGTATGTCCTTGGGGACATTATTGGTGTCTGGTAGAAATTTCAAGGCAATTGGACCCCTGCATGAAGGGTTATTCCATGTGTTTGTGTAGGCTAATTTAGGCCTTGGTGTGCAATTAGCAATAATTTGTATTTTGTGTATTTAACTTAACTGAGGCACCCAAAAGCCATGCAATAAATTCCAGTGATACTTTAGGGCATGTTTCACCCCTAGAATTATTTTTGGGATTTTTGGAATTAAAAATACCACTTAATGGAATTTTTCAAATTATAGGTCCTTTTGTAAAATAAATGGGAAAAATAGGTTTTTGGCTATAGAAAACTTTCAGTTTCAGCCAAGTCAAAGTATGGTGTTTTAATTGACTTAAGAAAATTTCATATCTCTGTTTGGCAACTGTTAGAGCAAAATTCATGGAAATGACCATTTTACCCTTTTGGTAAATGTTTATGAATTGGTATAAATACTTGTTGGAAAATTGTGAAAATAATCCTAGAGTTGCATAATTGTTATATTAGTCTTGTAGATTTATATCAGAATTTTTGGGTACAATTTTAATTATTAATTAGCATAATGGCATTTTTGGTAAATAATTAGGAATGGATTTTGATAGACCATTACCCTGTAGAAATTAATAAAACTCTGCCATTAGTCATAAAATAGTAATATAAATGCTCAGTAATTTTCCTGGAATTTTGGTGTATATATTTCTTGTACTTCATTTGGAAAGTGATAAATAGGTAGAAATTGTATTAATTATGGGAAAAAATAGAAATATAAAAAGAGAAATTATGAAATGTTGTAGACAGTAATATTTTATTCATATGCAACTCAGGAAAATTCCCTAGGTCAGAAGATGTTAATTGATGGTACTTCATGTGCAAGGTGACCTAGGGAATAATTGTAAAAGATTTAATTAAAGGCCTTAATGACCTAGGAAAATCATGAAAATCAACACACTCATTTTATTAGTCCATACCACCCTAGGATAAATATTTGGGGTCAGTTGGATCAAGGATTTAGAAGTTCGATTTCGGGGTGGTGTTAGGTCATGGGGTGCGCATAGTAAAAGTAGGCTGGACTATAGGTCGCCAGGGGATAAATCAACAACTGAGTTAGAGTCTAAGTTCGGAAGTATAACCCTGGGTGGCAGATGCATTATAGAGACGAGAGTAAAAGTGCAACATTAGCCATGCCTAGGTAGGGTTGACGGAAGACCGTCACTCCTTAATCTATACCTTAAATCACTAGGTCACTCTATGTAACAGGAGAGAGAAAAGGGGGTCTGGGGTAAGAAACAACTAAAGTAAATATCCTTGAGAAAGGGAGCTTTGGGATTCAGCCCATCGCAGCTCCTAGTGCCCCTGAGAACCCTTCACCGGGAATACCTTGGGCAGTCCTGGGACTAACCTTAAGACTCTAAGTATGATAATCTGTAGATAAGAGTAGTCTAATAGGCTAAGTGATCTGGACATGTGCTCACTCGTGCCGGGTTGGAGGGACTTGGAGTCTTTTGACTACTTGCTCACCCGTGCAGAGTTGGAGGAAAGAAATTGGCTTATATACACTCACCCGGCCAGGGTTGGAGGGTTTGTAGCATATACTCACCCGTGGCGGGTTGGAGAGATTTGAGACAGGATAGTCCTTGGAGCTGGAGGCTCAATATATAATACTTGCATGTGCATACACTAGTGGCGGGCCATGCGGTACTGGCCGGTCGTCACACCGACGGCAGTACGGTGGACCAGGCGGGTGCGAGGGTTAGAAGGACCAGTAGGATGTTTATACTGGAGTCTGGAGGACTTTTCCTAATAACGCGCACCCGACCCAACAAGACTGACAGGTAGTCAGCAAAGTGGTACGCAGAGACTCTAGAGTGCACTTGTAGGTGTACAGAGGCGTACAAGAGAGGTCTAGGCCTGGTAGTGTGTATACCCGCCTAGAAGGCGGAGACGCCCGCTCCGCTGCTGCCGTAGCCACAACGGTAGTACCTGAGAGTGATGCTAGCTCTCGAAAAGTGGGAACTAAAGGTCTGTGATCACGGAGTCGTGTGTGTGTGTTGCACTGCATGTTCATATCATACCCACCATATAGATGCATAACATTAACCTTCATAACAATTTAAGTCACCTAATGTATAAGTGGTATGGGACGCTTATACATTAGGACCTGCTTTACGATCCCTTAGCCTATAAACCTGAGTGGGCATGTTTATAGGTCGAGGTTATCTTCCTTTATATATATGCTTGTGACTCTGACACCCCATTGTATAAATGGTATGGGACATTCTATACAATGGGAGCCTTGCAAAAGATCCCTTGCTTATGCGTACTCGCATAAGTGGAGGTTACATTTCACTATATTTTGATTATATATACTCTGTTAGTTTCCTGTCACCTGCTTGCCTTTGCCACCCCTTGTTGTCCTCCGCTTCGTCCTCCCGCACGGTGCCTAGGAGTTGCAGGAGGAGGTGCTGAGGATACGACTTAGTCTTTTGACTAATGGTCGGTGACCTTACTATTTTAGGAGCTCGAGGAGGTGGACCAGCACGTCGAGGAGGCAGGGCTTGAGGAGCAGAGGCCGGCACCTGCTACTACTACTACCGGAGCACGTCTACAGGTGTGATGTGAGAGAGTTTTGGTTTTTCCGCTGCTGTGTATGAGAGTGAGAGAGAGATCATGATGTACTGGGCATAAGCCCTATTTACTTTCACTTCTGTGCTCATTATGGACTGGCTTTTATTTCATTTGATATATATATGTGATGTGGCTGTGGACTTGCTTCTGCTTTTACTCTGATTTATCATGCAATTATTCTCATATTGGCCGTACAGGATATGATCGTACTAGCCGGCAGAATCGGCGTCTTGCGGTGACGACTAACCCGTGCGTTAGTGTCACCGTAAGGCGGCGGTTCTGGGCATAAGATCCGGGTTGCCTCGGATTTGAGGAACAGGATCTTACATTAGGTCTGTTTATACTTTTAGTACAAATAGGGACTTAGGGTTTTGGGAAGATGATGCGATTTTCTAACGGCCGAATAGAACCCGACGGAAAGAGTTCCGCTGTTCTACCGATTCGCCAAATCCCGAATCCCATCGGCCGGAAGCGTTCCGCCGCTGCATTCGCTCTGCCGACCTCCTCCTCTCCGACGATAGTCGCCGGTGCTGTGCTTCCTGGAGCGGACCTAGCAGTCTGTGGAAGTGTAAGGTGCGGTCGATCTCTTTCCGATCATCCGTGTGACGAAAGCTTGGTGTTCTCCCGCTCGTGTGGATTTCTGCAGAGACGTAGATATTATTCTACGTGGAACTCGCCACCGATAAGGAATCTCATTTGGAGCATCTTCGTTGAGTTGTGACTCAACGCCATCAAGGTAATTTTTGCCTAAGTTTATTAACTTCTTGATTCAACATGCATGGCCCGATCCAATCTCTTTTGGGTTGTTCTAGATTTTATTACTTCCGCTGCGTGCACAAGTGTTGTGCCAACCTCATAGAGAAACCCAACAGTGGTATCAGAGCCAGGTTTCAGCCATGTTTGTTATGTTGGAAGTTAGGTTATTCCAGTACGTGTAAACCTAGGGATTTAGAAGTGTTCTAAATGTCTAGATTTAATCTTGGCACTCCGCCGGGAACGTCTGGAATCTTGTAGTAATTTCTAATCGTTTGGAATTACTGTCTCCTTAGCAGTAACCATCCCTCGATTTTGTTTTGGATTTTGAATCCAACAAGGAGAGATGAGCTTGTCTACTGCTTTAAGTTGAGTTGCCTTTGTCCCTTGTCCAATGCATGTAAACCTGAAGATTTGGAAGTGTCCAGAAGTTTCAGATTTATCCCTTTTCTTCTATCAAATGTTGATTGTGTTCTGTTGTGCACATAAGGGATGCATGGGGATTTTAGTGAAGTATTTTTCTTTGGATGTGCACATTGATCAAATGTTGATCATGGATAATTGTTAACCTATTATTGAAAATCCCTTCATCAAATATTAAGTGTTCGGATGCCTTCTGATGGATGACACTCTTCCAACCTCGATCGATGAAGTGTGGGCTTGCCAAAGCAAGGAGCATTAATCTATCTTGGTAAGGGTGCGAGCGGATAATTGTGATATCCCACTGTCGACATCGGGTATAACTTAACTAGGTGACCTCAAAGGTTGAGTGCCTAGAGGCATGGGATTGGCATGCACTATATGATGGATGCGAATAAGGAGTTATTCACCAACCATACAAGAATTGCATGAGGATGCAATTGGCAAGCGTTGCCTACCTAAATAACCACATTGTGAGAGGAAAGCCAAAGCTGACTCATTGTGTTGGTGAAATAAGGATCTTATCCACTAAGAGAGTAGCTCGCATGAACTCTCCGAATTGATAGTGAGGGCTATTATTTCGAATAAAATAGTGGGAGTTTTAGTTGAAGTCCAAATTAAGAAAAATAATTATATTTTGAAATTTTGGTACTGATTTTATTCTGCATAAATTCTTATAGAATTCCATGGCAAGTGGTTCGCACTCCACTCTGTCTCTGAGAGCCATCCTTGAGAAGGATAAGCTTAGCGAGACTAATTACATTGACTGGTATAGAACCTGAGAATTGTTCTCAGGCAAGAGCGAAAGCTCTACGTCTTGGAAGAAGAACCCCCGAGGTACCGACCGGGAATTTCTTCCCGTGCTGATAAAGATACTTATAAGAAGTATACTGATGACGCCTTGGACGTCGAATGCCTTATGCTTGCCACCATGAACTCTGAGCTTCAGAAGCAACATGAGAACATGGGGTGCAAGGAGATTGACGAGCATCTTAAGAAAATGTTTCAAGGTCAAGCTCGTCAAGAGAGGTTTGACGTCACTAAAGCGTTGTTTCAGTGCAAGATGGGAGTTCAAGACTCAGAAGGGACTCACGTAATCAAGATGATTGGGTATATAGAGAACCTTGAAAGACTGGGTTTTCCTCTGGGTCAAGAGTTGGCCACAGATCTGATCCTGCAATCGTTGCCGGACAGTTACGAGCAGTTTATCTTGAACTACAACATGAATGAGATAGACAAGACACTTCCCGAGCTCCTAGGCATTTTGAGAACTGCCGAGATCAATATGAAGAAGGCCAAGCCTGCCAGCCCAATACTGATGGTGCATAAGGGTAAGGGAAAGGCCAAGGGCTTCAAGAAGACGAAGGTGGGACCTAAGTCACATCTTGAGCCCAAGTCTTCTGCACTGATTAAGAAGAAGAGGACAGTGAAGGAGGGGAAATGCCACCACTATGGCAAGGCTGGTCATTGGAGGAGGAACTGTCTTTCGTACATTGAGGGTCTGCAGAAAATGAAGGGAGGTATGACATCCGCTTCAAGTATTTACGTTATAGAGATAAACCTTTCAGCTCCTTCATCTTGGGTATTGGATACCGGATGTGGTTCTCACATTTGTACAAATGTGTAGGAATTGGGAAGGAGAAGATTGCTCAGTAAAGGGGAGGTGGACCTGCGCGTCGGGAATGGAGCAAGAGTTGCTGCTGTAGCCGTAGGGGTTTACCATCTTTCTTTGCCCAGTGGGCTTGTAATAGAACTAGATAACTGTTATTTTGATTCGGCAATAACTAAAAACATTATATCCATTTCATGCTTGGACATGATTGGATTTTCTTTTATGATTAAGAACAACTGTTGTTCAATATTTAAGAATGATGTTTGTTATGCTGTAGCCCAATTGTTTAATGGTCTTTATGTTTTGAACTTGGACCATCAGATCTATAATGTAGAAAAAAATAAAAGGCTAAGAACAAATGACTCAAACCCTACATATCTCTGGCATTATCGTTTGGGCCATATAAACGAGAAGCGCATATCCAAGCTCCATAAAGATGGACTTTTGGACTCATTTGATTATGAATCATTTGAGCGATGCGAATCTTGTTTGTTAGGCAAGATGACTAAGGCCCCTTTCACCGGTTATACTGAGAGGGCTGAGGATCTCTTGGGTGTTATAGATAGTGATGTATGCGGACCCATGAGTTCTATGGCTAGAGGTGGGTATTTCTACTTCGTTACATTTACTGATGATTTCAGTAGATACGGATATGTGTATCTTATGAGGTGCAAATCCGAGACCTTTGAAAAGTTCAAAGAGTTCAAGAATGAAGTAGAAAACCAGTTGGGTAAAAGGGTTAAAGCACTCTGATCTGATCGAGGTGGCGAATACCTGAGTCATGAGTTCCGTGATCATCTGAAAGAGTGTGGTATTGTATCACAGCTCACTCCACCTAGAACACCACACATAATGGTGTATCTGAGAGGAGAAATCGTACTTTGTTAGACATGGTACGTTCGATGATGAGTCATGCAGACTTGTCTGTTTCCTTTTGGGGTTTTGCTTTAGAGACTGCTGCAATGACACTAAATCGCGCTCCAACGAAAATGGTTCTGAAGACACCATATGAGATATGGACTGGGAAGCATCTTAGTATGTCGTTCATTAAAATTTGGGGCTGTGAGGCATACATGCGACGTCAAATGCCTGACAAGCTGAAACCCAAATCAGATAAATGTTATCTGGTGGGATATCCTAAGGAAACGAAAGGGTATTACTTTTACCTACCGTCCGAGGGCAAAGTGTTTGTCGCAAGGACTGACATATTCTTGGAGAAAGAGTTCTTATCAAGAAAGACTGAAAAGGTAGAACTTGAAGAAGTTCAAGAACCACAAGTAGTGAATGAACCAGAATTGGATTCTGAGACAGGACTACAAGATGTTGTAGCTAGAGAACGTGCTCAAGAAACACAAGTCCTACGTAGATCTGGTAGACCGAGGTTTGAGCCTGAGAGATATGGATTTCTTATGTCTCAAATAGGTAATGTGTTGCTTATGGATCATGATGATGAACCAGCAACCTACCAAGAGGCTATGAATGGACCGGACTCCGACAAATGGCTTGAGGCTATGAAATCCGAGATGGACTCCATGTATGCAAACCAAGTTTAGAACTTGGTGGAACCACCTGAAGGGGTACGACCCATAGGGTGCAAATGGGTCTTCAAGAAAAAGACCGACATGGATGGGAATATACAGACATTCAAAGGGCGACTGGTGGCTAAGGGTTTCAAGCAAATTCATGGTATTGACTATGATGAGACTTTTTCCCCTATTGCCATGGTAAAGTCCATAAGGATATTGCTTGCTATTACTGCGTATTATGACTATGAGATCTGGAAGATGGATATCAAAACGGCTTTCCTTAATGGAAACCTCCTTGAGGAAGTGTACATGACACAACCCGAGGGTTTTGTATCCCAAAATGAAGCCACTAAAATATGCAAGCTGAATAAGTCTATCTATGGACTGAAATAGGCCTCTCGAAGTTGGAACCTTCATTTTGATGAGAAAATAGAAGAGTTTGGTTTCATCAAGAATGAAGATGAGCCTTGTGTTTACAAGCGAATCAGTGGGAGCATTGTTGTCTTCCTGATATTGTATGTAGATGACATACTTTTGATTGGGAATGATATTCCTACCTTGAAGGTTGTTAAGAACAACCTAGGGAACTGCTTTTCTATGAAGGACTTGGGTGAAGCGACTTACATACTCGATATTAAGATCTATAGAGATAGATCGAAGAAGTTGCTGGGTTTGACCCAGAGTACATACATTGAAAAGGTGTTGAAGCGGTTCAACATGCTTGAGTCTAAGAAAGGATTTTTACCCATGTCTCATGGTGTGAATCTCTCTAAGGACCAGTGTCCAAAATCTTGTGAAGATAAGGACCGCATGAAGTTGATTCCACATGCTTCGGCAATTGGATCAATCATGTATGCAATGTTATGTACTCGACCCGATGTCTCCTTTGCTTTGAGCATGACTAGCAGGTATCAGTCAGACCCCGGTGAATGTCACTAGATTACAGTCAAGAATATCCATAAGTACTTGAGAAGGACTAAGGATGTGTTCTTGGTGTATGGTGGAGAGGAAGAGCTTGTTGTAAGTGGTTACATGGATGCTAGCTTCCAAACTGATAGGGACGACTCAAAGTCTCAGTCAGGTTTTGTGTTTTTCCTTAATGGAGGAGCTGTGAGCTGGAAGAGTTCCAAGTAAGAGACTGTTGCTGATTCTACAACAGAGGCCGAGTATATCGCTGCAGCAAACGCAACGAAGGAGGCTGTATGGATTAGGAAATTCATCGGCGAGCTTGATGTAGTTCCTAGCATTGTTGGTCCCGTAGTTCTCTACTGTGATAACAATGGTGCAATTGCACAATCTAAGGAACCTAGATCCCATCAGCGCTCCAAGCTCATACTTCGGCGGTTCCATCTTATTCATGAGATTGTCGAACGAGGAGATGTGAACATTTGTAGAGTGCCGACTGAGGAGAATATTGCGGATCCACTAACAAAGCCTCTCGCACAGAGAAAGCATGATGGTCATACTAGATCAATGGGTATGCGATACCTAAGTGATCAACTCTAGTGGGAGTCTTGTGGGTTGCGTGTAAACATATATTCTGTTTGCTGTTTTTGTTCACTCATATGATGAATTGTGTACCAAATGTTTCTTTTTACAATTAATGGCAAGTTCTTTTATTGTGATTTTTCTATGTGATAGTTAAATTGTAACATAATAAAAAACCCTTAGAGTGTTCGCTTCCATAGGACATCAAGTACGTGACTTGAATGTGAGAGCCTATGATTTATTTGAAGCTTCATTCTTAAAAGGTCCCTGGTCGTTGTATCATCATAGAAGCTAAGGGTGACGATGATACCTTAAGACTAGCACGTGCGTTGACTGATGACCAGTTCTCACAGGTCATGATATTGTGATATCAAGTCATCACGTGGGTACTTGTTAATGAACAAGTTGTACTGGACAGACCCATCCTGAGACTACTTTGTGGATTGTTATCTAATCGTGTCACAAGTAGGTCTCTATTGGCAATGGTGTTGGGGTCCTTTGACCTGACGTCACAACATTCATCAAGTGAGGAAGAGCGTGCTTTGATGCCATCTAAAGTCTTCCTTGAGAAAGGTTGATGATAAGGGTGGTTGTTGGGTACGTTACAAATCATTTGGGTGTTTGTGTGTAAGCAGATATGGGATTTGTCCTCCTATATGACATGAGTTGCATCCATGGTCCCCTTGATGGATTTGGACTGAGAAATGCATGTCCATGCTTGGTTGAGTCAGTATGTGATATTGGACTCACCATTCTATGGAAGTCCGTTCTAGATCAAGAAACTTGGATTGAGCTATTATGAGGGTGAAACGGTCCATGCCTCTAGTTCTTTCCGGATGTAAGGGACAAAAGGACAAAGACAACGCTGGAATATTGGTAGTGAAGGCTTATGAGTTATGAACACTTATTGCTTGGAGAGCAATGATGCATTGCTAGATGCCGCTCATTGTTTGTGAGGTTTTTTGTTTGATATTTTCAAGATCATGTGGGAGACTGTTGGAGTTACCATGGTGATCTAGAAGTGATTGAACATGTAATCTCACTGCCAACGCGATTTGAGCCTGCAGGGTCGCACATAAGAGCAGTGGAGAAGTTGGAAGATTGACTGTGTTGGTAAAGGTTACCAATCACCATAAAATATGGGGTCCGACAATCGTTGCCAAGAAAGTTCATTGAGAATGGTTAGTCGAGAGTCGTCGAGTATGACTCGACGACTAAGACTGTTTCGACGAGAGTCGTCGAGTATGACTCGACGACTAAGGTTGTTTCGGCGAGAGTCGTCGAGTCTGACTCGACGACTGTGGCTGGGTCGACGAATATCGTCGACCGCCGTTCGACGATTGTCGTCAAATGCGGCTCGACGATTATTGTCGACCGCCGCTCGACGATTGTCGTCGAACGCGGGTCGACGAATGTCGTCGACCACCGTTCGACGATTATCTTCGACCGCCGTTCGAAGAATATCGTCGATCGTCGTTCGACGATTGTCATCGACCGCCGATCGACAAGAATCGTCGAGAGTCGTCGAGTATGACTCGACGATCAAGGCTGATTCGTCAAAAGTTGTCCTTGATTCTCGTCGATTCTGGATCTGATTCTCGCCGAACCTGGAACTCATTCTTAATGAATGATTCTGTGACCCTATACTGTGTGGTCTGCGGATAGAGATACTTTTAGGTCTGTTTATACTTTTAGTATAAATAGGGACTTAGGGTTTTGTGAAGATGATGCGATTTTCTTGCGGCCAAATAGAACCCGATGGAAAGAGTTCCGCTGTTCTACCGATTCGCCGAATCCCGAATCCCGCCGGCCGGAAGCGTTCCGCCACCGCATTCGCTCCGCCGACCTCCTCCTCTCCAATGATAGTCGTCGGTGCTGCGCTTCCTGGAGCGGACCTAGCAGTCCGTGGAAGTGTAAGGTGCGGTCGATCTCTTTCCGATCATCCGTGTGACGGAAGCTTGGTGTTCTCCCGCTCGTGTGGATTTCTGCAGAGACGTAGATATTATTCTACGTGGAACTTGCCACCGATAAGGAATCTCATTTGGAGCATCTTTGTTGAGTTGTGACTCAACACCATCAAGGTAATTTTTGCCTAAGTTTGTTAACATCTTGATTCAACATGCACGGCCCGATCCAATCTCTTTTGGGTTTTTCTATATTTTATTACTTCCGCTGCGTGCACAAGTGTTGTGCCAACCTCATAGAGAAACCTAACAGTTAAAGGCTGCAGACTCGAATCTCGGGCTTTGCGGTCTCCAACTTACTCTCCATTCAGTTTTCTTTCCTCAACTTGTAACCAGTTTTTTTGCAAACAAAGGAAAGCCCGTCGCAAGAGGGCATTCAGGCCGCAACGGGCGAAGTGTGTTATTGCTGTGGCTCACAGCTCTGATTTCTCTAGTCTGCCAGTAGATAACTTCTCGCAGTCTTCTCTTTTCCCTTCCTTTCCCTCGTGTTCGAGCTGTTAACTAGTGGTGTCCGTTTCCGTGTATCAACAGTTAACACGCGACCTTCAGATCTAAGCAGTTTTTTCGAAGTCAGCGAACTACCATGTCAGACCCTCAAGCTCTCCGATCAGACCACTCTAGTTCGTTTGAGGATTCTCTTTGGGATGCGATCGGGCTGTCTCGTTGGGAGGCTGAGTGATCACGTAAAGAGAACGATCACTGTCTTGATGCGATCAGTCAGGCGCTCAACATGCTGACTTAGTGGCTTGCTCCTTAGCCCGCAGCAGATCTCGTGGACACTCAAGTCAGTTAGACCCCAGTGATGCAGTGGGCCTAGAGCCGCCCCGCTCTGACGGTAATCACAGCCTAGCCAGAGGAGCACGTCCAATGACACACAGCCGGGCTGCATCCCAAGCACCCCAGCCATGACCGCACCTATTCTCAGCGCGGCGGGATGTTGAGGCGATGTCTCGAACCCATCCCCCTTGATAAAGAGCTTTCCTAACAGCTCTTATCACCAACTGAGCACGGAGAAGAAAGCCGAAATTTAAAGTGTTCTGTGAAAGGGCACAGGACTGAGAGCTGGGAAAGAGGACTCGCCAAAGAGCGGGTGAAAGGAATAAGGAATGTAGAAATTGTATTCTTCTTCTATTATCCTTATCTTCTTTCTATCTTTTCTTTCAAAAAAAGTCTTTCGAAAGAAAAGACAGCTCAGTTGGTGATGAGAGCTGTTAGGAAAGATCTTTATCAAGGGGGCTGGGTTCGAGACCTCGCCTCAACATCCCACCGCACTGAGAATAGGTGCGGTCATTGGTGGGGTTCTTGGGCTGCAGCCCGGCTGTGTGTCGCTGGACGTGCTCCTCTGGGTAGGCTGTGACTGTCGTCAGAGCGGGGCGGCTCTGGGCCCACTGCATCAAAAAAAGTACACGTCCAGCGACACACAACCTAGCTAGAGGAGCACGTCTAGCGACACACAGCCGGGCTGCAGCCCAAGCACCCCACCCATGACAGCACCTATTCTCAGCGCGGTGGGATGTTGAGGCGAGGTCTCGAACCCAGCCCCCTTGATAAAGAGCTTTCCTAACACTCTCATCACCAACTGAGCTGCACAAGCACCAACTGGCTAGGTTTGATGCAGTGGGCCCAGAGCCGCCCCTCTCTGATAGCAGTCACAACCTAGCCAGAGGAGCTTGTCTAGCGACATACAGCCAGGCTACAGCCAAAGCACCCAACCCATGACCGCACCTATTCTCAGCGTGGCGGGATGTTGAGGCGAGGTCTCGAACCCAGCCCCCTTGATAAAGAGCTTTCTTAAAAGCTCTCATCACCAACTGAGCTGCACCTATTATCAGCGCGACGGGGTGTTGAAGCGAGGTCTCGAACCCAGCCCCCTTGATAAAGAGCTTTCCTAACAGCTCTCATCACCAACTGAGCTGCAGCTCAGTTGGTGATGAGAGCTGTTAGGAAAGCTCTTTATCAAGGGGGCTGGGTTCGAGACCTCGCCTCAACATCCCACCGCGCTGAGAATTGGTGCGGTCATGGGTGGGGTGCTTGGGCTGCAACTCGGCTGTGTGTTGCTGTACGTGCTCCTCTGGCTAGGTTGTGACTGCCGTCAGAGCGGGGCGGCTCTGGGCCCACTGCATCACCTAGTCCGCCAAACTTTGCTTCGGCAATCTCCAGCAGTTGAGCCCTCTCCTCTAGCTCGCCCTCCAACTCATACTGCAACTCTTCTGCGCCCTCAAGAAGACAAGTTTTCCTTTTTTATGGATTTCTTCAGAGAGGCAGTCAGGGGTAGTCCAGCCCGCCAGCTTGATTTCACTGATGGTCTGTTAGCCCAGCCCGAGGACATTCCTGCTCCAGTCTGCCTCAACTACCCAGCTAATTTTGAAGCACCCTCTCCCTTCGTGGATAGAATACTATGGGATTCAGCTTAAAGCAGTTTTAGGGAGCCTCGTCTGCCTCTTAATTCAGGGGAGACTGATCCAATGCCCAACTACAGGCATTTGAAGGGGAAGTGGCTTTGAGATGCCTCTCAGACGCGATCAAGTTCAAGCTTCTTGTTACTACTCTTGATGGTCAGGTGAGAGAGTGGTTCTATGACCTGCCAGCAAGATCAATCTCTTCTTTTGCCGAGTTCCTCAGTGAACTCCTGCTCAGGGTTGCTACCTCTAAGAAGAGGAAGGATGGGCCTGTAGTGCTTTTCGACATCAAGCAAAGGGATAACGAATCAACTGCCTGATTCATTGATCGCTTTCAAAAAGAGATCCAAGGGGTCCAAAACGTGAATCCTGATTATTACAAAGTTGCTTTGATCCATGGCCTCCGGGAGGGTCCTCTGAAGTTGAAAGCTACGACCAAAGCACCAACGACCAAAGCACAAATGACCTACCAAGAGCTTATTGTTCTTATCAACTGCTTCATCGAAGGCGAGAATGCCAATCCCTCCTACATTTTATCCCTGACAGTTAAGGCTGAAGGAAGGGATGGTTCTAGCTCTTCAGCCAATCGTCACTCTGCCAGGCCTCCTCGCCCTAATTTCCAGCCTCCTTCTCATAGGGGCCACCATTTCCACCACAAGAAACTATTCCTCGGCCATCAACAATTTCATGATCAGAGACTGTTGTTGGCCACCGCTCCCGCCTTACCCGCACAAGTTTTTCCAGTTCTTCAAGAAGCCCCATATGCTCCAAGACAGCAAAGCAGTGACTCCACAGAGGAGTTCGCAGATCTAGGCCTTGATATTGATGATGTCATGCAGATTCTGCAAAGGAAATCTGTTGACAAGAAACAAGGACCTCCAAGGGAGTGGAAGCTGAGGAACTCTGACCTTTTCTGCGAGTTCCACAAGGAGAAGGGGCACTTGGCTGAAAATTTCCGAACCCTTCGCTAGCTGGTGGAGAAACTGATTGTCGAAGGAAAAATGAAAGATCTAGGCAAGAAGGATGCTTCGTCGAATCCATCTACCTCCAAGGGAAAGTAGGTAGCCGTAGCTCATTGGGAGTGTGAGGAGATAGAGGACGTTGGCCTTCTGGGGCATATCAACGTTCAAAGTGAATTCTTTGACGCCAACGATGAAGGAGCCTTGGGGAGGCTCTTCTGCATTCACGGTGGAGCAGGGACAGAGTCTACTAGCAAGTCCTCTATTTCATGAGTCTCTCGAGCAGAGGTCGCCTCTACCTCTTCTTATGCTCCATCAGCGAGAAGTGTCACATTTGGTCCAGAAAACCTTCCCCCAACAGCCAACCCGTTGAATGATGCGGTCGTGATCAAGGCTGCCATTGGATATTACACCCTGGATAGAATCTTGATTGACACCGGTAGGTCCGTCAACCATCTCTTCAAACCAACTTTTGAGGCCCTGAAGACCAGAAAACCTATGCTTTCCACTGAAGGGCCACTCTATTGCTTTTCTAGCGAGAGGAAGGAGGTTGAAGGAAGTGTCACGCTCCCAGTAAGGCTTGGAGGGGTGACAAAGTTGATTCAATTCATAGTAGTTGATGCTCCGAGCAGCTACTATGCTAACTTCGGGAGGCCACTGCTCAATAAATATCAAGCCATCATCTCAACCTTCCACCTTGCAATCAAGTTCGATGTTGATGGTCGTCAATGCAGGATCAGGAGTGATCCAAAGCAGGATCGGTAGTGCTATGTTCGTACAGTTAATGTGACTGAATCCAATCCTCCCGCTCTTCCAGCTGCAGTACCAGAGGCCTCTTCCAGTTCAAAGGCGGCAGATGATAGATAAGGAGCTCACCTCGAACCTGCCCAGGTGACTCAAGGAGTCCCCATTGCTGAGGGGGAGGAGAGGAAGCTCTCCATCAACCAGAGTTGCCAGAAAATCAAAAGGCCAAGTTGATCTCTTGCTTGCTAAAGAACCTGGATGTCTTCGCTTGGTCAGCAGAGGACATGTCAGGAGTTGATCTAGATGTTGCCTGCCATCATCTCAACGTTGATCCATCCATCAAGCCCATGCAACAAAAGAAAAGAGATGTGGCGACAAAGCTTGTTGAGTCGATCAGGGAGGAGGTTGCAAAACTCCTCAAGGCATAATTCATTCGAGAAATTCAATATCTTTCTTGGGTTTCAAATGTTGTAATGGTTAAAAAACCTGGGAGAAAGTGGAGAATGTGTGTAGAAATTACTCGATTGAATAAAGGATGCCCCAAAGATTGCTACCCCTTGCCTCAGAAGGATTCATTAGTTTATTCTGCGGTTGGGTATTCTTTCATGAGCTTTTTAGATGCATTATCTGGCTATCATCAAATAAAAATACATAAGACTTATATCCCTCATACATCTTTCATTACCAATGATGGCTGCTATTGTTATTTTGTAATGCCTTTCGGGCTTAAAAATGCTGGTGCAACTTACTAGTGAATGATGGATCGCATTTTTAAAGATCAAAAAGGAAGAAATCTTGAAGTTTACGTTGATGATCTATTGATCAAATGCAAAACCTTCTTGCTGCACTTTTATGACTTAGCAAAGACGTTTGCTACTCTGCGAAAGTATAAGATGAAGCTTCATCCGTTGAAATGTACCTTTGGAGCGAGTAAGGGGAAATTGCTTGGTCATCTCCTTACTCCGAAAGGGCTTGCCCCCAATCCTAACAAAGTCAGAGCCATTCTTGATATGGCACCTACCAAGTCTCCTACGGAAGTTCAGCAGTTAGGAGGGAGGTTAGCAGGTCTCGGGATTTTTATCTCTCGAGTTAGAGATAAGAGTGCATCATTCTTTAGAACTCTTTGAGGAGAGTCCAAGTTTGAGTGGACCGAAGAGTGTTCACTAGCCTTTGAGAAGTTGAAAAGGCAGTTAACTTCAAACACTTTATTGCAGAGCCCCCGATCAGGGAAATGTTGTTTTTGTATTTGGTAGTTGTCCCAGAGGCTGTCAGCTCAGTTCTTGTTCGCGAGGAGAACAGGAGGCAGTTTCTAATTTACTATGTCAGCCATATTCTCAAGAGTGCAGAAACTAGATATCCAATTTTGGAGAGCTTGGCTTTGGCGTTAGTAATGTCAGCTCAGAGACTTCGTTTGTACTTCCAATCTCATGCTATTGAGGTAGTAATTGATCAACCATTGAAGAGTGTCCTGGAGAAGCCAGAGCACTCAGGAAGATTGGCTAAATGGGCAATAGAGCTGAGCGAGTTCGAAATTTCTTATGTGCCCAAAACAGCAATCTAAGCTCAAGTGTTTGCAGACTTTTCGATTGATAAAGCAGAGTCCACCTCTGGTCAAGCAGAAAGATCTCCTTTGGCTTGGACCATCTATGTTGATGGGGCCTCAGGCAGAAATTCCTATGGAGCAGGAGTGGTTCTTATTAATCCCAATGACATCAAGCTAGAAAAAGCAATAAAGTTTTTCTTCCCAACAACTAATAATCAGGAAGAGTATGAAGCTTTGCTAGCCAGCTTGAGGCTTACAATAGAACTTGGAATAGATCATGTTCATATCCAAACAAATTCTCTGGTGATGGTTTCGCAAGTGTTAGGATTTTTTGAGACTAGAGAGCCTATCTTGAAGAAATATCTTGCTTTGGTTAAGATTGAAATTGGCAAGTTCAAAAGTTTTACGATTGAACATATCAGGAGGACTGAGAACGAAGAGGCAGATGTTCTAACTAAGCATGGCCTTCCTTCCGGAGGAATAACTTCAGAATTCATCTGCCCGGCTGTGGATGAAGAAGAGATGATGCAGATTGATCAGCATTCCTCCTGGATGGAACCATTTATTCTTTATCTATCATCAGGAAACTATCATCCTTCAATAAAGGATAAGAAGAAGTTCAGAATAAAAGCAACACATTATAACTTGGTATCATTCTTCCTGTATAGAAAGACTTTTGAAAGTGCAGGATAAGATCAATCCTAACTCTAGAGGGGGGTGAATAGAGTTATTTAAAATAATTTTGCAAATAAAAACTTGTGTGCAGAGAAAATTTGTATTTACTTAGTGTATGGTGCTATAGCAAATAATCAGAGTAAAAGGAAATTCACAGCACAAAGCAAAACACCAAGAAACAAGCAATCCAGACGACACAAGGAGCTATAGTGGTTCCCCAAATCTGGGTACATCCACTCTTCTATCACCCTTGATAGGAATCCACTTCAAGATGAGTTGATCAGGTGTCTTGAGCACCAGAGAGTTTTTGACCAGGTTCTCACAAACCAAAGAAGCTGATTTTGACCAGGTTTCAGCAAAACCAAAAGTAACTTTTGAAGGGAGTTAAAACCCTGTACAGAAAGAAAAAAAAGAAAAGAATGATGTTGTCTTCTCTATCAACAAGTAGAGAGAAGCAAAGGTGGATCTGAAGTTGTTGTCAAAGCTCCCCCTGAGATCAAGAAGAGGTTCAGGAAGGAGAGCTCTGCACAAGGGTGACAGGTCTTCAAAAGATCTGATTTGCTCCAGCAAGAGATGATTCAAGAAGGTTGGAGGGTTGTGTCTGAAGCAATCAGAATTCCTGTGAGTGAGACTTTCAAAACAATTTCACACAGAGAAAAAAGATCTGAAGTCTTGTATTGTTGTTCTCCTTTTTGTTCTGTATATTCTCTCTGTGTTCTGAAGAATTGAAAGAAAATTAATTATATATCTGAGTCTTCTTCTTCCTTTTCTTTGATAGCCGTTGGAAGTCAGCATTAATTGCTTTCCTTAAATGTCCATGCCTCAAAGGAAATGACAGGCAGACATTCCTTAGAAAATTCCTTGAGCCATGCACCAGATATGCTGTAACGGCCAATAAATCTTCAGCATTAATTGTCTGACAGAGGGAATTTGAATTCCTATCCAAAACTGACGGAGGTCTGAAAAGCGTCGAGCTCACAATAAAACGTCGATCTGAGCACGACACACGTCGGCCAGAGAGTGTTTTCTGTAAGTAGAACTGGGTTCGACGGAACGTCGAGCGGAGGTCGACTCTACGTCGAGCTGAGGTCGACTCTGCGTCGAGCTGAGGTCG
Organism: Platanthera zijinensis; assembly: GCA_039513925.1. Classification (NCBI taxonomy): domain Eukaryota; kingdom Viridiplantae; phylum Streptophyta; class Magnoliopsida; order Asparagales; family Orchidaceae; genus Platanthera; species Platanthera zijinensis. The sequence goes on from CM077092.1 coordinate 119,403,602, forward strand.
ACTCAGCGTCGAGCTGAGATCGACTCTGTGTCGAGCAGAGGTCGACTCTACGTCGAGCTGAAGATTATTCTACCTAGCCTATGTGACCTTTATAATCAACAAGGAGGTCACAAACCAAAATCCCTATAGAAGTATAGTCATCCTGGTCCAAATAGTAATAGGGTGTTCCAACAATCTCCCCCTATTTGGATTAGGATTACTATTTACATGATTTTTGGGATTCAAAGAAAGATAAAGCAGATACAATACACTACAATACAACCAGACATGACAGAATAAAAAGCAGCATATATATAACATTATATAGCAGCACAAATGTTCAAATGTCCTGAGTCCAGTATATATAGAAAGAATTAAAGCATCTTACTTTACTTTCCCTTTGAGGCTTTGTCTTGATCACTCTTTTTGAAGATGATTTCTCTGTTTGGATTTGAAGCTTCCTTTTTAGATCTGTAGTCATCAGCTGCACCTAAAGATTTTTGATCTCTTGCACTAGGTGGTACAGCTGCAGGATGGAGTTGCATATATCTGTCTGAATCAAAGAATTTCTTAGACTTATATTTCTCCAATTCCTCTTTTCTTTGGTCTGACATTGTACTGATATGAGAGGTGTCCAGACCTTTTTCTCTAGCTTTATTAATCTCATTTAAAGCAGCCATTTCTGTCATTCTGGCTTTCCAGTAGGCTGGAGTTTTGGTGGGATCTTCAAAGGGTACAGCTGGTTCAAATCTGTTAGAGGAGAGTTCTTGAGAGGTAGTTGGGGTGAGGTCAGCTCTAGGTCTATAGGGATAGGGGCCAGAGGTTGGATCAATGGCTCCTCCCCTTTGATAAGGTTGAGAACCTGATCTTCCTCTAGACTGCCTGCCCCTATAGTTTCCTCTTTGCTGACCTCCCCTTTGCTGATTGTCTCCTTGATATCTTCTAGCTTGATATGTCTTTCCATGTAGAGCTGAAGGGGCTGGATTGGAAGATAAACTAGCACCTGCACCTGCATCTGGAGGAGGTGGAGGTGGAGGCTGATGGACAGGTTTGGATGGTCCTTCATTGAACTTTCTTTTCTTCTTCATTGCTTTTCTCTGATTTTGGGAGTACTGCATCCATGGCTCTGTGATTTCACAATTGTATTTGATATAGTAGGGAATGTCATGATCTGTAGCTCTGGCAATTGGAACTCTTTTCAAAGCTTTTGATCTAGCTTTCCTCTTCCTTGCAATAGTTGCAGAGGAGTCATCAGAATCTGTAGCAAAGTCATCTTCTGAACTTTGAGATTCTTCATATGGATCTATGTACTTCCTTTTAGAGATAGGAAAACTGATGGAATCTGGAGCTGCTGAGGGGGAAACTGAAGGAAGAGCTGCTGTCAGAGGGGAGGAGGAGACTACCACTGCAGAAGAGAGCACAGCCTCAGGAGCCATAGAGACTAAAGAGGCTGGTTCCTGAAGGGCTTGGGAGACATGGGTCTCAACTGCATCAGGTGTTTCAATTGCTTCACCTGAAGTTTCAACAGCTGCTAACATTTCAATTTCATTATTAGCAGGAGCCACTGCTACCACTGCTGCATCAGGGATCTTGTGAAATGAGACAATAGCCCTGGACAGATCTTCTTGAATCTGAGCTGGAGGGGAGAAGTTCTGAACAGAAGCTGGAGGAGGGGCCTCAGATACTATCTGAACTTCTGCAACTGATACTATCTCTGAACATGTCTGAACAAACTGAACTGAAGAAGGAGGCAGCTCTTCTTCTGCTGACATCTCCCCCTGCCTAGAATCAGTGGTAGCTGACTCTAGGCCCCCTGAAGAAGGGCATGCCAACTGAGAGGAGAGGGAGGAGACAGAGGCAGAAAGAGTGCTCAGGGAAAGAATTAGAGGAGCCAGCTTGGCATCCAGGAGGTTGGAGAGCCTAGGGGACAGAAGGTCAAAGATTTGATTGGCTAAGGGCAGGAGGGCTACTTGCTCAAGGGGAACTTGAGTAGAGATAGATGGAGTAGCAGAAACTGTAAATGAGGAAGATGTTGAGGGTGGTGCAGACAGTGGAGGTGTAACTGGCTCATGGATGGAGGAAAAGAGTAGCTCTGAAAAAGTACATGAATGGGGGAATTCATGAGGAGAGGAGGTAGAGGCATCCATGAAGGAGTCTTCATGCATGTCAAAAGAAAAGAGATCCTCATGAGGGGAGGAATCCAAGCTTATGGGAAGGAAAGTAGTGTGAGGTGGAAGGGAGGAGGCAATGGTAGAGATGGAGGAAGGTAGAGGTTGAGAGGATGAGAGAACTGTGGTTGAGGGGATGAAAGTGGATGGGAGGGTGAGAGAGTCAGATGGCACAGACCCTGCTTCTGGACCAGTGAACTGAGGGGAAGTGACCTCTATAGTCCTGGTGTCTGCAGAGGATTTCATTGCTGCTGCTGCTGTGGGATTCACAGTTCTTCTGTCCCACTTGCCAATTAGGGCACATGTGAGCCTCTTGGAAGCATTGATGTGCTTCTTGGAGGACACAAGCAGTTGAGGGCAGCAATGGTTGAGAATCAACCCAAGAACTCTTCCAAAGTGGACAGAGTTTTTATCCAATTTTTTCTTAATCAATTCAAACACAATTAATCCCCAGTTGGGATGTTTCTTATCTATAAGTGCAGCCATAAGGCAGAACTGATGCCTAGTGATTGCATCATGTGCAGTCCTCTTTGCACAGATCACTTTTCCTGTAATGTCTGCTAATAACCTATATTCAATAGCTAGGTTAACTTTGAGGAGTTTAGAGGGGTTACCAGCAGCATGCCCCATCCTGTCTAGCATCAAGGCATACTCTTCCACAGATAGTTCTATGCCATCATCTCCAGCAGCAAAGTTGAAAACTTCTGTAATGATTTGAGGTGAGATGGCTACCTCATTTCCTGAAACTGTCCCAGTCAATGTATTGTTATCTGAAATAACTGCTGTAAGACTCCACTCTTTGATTTCTGACTCTGGGAGAGGGATCCTGGTTGACATAAAGTTAACCAGTTGCTGCTCCTTGAAGAGGTCCAGTATATCCAAAAAATATTGTGGAGATCCATCAAAAGAGTCGAAGTCGATATCGAATCCAGAATCGAACTTCATAGCCGCCAGAGCTCCTGCTGTGATCGCCATTTTCCTGCAAAAAGAATACCTTCCAAGATCAAGAGTAAGGAATTTGGAGGGAGAAAGCTTGAGCAGAAAGATATGAAAGCGCAACTGCGAACGACGATGAGAAAATGATTTTATACTTAGGGTTCGATGCAGAAAAGGAAAGAACGTCGAGCTCAGTTCGACGCTCTAAGGCTCTAGGAGAACTGAAACGACTCAACAGCGTGCAGCTTAGGTCGACGTTCGACGCTTTGGCTGAAGCTATACGTCGAGCTCAGGTCGACGTTGAACGAAGACGTCGACCGGGGAGAGAGAAACTCAAGAAGCCAGGGAGCTGTGAACTTAGTTCGACGCTGGAAGCTGAGTTCGACGTTCGACGCTTTTGAGGGCGACGGACCGTCGATCTCCGTTCGACGCCGCGTCTAGCTTAGTTCAGAGCTCAGAACAACCACTCAGACAGGAAATTTTAAAATGAAATTTTCCTATTCCTGTTAATTATGGGTTTCAAAATCTTGGAGTTTTTAATTTATGCTGTCTCCATCTAGCATTCCCAACTGATTGAGGAAAAAGAAGTGCTTCTTTTCATCCAAGGGCTTGGTGAAGATATCTCCTCTCTGTAGTTCAGTGGAAATGTATTCTAGTGCAATTTTCTTCTTTTCTACATTATCCCTTAAGAAGTGATGTCTGATCTCTATGTGCTTGGTCCTACTATGGAGAACTGGATTTTGAGCAATAGATATTGCACTGGTATTATCACAAAAGATTTTAGACATCTCTAAGTTGTACCCATAGTCTAGGAGCTGGTTTTGAATCCACAAAATCTGTGAGCAACAACTACCTGCAGCCATGTATTCAGCTTCAGCAGTTGATGTGGACACAGAGGTTTGTTTCTTACAAAACCAGGAGACAAGTCTATCACCAAGGAATTGACAAGTTCCACTGGTGCTTTTCCTGTCTACTCTACATCCAGCATAATCAGAATCTGAAAATCCAGTTAGATCAAATCCTGAGTCATGTGGATACCAGAGACCTAGATTAGGACAACTTTTTACATACCTAAGAATCCTCTTAACTAATGTGAGGTGGGACTCTCTAGGGCTTACTTGGAATCTAGCACAAATGCATGTGGCAAACATTATATCTGGTCTAGTAGCTGTTAGATAAAGTAATGAGCCAATGATTGCTCTATAGCTTGTCTGATCAACTGGTTTTCCAGATTCATCAGCATCTAAAACAGCATTTGTAGGCATAGGTGTTTTCATAGAGGATGCTTCAGACATTCCAAATTTCTTAACCAATTCTCTAGCATACTTGGTTTGAGAAATGAAAATGCCATCCACATGTTGTTTAACTTGCAATCCAAGAAAGAAAGCAAGCTCACCCATGCTACTCATTTCAAACTTTGAGTGCATAAGTTGTGAGAACTTTTTGCATAAGTTTGAATCTGTAGACCCAAATATGATATCGTCTACATAAACTTGTACTAGTAGGGTATGGGACCTATGGGTTCTAACAAAAAGAGTTTGGTCTACTCTACCCCTTTTAAAATCATTTTCCAACAAAAAACAAGCTAAGGTCTCATACCATGCTCTAGGAGCTTGCTTGAGACCATATAAAGCTTTATGCAGTTTAAAAACATGATCAGGAAAGGTTGGAGAGATAAAACCTGGAGGTTGCTTTACATAAACTTCTTCCTTGATGTCTCCATTGAGAAAAGCACTCTTGACATCCATCTGATATACCTTGAATCTCTTGTGAGCTGCATATGCAAGGAAGATTCTTATGGCCTCCAACCTTGCAACTGGTGCAAAGGTTTGGTCATAATCAATTCCTTCTTCTTGGCAATATCCTTGTGCAACAAGTCTTGCCTTGTTTCTCACAATTATTCCTTGATCATCCAACTTGTTTCTGAATACCCATTTGGTTCCAACAATTTGCTAGTTCTTTGGTCTTGGTACTAATTCCCAAACTTTATTCCTTTCAAATTGATTCAACTCTTCCTGCATTGCAATGATCCAGTTTGGATCTTGCTCTACATCTTGTATGGTTTGAGGCTCAATTTGAGAGAGGAAGTAGGTGTGCATAATATTTTGATTAACTTGATTCCTTGTTTGCACACCCACTGAGATATCTCCAATTACTTGTGAGATTGGGTGGTCTCTTGTTGTTGCAAGATCAACAAGGGGTGTTGATGATGCACCAACCTGTGTTGTTGTTTCCTCTTGTGGAACAACAACTGGTTCTTCAATTTGTTGGCCTTTTGAACTTTCCAAAACCTGAAATTCCTCTTCATTGTCACTGAGTTCAGTGTCTTGCTGAATTGGTGAAGGTAATGACCCTTTGTCTGTGATGGTAAGCTGCTTCAGATTTTCTGAAATTGAATGTTCCTGCAAATTGCTTATGGTAGAAGTCTCCTTCTCCTTATAAGACATGTTAGTTTCATCAAATGTAACATGCATGGATTCTTCAATTTTATTTGAGCACTTGTTAAAAACCCTATAAGCCTTGCTAGTCATGGAGTATCCCAGAAACACTCCTTCATCAGCTTTGGCTTCAAATTTAGCTAGGTATTTCTTGTCATTATTGTGAATGAAGCAAATGCAACCAAAAATTTTGAAATAATTCACTTTAGGTTTCTTCCCTTTGAGTAACTCATAGGGAGTCTTACCCTTTAGTTTATGTATCAGGCTTCTATTCAAAACATAGTTGGAGGTGTTCACTGCCTCTGCCCAAAAGGTTAGAGGAAGGTGAGCATCTGTCAACAATGTTGTGGCAGATTCAATAAGGGTTCTATTTTTCCTTTCAACTACCCCATTTTGTTGAGGAGTTCTTGGAGCTGAGAAGGTGTGCCTGATACCTTCCTTCTGACAGAACTCTAGCATGAGAAGAGAATCAAACTCTGTCCCATGATCACTTCTGATCAGGGCAATGTGAGTATTGAACTCAATCTGTATGCCTTTGAGAAAATCTGTCAAAATCTTGAAGTTATCAGACTTCTTCCTCAGAAAGAACACCCAAGTGAATCTTGAGAAGTCATCTACAACTACTAAAGCATAAGATTTCCCTCCTAGGCTTTGTACATTAATTGGTCCAAAAAGGTCCATGTGCAATAGGTACAAGATTCTAGGTGAGTCACTCTTATTAAGTGACTTGAAACTGTTTTTAGTTTGCTTGCCTAACTGACAGGCCTTGCAAAGTCGTTCCTTCTTGTAGGGACCAGAAGGTAGTCCTCTAACAAGGTTGTCTTGAGATAACTTAGCAATGGTTCTAAGGTTCACATGTCCTAGTCTTTTATGCCAAAGTTCATTGGGTTTGCTAAGGGAGTTAAATAAGCAAATATCTACTTTAGATGAATTGAAATCAACTAGATATATGTTATCTTGTCTATTACCAATTAAGACAATGTTGTTATTTAATGCAATATTGCATGCTGAGTTGGTAAACCAAACCTGATAACCAGCATCACATAGCTGGCTGATGCTGATTAAGTTGTGTTTTAGTCCTTCCACATAGGCCACTTTCTTAAATGTGATTGACCCTATCTTGACTTGGCCATAGCCTTTTGTTTGTCCAAAATTTGAATCTCCAAAGATTACTTTGGGTCCATGTTTGGCTTTGAAGGACACAAGGTTCTCCTTGTTGCCAGTCATGTGCTTTGAGCACCCACTATCCAAGTACCACTGCTGGTTCTCAATTGGATAGGTCTTTATCTGCACATACAACAAATCAATTGTTTTTGACCCAGTTTACCTTGGGCCTTTCTTGATATCCATTAAATTCTGAAATAAAAGACATCTCAGGTTGACTCTTATAGCCTACAGGATGATATCTCCTAGGAGGTATTATCCATTCAGCATAAGGGTTAAAGTGATGAGATGTGGAGCTGGAATTAAGTCTTGAGTTTACCCCTGAGAACTGATTTTTGCTCTGAGCTTGGCTCGACGCACGTCGAGCTTCGGTCGACGGACTCTGGTGAGTGCGTCGAGCTCCATTCGACGGCGAAGGCTTGCTTTGTTCAGAGGGTAGAAGACGTCGACCTGAGTTCGACGTTTTCTTGCGATTACGTCGAGCTCTGGTCGACGTCCGTCGAGCTTCGTTCGACGCTTCTTGTCCAGTTTCCTGGGTTAAGTCAGCATTCTTCCTAGCCACTATTAAGACTCCTTTACCTTTCTCACTGGTAAATTTGATTGGAGTTGTCAGCACTATGGGTTGGCTGGATGAAGCACCCAAGCCCAGTGAACCATTCAATCTTGAGTTCACTGTACTTGTGATGTCCATCAATTTGATACTTCTCCCATTAAGGGTTTCTTCAAATTGTTTGGCCTTAGATAGCTCACCTTTCAGTGCAGCTATCTCCTCCCCACACTGCTTCAACTCTTCTAAGAGTCTAAGATTATCTGAGTTAATGGATTTGCATTCAATTAATTGTTCACTTAGAGTTTTAATCAACTTTTGAGACTCAATCAAGTCAATGCACATAGATTTAAACTCAGATTTGAAATCATCAGAAGTAAAGTCAAATGAATCTATTACCTGATCCTCAGTAAGTTCCTGATCAGATGGGTAGTCAGCATCAGGCTCTGAATCAGTGTTCTTTTGAGATGCACTGATGGCCATCATGCAGAATCCTTTTTCTTCTGCATCATCCTCATCATCACTAGAGCTGGATGATGAATAAGACTCATCAGAGTCACTCCAGGATTCAGCCACAAATCCTTTTCTGGTGTGCTTGCTGTTGCTGGGGGAAGGCTTGTCATGGTATTTCCTTGACTCCTTGTCCTTCCTTTTATCCTTTCTTTCCTTCTTGTCCCTTCTGTCCTTGTCTTGATTTTCTGGACAGTTGGGGAAAATGTGTCCTGGTTTCCTGCAGCCAAAGCAGATAATATCTTTATTATTAGATCTGTCATACCTTGGCTTGTCTTTGTCTTTGGATGACCATCTTCTGAAGTTCCTTTTATTTAGCTTATTGAACCTTTTGACCAGTAGGCTCATAAGCTCTTCATTTCCCAACACCTTTTCTTTAGGTTGTTCTTCCTGTGCCTTGAAGGCAATGGTTTTCTCAACCTTTTCTGTTGGTGTGGATGTCTTCTGCTCTTCTTCTCTCTTCTTAATGAATTGCTCATAACTCTTGAGCTTTCCTAGAAGAGCTTCTGTGGATAACTCACAGACATTTCTTCCATCTTTAATTGACCAGATTCTTGAGTCCCAAGAGCTAGAGAAACAAGTCAGTATCTTGTCATTTATCTCAGTGAGAGATATGTCCTTCTCTAGTGATCTAAGCTCACTGATGATTAGACTCAGTCTGTTGTACATGTCAGCAACTGACTCAGACTCTGCCTTTTTGAAGTTCTCATACTGGGTGATGAGGTAGGATCTCCTATCCTTTCTTTCATCTGCAGAACCTGATACAATTTCTGAAAGTTTTTCCCAGATCTCTTTAGCAGTATTGCAATCAGCTACTTTCTGGAAAATGTCATCTGACATGGTTTGAGCCAAGATGTTCATGGCTTTAGCATCTGCTGCCTTCCACTTCTTTATGTCAGCATCAGTTCCTGAAGGAGGAACAGCTGATGTACTTGTTCCTGTGGGAGGTCTTGGACAATCTGTCAACACAGAATTAAAAATGTCTTCATCAAAAGAGTTCATGTAAAGTCTAATCCTTGCCTTCCATAGTGCAAACTTAGATAGATTGCACATAGGAGGTCTGGTACTAGCAAAGTCCTTGTTTTGTGCCATGAGTTTTAAAGATAAGTAAAACTAAAGAAAATAACCCTTTGAGAGAAATGATCTTATCAGGGATCTTTTGATCCAGGTGTTAGCCTGTAACACCCCAGAATCTCAAAATATGTTGGTACACAATTTTGAGTAGCAAGCTGTTAGACACGGCCTGGGACACGAGCGTTTCCCAGGGCGTGTCGGGGGTACACGGCCTGGGACACGGGCGTGTCCCAGGGCGTGTTCGATTTAAATTTCGGATTTGGCCTATTCGAGTCAGAGCCGTACACGGCCGTGAACACGGCCATGAACACGGGCGTGTCAGGCTGGACACGGGCGTGTCAGCTACCGTGTTCCGACCCGTGTACAGGTTTTGGGAGTCGATGAGTGCCGTGTAGCAGGGGACATGGGCGTGTCTCAAGAATGACACGGGCGTGTCAGGTTCGACACGGGCGTGTCGATGCCCGTGTTGTTCAGTCGGTTCCAAACCGCGTGTGCCGCTTAAGGGTACACGGCCTGTGACACGGGCGTGTCACAGGCCGTGTTAGGCAAAAATTGGGGTTTTGGGCAGATCTCGGCCGTTCGTTTTCTTCTAATTGGATCTTGTGGTCCAAAGCTTTTCCAGCCTCTTTAAGGCCGTGGATTGAGATGAATTCTCATTTCCACTTAGCCTTTCTCTTTCTAAAGAGAAGAAAGAGAGGAGAGTTTGGAGGTGGAGGAGGAGGAGCTTTCCGGCCGCCGGTGGAGCTTCGTCAAGCCGAATAGAGAGCCTAGAGCAGCGTTGCGGAGGCAAGGCCGCTGCGGTGATTTCCATCCGGCTAGTTTTCTATGGCGCCGAAGCGATCGTCAAGGGTAACGATCTTTCTTTCTTGGGCAGGTGAAGCCCTTTGTTTTGCATGTGCATGGGATCCTCCATCAAGAGATGGAAACGCGTAAGTGATTCCAGCAGTTGAGTCTGCATCTAGAGCCGGAAGTCTGTAGTACGGCATAGGCATGCTGTGTGAAGCCCATCCAGACGTATGTCGGGATTGGTGGTGTTTGTATTGCGAACCGGAGAAGACTCCGTGTATTCATCGTTTAGCCTGCGGAGATGGTGAGGACGATGTGTTTGGTGTATAGGATGCTTTGCATAGCTCCTTTGGTTGCATGCTTGTTAAGAGCTGGTTGATGGAGTGCAGACACCTCTGAGTGGGTGGGTGCGTGAGGTCTTCAACAAGGGTTTGGAGGCTTATGCCCATTCTACCAAGTGGCGATGAACACCTCTGAGTGGGTGGGTGCGAGAGGTCTTCAACAGGGGTTTGGAGGCTTATGCCCATTCCACCAAGTGGCAATGTTAAGATCGGGTGAGCGGTCGATTGGTAGCAAAGCAGCAGGGCGAATTCCCTAGGCTTGTTACACTACGGGGGTAGGTCGACTGATAGTGCTCACGGGTTTTGGTGTGGTGCGTACCTCTGAGTGAGACGGGTGCGTGAGGTCTTCAACAAGGGTTTGGAGGCTTATGCCCGCCTACCAAGTACAAACCATAAAAGGTGCCCTGAGTGCACGGAGCGCCTGACATTGAGGCTGGCGTTTGTGATGTTGGGTGTATGTTCTTTATATGTTGTAGTTGCTATACATGCAGGGAAGGAACCACTGCCCCGGGTAAGGGGTGGGGTCGTTATAATTGGTCAGCTGAATGCTGACCGTTGCTTTGTTTATCACCCATGGGGTGGACGTCCTTATGCAGGTGTTGCGGGCTGATGGATTGAGCGGGCAAAAGCCCATGCTGCTGGTAGGCCCTTGAAGGCCGTGCGAAGTGTTGGATTTCATGTGTGGCCGGCCTGCGTGCCGATGTATGAAATTATATGGGTTGTAAAGAGTAACTTGTAAGGCCTTAAGGCCGTGTGCGGTGTGGTTTTGTAAACATTCCTGGTTATATATATAAATGTGGTATTTATATATTAGTGGACATTCATTGTTATGAGTTCTTGCACTTAATAAGCTTCCGCTAGAATGCTCTGAGTTAGGACTCGTTTGGTTTGGTATTATCCTGTGACCTCACCGTCTGTTGGTGGCATATAGTGTGGGGCCCCGGCCGGACCTTCTACTATACGTCATTTAACGGATGGGGTCGTTACATTTTGGTATCAGCTTTTGTCGGTCTTCCCTTCCGAATTCGTGGTCGAATTCTTTTGTGGGGTGGCGAGCACGTGTTTGTGCGACCTGCTGTAATGCTAATGAACTCTGGAATGTCCACTAGGAATGTGTGTGTGTGTCTATTCGGTGAGTTTGTCGTATTACCATGGAAAGTAATGCTATCTTGTTCACCTATAGGTGACGAGGAGTGTAGCGGGGCAGTCGGAGCCCCAGCGTTCGGATGAGAGTGCGGCACCACCTGAGGTGCCTACACCTCCCCCTTCTGCGGAATCGGTGCGCTTAGTTGCGGAGATGATCTTTGCTATGCTTCAGGCACAACCTTTTGGGCAAGCAAGGCCCGCTGTGGCGCCAGTGCACGTTGGTGCGAGGCAAGAGCATGTTGAGGTTGGTGCGAGGCAAGAGCATGTTGAGGTTCAGGTTGCTGTGCAAGCAGCGGACGAGCAACTTAAGCACTTTATGGAATTTAATCCGCCTACGTTTGTCGGGGCAACGTCTCCAGCAGAGGCAGAGGGTTGGCTCTCTAGAGTGAAAAGAATCATGGCTACGCTCAGGATTAGTGAGGAGCAGAAAGTCCCGTTAGCCACTTTCCTCCTGGAAGGAGAGGCGAGGCTTTGGTGGGATGAGATCGAGTTGCACCAGTTGGGAGGTAGAGATCTGGGCGACATATCGATGGACGAATTCTCTAGATTGTTTTGGGCGAAATATTTGCCAATGGCGCAGAGAATTGCAATGGAAAATGAATTTCAACGTCTGGTACAGGGTGATAAGACCGTGGACGATTACCTGCATGAGTTTACCAAGCTCGGTCGTTATGCGGGGTCGACGTTTGCGGACCAGGCGCGGAAGACAAATAGGTTCTATGAAGGGCTGTGTGATGAGCTGAGGTTGGCTCTCCCGAGTTCAGTGAACCAAGGATTCCAAGCATTGGTGCATACCGCTAGTGCGCTAGAGAAGGATTTGAAGCGGGTACGGGAGAAGAAGAACGGAGCGGTGGAAAAGTCCGACTTCAAAGTTCCGCCATCAGAGCAATCAGATTTCAGGAAACGTGATAAGAAGCGGTTCAGGCCTGCTGAACAAACTTCTTCAGATGTTGCGTCAGGAGCAACGTTTGGGCAAGAACGGGTTGAGCCGCGTACATGTTTCATTTGTGGGAGGCCAGGACATATCGCGCGATTTTGCTGGAATGGTGCATCAAGGGGTGAAAAAAAGACAGGTGCGTCTTATGACGAGAAAGGGAAAGCTGTGGCAGAGTCGTCTGCATCGCGGGCGCAACCGCGAATATACACTCTTGAGATGCAGGAGCCGCAAAGCTCAAATCAAGCAGAACAGCAAACCCGTGCTTTAGACTTAATGGAGGCCGCGAAACGGATTATGCGAGATGCGGAGAAGCCGAAATAAAGTGGAGTGTGCACTTTATTTTGTTGTCTGTTGTATGTATGTATGTATGTATTTCTGTTTGGGACAAACAGTTGTGGTGGTACGATTCCATGGGGCGAGCCAAGCTGTGGCCTCTGAGCTCTAAACCTGGATCGTTTTGGTTTGTATCGCAACAGCGTGGTTGTGTTGATACTTGTGCGTTGCGCTAAATTTCGGGACGAAATTTCTATAAGGCGGGGAGGGTTGTAACACCCCAGAATCTCAAAATATGTTGGTACACAATTTTGAGTAGCAGGCTGTTAGACACGGCCTGGGACACGGGCGTGTCCCAGGGCGTGTCGGGGGTACACGGCCTGGGACACGGGCGTGTCCCAGGGCGTGTTCGATTTAAATTTCGGATTTGGCCTATTCGAGTCAGAGCCGTACACGGCCGTGAACACGGCCATGAACACGGGCGTGTCAGGCTGGACACGGGCGTGTCAGCTGCCGTGTTCTGACCCGTGTACTGGTTTTGGGAGTCGATGAGTGCCGTGTAGCAGGGGACACAGGCGTGTCTCAAGAATGACACGGGCGTGTCAGGTTCGACACGGGCGTGTCGATGCCCGTGTTGTTCAGTCGGTTCCAAACCGCGTGTGCCGCTTAAGGGTACACGGCCTGTGACACGGGCGTGTCACAGGCCGTGTCAGGCAAAAATTGGGGTTTTGGGCAGATCTCGGCCGTTCGTTTTCTTCTAATTGGATCTTGTGGTCCAAAGCTTTTCCAGCCTCTTTAAGGCCGTGGATTGAGATGAATTCTCATTTCCACTTAGCCTTTCTCTTTCTAAAGAGAAGAAAGAGAGGAGAGTTTGGAGGTGGAGGAGGAGGAGCTTTCCGGCCGCCGGTGGAGCTTCGTCAAGCCGAATAGAGAGCCGAGAGCAGCGTTGCGGAGGCAAGGCCGCTGCGGTGATTTCCATCCGGCTAGTTTTCTATGGCGCCGAAGCGATCGTCAAGGGTAACGATCTTTCTTCCTTGGGCAGGTGAAGCCCTTTGTTTTGCATGTGCATGGGATCCTCCATCAAGAGATGGAAACGCGTAAGTGATTCCAGCAGTTGAGTCTGCATCTAGAGCCGGAAGTCTGTAGTACGGCATAGGCATGCTGTGTGAAGCCCATCCAGACGTATGTCGGGATTGGTGATGTTTGTATTGCGAACCGGAGAAGACTCCGTGTATTCATCGTTTAGCCTGCGGAGATGGTGAGGACGATGTGTTTGGTGTATAGGATGCTTTGCATAGCTCCTTTGGTTGCATGCTTGTTAAGAGCTGGTTGATGGAGTGCGGACACCTCTGAGTGGGTGGGTGCGTGAGGTCTTCAACAAGGGTTTGGAGGCTTATGCCCATTCTACCAAGTGGCGATGAACACCTCTGAGTGGGTGGGTGCGAGAGGTCTTCAACAGGGGTTTGGAGGCTTATGCCCATTCCACCAAGTGGCAATGTTAAGATCGGGTGAGCGGTCGATTGGTAGCAAAGCAGCAGGGCGAATTCCCTAGGCTTGTTACACTACGGGGGTAGGTCGACTGATAGTGCTCACGGGTTTTGGTGTGGTGCGTACCTCTGAGTGAGACGGGTGCGTGAGGTCTTCAACAAGGGTTTGGAGGCTTATGCCCGCCTACCAAGTACAAACCATAAAAGGTGCCCTGAGTGCACGGAGCGCCTGGCATTGAGGCCGGCGTTTGTGATGTTGGGTGTATGTTCTTTATATGTTGTAGTTGCTATACATGCAGGGAAGGAACCACTGCCCCGGGTAAGGGGTGGGGTCGTTATAATTGGTCAGCTGAATGCTGACCGTTGCTTTGTTTATCACCCATGGGGTGGACGTCCTTATGCAGGTGTTGCGGGCTAATGGATTGAGCGGGCAAAAGCCCATGCTGCTGGTAGGCCCTTGAAGGCCGTGCGAAGTGTTGGATTTCATGTGTGGCCGGCCTGCGTGCCGATGTATGAAATTATATGGGTTGTAAAGAGTAACTTGTAAGGCCTTAAGGCCGTGTGCGGTGTGGTTTTGTAAACATTCCTGGTTATATATATAAATGTTGTATTTATATATTAGTGGACATTCATTGTTATGAGTTCTTATACTTAATAAGCTTCCGCTAGAATGCTCTGAGTTAGGACTCGTTTGGTTTGGTATTATCCTGTGACCTCACCGTCTGTTTGTGGCATATAGTGTGGGGCCCCAGCCGGACCTTCTACTATACGTCATTTAACGGATGGGGTCGTTACATAGCCTGTATGAATGATCAACCTGCCTCTGATACCAATTGAAAGTGCAGGATAAGATCAATCCTAACTCTAGAGGGGGGTGAATAGAGTTATTTAAAATAATTTTGCAAATAAAAACTTGTGTGCAGAGAAAATTTGTATTTACTTAGTGTATGGTGCTATAGCAAATAATCAGAGTAAAAGGAAATTCACAGCACAAAGCAAAACACCAAGAAACAAGCAATCCAGACGACACAAGGAGCTATAGTGGTTCCCCAAATCTGGGTACATCCACTCTTCTATCACCCTTGATAGGAATCCACTTCAAGATGAGTTGATCAGGTGTCTTGAGCACCAGAGAGTTTTTGACCAGGTTCTCACAAACCAAAGAAGCTGATTTTGACCAGGTTTCAGCAAAACCAAAAGTAACTTTTGAAGGGAGTTAAAACCCTGTACAGAAAGAAAAAAAGAAAAAGAATGATGTTGTCTTCTCTATCAACAAGTAGAGAGAAGCAAAGGTGGATCTGAAGTTGTTGTCAAAGCTCCCCCTGAGATCAAGAAGAGGTTCAGGAAGGAGAGCTCTGCACAAGGGTGACAGGTCTTCAAAAGATCTGATTTGCTCCAACAAGAGATGATCCAAGAAGGTTGGAGGGTTGTGTCTGAAGCAATCAGAATTCCTGTGAGTGAGACTTTCAAAACAATTTCACACAGAGAAAAAAGATCTGAAGTCTTGTATTGTTGTTCTCCTTTTTGTTCTGTATATTCTCTCTGTGTTCTGAAGAATTGAAAGAAAATGAATTATATATCTGAGTCTTCTTCTTCCTTTTCTTTGATAGCCGTTGGAAGTCAGCATTAATTGCTTTCCTTAAATGTCCATGCCTCAAAGGAAATGACAGGCAGACATTCCTTAGAAAATTCCTTGAGCCATGCACTAGATATGCTGTAACGGCCAATAAATCTTCAGCATTAATTGTCTGACAGAGGGAATTTGAATTCCTATCCAAAACTAACGGAGGTCTGAAAAGCGTCGAGCTCACAATAAAACGTCGATCTGAGCACGACACACGTCGGCCAGAGAGTGTTTTCTGTAAGTAGAACTGGGTTCGACGGAACGTCGAGCGGAGGTCGACTCTACGTCGAGCTGAGGTCGACTCTGCGTCGAGCTGAGGTCGACTCAGCGTCGAGCTGAGATCGACTCTGCGTCGAGCAGAGGTCGACTCTACGTCGAGTTGAAGATTATTCTACCTAGCCTATGTGACCTTTATAATCAACAAGGAGGTCACAAACCAAAATCCCTATAGAAGTATAGTCATCCTGGTCCAAATAGTAATAGGGTGTTCCAACAACTTTCATGTCGACTATGACAAGGTGTGTTTCATAAGCGGAAGCTCCTGTTGTGCTTCAAGAAGTTCATTCTGGTGAGTGTGGAAGTCACTCAGGGGCAAGGACTTTTGAGAAAAGGATCCTCCGACACGGTTATTTCTTGCCCACTATGAATAAGGAATCAAAAGCTTATGCAAGAAAATGTGCCCAATGCTAGAAGTTTGCTCTGCTGCAGCATAAGTCAGCTCAGTCGCTATGATCAATTGCAACTCCATGGCCCTTTGCAATTTGTGGAATGGATCTCCTTGGTCCTTTTCCCATGGCAAGTGGACAGCGGAGTTTCATCATAGTGATGGTTGACTACTTCAGCAAGTGGATCGAGGCCAAAGCACTAGCCAAAATGACAACTCAAGTAGTGAAGAAATTCATTTGGGGAGAGATAGTCTGTCGGCATGGAATTCCTATGACAATTATTACTGACAACGGGTCGCAGTTCAACAACAGTGAGATGATTGATTTTTGCAAGCAGATTGGACCAGAGATGCGTATTGCATCAGTCCATCATCCCAGAAGTAATGGTCAGGTTGAAGCAGCGAACAAGCAAATTCTTAACTTGCTTAAGAAGAAAGTACAGAATCTCAAAGGTAGTTGGGTTGATCTGCTTCAATCAGTTCTTTGGACCTTGAGGATAAAGCCTTCATCAGCTACTGGAGAGAATCCTTTCAAGCTCTCTTATGGTTCAGAGGACCTCATTCCGATGGAGTTTGAAGTTCCATCACCGAGAGTTCTGCTTGCTAGGTAAGGCATAGAAGACTGGCTTGAGCTGAATAATGAAGAAATGAAATTTAGCTTAGATCATATTGAAGAGATCAGAGAGGAAGCAACAATCAGACAGGAAGAAGTAAAAAGAAGGATGGATAGATACTTCGATAAGAACATAAGGATCAAAAACTTTCGAGTGGGAGACCTTGTTCTTAAAAAAGTTGATGTTGCTGCAAGGACCGGCTCAGTAGCAAAGCTGAATCCAACTTGGGCTGGTCCGCTCATTGTCAAAGAAGTAATAAAGAGCAGGGCTTATCATTTGCAAACTTACGAAGGAAATGATGTACCACATGCTTGGAGTGGGGATGATCTTAAACGGTTCTATTCCTGAACCAACTCCTTTCTTACTATTCCTTTGTAATTCTTTCAAAAATTATCATTAATGAAAAGCCACTTACTGACACTTTCTTGAGTGTTTTTTTTCTCCTGTTCTATTCAAAGCAAGGATAACTGACTCCAAGATACATCACCGTGATCATCTTGGACCCCCCTTGAATCGTTGTCATTAGCGTAACACCACCTAGACCACGTATTGCGGGGAGATTTTGCACCGTGTAGTGGGAGCTTGTAGATTCAAGCACGGTGGGCTACTGATTCTCGGATTCCCGGCTAGCATCTAACCCCACCTCTGCATTTTGGAGGGACAAGGTTGGTGCTTGCTCTATCTTGCCTTATTAGGGATATCGTTACAACTTTGATGATCACGTGAGGAAAGCAATGCTATAAGCACCTGCCCGCAGATCATCCTAGCTTGTAACCCTCGAATACTCTTTGGAACCCCCGAGTAGTGCCTGCAGGAGACCCACAACCACATTGATCTCAGAGGAAAGCAATGTTATATGCACCTGCCTGAAAGATCAACCTGGGCTGTACTCCAGGAAAAGGGGGCACTAGACCTTTTCTCTTTTTTGTTGAGGATCGAGTGTTCATCCTTTGTGAGATTGCGTGGAAAGCAATGCTATATGCACCTGCCCGCTTGGCCACCTAGGTTGGCAGCTCATTCTAATCTTGTAGGTGATTCTGGTAGGGCGTGGACTGTATCTTATGAGTCCTCTCAGTCCGTCAGTTGGGTTGATCTTGCAATTGTGACCTTGCGTGGAAAGCAATGTTATATGCGCATGCCCGCTTGGTTAAGTTGTAAACTATTTCTCTTCGCGGACTGTATTTTTGTATCGGCTCAGTTCGCCATTTTTTTAGTGGGTTCTTACAGCTTTTGTGACCTTGCGAGGAAAGCAATTCTTATGCACCTGCCCACTTGGTCACCTAAGCTTTGGATCATTTCTATTCAGTCGGACTCAGTAATGGTATTCGCCGCAGTCCGCAAGGCTTGGTCTTTCAGGCCGCCAAGTTATAATTCTCAGTTTATATAATTCTCTCTGTTTGCAACGACGGTCATTGATCTTAGCTCAAAAATTTATTGATGTTTATGTGCGGACTGGAATCAGTTTCCGTCAGAGTCCGCCGATTATCCATTTCTTTTTTTGGCAAGTTATTTGAACTTGGCAAGCTGTAAATCAAGCATCGCGGACTGGATTACTGTAAACCTTGGTTATACTCAAGCTATATTTATCCAAAGCATATGGCCTAAAAGTCTAAGTGACGCGGACTAGTTTTCATTAATCAACGATAGCTATTATTGATCATATACATTATAGACAGCAAGTCTCATCAAAGCATTGAAGAAGCTAGAAATGAATAAAACTAGCATAATACATGGACTGAGCAAAATATCCTTTGTATTTAATCATTGTAAAAAATTTACATCTTTTTCATCTTTGGCGAACACTAACCGAGTCCGCCCTTTACAGAAAATAAAATAAAAATTACATCTTTTATTCTGTCGATATCCGCTGCTTCTTTCGCGCAGGCGCATTCGGGCTGGAAGATCCAACAACATCGACTTCAGGAGAGTAACCTCCTGAGTCACTATTGTTGTCGTCTAAACTTTTGCTATCTACGGACTCGCTCGGCGGATTTTACTCATCTGAACTTGAAGAAGAGGCGGACTTCCTGGACTGGCTCCCCTGCTGCTGGTCTGAAGCACCATCGTCAGAGATTTCTTCAGCTAACCCCTCATTTACTTATTTACCTTCCTCATCAGCAACGGCCTTTCCCTTCACAGCCCGCTCCAGATCAACAACCTTATCCTTTAGCTCGGGGAAGAGCTTCAGAAAAGGGACCTCAACCACCCCTTCCTTCGCGAAGCCATCGTCAATGAAGCGCTCGATAGTGACCTCAATGCTTTCCTTCACAAAAGGAAACATAGCGTTTTGGAAGCTATGGTTAGTTTCATCATACGCGGTCTGCAAAAGGAAAGAATGAGTCAGTCTGCTTCGGAAAAGCAACAAAGATTGACGCGAATATCGAGACTTACAGCTTCGTCCTCTTTGTGCTGATTAATCATTTTCCCTAACCTTTTGTTCATTTCCTTCAACAACTAGTTTTCTCGCAAGAGTTGCTCATTTTTCTTAAGCAGCTCATGCGTCAAGCGACCCATGAAGTGGTTGGTCATGGTGCTGTTTGCGCTGGCTTAAGCTGCGAGCAAGGGGATATCAGCAGGCGGCACACTCTTCAGGTCACGCATATTGCACTTTCCATAAAGCGCGGTAATCGCCACATGGGCATGGCGAGAGATCCGCGGACTCTTCCAGGAGGGAAGAGCAGTGGACAGGCAGACGTGCTTGTTCTTTCCTTGCCAGTGGATCATCGAATTTCCCCTCAGTTCCTTTTGGTTCTTTCCGAAGCCTTCCATGTCAAAGCTGTCGGAGGAAGTGTCGTCCGCAGCGGGATCCCCTTCCTCCTTCCTTCTGCTTGTATTTATTTTTTCCTTTCTCCTTGTGTAGGAGTCAGGCTGCTCGGTGTCTGGAGAGGATTTTCTGGCACCACCAAGGTCGCTGCAAGAAAAGAAACTAAATCAATACACTGCAGGTCGCGGCGGATACGCTCTAGGTCGCAATAGATACAAAGACAGGTCGCAGGACTTACTCTCTTGGTTGGCTATGGTGTCCAAGCTGGGAAGGAGAGGGATTTAGTGGTCAATGTCGAGCCTTGCCCCTACCAAGAAATAAATGATGGCTGTCTCCACCTCATCCAACTTCCCTCTTTTGAAGATGGAGTCCGCGCGTACTTGCGGATAGGTATGAGAGAACCCTAAATCGTACTCGAAGTTTAGGTCCCTCGAAGTCCAGTTATGGATCTTGTTTGGTAAGCCCATAACTTTCATCCCTCAGCAGTAGAAGTATATAATACCTTTATATTGGCAGCCTCCGAAGGGAGTAATTGAGCGAACAGAAATTTTTTTTCTAAATTATTTAAATAAAATTAAATCCTTTCAGACTGCAGGTATGACAAATAGCTGTAAATCACAGCTAAAGTGTTTGGCGCGAGCTGTCCTGGCACCAAGCTGTTGTGTTCAAAGATTTCGGCGACCTCCCACAGCAAGGGGAACTTGAATCCGTAGTCGAAGTGGTCGACAGGCACTGCGATCTGCGTTGCGGTAGAGAAATTAATCCTCTCCTGATCTTCGGGCAGGCGGGCAAGCACTAGCAAGCCCTCCATATGCTTCTAGACGAAGGCATCCAGGTCGACCTCTGTCAGCTTACATTTCTTATCGTCGGCGGAATGGAAAGCAACCGCGGCATCGGTGCGTGCGGACAACATTTTCACAGACCGCAGGGACTTCTGCTTCGATCGCATTTCCTATACAGAAAGAAGACTAGGGCCATATTTATAGAAAAACTAGTCTGACAACGTTTTTCAGCCAGTCTGAAAAAATTGATTATTCAGTCTGCACGGACCAGTCAATATTACGGACTCAACGGCAGTCCGCCCAGCTCGCTTTATTAAGGGTTCCTACAATTTCAAGGCAAATTTACAGGTCAATATTGCGGACTCAACGGCAGTCCGCCCAGCTCGCTTTATTTAGGGTTACTGCAATTTCAAGGAAAATTTACAAGTCAAATATGCGGACACAATGTCAGTCTGCATAGCTCGCATTCAACATCAACTTGCAGAAAGATTTTAATAACGCAGATATCAACATTGTTCAAATCTCAGAGCAATATCATACAGAATAAATAAAGTTTGCATCACAGTACAAATAAAGAAAACAAGCAATGTCCCAGAGCACATCAAATTATACAACATACAAACAAATCAAATCATTTGTTCATTCGTGTGCAGACTCAGCGGCCTCTACGGTCAGATTGAGCAGGTCGCTCCTGCCTATCTTTCCCGAGAAGGTCCGCCTGCTCGCTCCCTCACAGTATCTCTCCATATAGCTGCTGGATAAGATGATGCATAGTATTGAAAGTACGGTGCATGTATGTGGCCTCCTTGTCGATCCCGCTCACTAGAAACACAGGCTCACCTGCAAGCCTCGGCTCCTCACCAGCCGCGGGCTGCCCACTTGCTGCTGGAGCTTAAGCCTCTGCAGAAGCAGGCTGATTCGGTAGTTGCGGCCTCGCTGCGGCAACCTCCACATCTTTCTTTTTCTTCCCTTCCCGCATCATGGCCAAGTACCTTCCTCTGTAGTGGAAGGCATCCTCACTTAAACGCCGCTTCTCCTTCTTCAATTCCTCCAGCTCTACTGAGGTGTTGGCAACCTGATTCTCCAGAGCTCTTTCTCGCTCTATCCTCCTCTTTCGTTCTGCTTGAACTTTATTAAGCTTTTCTTCATATTTGTTTTCTAATATTGCCACGTTGTCCAGGCCGGACAGCTCGCCTTGCACGGACTCACCAAGAGAGATCTTCATAGTCCGCACTGGTGCATTTACTTCAGGAGATGGCACAATCTCACCAGCCTCAACAGAGCTATGTGGCGATTTACATCCTTCAACAAAGGAAACAAAAGTTCGCATTAGTACTCAGGTCGCGACGGACTCAAAAGGTAAAAGATCAATTCACTTTTTGTAATCATTGCAGCGATCTGGCGACTATCAAAGGTAGGTCGCCTCATGCATTCCGGATCGAAAGCACTCAGCCGGTACCTCCATTCTCTATGAACCCTTGCTCTTGTCCGAGCCATCGAGCTGCTCGACACGACTATGTCATCGGTCTCCGTAATGATCTTGATCGGTTGTGATTTCCATGGGGGAGATTTATAAAGCCACCGACTCTGAAAATGAAAAGGCACCGGTTGTAGTTTACCTGACCGCATCAGTTTAACTGCAGTCCGCAGATCCTAAGTTCGCTTGTCCGCATCGAGCTTTTCAAAGAATGCCTCAACCTTCGCCTTCATGATGGTGAGCTGCTCCTTCGTCGATGTCTCTCTTCTTTTATCCGCAGGAATAGAGGGGGAATCCACAGTTTTTTCTCCCGTAATCTCAACATCGTATTGCAAGACCTTAAGCACAGATTGATTCATATCAGCGAGTTGCTCGTTATCGATGGTGTCGAGTATTTTTGTGGTGGACAAACTGACCATCGACAGGAGTCGTTTCCCAGGATCGGGGCAATCGGAGTGCCAAGACCAACATCTAGAACTTCCTTTTCTCGCGGCCTGTACTGCAAGCTCGCAGCACCAGTCCGCATAGAAACGTTCTTCTCTTTGGTAGCCCGCAGTTTTTTCTCCAGTTGCTCAGCGACGATGGACTTGTCCCTTTTCCTCTTCTTCTTCTCAGGATCTTGTTTTTCCAAGACCGTCGCGACCTGTTGCGAATCCGGCAGACTCTCGTGGACTGTGTCCGGCTCGATGACAACTAGAGCCAAGGAGGACACTAGTTCCTCAGCTGGTTCTTCAACTTGTTCTCGGGCTTGTTCTTCAGCTTACATGTCAGCTTGCTCCTCGATTTGCTCTTCAGCAGGCCGCTTCTCCAGTTCAGCATTCACCACCGGATGCCGAACTTCGGGTGACGAAACTTCCTTAGCCAAATCTATCTGCAACATATAGGTTCTAGAGGCAGAAGGATGTATTTCCCTAACCCCAGAGATTGCAGGGTTCTGATCAGAAATTGATGGCGGATTCGACATTCTATCCTCGTTTTTTGAAGGTAGATTTTGAACAGAAGAGACATTTGCAGACATCTCATGTTCAGAATCTTTGGAACCGCGAACTGAGTAAATCCTCTCCTGTCCCTTCTGTGAACCTTACCCTGTGTGGCGGACAGGCGTCTTGCTACGGTGAACAAACTTCTTGGTCCTTATGTTCGACTTGGGTTTCTCTGTCCTTGAAGCGAGGTTGCTAAAGAATGATCCTAGCCTTGCCATGCCAAACTGAAATTTGCAAACCGCAAGGGGTGAAAACTGACCCGTGGCGCAGACAGTTTTGTCAGAATACAAGGTTTCTAGCGGTATTTATAGCGCTGACAACATTTATGAGGGTTACGAACTCGGTGGCTAAGGAAACATTTTCGAAATTTTCTGAAACTTGAAAATGTGCGGGGATTACGTTAAACCCAAAATCCGCAACATGTTCAGCAGGACAGATCATCCTCCTCTTTCAGCAGACTAAGTTTTGTCTATCCGCTCAGGTCGTCGAGACCATGTAGAATCCAAGGCTCCTAAGCGGTGGACTCAGTTCCCAGTCCGTCCAGGTTGCCTAGCATGATTTCCAGTTGGTCCTTCAGCGGCGGACTCGAGTATCCAGTCCGCCCAGTCCATCCGGCCTCAGCTGATCAGCTTCTAGATCATCCACCAACTCTTCAAGCGGACTAAAGAGTCAGTCCGCACAGGCCGCAGACCTTTCGCTAGGATCGCGCCCTGCAGCCAGATGAAAGCTCCAGCTCGCGAGCCAAGTCCGCCCCTCTTGCGCGGACTGCTTGTCTTTTCTTTTTTGATTCCCGTCACTGCTGCCCGGTTCTCCTGTACCCCAGGCAGCCGGAAATTTTTGAACTGCCCATTTGGGAAGAGCCCCAAACCTATTAATAGGGGGAAGCGGTGTACCCAACGCACACTGACTAAAGCCCAGGAGCATAATTGTTAAAGGCTACGGACTCGAATCTCAAGCTTTGTAGTCTCCAGCTTGCTTTCAGCTCAGTTTTCTTTCCTCAACTTGTAACCAGTCTTTTTGCAAACAAAGGAAAGCCCGTCGCAAGAGAGGCATTCAGGCCGCGATGAGTGAAGTTTGTTGTTGCCGTGGCTCATAGCTCTGCTTTCTCTAGTCCGCCAGTAAAAAACTGCTTGCAGTCTTCTCTTTTCCCTTCCATTCCCCCGTGTTCGTGTCGTTAACTGGTTGTGTCTATTTCCGTGCATCAACACCCCGGATGGCTCCGACAAGCTGAAGCCTCTGCGATCGCCTGCTCCAACATTACTGAATCCATCACGAGGTCCAAAGAAGAAATTTCATGAAGTTCCAAAGCACAAGCATTGGGGAGCGGCATCAATTAACTTTCACGACCCATAAATCCGGGGAAGTACTGGTTTTAAATTTTGTACATTTATTTCTGTTTTAATTTTTCTCTCTCCTTCCCCTCTTTTCTCCATTGAGGACAATGTTTATTTTAAGCTTGGGGGAAGATTTCCTCTTTCTGTTTTCTTTATTTTTGTTTCCCTGTAAAAATTAATCAAAAAAATCAAAAAAAAATATCGTGCTTTCACCTTTTTCTTCTTAAAGAAAAATCTCAAAAAAAGATAATATCTTAAAAAACCCAAAAAAAGAGAATATTTCAAAATCAAAATATTTATTATGTTAATTTTTGTATTTCAATAGTACCCCTTGTTTTTGTTTTGTTTTTCTCAAAATTCCTTATAATGATTTAGCTAACTATAATATTTCTAATCGTTATTTTTATCTATGTTTCACAAATAAAATGTTGGCCATGCTGTTTTTCTAATTCACGGTAGCATGTTAACGTGAAACGTTTTTCTAAAACTCACATTTTTATTATGGTTTTCATTCTTTATTTTCTTTACTTTCTTGAAAATCTTTCATCCACTATTTTCATTCTCGTTTTTGAATAATTTTAGTAATGTCAACTTTTGATTAGCGTAGTAGATGTGAACGATCCAAGTCGCCTATTATTTCTATTTTCAAGATAATTTCATTAGTCTTCTTTTATTATCTAGAATTTGTTTTTTGAAAATTTTCAAAACTGATGCTTTAGATAAATTTAAAAACATGAAAATGATTTAGGCCATTTTTGTTTTTGTTTAAGCCTTCTTGCCAACCTAAAATTTTTAACCCTAGTTAGCCACTTTTGAGCCTTTTTCCAATTTCAATTGATAGCTCCACTTATCGTTTCATGTTCACCAAAGCTAAAATTTTCCAAACTATCTATTCACACTAACATTTTGGTTTCATAAAAAAAAATTCATGATTATGATAGGGTTATTTTGTGATATTTTTGGAGAACTTTTTGAAAAAGTATGCTCAAAATAAGTGTTTACTTTTGTTTGGCTAATTTCAAAATGAAATGAAAAATTATTTTTGGCCTTCGTTTTGAAAAGAAAGAAAAGAAAATGGAAAAGAAAAAGAAAAATATTCTATTTTTGAAACTTTTTATTTTTGTTTAGTGTGATTTTTGAGCCTCCATGTTTATCTATGAATTCCACTCCTAATCATAATCCTAAACCAAATGTTTCAGTCCTAATAAGCCCTTTTGATTCATGTTTTTGAATTTTATTTATTAGCGAAGTAAAGAAGAAAAGTAAAATAGTAAAGTTTTGGATTTAAATTTAGAATTTTATTATTTGATTGATATAGTTATAATTTGTCTCTTGGATCAAGTAACAACTCAATGCGTTTTTTCATTTCGTTGTCTTGCTTAAATTTATTTAAAGAATTTTGTTAAAATTTTGGATGATTTATTTTCGTTAGTAAAGTTTATAAATTGTTAAATCATGTTTAAGTAATTGTTTTAGGTTTATGTTTCTCCTTCTCCCGACTTAGAATTTTCCATAGTACTTGTGTAAGCATAATTAGAACTTTTTGATTAATCACTTTTTATGTTAGCTAGTTTTATATCTTTGTTTCGGGACAAGCAAAGCTTAAGCTTGGGGAAATTTGATAATACGTTTTGTAGTCTAAACTATTATGGTATTTTTAGGTTTTCAATACACAAATCATGTCTTGTAAGCTTATATATTGACCTCCTTTTGTACATATTATTGCCACTAATGATTTCTCTTCTTTTTACAGATTTTCTAAGTTTTTGGCCAAAATGACCTAACACGCCCCCCTGACACGCCCTACCTGGGCGTGTCACCAGGCGTGTAACCTGATCCCGAGGAAGATTGTTGTTAGAGACCAAATCCCGAGAAAAACACCTGACACACCCCTTACATGCCCTCCGTAGGAGTGTCTCTTGGCGAATCACCCTCATCCTAGCGTCTGCTGCCGCATTTAAAGATTTTCCATTGCTGCACGTCAACAGTACTGACACGCCCCTCTACACGGGTGTGGCCCTGAGGCGTGTTCAACCTTTTTCAATGACTAACAGATTTCCGACCAATGATTGAGACATGACGTGTCTTACACCCCCCCTACACGGTCGTGTTCGAAGGCGTGTCCACAATTGTACAGAAGCAATCATCATTTCCGCCAAAATCAAGAGCCCGAGGTCAACTCCGTACATAACACACACCCCTAACACACCCTCCCTGGGCATGACAGAGGGCGTGACCAACCCGTGAGAAAGTCTATAAATTCAGTGGTTCCCCCTTATGTCCAAAGAAGTTTTGGGTTGAGAGGGGAGGTGCTGCCCCTTTGTTTCTTAGTGTTTTTATGCTCTCTCTCTCTCTGTTACTCATTTTATGCTTTTCTTATCCCTAGCTTTATGTACTCCTTTTGTTGTTGTTTTTGTAACTTCATTTGTAGCCGAGTGTTAATGCTAGCATAGGTTTTTATTTCATTACAAGTGTAACCCTTTATTCCATGTTATAGCTCTCTTTTAATATTAATATAAAGTGCCCTTTTGCTTTGTATTCTTAATTTTTTCTACTCATCTCTCCTCCTCCACTTCTCCATGTTTAACTAATCGTCCTTGTACTCGATCTTGATGATTTGAGGATCGAGTTGATTAAGTTATGATGCTTTAAATTTACATTTTCTTTTTAGGGTTTAGGCCTTCGATTTACTTTTGATTATTCATGTTGTGAGTTATATCATTGATATATAATTTCCATCTTTGTTTTCACACTTAGCTAGCCGAGAGGCTCGTAGTTTGAAGTGAACACTCAAGAGTAAAGAGAGTTGCACGCACCCCTCGAAAGAGGCAGACGTTAAACTCCCAGATTAGAGTGAAATCCAATAGTGGGGTTCACCGTATAAAGCGAGCTTTAGGTCTCCGATTTGGATGAGAGTTTGGTCGAACCTTCCTAAACTCGATTGGGCACGACCTTGAGAGAAGCGTGTTTAAACTTTAGGAACCTCTATGGTCAAGGAACTCTACCCTATTAAGCATAGGTTTATTATCGCATTTTTAATAAACTTTTGCCGAGGTGATTCTCGATCAAGTGCTTTTCCATTTAATCGTTTGAACCTTTCGTTGTGATCTCTTGTAATAGCGCTTTATTTAAGTGCAAGTAGTTCTCTTTTTAGCGCAATATTTCTTTTCTTAATCGCTATTAGCTTTCTCTTAAACCATCAAACAATCCTTCAATACTATAATAGTTTTCGTGTGAGTAAGATTACTCAACGGTTCCCAAATTTTAATACGACACTTGTGTCCCCTTGCTACAGTTTGATAGGTATACTTGCCTAGTTGGATTGCTAGTTCAGCTCTCTTTTCTGTAGCATGAAAAGCGAACACCATAGGTCGCCGCAGACATACAATGGAGACCACCGCGAAAGCAAAACTTACCGCTTCTTTTTTCCTTTTGGAGATTAACCCTCTTTCATTATCGCTTATTTCTTTCCTTCAGCAATTTATTCTCCTTTTGAAGTTGCTCATTCACCTTGAGCAGATCGCGCATCAAGCAGCCCATGAAGTGGCTAGTCACAACACTGTTCGCGATGGCCTTGGCGGCGATCAGAGGGAGATCGGCAGGCGGGACGCCTTTTAGGTCGTGCAAGTTACGCTGCCCATAGATCGCGGAGATCGCCACATGGGCGTGGCGAGATATCGTTGAACTCTTACACGAGGGAAGATAGGTGGAAAGGCGGACATGCTTGTTCTTACTCTACTAGTGGATCTTCGTGTTTCCCCTCAGATCTTTATGTCTCCTCCCAAAGCCTTGCATGTCAAAGCTTTCAGAGGAGGAGTAGCTCGTGGCGGGATCTCCCTCCTCTTTTCTTCTTCTTGCAACCTCTTTTTTCCTTTCCTCTCTAGTAGGGTTCAGGCAGCTTGGTGTTTGAGGCAGATTTGCTGGTACCGCCAAGGTCGTTGCAAGAAAAGAAAGTAAATCAATTCATTGCAAGTCGTCTCGGATATAAAGGCAGGTCACAGAACTTACTCTCTTGGTGAGCTACGGTGTCTACGTTGGGCAGGAGCGGGATGTATTGTTTGATTTCAAGTCTTTCTCCCACCAAGAACTCAACAATTGCGGTCTCCACCAGATCGAGGTTCACGCTCTTAAAGGCAGAGTCCGCACGCTCCTGCGGATGAGTATGAGCGAACCCCAGGTCACCTTCAAAGATCAGGTACCGAGAGGTCCAGTTATGGATCTTATTCGGTAAGCCCATAACCTTCATACCTTGGCAATAGAAGTATATCACGTGCTTGTACGGGCGACCTTCAGTCGGCGTGAATTAGCGGACAAATTTTTTTTTCTAAAAATGTTAAAAGAAAATGCAATATTCTCAGATCGCATGTAACATCCCATTTCCAACTAGACCCCTAAGAGTGGTTTTGGTCATGACTAGGTCATGACAAAACCCTAGGAAGCTAAAAAGAGCCAAGTGATCGGAGGCCAAGGTGAGAATCACCTTGGTCTGCCTATGGCACAACCTCATCACCAAACCTAGGGATTGACCTTAGGGCTTCTCCATGACTCCATGACCCCCACCACAACATCACTAAACTATTAAAGGGTCCACTAGAGCCTTAAGGGTCCATTAGAGTCGACCCAAAGTGGCCAATTTGACCTAGGACCACCATAGGCCTAAATTGGGCAAGGTGCCCTAACTAAGGGAAGTTGGCCTCAAATGTGCTCAACCAACCTCGCCTAGGTCTCCCTAGACCTAAAGTGGTGTCAATGGGTCATCAAGGACCTTACTAAGTGTCAAGTGACCTTACTAAAAGTCAACTATAGCCCCACAGTGGTCAAAGTTCCCTTACTAAGGGTCAAGTGACCTCCAAGGTGCCAAGTCAACCCTACCCAACCCTACATAGACCTTAGGGGAGGCCAATGAGTCATCAAGGACCCATTGGGGTCAACCCAAATGGTCATGTTGACCAAGGTAAACTCTACCTTAAGGTTAAGTCAAATTAGCCCAAATGGGTTAACCCAAGCTCAAGCCCCTTTTCCCCCACTTGGGCTAACTTTATTTTAATTGATAATAATGATTTTATGGGCTGCCAATAGGCTAGGGAGATGAACAAATTCGTTCATGATGACGAGGAGAGAGAAAACTCCTTGTGCCTTTTAATGGAGGAGAGAGAAAGTGAGAAAGAGAGCCATTCATGGCTAAGGGAGGTCAAGGGACTTCTCACTTCATTTCCAAAGAATGGATTCATCTCCCTTGCTGAAATAGAAGAAGTTCAAGGGGTTTTCAAGGTTGTTCAAGGATGGAAATGGTGAACCCAATGCATGGCCGAAATTATCCTTCATGGCCATAAATGGCTTGAAGCCATGACCCTTCCTCTCCCCCATCTAGCCTTCTAAAAAGACTCCCTAGACTTAGAGATGAAGTTTCAACCCTGGCCCGATGGATTGGAACTTTGTACTGTGCTGTAGGAGAATTCCGGCGATGCCACCACCACGCCAATGACTTTCTGACGATCGGCTCGTCTCCAAACCGCGAACAAGGTCCTGCTCTACCTCTTCTTCTATGGATAGATCTTAGGAATTATTAGGAGAGAAATCGGGCTCAAAAGAGCTTGATTTGGTGAGCGTTTCCATGGTTTTTCCAAAATTCATGGTGGTCGGGTTCGCCAGAAACCACCACCTCTGGCGACCAAACCACCGCCGACCGATAGCCATCACCTCGATGGAGGTGGTGGTGGTGGTGGCTGGCCAGGGAGGTGGCCAAATTGCCAGCAGTTGCTCATGAAAAGCTACAGCTTTATGGCGTTTTTAGGGTTGCTGGTTCGGGTCTTTTGAGAAGATGAACAGTAACCATAATACTTAATTATTATATTTTTATAAATAATATTGTTATTTGTTACCTTTAACTTGCACATGTTGACGTCATTATATAAGGCTCTTAGAGGCCGATTTAGGAAAAATGGCCAGTCACGAAAGTTGTAGCCCGTGAAGTCTAGTTTATTTTAAAATTTGTTTGAACCTATTTGGGTAAGTGGTTTGATCACAGCACTCAGTTTGGTGGGGTCTATACATAGGCTTGACCAGATCCTATTTTGAGTGCCCCCACCAATGCAGCCATCCAAATGACTTGAAATTCTGGATGGGTCAATCTTACCTATACCTAGAACATATCCAAAAATGGGAATTTTTGGAGAATATTTTTCTATATTTTTTGTTAATATTTAATAATCTATGAATAAATTAATTAGGTGTTCTATACATCTTAAAACTCCCCCAAATTTGGGTTGGTTGTCTTAGAGGGCATTTTAGGGCTCTGGTAAAATTTTAATCTCATTTGGAGATGTTTTGCTAAGGTATTGATCCAACTCTAGGTATACGCTTATAGGGCTATTTAGGTCAAAGAGCTATTTTTGATGTTTGAGTGGTCAAATCACCTCAATAGAGGCTGTGATTTTGACCAATTACTTGGTAGGACCACTATAACCCACTTGGAGAAAAATGATTTGGCTTAGGGTTGATTTACCCTAGGATCAAAACTCAAACCCTAAAGGGAGGGTTTTGAGGGTTGTAAAGGACATGGGGGCAAATGACCTCGTATTGCCTTGAAATTCAGTAGAGTCAACTTTAGCATAATATAAATCATCTGGATGGAATCTAGGAGGATTTGGAGACAGGTAGATACCTCAAAACCCAAACCTTAGTTTTAGGGAAAAATCTCAAATAAGTAAAATCAGTCACTAAACATTATCTAAAAGCTATGAAACTCGGATAGTGTGAGTTTTGGAATGGGTAGAACCAATAGCAATTTTACTGGAATTTTATGATGTTTATTTTTAGCACTTCATTTGTAAAGATTGCTATAGCCCTAATTGACATTTTAATTATTTAGATCTTTCTGTTCATTGAAACCCCATGAAATCTTAGTTACGACACTTATATGCTTGTAGACATTTATTCATGAGGCTTAGGAATTGAGACTTTCAGGCCATTATATGCTTGTAGACATTTATTCATGATTTTTAGAATTTTAGTTACTATACTTTCTTTACAACTCCACCTTATAAAGATTTTTGATAATTAATTTATTCAGAGATTAATACTTGCTGAAAAATTATGAAAATTGGCCAATGCAATTTTTAAGGTTGTATCTGCATAGTATAATTAATTTATAATTTTTTGATGGATATTCTCTGTACTTGATTCATAAATAACGAAAGATAGAAAATATTGCTAAAATAGTTTTAGTGCCCTTTTGATGATAGAAAAATTATGATACTTTGGATTTACCATATTGAGATAACATAATATTTATAAAGATTTTGTTGGACATCTTGCATAAGTACTTAGGGTAGTTCATGTTCAAACCGGTAGCCCTTGGAAATTTTGAGGAAATTAATTAAATGCCAGATAAAATAGGGAAAATTATAATTTTCTGATTATAGGCTAATCATATCATGATATACCTCCAGTAAATAAGTTAGGGCATTTGGATGAGTATTGGATCATTTCCTATCCGGTTCGACATATAACATAGGATAGTCTGCAATTAGCAATTTGTGTTAACAGTCATAGGACATGATGGGGCACAACGTTGGAGTTAGTTTATCTGCTGAATTGGATGGATGTGAAAGTGTTCACCATATAAGGATGGGAAGGTTAGTGAGAAGTGGTGTTGGCTAGAGTTAAAAGGTGCTCGGGTTCGACGAAAGATCGTCTTTCCCGAAGAGAGGAAGGTTAAAAATCACACTAGGTTAGTCTATCGTAACACGAGAAGGTAATGGTTAAGGGAATCAACCAATAATAATAAGTACCTTGCGAAAGGAAATAATGGGCGTAATCCTATTATAGTTCCTTGTGCCCCTTGAGAGCCCTTCACAGGGAATACCGGGGGCAGTCCTCGGTTAACATAAACTGTATTAACAAGCTGAAAAGAGTAACTTAGTAATTAGGGTTGCACATTTCACAAACATAGATAACACAGGAAGATAGTTGGGAGCTTCGACTTTGATAGTTAAGAGACGGACGTTTTGGTCCGAGGAGTTTCGGCTCGATTGTTTGAGATGGACGTTTTGGTCCGGGGAGCTTCAGCTCGGTTTTGTTTATTGAATACGTTAAATTTGCATGTGCATAAAAGGAAAGAAAATGAAGGTGGTGGGTCTTTGGTATTGTAGGGTCAATGCACCGATGCAAATACGCTGACTCGGCACGTGTGGTTAGCACTTCGCCAACAGAAGTCCGGTGTGCCAGCCGACAAAAGTACGCAGGAGTCCGCTTCGTGCACCAAGCATTGAGGCGTACGATAGGTCTGACCAGTAGTGCTTTACTGGTTTAGAGGTAGGCGAGGCCCAACCCACCGCTTACGTCTGCCACTACGGAGGTATCCTGGGAGGTTACGGCTCCAGAAAGGGGGAACTAAAGGTCTGTGTGCACAGAGTCATGTGTGTGTGTTGCACTTGCATGTTCCATCATACCCACTAGCATGTCATAGCATAATCGATTCATTTAACCCCTTACACCTAAGGTATAAGTGGAATGGGATGCTTATACATTAGGACTTGAAAAATGACCCCTTGGTATATAAGCTTGTGTGTGCAAGTTTATAAATTAAGGTCCATTTTGATATATATACTGCTGTTTGATAACCGACACCCCAACGTATAAATTGGTATGAGACTTTTTATACGATGGGAGCCTTGCAGAAGACCCCTTGGCTTATGTGTTCTCACATAAGTGAAGGCTACTTTCCACATTTGGCCTTATTGCCATTATTTATTATAGAATTGCTAGATTAGTTCCGCTGCCACCTGTTTCTTTTGATTTAATCTCCACCTTCATGTCCTTCCCTTTCTTCCTCTCCGCTCGGTACTTAGGAGCCATGAGGGAAGGGGTAGGGGATGATAGGACTTAGTTTTATAGACTAACGGTTTTAGGACCACATAATTTAGGGGATCGTGGAGCCCAGTATGGAGGAGCAACCCCGGAGGTCGACCCGTTTGGAGATAGGGCAGTCTAGCACTGGAGTTCAGAGAGCTGGGACTGTGAGTCCCTAATTCTAGTAGTGTTTCATTTTGCTTTTGCATGAGTGATTTGTTGTGAGGACATGATGTACCGGGCATAAGCCCGTATTTTAGTACTCTGATATATTATTCTGTGGACACTCCCTTCGTGGAGACTTTTATTTCAATATATGTGATCTCCATGGACTTGTTGTTCTTTATTTCCTTGCTGCGGTTATGATCGATTTGGCCGACAGAATCGGTGTTTCGCGGTGATTACCCTTTTGGGCGTAAAGGTGTCACCGCAAAGCGGAGGTTTTGGGCCTAAGACCCCAGTGTTTAAAAGAAAAAAAATGGGTCTTATATCGCAGGTAAGAAATGTAGCTGTAAATCGCGGTTAAGGTGTTCGGCGCGAGCTACCCCGAAACAAGGTCGTAGTGTTCAAATTTCTCACCGACCTCCAACAACAGAGGAAATTTTTATCCGCAGTCAAAGTGATCAATCGACACTGCGATCTGAGTGGCAGTGGAGAAGTTGATCATTTCTTGATCCTCAGGCAGGAGGACATGCATCGACGAGTTCACCATATGCTTCTCAGTAAAGGCTTCGAGATCGGCTTCAGTTAGCTTACACTTCTTGTGGTTGGCAGAATGGACGGCAATCACAACATCAGTACGAGCGGACACCATTTTCCGAGACCGCATGGACTTCTGCTTCGGTCGCATTTCTTACAAAGAAGGAAGACTTGAGCTCTATTTATAGAAATCAGGTCTGACAGGTTTTAAACCAGGCCGTGTAATTTGATCGTTAAGTCCGCGCAAACCTAGCTTCTTTT
Source organism: Platanthera zijinensis (assembly GCA_039513925.1). Taxonomy (NCBI): domain Eukaryota; kingdom Viridiplantae; phylum Streptophyta; class Magnoliopsida; order Asparagales; family Orchidaceae; genus Platanthera; species Platanthera zijinensis. Next base: position 119,437,443 of record CM077092.1, read on the forward strand.
AATTAAATATCGTAGACACAAAGTCAGTCCGTCCGGCTCGCTGTGTTTTTAGTGTTCCTAAACAAATTCAAAGCAATTTTCAAATCAAAATATGCGGACACATAGTAAGTTCGCATAGTTCGTATTCAACATCAACCTGTAGAATGATTCACATCACGCAGATCACAACATTGTGCAAATCACAACACAATATTATACATATCAAGAAAGATCACATCACAGTTCAATAAAGAAACAAAGCAATGTTCAAAGCAGACAAATTATACATCTAATCTCAAATCAAATGTTCGCGCCCATATGCGGACTTAGCGGCCTCTGCGGTCAGGTCACTTCTGCCTATCCCTACCAACATGTGCCTCTTGATCGCTTCCTTGTCTCACTTCTCCATATAATTGGTAGAGAAGATGGTGCATAGAGTTGAAGGTGCGGTGCATATGCGCGGCCTCCCGATCTATCCGGCTCAAAAGAACCACGGGCTCGGTTACCAACCTCAGCACCTCGTCCGCCGCGGGCTTCCCACCTGTTGAAGCTGGAATCTCTGCTAGAGCAGGGAGATCTGAAAATTGCGCCTTCTCCACCTGGACCTCGACACCTTGCTTGATTTTTCCTTCTCACACCAGAGCCAAGTATCTTCCCCTGTAGTGGCGGGCGTCCTCGCCAAGCCGCCGCCTCTCCTTCTCTCTTTTCTCAAGCGCCATCGAGACGCTGGCAATCTGGTCCTTCAGAGCCTTTTCTCGATCTATCCTCCTTTTCAACTATGCTTGAACGTCTTAAAGTTTTTCTTCGTATTTCTCCTCTTCTAACATTATCAAATTATCCAAGCTGAGTTACTCGCCTTGTGCGGACTCATCAAGAAAGATCACGTCAGGCCGCTCTAAAGCATTTAACTCTGGAGATGGCACAATCTCACCAACTTCAACAGAGCCAGGTGGTGACTTTCATCTTGCAACAAAGAAAATAAAGTTCATATTCAAATCTAGGCCACGACGGACTCAAAATGCAAAGATAAAAAATCAAACTTTAGGCAATCGCAACGGCGAGATGCCGACTATCGTGTAAAGGCCTCCTTATCCGCTCTGGGTCGAAAATGTGTAGTCCCTTTCTCCATTCAAGATGGACTCTTGCTCTCATCTCGGCCACCAATATTCTTGAAATGAATATAACATAGGTCTCTGTGATTATCTTTATTGGCTTCAACCTCCATGGAGGAGATTTATAATGCCACTGATGCTTAAAGTGCATAGGCGCCGGTTGTAGTTTACCTGACCGCATCAGCTCTGCGACAATCCGTAAATCCTCAGCCCGCTTGTCCGCAACAATCTTCTCTGAGGCCGCCTCTACCTAGGCCTTTTGAGAAGCAAACTTTTCCTTCTGTACAACGATCCTCTCCCTTAGCGTCTCATCTCCTTCAATTGTAGGTGAAAAAGGGGGATTGCCAGTATTCATTCCCCAATATCTCAACTTCGGGCTGCAGCGCCTCTAGCAGAGATTGATTCATGTCAACGAGCTGGTCATTATTGATGGAGTTGAGTATTTTAATAGTGGACAAACTGACCATTGATAGGGAATCTCTTCCTGGGATTGAAGCGTCTGGGGTGATGAAGCCGGTATCTGGAACCTCCATATCTCGCGGCTTGTGCTGCAAGCTCGCAGTACTAGTCCGCATAAAAATATTCTTCTCTTTTCTCGCCCGCAGCTTCTTCTCAACCCGCTCGACAACAGAAGAGTTGTCCCTTTTCCTCTTCTTCTTCTCAAAAGGTGCTCTTTTCTCCAAGTCAGCAGAGACCTGCTTCGAGTTTGACAGACTCTCGCAGACTTCTTCTTGGTTAACTACTACCAGAGCCTGAGAAAACAGTTGTTCCTCAGCTTGTTCTTTAGCAGGCCACTTCTCCTGTTCAAGATCATAGTTCGGCTGCTGAACCTCTTGTGAAGAGACCTCCTTATCCAGGTCTATCCTCAGCATAAGTGTTCCCAAATCAGAAGGGTGCACCTCCATACCCGCTGATTCCGCGCGGTTCTTGTCACAACCCGCATTTTCACCGCATAAAAGGGGCATATCAGAGTAAGGGAAAATGTGTATCATGATGCCACATCAGCGGGGGATAACTGCGGATGCTCTGGCAAAACTCCTACTAGACACAAAATAAAGATCTTTAAGTGAATTAGTAAGAATCTAATTTAAGTTATGCATTTAACTGTATCCCTCCGCTCAGTGACTCATCAAGTCCATGAAAGAAAAATGGTTTATACACTGCGGAAAATACTTCATTTATTAGATTAAACCTCCTACATGAGTGTGTACATTCACCAGGGAACGACCCACGGTATGCAAGACTCTATGTTTATAATAGTATGGGGAAGATTTTACCATGATGACGAAGCTCTCGCGGAGAGCTTTCCGGATCTATGATCGGTTGAAGATTTGGAGCACTAGAGCGCCGACGGCGGTGACCGGAAGGTTCATGGAAACACTGCCTCTCCTTCGATCACACCGCTCTGGTTCGGAAGGTGAACAGTAGTTCTGTCTAAGTGAGGGAGGAAGAAGGAGTAGGGTATTTAAACGAAGGATAATATTACAATAACAGTACTTAATAAAACCAACCGGGAAGAGGGTTGGCTTGACCGGACCTCTCGAGGAGGTAAGGACTTCTCGAGTGGAAGGAAGACTACTCGAGTGGAAAGAAGATGACTCGAGTACTGAAATGAACTTCTCGAGAACAACAAGGCTTCTCGAGTACTCCAAGCTTCTCGAGAACTAGAGGAATGGTTCTCGAGTATATCAAAACTTCTCGAGAATGGGACAAGAATTTCTCGAGAACAACATGCCCTGTCGAGAAATGAAACACTTCTCTAGAGAAAAGAACAGCACTTCTCGAGTACTAAAGAAGGCTTACTCAAGTACAGAAGGCAAACACTTCTCGAGAACAAAAGAATGTTCTTCTCAAGAACACCAAAGACATTCCTCGAGAGCTACAGAAAGACTTCTCGAGAACTACATGGATTCTCGAGAATAAGAGGAGGGTTTCTTGAGTACTACCGGACCACTCGAGAACAAGGAGGGCACTTCTCGAGAGCTAAAACCAGACATCTCGAGATCAATAAGGGCTTTCTCGAAAACTTCAACTCTACTCGAGAACTTACGCTAGGGTCTCTCGAGAAACACAACAAACCTCCCGAGAACTGAGCAATATGGAATTCGAGAAATAAGATTGTCTTAAATTCTGGGATAAAATGTTGACTCTAAGAATTTAGAAGGGGAGACAACCCTAGAATCCTACGCACCTTTCTTGAGACAATATCAATAAATGCTCACACAAGCAGAAATCATCACAAAGGTCCAAACACACGCCGATACTCCAAAATGGTCGGGTCGCAATAAAACTGGACAAGATCAAAACCTCAAAACTCATTCCTTTAGACCAAGGAAAGCATTCAATCTAATAAAAATCCCAAAATTCGGTCAAACAAACCTAACGGATGCAAAAACGCACAAACGGTGTTGCGCCTTCAAAAATGCAAAAAAGGTAACGCCCCTACGTCATAAATATGAGGACACCAATTCAAATAATATTTTCAGAAAATCGGGGGCATTACAGTCACTCCCCCTGAAAAGAAGATTCGGCCCGAAACTTTTCACAACTCCAAAATCAAACCAAAATAAGAAAATCCAACACTACCAAAAGCATGGAGACATACCAGAAACTAAGGGAAGAGGTGCGGAAAAGATTCCCTCATCACCAACTCCAATTCCACGTCGCACTCTCAACGTCTTGATTCCTCCAAAGAACCTTGAACTTGGGGATGGTCTTTCTCTACAACACTCGATCTTGAGATTCTTACACACGGACAGGCTCTTCCACATATGAGAGGTTGGGCTGAATCTGGAGCCCTGAATCAAAGACTTGATGGTCACTACGGACACACTTCTGCAGCTGGCTCACATGGAACACATCTTGGACACCAGGGAAGGTTGCATGCAATTCCAATCAATACGCTGACACTCTGATGCGCTCAATAATTTGAAAAGGTCCCACATAACGGGGGTCTAAATAGTGGTTCCTTTCAAAAATTTTAACACCCGACATCGGCGAGAATTTCAGAAAAACCAAGTCCCCAATGGTGAACTCAAGATCGACCCTTCATCGATTAGCATACTTCTCATAATGCTCTTGTGCAACACGGAGCTTCTCTCGAATATGAGTTACATCATAATTCATCTATTCAAGGGCTTCAAGACCTAGCAAAGGTCTCTCACCAACCTCAGCCCAAAACAAAGGAGTCCTACAATGCCTCCCGTACAAGGCCTCAAACGGGGACATCTGCAGACTCTCTTGGTAACTATTATTATAAGCAAACTCCATGAGTCTAAGGCGTTCATCCCAAGCACCATCATGATACAATATATAAAAACTGATCATATATTCCACGATCTGATTTACCCTTTCCGTCTGCCCATTTGTCTGCGGATGATAGGCGGTGGAATACCTTAAATCGATTCCAAACCCCTCTTGCAAGCTCTTCCAAAACGAGACGTAAATCGGGAATATCGATCCGATACAATACTAACAGGCACTCCATGTAACCTGATGACTTCATCAAGGTATAAGTCAGTTATCTTTTTCATAGAATACCCAATCATAAATGACACAAAGTGAGCACATTTAGTTAATCTATCAATTATCACCCAAACAGAATCGTGCCCATGGGGAGACTTTGGTAAGCCAGTGATGAAATCCATTGAAATACTCTCCCATTTCCATCCTGGAATGTCAAGTGGTGTTAATTTACCACCAGGCCTTCTATGGATAGCCTTAATACGTTGACACATATAACATTCCGACACAAACTTTGCTATATCATTCTTCATCCCTGACCACCAAACGATTTGCTTCTGATCCATATACATTTTGGTGGAACCAAGATGGTAGGCAACACTGGAACCTTGAGCTTCATTACAAATTTTAGCCTGAATATCACCAAAAGCGGGGATACAAAATCTACCCTGATATTTCAGAGTATCTAACTTATCCAAAGAGAAATCAGGTAGCTCTCCCTTCTCAATTCTATTTCAGAGATGCAACAAATAAGGGTCATCTTTCTGGTGCACTCTGGTAAGAGAAATTCAAGAGTGCTCTTCTACTTCCAAACTAGCAGGCACAGTACTACCCCCAACTTTAGTGTCCATCAACAAGAATTCTTCCACCAAGGACTGAACAGATAGATTGAAGATTTTGGCGGTCTTCCTACTCAAGGAATCGGCTACTACGTTAGCCTTTCCCGGATGATAAAGAATTTCCACTTCATAATCGGCCACATATTCCAACCACCTATGCTAGCGCAGATTTAACTCCTTCTGAGTTATGACGTACTTCAAACAACTATGTTCTGTATAGATCTAGCACATCGCGCCATATAGTAAATGTCTCCAAATCTTCAGCGCATAGATTATAGCAGCAAACACTAAGTCATGTGTAGGATTATTTTTCTCATGGATCTTTAATTGTCTTGATCTGTACGCAATAACCTTTCCTTCTTGCATCAAAACACAACCAAGTCCAATGTGATGCATCCACATACACAGCGTACTCGACTCCTTCTGCAGGTAAAGTTAGAACTGGTGCAATAAACAATCTCTTCTTCAACGCTTGGAAGGCTTCTTCACAATTATCACTCCAAGTAAACGCGATGTTCTTCTTCGTAAGTCTAGTTAGAGGCGCGGACAACACAGAGAACCCTTCCACGAATCTTCTATAATATTTGACTAGACATAAGAAGCTCCTAATCTCCTTAGGTGTGGAAGGTCTCTTCCATTCCATCACAACATAAACTTGGCAGGATCTACGGAAATACTGTCCTTGCCCACAACATGGCCAAGAAAGGACACTTGGGGTAACCGGAATTAACACTTACTCAGCTTGGCATAGAGTTTGTGCTCCCTCAGGGTTGACAAAACTAAGTGCAAGTGTTGAGCATGCTCTTCAATACTACGGGAATACACGAGAACGTCATCTATAAACACGACCACAAAGTGGTCCAAAAAATCCTTGAACACTCTATTTATTAAGTCCATAAAAGCAGAGGGTGCATTTGTCAAATCAAAGGACATCACCAAGAACTCAAAGTGCCCGTGCCAGGAACGAAAAGCTGTCCGTGGTATATCAGCCTCACGGACCTTCAACTGGCGGTAGCCTGAACGAAGGTCAATCTTCGAAAACATAGTGCATCCCCTCAACTGATCAAATAGATCATCAATATGAGGAAATGAATATCTGTTCTTGATGGTTACCTTTTTTAACTCCCGATAATCTATGCAGAGCCTCATGGAACCATCCTTCTTCTTTACGAACAAAATAGGATCACCCCACGGAGAAGAGCTCGGCCTAAAAAAACCACACTACAGCAACTCATCTAGCTGAGTGTGCAACTCTTCTAACTCACGCGGAGCCATACGGTATGGTGCCTTAGAAATCGAATAAGTACCTGGCTCGAGGTCTATCACAAACTCCACCACTCTCTCAGGAGGAAGTACGGGAAGAATATCAGGAAAGACATCTGGAAACTCTCGCACCACCGAGATATCCTCAAGATGTGGTGTAATAAAAGCTGCTCCTAGAGAAGAAATAGAAAAAAGATATGCCTCGCAACAAAACTCTATAGCACGACAAGCACGTACCGCAGAAATAAGGATGGAACCCTTGTCCTGAAAACCATAGACACACATTGGTTGGTCGTTGTCCATCTTAAAGTCCAGTTGCTTTGCCTTGCACTAGATGACAACACCATACTTGGACAACCAGTCTATACCAAAAATCACGTCAAAATCCGCCAGGTACAACACCATCAGATCCGCAAAGGCGAGGAAATCACCTAGACAAATAGGACATCCATAAACTCCTTGATTTGATATCACCAGATCTCCTAAGGGAAACATAACATTGAAGGAATCTCCTAACTGATTTAGGTTCAAATGA